>JAZDUH010000054.1:2400000-3000000 GCA_036419115.1 Scarus forsteni | reverse complement strand
CTCCCGCAGAGTTTTACAAGAAGCCTCTCCCGCCAGTGGCGAACAGGCCGCGGCCTAACGGAGACGCTCATGACATCATTTCTTAACCCGTTTTTGTTTTGAGGTTGAGCCCCTTCAATCATTTTTCTGCTTTCTGTCTCAAGCGAGCGGGATGTAGACAGCCAGGAAGAGACACTACAGACTCTGGACGCAAGCCGAGACACTACGGACACAGAGCATCATGGGAATTGAAGTCTTGCTTGGAGACCGAACATATAAAACCTGATTGAACTGATATTAAACAGGTTCTGTTTTTCTCTACAAAGCACGATTGGTGCTGAACTTTTATCTGAGACTCTGTTTTTTTACTTTTATTATCAGTGTTACTGTTCACGTGATGGACTGAGATGCTTTCTATTTGTCAAAGATTGTAAATGTGTTATAACCTTGTACATGTTTGTCAGAATATCTATTTGTACACACGCAGCCATTAAATACGACCACATATTACTGTTCAATTTTTACGCCTTGGATTTGGTAGGAAAGGACAGGGTTGGAAATTAGCAGCTGCCACTCGCCTCTGTTATGGCCCTTTTCCACTAGCACGCCTTGGCCCTACTCTACTCGGCCCTACTCGATGTTTAGCGTGTTTCCATTAGCCTGGTACCTCCTAAGCTAGTTTTAGTACCTACTCCGCTCTGGTTTCAAGCAAGCTGAGTCGATACTGAAAGATGATGTCACCGACTGCTGGCTACTGATTGGTTGACAATGGCATCATCAATGAGTCATGAGCGCGACGACCTAGCATGCTAACGGTAGCTAGCATTAGCTTACGTCTTTTCTTTGCAGCTCGATTGCTCTCGTCCTCGGCTTCTTCTGTTGTATCGCTTCCAAAACTCTCCTGTGCTTCTCAAGGGGTATATCTTGTTGTCACCTTCAGCCTTTTTCTGCTTTTCTTTTTTACTCGGTTTGTGACAAAAAGCCACAGATTGTTGTGTCGCACTCAAAATGACGTCACCGCAGTGCTGCTCACCCCGTTAGGCAGGCGACTGGGGCTAATGGAAAAGAAGCACAAGGCGAGTAGAGTAGAGCCGGGTAGGGCTAATGGAAAAGGGCCATTACTGACTACAGAGCTCGGCAAACTTGAGATACAATCCATCCATCTTCTAATGCTTATCCAATGATATGATCCAATACATGATCAATTAACTGAAACAGCGTAAATCTGCATTTTCCTCACTAACTTTATAAGGATTTAAAGCTGCGGCAAGCTTCGCCTCCTCCTAATGTCAAGTTTAGTGGATATTCCATTAGAACTTATCTTTTGTTGGTCTGTTTAAGAATTGTTCACACTGATGGCCGACTTGTTTAAAGTCCCAGGATGATTTAAAGAAGTTGGCTGTGGCTGTGACTCGTGGTCGAATTCTCCCTGCAGTTGGTATGTTTACATTAAGTGAGAAAATTAAATTATACCATCAGGCTAGAGCAGGGCTAATCAATTAGAAATTAAGTTGGACCAGATTTTCAGACTTAGGACATGAGCTGGGCCGGACATTTTTGGCAGACAGTGAGCAAATTCAACCCACGTAAAAGAAACACAAACAGACAACAGACACACTCAGTGTTTATTAATTTATTGCCACATACAAAAGGGCAAAACTCAATAAAGAACAGTACTAAACTAAACTTCTGCTGAAATAATGTTTCTTTAAATGTCACACTTCAAACAGATAAATTCAACATGTTTTGACAGGTAAATACAAACACATATTAAAGTGTGTATGAACGTAAAAAAGTGCAAATTAAAAGCACAATCTTTTGGTCACATTTGAAAGTGCATTCAAAGTAACTTGCTTAACTGCAACCTTTCAGAACGTGTTTGCATTCAATGTCTGTAATAATGTTGGACAGTGTTTGTAAAAGCTTTTTTCTGCTTTTCTCGCTGGATCTAAGTCCCAGTCACGTTGATTTCAGGCCACTTGAGGGTTGCTTTTGGGGACACGTGGCCCTAAAGCCGCTAATTGAATAGGGCTGGTCTAAAGTAAACCAAACTCTTAAATTTTATGTTAACATCCAACTGAAATGTCACTGTATGAGATTCCTCTGAGCTGAACTGACGCACCAAGATGATGTGGTTAAATATGAATTTACTCAGATAAGACTAAAGTGGACTAATTTTTCCTGTGTTTTTCAGTCTCTGAGCCGGAGTTTGACTCATCAGTTGGGAGCATGCTAACTTGAAGCACAAATAAATGCTATCGCTGTAAGCTTTAGAGATAGCTGTCATCTTATTTGTCACAGAAGGAATCTGCACAGTAGTTTACCATCTATTGAGCTGTATTTTTTTTTTTGCTGCTAGCTTATTTTTTTATCAACATGAAGAACATCAATGAGCTGAAATAGGGGCTTCAGTTTCATCTACCTTAGTGGAGGCAGCTAAATTATATAATCATGTCTGTATGGTATCTTTGTTTAACAGTGAGGCTCTTTTCTTTTCATAAGAAAAGTCCCAGTTACTATATCATTTAAATGCTTTTATTATGAAAGGCCATACCAGGAAGTTTTTTTTTTTTTTCTTTTTTTTTCCTAGCAACTTAAAACAATGCAGACATTGAAAACACAAATGTAGGAATGAAGTATAACTTCAAGCCACCTGTTCTTTCAACAACATCTGCTTTTTCAATAATAATAGTTGTATGTTGTGTCAGAGTTGAGACGTAATTGAGCTTAAATCAGCTTTGAAGGGAAAAGCAGTAAAAAGGCTCTTAATCAGCAACTTAAACATCTATGATATGACATTTTCCCCAAATAATAATAAGGTAATTAATTATTGTTCAATTTACACACCTCTATAAACACAGTGTAACACATTTGAGTTGCCATGGCTGGTAGATTTTGGAATCCTCTGGTTCTAGTGGCAGGTGAAGTAATTGAATTTCCAACCCTGTCTTAAGAAAAGGTGTAAATGATCATACGAATGAGCTTGAATGTAGATTAAAAGGGTTAAAAGTGGCTTTTTACACAGCGGAGTGCTTTAATTTTGTTTTTGTAAAGGCAGAAGTGTCACTACTATATCGGCTTAAAAAGAAGATCGAGGAGCTAGTCCTCACAGGTGCATTATGGGAATATTTCTTACACTACAGAGAGTCTAAAACTACGTGAAGATTGTGAAATGATCATGTGTAGTCATGAATGTTTTGGCATTTCAAAGTTTTTTTTTAAGTTTAAGGCCAAGAAAAGAGTTGATATCTATTTGTATGCCAGCAGCATCATGTTGTTTTTATATTTATTGTCAAAAAAGTAAACTCTAAAATATATATTTGTCTACAGGGCTACAGACTATTTTGTATGCATTCTGCTGTTCACACTGTGTTTCTGTTTTTAAGGTGATATTTCTCCTGAGGTGGGAATCATCCTCCCAGGCGGCCCTGAGGTCTGAGCCAGCACTGTTCTTATTATTCCGGCAAAATCTCACTTTTCTCCACTTTAGAAAAAGCTGAAAGCAGCAAAAAGTTCAACTTTAAATCCTCCAAAGCAAAAGTGAGGGAGGATGAAAAACAACCTGTAACGCTCCCTCGTCCCAATTAAATGTTGAAGAGGCTACGTTGGGATGAACAGGAGAAAAGTTTGAGTCCATGAACACCTGGAGTAGACGATAGTGGGTCAGAACATCTGAGAGCGAGCAGCAAAGTAAACAGGAGAAATATCACTTTAAAAAAAACATATTTCCAATTCTGCAGTACAGCACTGACTCTTCTACACAAGCTCCAGGTTTCAACAAAATATTTTTTCTACCCTGTTTGAATTTTATAACAGCGTAATAAAAGATGTTTTAAATATATGTCTGACTACTAAGAATGTTATTTGATTTTATGTTAAGAAAGTGTCTTCTCTTTGATTACAGGTCACAAATCTTACAAAATACACGTTTTAACAGTTCTTATACAAACATGTGAATGTAGTCTTTAAACCTCAGAACATAAAAAATCAACTCCCTAATCCACTGTTATAAAAATGTATGTTCAAGCTGCTGTAGTGGAAGGAACATGCCTGTGCATCCAGAGTAAACATTAGAGTACAGTGCTGGAAAGCCTTAGCAACATCCATTCTTCAGAGTGTTGGTTTTCAAACTGCAAACATTGCAAAAATTCAATATCACATTTTTGCTTGTTTCTGTCAATGATTTAGAATACAGTAATAACTGCAAACAAACTAAAAGAAAATATTTTCTGTGTAAAATTTAAAAAGCTAAAAGTTATTATCACATCAGTATTATTTACATATCTTAACCTTTTACTAATATGATGATTTATATATATATAATCTGTTATTTATAAAACTTTTTTGTGTTTGTCAAACTCAGTATCACCTGTTTAAGTTATTTTTGCTATTTTATTTACAGACATTTCTGCCTTTACTAATTCACTTTGTCCCAAACATTTGTGTATTTTTATGTCATCACCTAATTAGCTGTTAGCTTTTCAAACCTTTAAATCCCAAGCCAAGAAAATATGAGTTTTTTTGGTTTGTTTGCAGTTTCCTTTGTTCCTTGAAGTGTAAACAGAATCAAACAAGGATTTGATTTATTCTGTTTTGTAAAACATTAAATATCCCTGAATTTGTTGATCTGTTTGTTGACCTCTGCCAAATAGTTGAGCTGGTAGTTAAAGGGTTAAAAACATGCTAAGCCGAACCGTACTTCATCTCAATTTTATACATGTACTGTAAAATTCATAAATTGACACACATTCAAACTTGAAAAGTAATGTTTTTAAAAGAGGGTGACCAATAATTGGGGTATATCAAAAAGTGATGCTTCCCCCCCACTGTAAACTCCACTAACTGAAAATATAGACTATAGAAATTGCCATTGCATATTGATGTTAATGCACCTTAATTATAAAGAAATCTGGAAACATACAATTGAATGCAATATTAACTTTTGCAACTTTCATTACATACAAGTTGCTTAAGACACAGCTGAACATTAGCTTTTGCTGTAGAGGCACAGCTCATTAGGATTTACTCTAAAACAGCCTGTTCTGAGCAGGGCTGGAAAAAAGGGGTTTTTGAGCAGGCCAATCCAAGATCCATCAACAGAGACTTATCAGCTGATCATCACACAAAAAAATTACAAACTATGAGACAAAAAATATCAATAGTTCAATAAAAATCTGCCTATGAGACAGAGGGATAGTCACCATACTGTGCCCAGGCGACTCTAAAACAGCCTGTTCTGAGCAGGGCTGGTAAAGAGGGGTTTATGAGCAGGCCAATCCAACATCCATCAACAGAGACTTATCAGCGGATCATCACACAAAAAAATTACAAACTATTAGACAAAAAAATATAAATTGTTAAATAAAAACCTGCCTATGAGACAGAGGGAAAGTCACCATACTGTACCCAGGCGACTCTAAAACAACCTGTTCTGAGCAGGGCTGATAAGAGGGGTTTATGAGCAGGCCAATCCTACATCCATCAACAGAGACTTTAGAATAATGTTCTGGAGACATCTGAAGCCACCGTGAGCTTGTCAAAGATGAGTAATAATGTGACTTTTGACCACTTGTCTTTTTAAACCTGCTACTTTTGTCATTTCATAGATTTCTTTAGTAAATAAACCAAAACGTCTCAGATGGGAAATTTTGTTGCAGTCAGGAGAATATTGAGAGGAAGCCAATAGTCTGGTGGGTTTGTTGGGTCTTACTTTGTGAGGGTCCTGGTTCTATTCCACCCTGTAAAAAAAATGTACAAGACAGAAAACATTGTTAGGAGATGATAATTATTGTTTCAAATACTTAAATCAACAAGAAGGGCAAAATAAGCCAGTAGTATGAGATGTAAGCAGAGAGACAAATTTCATTACAAAAGGAAAAAGTCTTCAGTTTGTTTGACCTGAACAGAAAGTTATTCCATTATAGCAGAAAAGAAACAAAAATGTCTGTTTCTCTGAGATGGTTGATTCATTCATTAAGAGAAACTGCCATGTTTTTCTCATTAACAAGATAGTTCAGTTGTTTAATTAAACCAAAAACTGCTTTTCTGAATTAAAAAGATAACAAAGTCACATTTTAAAAGTGGTGCACAACGAATGGCTGACATCCCAGTAAAATGTACCATCATGCTTTGCTGGTTAAAGCTTTCACAAGCATGAAATAAGGTTTGACTGTTATTACACATGACAGACAGTTTGAGAAAGAGAACAGTGTCAGAGTGAATACAGCTCTGGATGTTTGACGCATGAGCCAGACGTGTCCAAAATCAAATGTTTATGAGGAAGAATAATCAGTGTGTCCTCTCTGATTCTGTAAAGTTCCTGTTTTGATCTAAATAATATTTTATTAAGTTTTTACATGTAGGAAAAAAAAACAAAGAAACAATGACCACAACAGTAGCAAAAATGTATAAATGTACAATACAATAAAAGATTAAAAGTAGAGGAAAATACATGCGTAAGGATAAAATCTAATAATGAAAAATAATACAAATTGTAACAGAAGTAAAATAAAACAGTTATTTAAAAAGACAGCAGCAGTGGTAACTTGAAGACCTCGAGTTATAACAATCCTCTCATCCTCTAAAAATTCCAAGAAAGGTTTCTGCACTTTAACAAATTCTTTTCCTCTCCCTCTAAAAGATATATGTAAGTCTTTCCAATGTAAGATATGTTGCGATCTCCTTCAACCATAACTTTACAGAGGACAATTGTATATATTTCCAAAAAAAGAGCAATCAATCTTCTTGCTTGTAGAAGCACAAAATCTAATAAAACTGACTGTTTAGAATTAACAACCACATTTTCAGGGTATACCCAGGATACAGAGTTTGGCCTCCAGGGCTACACTCCTACAAATTTTTAATAAAGAACAGGATGGTTTAAGCATTAGAAAGTATTTTTATCGAAAGGTGTGGCGATATTAAAGATGTTCTTTCGTCATGATTTCAGAAACTCGTGTTCATTTACTGAATATAGAAGATATTTGACCCTCCTGCATTCCTTCTCATAGTGATAGTTCAAACTTTGTTATGTTTTAAATTTATTTAGGCATTAACAAATGATCCAATATGCTAGCAAAAGATTTGTAAATGTGACTGTAGTGACTTTCAAAGGTGCAGGAAGACTAACAGGAGCAGCTAGAAAAGTAAAAACATCCCAAACCAACTCATGACCATTGGTATTTAAGGCAGGGGTGTCCAAACTTTTTACATCGAAGGCTACATAAAGAGAAATTCACGAGTAAGGACCACACCATCAACAGGATGAATTTGACAATTATTTATTGTGTACAGTGGATAACAAACAACATAGTGACGGTTTGGGAAAACTTCATGGGGGATTCGCCGTGGCTCCCGGGCACAACGAACCCCCTCTTTAAGGCCCTGAGGAAGGAAGAAAGAAGTTTTAGATAAGGGGAGGGAGGGAGGGGTGCGTCGAGTGTGCGAAACAAGAGGGAAGTGAATGGTTAGAATTTATAGGAACACGGGAAGAGGCGTGGTTAAGGTGTGGTCCCCTCCAGAAACTCTGCTTAAAGCTCCACCACATGGACGACTGAGTCACTTGCTGCAGCTCACTTTTAGTGGATTTAAGTTGAAGTTTCAGGGTTTGGGTTATCACCTGTCAAGGGGCCTTTGTAACCCCGAGCTATTACTGGATTCACATCTCATCAGGGCGAGAATGGGCTTCAGAGCAGCAGAGATGGGAGACGCTGACGGCTTATCTTCACTTTTAGACACAAAACAAGAGTAAACTGCAAGAGTGTTGGTGCTTGAAGATATATATTGCAATATACTTTATAAATTTGACATTTTGACAAAGTAAATATATCAGAAAATGTGCATGAGTGATGGTGTTTGCTGCTGAAATGTAAACGTCTTTATTCATTCAACTGTTTCAGGGGCCAATTCAAGATAGGCAGCCATGTTTGTGATGGGTCTGTTATGGTTGTCTGAGTTTCCCAGTTGGACCTTTAATTTTAAGGGTGTTCCAGGTGACATTTCCTGACTAGGACATTGGAATTTCTAACCCACTACCCCCTCCTAGTGCTCGGATCGATCCATTATTAGAATAGACACTTGGCTCCGTCAGTTAAAGATACCCTGTATAGCTTTTTTTATCGAGTATGGCATCACCCAGTGTCAGTCATAAGTGATCTTGATTTATACATAAAGGTTTTGAACATGTCCTGCTCTTTGTATTCTGGCACAGAGACTGTTTCTTGCTGTTTGACTCCTTCTCTGCTGCTGCGTTTACAGACTTTAAAACTACAGCATAGTAACTTTTATCTCTAATTTCTTGTATCAAATGGTTTCATTAATGTGTAAACCTGCTCACAGGAGCTTTAACTGTAGCATTTAGTCTCAAAAACACCTGAAATTTAGCCTAAAGAAATACACTTTATTTCCAAAAGTATTCGCTCACCCATCCAAATAATCAGAATCAGATGTTCCAGTCACTTCCATGGCCACAGGTGCATAAAATCAAGCACCTAGGCATGCAGACTGCTTTTACAAACATTTGTGAAGGAATGGGTCGCTCTCAGGAGCTCAGTGAATTCCAGCGTGGAACTGTGAGAGGATGCCACCTGGGCAACAAATCCAGTTGCTCCTTAATATTCCAGTCAACTGTCAGGTGTATCATAAGAATGTGGATGGGTTTCCATGGCCAAGCAGCTGCATCCAAGCCTCACATCACAGTGCAGTTCAAAGCATTGGATGCAGCGGTGTAAAGCACGACGCCACTGGACTCTAAAGCAGTGGTGACGCGTTGTCTGGAGTGACCAATCGCGCTTCTCCATCTGACAATCTGATGTACAAGTCTGGGTACAGGAGAACAATACTTGTCCGACTGCATTGTGCCAAGTGTAAAGTTTGGTGAAGGGGGGATTATGGTGTGGGGGTGTTTTTCAGGAGCTGGGCTTGGCCCCTTAGTTCCAGTTGAAGGAACTCTGAATGCTTCAGCACACCAAGACATTTTGGACAATTCCATGCTCCCAACTTTATGGGAACAGTTTGGAGCTGGCCCCTTCCTCTTCCAACATGACTGTGCACCAGAGCACAAAGCAGGTCCATAAAGACACGGATGACAGAGCCTGGTGTGGACGAGTTGATTGGCCTGCACAGAGTCGTGACCTCAACTCGATAGAACACCTTTGGGATGAATTAGAGAAGAGACTGAGAGCCAGGCCTTCTCGTCCAACATCAGTGTGTGACCTCACAAATGCTCTTCTGGAAGAATGGTCAAAAATTCCCATAAACACTCCTAAACCCTGTGGACAGTCTTTGTGAATACTTTTGACAATATAATGTATAATCCCTCTTTCAAACAGCTCATCAGCACTTATCACTTATTTTAGCAGCTGCTCAGGAAAACTGCTCAAAATATGTGACAATTTGTTGTTTTCAGACTGTAATTTACACCTTTGTGCTGTTGTTGAGTTTGTTAAATTGCTCCACAAAGCATCAGATAGAACTGAACCAACCTGTGGAGAAAGTAAATGAGGTAACTGTGCATCCATGCAGATGTTCTGGTTGTTTCTGTTGTTTCAGAGTAGCATTGCTGCTGTTAAGATAACATTAGAAAATATGTGAATCTGGAAAAATCAACCTCACTAACGGGGTGTTTTTTTTACAGCTCATCAGCGGGAACACGAGGTGAAAATGAATCAAAGCTGAAGATCAAAACAAGACAGAAACATTCAATAAAGATGTGAGTGTGAGAGGAATCAGTGTGAAGATTAAGAGAGGGAACTGCACTTAAGTCATATTTTTGTTCGCCATTATCACCTCTGTCTCAGCTTTTCGAAACATTACCTGAATCATGAGCACATCTGAGTAAAATTAGACTCGGAGACATCATCACACAGCTGAAGCAATATGCCACCAGATAAAAGTGCCCAGAGGGGAAACACTTTTATTTGGTGGGATGAGATTGTTGGAAAAAAAGGGAAATAATAGATGCAAATTAAGAGCAGCAAAAGCTCCAGATGATGGATGGTGGTGGAATTTAATCTCAAACCCCTGAAGTGCTTTTTATATCACAATTGAGCCTGAGATTTTCTTGATTTTTTTCTCAAATATTCTAGTTTTATTGTTAAAGGAATAATGAGTTTTTACGACAAGATTAATACTCTTATGTCTGGGACTTTTGGAGAATATTAAATGAATTTATCATAGATTTTCTGAAATGGAACAAAGCCAACTGTTTGCAGAGTTTATATTATTATTCATCTGTATACTAGTGACATTAATCTCTTTTTTGTTTTATTTTTTGATTGTGAACGTGATATCACTGAAACCATTTTCTTTACACTTTGCACATAACTTCACTCTGAATCAAGGATAAACTGATCGGATTTTGGTGACCATATGTGAAAAGTCAAGGCTGTAGGTAGTCATAGTCATCCTCAGCTTGTGACAAAACTATTTTAAAGATGCTCAAAGAAAATTAAATCAGACTTTGCGCAGCTTTCCACTCAGACTTTGCAGATGAAAATGTATTATTTTGGAGTCCATATGTCAAAAATCAAGATTGTGTAATCACCTGTAGCTTGAAAAAATTGTGAATTTTGAAGGTCATAGGCCAAACATCAGAATTGCTGGGCCTCGCCATCATCCTTGCCTTTTAATTTAACTATTTCAAGAACAAACTACTGGAATTTCTACAAACTTTGCACAAATTTTGACTCTTACTTAAGAATTATTTGTATGAATATGGTGGCCAAAAGTCAAGTCAAGGACGTGGGTTATCATGGTCATCCTCAGCTTGTAACTATTGCACTATTTCTTTTTTTAATTCTCTTTTTATTGAAATGTCATTGTACCACTTTTCAATGTATCTTAAAAACACTTTTTTTCATTTTTTTTTTTTCAACAAAAACAACAACAACGAAAAACTTAAAGGGACTGTGAGGAGTTTCTAAGTAATTACAAAAGAGTCTCACTTTTAGATATATGCCTGATGGAAATACACACTTTAAGATGAGTTTTATAGCATCAAAATAGGTTATCTATAAATGCTATTCCTTAGCTTCACGGTCGGGTCGGACAGGGCTGGACTGGCCTGGATACTCAACTTCGAGAACAAGACAATTAAAACTAGAGCAAATTTATATTATTCGGACACGTCTTAGAGCACCGGGCTGTAAGTAGTGATATATAGCCGGCTACAAAACTACGATACGAAGTCGTCCAAAAATTGCATGTTGTCACACATCAAAAAGTACCGCTACGTAACTAGAAAGAGATGCATTACCTCGTGGCTTTGCATCCTGTAAGTTGTTGAAAAAAGAAGTTGTAAAGCAATGCAGAGTTCTGAGGAAGGTCCGAGCATCACAACAAACACGCTTTTGCTTGGGTCATGTCTTTTGGTGCGTTCCAGTTGTAGTCAGAAGTAGGAATTTCCGGGTACCAAGTAGGAAACGGCAACTGGCACGTTCCCCGAAGTCATGTCTTAGAACACCGGGCTGTAAGTAGCGATATATGGTGGCTACAAAACTACGATAATAAGTTTTCCAAAAATTGCTTGTTGTCACAGATCAAAAACTACCACTACGTAACTAGAAAGAGATACATTACCTCATCGCTTTGCACCCTGTAAGTTGTAGAAAAGTGAAGTTGTAAAGCAATGCAGAGTTCTGAGGAAGGTCCGAGCATCACAACAAACATGCTTTTGCTTGGGTCACGTCTTTTGGTGCGTTCCAGTTGTAGTCAGAAGTAGGAATTTCCAGGTTCCAAGTAGGAAACTGCAACTGTCACGTTCTCCGAAGTCAGAATTTCCTACTGGGAACTCGGTGAAACCTCGCCACCCCCGAGTTGACAATCGAGGATGGATGCCCCCAGTGTGAACAGTTATTTAGCTTCTGTAATAATCAATTAGTTTGCACTTCTGACTGGGGTGTGTCACTCTAGATCAGCTGTATACATAGTATTGTTAGACTTATATTTACAAAAATGCTGCCATAGTGATAATCACATTCTTCATACAACAACGCAGGGCGTGCTAACAACAGTTAACAATAGCCTAGTAGATCTGCATGTTTTTTTCCAACTTCAATTGGAACGCCGATAAGTCGGAGATGATGTCACTCCCAGTTCCGAGGTTACTGGAACGCAGCATTACGACAGTCAGCGCGCGTGCTCATGGGTAGCAGACAAGCATCAGTATCAACCAGAAGATAGGGCCGAAAAATAAAAAATAAAAAAATAAAAATAGAAAAAAGATTATTGCACTTTTTCAAGGATGCTCTGGGGCAGCAGATTTTGCCCAAATGTCCTCACTGACATAAAGAGTATAATTTTGGAGGCATAAGGTCAAAGCTGCAGATTCTTCTGGCTGTATTAACCTCACAAATGCAACATCTTAAGAAAGCTTAAAAAATCTTCATCAAACTCTCTTGAGTCAAGACCATTGTGCCTTTTGTTCATCTGCATCACATTTTATAAACAAAACTCCCAAATCTGCCTTCTGCTAAAAGAAGTAGTTTCCATTTTTAGCCATTGTCAGCCATCTGTTAGCAGCTTCCACCGGCCGCATCACTTGCACACAAGAACATTGCAGTAATGTGCTGCTACCCCATTACTGCTCTGCACGGACAGGCTTCATTTAGGTGAATAATGTCACGACACCGGAGCTGGAGTTTGTTGCAATGATGCTCTGTCCTGCAGGATGAAGGCTGTGAATGTCCTAAAGCAGACGATTTTAACAATCAATCGTCCTCCTTATTATTCTCACACTCAACAAAAATCAATCTGCTCCCGCTCCAGGAGCGCTTTTGTGATCTAGAGCTTTAATTTTCTTTCTTTAGCTCCTCTAAAAATCAGTGTCTGTTTTACTTTAGATGTGGAAAAATGTTACAAAAGCTGAGAGATTACAGAAAGAGTCTGCGTTGAGGACTTTTTCAGCTGAGATATTGGTATCTCTGCCTCTGCTACAATAAAATGGTACTCTGTATTGTTGTGTAAATGCAGCGGCAGAGTCGAGGCGTCTGTAAAGAAACCATATATTTTCGTGGCTGTGTAGAAAATATGTCAATTTGACACTAAGTTTATTCCACATGCTCACTTTGCAGCGGCTCTTTAGCTTCTATGGAAGGAAAAATCATTACATAACAAAAGCAGCTCTTATATACAAGGCCTCATGGCTCGGTGAACGGTTTTAGGAGTATGAAAGAAGTGCTTCAGTCGAGATGTTTAAGGAAGTTTCACTTATATGACACCAAATGACAAAAGTGCTGTCAAAGGGATATGAAATTATACAGAACACTCTAGTTTGAATTAATGAAACACTTTGGCTGGTCGTCCTATTCCCAGAATTTAATGAAATTTGATTCACATTTTTAAAACTCCTCTGAGAATGTCTACAGTGAATTTCATCAGGAAGCAACAAAGGCAGTTTAACCTATGAGGAGAAAAGACAGGCTTTGTCCACTGTCTTAGAAACAACACAATATACGCTATATTGCCAAAAGTATTCGCTCACCTGCCTTGACTCGCATATAAGATTAAGTGGTCCCCCATTCTTAATCCAGAGGGTTCAATATGACATCGGTCCACACTTTACAGCTATAACGGCTTCAACTCTTCTGGGAAGGCTGTCCACAAGGTTTAGGAGTGTTTATGGGGATTTTGACCATTCTTCCAGAAGCACATTTGTGAGGTCACACACTGATGTTGGACGAGAAGGCCTGGCTCTCAGTCTGTGCTCTAATTCATCCCAAAAGTGTTCTATCGGGTTGAGGTCAGGACTCTGTGCAGGCCAGTCAAGTTGATCCACACCAGACTCTGTCATCCATGTCTTTATGGACCTGCTTTCTGCACTGTTGCACAGTCATGTTGGAAGAGGAAGGGGCCAGCTCCAAACTGTTCTCACAAAGTTGGAGCATGGAATTGTCCAAAATGTTTTGGTGTGCTGAAGCATTCAAAGTTCCTTTGACTGGAACTAAGGGGCCAAGCCCAGCTCCTGAAAAACACCCCTACACCATAATCCCCCCTCCACCAAACTTTACACTTGGCACAATGCAGTCGGACAAGTATTGTTCTCCTGGCATCTCCAACCCAGACTCATCCATCAGATTGCCAGATGCAGAAGTGCGATTTGTCACTCCAGAGAACGCGTCTCCACTGCTCTAGAGTCCAGTAGCGGCGTGCTTTACACCACTGCATCAGACGCTTTACAATGCGCCTCAGCATCCACTGACCCTGCTCCGTCAGTTTACGTGGCCCACCACTTCATGGCTGAGTTGCTGTCGTTCCCAAACACTTCCACATTCTTATAATCCAGCTGACAGTTGACTGTGGAATATTTGGAGTGAGGACATTTCACGACTGGATTTGTTACACAGGTGGCATCCTATCACAGTTCCACGCTGGAGTTCACTGAGCTCCTGAGAAAGACCCATTCTTTCACAAATGTTTGTAAAAGCAGTCTGCATGCCTAGGTGCTTGATTTTATACACCTGTGGCCATGGAAGTGACTGGAACATCTGATTCTGATTATTTGGATGAGTGAGTGAATACTTTTGGCAGTATAGTGTATATCAATAAACCTTTGCATCTTGAACAGAGTATTAATCAATGATTATCTTTGCCAGATATGGTTCTAGTCTGACTTGAGGAATACAGGGAATGTCAAAAAAAGTAAAAAAAAATTAAGAAAAGGTTTTACAATCCATTTCACATTATGTACCACATTCAGATTGACTGTTAATGTGAATGGTTCAATTGACTTTTATGTAGAGCAGCTGGGTGTGTGTCAGATTTAATTTAAGTCTGACTTGGAATGTGAAGTTGTAGCCTTGCAGAAATTCATTTCTTTCCTTAATTACAGTGCCACCATCTGGTCGTTCAGTTTTAAATTCCTTGGGAAGGTAATTGTTATGGGAGTTCCAGTTATGCTGCTAAGTTCTGTGTTTCCAGCACTTCACCTTTTCAAAGATATTTGAGTGTTTGGGAGGGGGAAATAAGGGTAATGATGACAATACAATGCAATACAGTAGGGTTCAACTTATGTTTGGACGGGATTAGGGTAAAAAAGCTTCGGGTACATGATTGAAATAAGTTAAGAAGCAGCACCATGTGACATTATAAAAAACAAATATGTTGAAAAGTGCTTGATTCTGGACTTGAATCTATTTCAGTATCTTGTAGAGCAGTGGTTTTCTCTCTCTCTCTATTGAATGAGTAATATATGTTTAGCTTTCATCTTATTATAATACCCTCTACTATTTAGAAGGTGAAATATTTCACAAAGAGTCCTGCAAAATTTAAGATATAAATATATTTTTTAATATAGACCACATAGTTCACTCAAGTTATTTCTCCCACAATATCCACTGTATGATGTTTTACTGCTCTACTAACACAACATAAATATTCAAAATCAAATACATTATGATGGAGACCTGCTAAATTTGGGCATGTTTTCAAATATGGACCTGAAATTCTCTGACTTCCCCTCAAAATTGTTCTCCCTGCATCTGTTTTCCTTCATATTATTGTCTTTCTATTCATCACTCCTTAAACTGCAGCTCTTAAAATGCAACAACAATTCTCGCTGTAGGCATCTGGTCACTGCAGGAAGCCACTTCTCTCTTCCTGTGCCATTAAGTCCGACAGTGAAGAAGACAAATGTTTCACAGGGGAGACTGAACCGTGCAGTTGCTTTTTAAAATCCAGCAGAGGGCAGTGCAGTGCCAGTAATCACCTCTGCCATGAAACGCACCCAGAGAGTGAGGAACACTTGGACAGCATTGAATCTTGAGTGTTGCTGTGCATCTGAGACGAATGATGTTTTTTTTTTTTAAGATGTTACCACAGCCTGAATAAAAGTCTGACCCAAACAATCAAAACAACTAAATTGAGCACAGCAGAGACTCAGACTCTTTAACACCCACCTCTCATCCTGTAATGGAAGCTCTGCACTGACTCATTGAGTAACTGCGTGACAGAGAGGAAGGTTGAAGAATGTGAAGCACAGAGGTCTTCGAGGGGGTTAAAGTCTGCACAGAAGCTGCTAAATGTACACACTGATGGGTTAATGGACTGAGTCTGTGGTGCACGAAAACAGAAGAGCTGCCTGTCAACAGGAAAGGCAGGCAATTAATCGCCTCTCATGGTCACTGGTACAGCTGACAGGTGGAATGTGGCTACGAGTAACTCACAAGCTGAGCCGAAACAACCAGCCTGATGGGCAAAGTCATGATAACTTGTTCCTAAATATGGGCACTTTTGGTCCCTTAAACCAAACCAGTATTACAAAAACACCAAACCAAAGGCATAAAAGAAGTTAACGAGCAAAAAGGCTGAGGTGTTGATGGTCAACAGGTCAACAGCTGCTTAGGGCCTAAAGCCAGTAGGGGGCTCCTGATGGCTGACAAACAGTAATTTGCAGCAAAGGGTTAAAATGTGCAAATTTGGCACTGACAGTAGGAAACCTCCCTCAGCGGGCCCCATCCAGCAGTGCTAAGCAATAGAAGGCAGCTGATGCTGCTTGTCTTAGGCTACGTTTACATGGAAACCTGACTTAAAGACGCAAAGATTTTTCCTTTGCGTTTCCAAATTCTTCTGCTTGCAGACGACGCTGGAGACGAGTGAATCCGCTGTAGTATGCATGCTGGTTCAGTAGATGGCGGTGTAGGTCTGCAGAGAGGCAGCATTGCTACAATACACGTACAAAGAAAAAAAACTTCACAAACAACAATGGTGAATAGACACACAGAGACGCAGGAGTTTACTTTCTGGACATCAAATCTGTCTGGATTGTTTTGTCAGGATAACAAAACCGAGCATGGTAAGAGGCTCACAAGTTACTCGGCAGATGGCCGAAGCTGTTGTTGTTCCTGGTATGCTCGCGCAGCCTTCATCTGAAAGAGTACTGCGCATGCAGTGATGTCAGCGTTTCACCCTGAAACACCCTGATGTGGGTTTACACTGAGCTGCATGGAGAGCGTATTCAAAACTTTCCACTCTGGAGCCTGTTTTCAAAAGTTTCCTTTTTAAGACAAAGCACAACGTGTTTCAGTGTAAACGCAAGGCCAAACGCAATGAAAACTTATCGGATTTGACTGTTTTCAGCGCAGTTTAAATGCAGCCTAAAGACACATGTAAATCGTGGTATATGTAAAGGTCGTGGTTGCAGCTTCAGTTGACTTGAATTTTCAGCTAATTGAGTGAAAACATTTATTTTGCCGCTTAAGGGAGAAATTGATTTTATTGCCTCAAATAACGTCATTGGGCATCGGAATGGCGATTTGATGTGTTGGATGCCAAACACTTGTTTGTCACATATCTGAAATTTAGACCATATGAGCATGATAGTTCTGGATTTATACGACTTAAGTTTCAAGGCAGTCGTAGTCGCCCCTAACAAGAGATTGATTTTATGGCCCCTAAAGGTAGCAGCGTGTCCCAGTTTTTGAAGATTCTGTCTTATCCCTTTCAAGCATGAGTTATTATATTACAAAGGAATATTTATTATAATGTTTGTTTTCATTTCATAACATATTAAAAATCATGTTCAATTATTTTCCAATGTTATATCTTGAGGGAGCTGACCTACACTTTGAGAACTTTGTCATTAAAATGCTGACACCTTCTCAGATTGCTCTTTATTCTGTGAATTAAAAAAACTAAACTTTATGTAGTGCCGCACTCTCAGTAGTGTGTGAGTGCTTTTTAATGTGCCGTCTTCATTCTACAGTGAATCCCCTGCAGAGCCATTATCACCTCAATTACGTTTTATCCTGTTTTTTGTGCTTTATATGATTGTAAAATGACTACCTTTGGGGTTAAAACTATTGTTTAAGCAAATAAAAGAAGCTGTTTAAAGACATCAACATGCACTGTGGAATGCTTTATTAGCTGAACCTAATTAAATATTAATCAAAAGAATAATTTTCTGTACCCTCCAGGCGTATTCTGTCACAGAAATTATTTTAAAGTGACTTTTAATCATTGAACAGTCACTAAAATTACACAATCAGACAATACTATCAGTTTTTATACCCACTAAAAGTGATTTTGAGGGAGTACTGGCACCAGGTGGTGTGTTTCAAGTTGAGCCGATAAGTGCTGGCTCATGAGATTCAGGGCCTGATTCCACAAAAGCAATTTGCACCTATTGCTGAAGATGAATACGGTTAATGTAAATGAAGAAACCGCCCTGCAGAGCACTCGAGCTGGAGCCCCTCACTATCTAGTGCCCTTATCTACAAATGCACTCGGCTGTGCTAATGGTGCAGCTATTTCAATGCCACATTATAATATCATTTCTGATCCGATGGCCTCATTGTACATAGAGTGCCATCTAAAACAATGCATTTATTCGCTGTTTGGCTCCTCTGCTGCTGTTGCTTTTTGCACACATGGTGAGGGACACAAAGCAGGGTTTGACTGAGGTCACAGAAGTAAAAAAAAAAAAAAAAAAAAAGCAGAGGTACGGAGATGCAGAGAGGCTATAAAATGTGGAGATTAGAGCTTGGAGAAAGGCAATGAGAGATGGGCGAGAGAATAAGCAAAGCAGATAAGGGATAATGAGGTGTTCTCGGGGAGAGTGAAAGGGAAAAAACGCAAATAATGGGCGAGTGAATTTGGGGGAAAGACAGGAGATAAAGGTAAATGAGGAGATAGAGGAAGGTGGTGGTATATCGGCGAAAAACAGCAGCAAAAAATGAGAGGGGATTGTGAGAAGGCTCAACTCGGAGGCAGCCATCAGACTTTGATTGACGGGGCGGTGTGAGGGCGGCTCCAGGGGCCTGCCATGAGGCAATATAGAGCAAGAGAGGCACAAGGAAAAAGTGTTTGTTTTAAGGAGATATCAAAAGACTCTGATTCTGTTTAGGTGACTCAGGGTGGGATTTAAGTTTTGACTTACCAAGTGAAGAAAAGAAATTGTGGCAGGAATGTATATAAGGGTGTCCCAATCTGATATTGAAATCGGATATCCGTCCGATATCCGCAAAAAACATCAGATTACACCTGCAGAATATGCTTATGTTTAAAGGGACTGTGAGGAGTTTCTAAGTCATTACAAAAAAGTCTCACTTTTAGATATATGCCTGATCGAAATACACACTTTAAGATAAGTTTTATAGCATCAAAATAGGCTATCTATTTATGCTATTCCTTAGCTTCTTGGTCGGGTCGGACAGGGCTGGACTGGCCTGGATACTCAACTTCGGGAACAAGACAATTAAAACTAGAGCAAATTTATATCATTCAGACACGTCTTAGAGCACCGGGCTGTCAGTAGCGATATATGGTGGCTACAAAACTACGATAATAAGTTTACCAAAAAATTGATTGTTGTCACACATCAAAAACTACTGCTACGTAACTAGAAAGAGATACATTACCTCGTCGCTTTGCATCCTGTAAGTTGTTGAAAAAAGAAGCTGTAAAGCAATGCAGAGTTCTGAGGAAGGTCTGAGCTGCATTTATTAGCATCACAACAAACACATGCTTTAGTTTGTGTCACATCTTTTGGTGCATTCCAGTTGTACTCAGAAGTAGGAATATCCAAGTTCCGAGTAGGAAACTGTAACTGGCACGTTCCCCGAAGTCGGAATTTCCTACTGGGAACTCGTGAAACCTGGCCACCCCCGAGTTGACAATTGAAGATGGATGCCCCCAGTGTGAACAGTTATTTAGCTCCTGTAATAATCAATTTATTTGCACTTCTGACTGGGGTGTGTCGCTCTAGATCAGCTGTATACATCGTATTGTTAGACTTATATTTACAAAAATGCTGCCATAGTGATAATCACATTCTTCATGTGATATTTGTGAACAACAATGCAGGGCGTGCTAACAACAGCTAACAATAGCCTGGTAGATCGGCATGTTTTTTCCGACTTCAACTGGAACGCCGATAAGTCGGAGATGATGTCACTCCCATTTCCGAGGTTACTGGAACGCAGCATTACGACAGTCGCCGCACGTGCTCATGGTTAGCAGAGTCTTAATGTCGCCGGTAATAGATTCTACTCATAGCACCTTTAAGCTAAACACAGTGGCTATTTTTTTCAATTTAAAATGTATGTTTTTGTTTTTATTGTATTTCTTGAAGTGACTTTTCAGGGCCTTCTAGTTTATTTTTCATTCTATTTATTTAGTTGTAGTATATCCTTATGTTTAAGGTTAAACTTTATTCAACCCATTGGTTAATGACAAATCGGTCAGTTTTTCTTGTACCTACTATTGCTGACTACTGTTCTCTGTTTGAGTAATCTCACCTGATCAAGCCTTTTCTTACAGTCCATACAACAAAATAAGTAATAAAAGTTTGTATGATTCCTGCTGATATCGCATCACACTGATACCCGAATTGGTCAATACTCATGGCTGAAATATTCGAGATGAAAAGTTGTCAGGACACCCCTAAATGTATAGATGGTGCCTGAACTGCTCATGGCTAAATCCACTAAATACAACCTTCTCTGCAACCACCAAAAGACAGAGTCAGAATAAAAAATATATAGTTTATAGGCTTACACCCAAATTATGTGTCAGTTCTCAAATCCATCATTAAGAAGCTGACTTGTGGTGTATCTCAAGGCTCTATCATTGGTCCCCTACTCTTCCTATTTCAAAATGTAGTAGTTCAAATTATTTCAGGTTTTATGTATTTTATTGACAGCGGAGGGACAGTGGATGGAGTCAGAGAGTGTGTGACTATTAGCACTTAAGGTTATTTTTCTAAAGCATGTCATATTTTCAATCCATCTCTGATATGGAAGATCTGTTCCACTTTCAAAAATTCACTCTCAGAGCACTTGTGAGTTTGGTTTCTTGCTTAGGGGCACTTTGGCAGTACTCAGGAGGTGGACCAGCATCTTCACAGTCAATTACATGGTCCGGCAGTGGCTCAAATTAAAAACTACCTATTGGAAGATATTATATGGTGTACCTCAAGGCTCTATACTCTCTCCCCTTAAACATATTGATAGTTTGTATCAACTCCACAAACTTTGTTTATCACTGTGCATTCAAGCTTGGTTGCACCGTGAGATGACACAGATATTACGGCCTAATGGAATTAATATGAATGTCTCAAGGTGTAAATGATGTATTATGATCATTACCCAGCCAGTACAAAGTCTTGGTGCTAGTGGAAGACGTATTTTGGATTCTCTTTTGTCCTGGAGAGACTGAGACATGTCCTTTTACATTCAAGCACACTAGACTCTACACACTATTTACATGCTCTTTCAGAAGGCAGAATTTCCAGCTCAATCAATCTGACAGATTTGATGTGTTAAACTTGCTCCAATTAGCATAAATTTAATTCAAACTTTGATTATATTTCTTGATTTCCTTGCACACATTCAACCAGATGGGATGATTGTGCAGGTTTTCTCCACTACTGCACCCCTGCATTTAATATCAGAGCTCAACAGGTCAGCGACGGCGCACGGCTTTAATTAAAAGGCAGCTGTGGGTGCATCAATAAGCTCTGGAGTCACCCTGAGTGGAAATAAAGTATTGGTTTGTACACACAACAGAAATGTTTGTTAGAAAAGGGCTGTGGGTTCAGTTGCAGGTCTAAAATCAGAGACGATCAATGTCTGAGGCGGGCAGGTATTGAGTATTAAAGATAAATTGATATGTTTTCTAATGAGATGTAAGGCAGCACAATATAAGGATATTGGACTGATACTGATTGTTGGACCTTCTGTTGAACCACTGAGGCAGAAGTCTTAAATTAAAAAGATTATTAAAACAATGCCAGCATGAACATGAAGGAGCAAGCATTCAGTTGCAGGGCTCATGTTATGCTTTATGAGTTTTTATGCAGCCTTAACTGTGTTTTACATATCTCCTCAGTGTTACAGAGCACCTCTAAGCACAAGACAAATACGTCTGTGTTATCGGAACTTCTCCCTCTTCCTGTTTACAGTGGCAGAAGCTTTACAATTTTGAATATGATGGTATTTAAGACAAGGGTTTTGACATTTCAGCAACCTAACTGAACAGAAATGATGCTAACCCTTTTGTGCAATTAAAGCAATAAAAAAATAGATTGTCTGCTTGATGGCTAAATACAGTATAATACAGAAATATTGGGTGTCTCAGACTATTGTTTTGGTTGCTTTGGGTATCATTATTCTTTGAGTTCTAAGGGAAGTACATTTAAGTTCTTAAAGGTGTGGTCAGCGATGTGGGAGAAAACGAGTGGGGAGGTTGTTGATAAACTAATTTAGACCCGCTTCTCCCTTCATACCTCACCCCTGGCTCCACCCCCGAAAGCTGATGGACGTGCATCGTCATGGAAACGGCCATAGAAACTGCGCAGCTGACCAGCGTAGCTAAGGTAACCCCGACTCTTCAGACAACTCGACTTCCATTATTGATAACATCACAACAACAATACATTTTGGCAGATTAGACAATAAGATGGATGCCTGACAGCTGTTACTGTTATGTGAAGCACCACAAAGCTAATGTTCCTAAACTTTCCAGCAGAAAGATGGCGACATCCACGCCCATTTTCAGGCCTTTCAATTCGCGGAGTTCCCTCCACCGTCGGAAAGCAACACCAATGTTGACCCGGGTCTTCACTCTTTCATGGTCATAGCCCTTCTTTTTCACTTTTCACTCCTCTGACCTTTTTCTTTTGGGTTGTTTTTAAGCCATTGCTAATGCACCGCTTGTATCTCTCTCTTACGCTAACTGCGCACACTATGCAACTTACGACTCCCCCTCCCCCTTCTGTGTGATCTGCACATGAGTATGATCACCCCCTGGATTTGGGGGGGTGTACCCTGTTTTGGTGGCATGGCCCGAGCCACAGTATGTACCTGCTGAAATTCAGAGCCAAGGCTGTGTATTGAAACTGACTTTTTTTTTTCAACATGCTGTCAGTGGTGACATCTTGTGGATGGAGAGGAGAAATACGGTGAATTTGACAAACAGTGCATTAGATTAGAAGATCTGTGGCATTGTGGAAATCTGTTACTACCTTGCTATGGGAGATATATATGTATGAATCATTGTTTGCCATTCAGCTTTTATATATTTAATCATGAGTTTTAGTCCATGATGCCCTACCTTGTTTTGGTGTTTTTTTTTGTTTAGTGGTTGCTCAAAAACTGCAAAGAAATGAGCCCAAGTATAGTATCATTTGCAAAAACTGACAGTATAATTCAAAGATATTCTTCAAGGAAGTTAGGAGTAAAATTCAAACAATCATGCTTCTTTTCTTTGATCACTGCCTATTTTTATCCATCTCCATCCCGCTGTGTCGTCTTTGAATGCACACAGCTGAGATTAATGTAAAGTGTGACTTCTTTTTCCCACCACACAATAGACAATTGTGTTCCCGCTGTAGCACTCATCCATGCAGCATTGGGCCGTAATTACGAGCTCGCAAATGACGGTGCAGAATAAAGGCAGAAAAGAGAATCATTAGGGAGCTGTCAGGTACCTAAAATACTCTGATGCCGGTACTCAGAGGCGTTGTTGTTGTTGTTTTTAAGCATCTCTCTTTCAGCTGAAGAGCACACAGGAGAGCAGGAAGATGAGAGAAAGGGAGAGAGGATGTGCAAACCAACAAAGGAAAACCCTGGATGAATGGATGCAGACCCTTGATGATGCAAGATTGAGTATGCAGCAAGAACACATGGAGTCTGGAGTGGTGTAAATGATTTTTATGACGAGACGTAACACCCTAGACGGGGATTTCTGAATCACTTGGGCTCCTTTTTAGCTTTAGTTTAATTCATTTGAGTGTTTTCCTTTTACAGCCCTTCAAAGTTTGGCTCTGTTTCATTCAGATCTGATCCATATTCTGCGGCAGGGTCTCTCAGGTCTGGCCGTTAAATTTTTCACAGAAGAGACAAATTGGGATTGAGGGCTTTATTGTGAGAAGTAAAACCAACAGCAGTGGAGAGAAAAAGAACACAACTTCAGTATAGACCCCTCCCTTAGTCAGAAATTTAGTAACTGTGTTAATGGGCGTACTTACCATTAGGCAAACACAGGTAATTGCCTGGGGCCCCAAGATGTCCAGGGGCCTCCAAACATCTCACAAAAAATGTATTATTAAAGTTTTCTTTGATTCAGAGCAGTTATTAATATTTTAGTCTTAATTCACATGCTGTAGTATGAAGCAGAGGAGATCAACATCCATATTTTATAATCATTTTGTCAGTAGACCTCATACATTTGATGTCATTGTCTTTATTTTCAATCATGATATCCTGTAAAATACTGTAATTCATAACTTTTCAAACTATATGACACTTAGTATAAAAAGCTTAAGGCCCATGCACTGGATAATTTTGCGTGTGCAGAATAAACTTCTTCTTTTTGCAGATGTCCCTTCAGGGGATCCGTAATCATAAACATTTAGATTCAAAATCTTTTTTTGGTCATAAATTTTATTCCCTGGATGTGGAGGACATATAAACATGGGTATGTAACTTGTAACTTAAGCTGTCAGATAACTGTAACAGATTTTAAAAGCAGGACTAATGAACACACTCGCCTCAGTCAAAATTGAACTAAATTACAAAATTTAAGGAAATTCATTTTGTTTCGTTATGTTACCTGGTAAAAGATTAAAATAATAATAAAAATGTATCAGCATGCTGAAAACCAATGAAATACTGAGTTACTGACCCTGTTTGCTTTTCATATAATTATTTAATGTAATTTAACATTAATTATTTTTTATTTTTATTTACTACTCTCCCTTTCTTCTTCTTTCACCCCCTTTTCCCCCTCTTCTTATCAATACTTCTGACAACTGTCTGTCCATCTATTTTGTCTCTTGAGGTGTGAATGAGTAAGACTGAATGAGTTATCTGAGTAGGGATGGGAACTTTGTCTCTAACATACTGTTTTTAAGGAGACATTATTTTTCACTGATATCTGTAATTTCCTTGTTTATTTTTTCTCTGCACCCATCCCATAAGTTGGAAAAAATAATAAAAATAATTTTAAAAATGTATCAGCACAGTACAGGGATATGAAGGGCCCCAATGACTGGGTTTGCCTTGGGCCCCCATATGACTAGATCCGCCCCGACTGTGTTTATAAATTGCATTTACAAGTAACAGATGACAAATCATTTCTCTTTAAACTTTGACATCTGGTGTCCACAATATAATCAACTTATCTATGGATCATTGCAAAATTAAATGGAAGTTACCCCAGCTTACAAGGCTGCACTCAGGAACAAAGGATGACCAAGAAGCTCTGTGACCTTGACTTTTTTTGGCCCATGATGATGGAAGTTTATGCAAAACTTCAAGAGAATCTCCTAGAGCGTTTTTCTGAATTAATACTCATAAAAAATACTGTGCAGACCGTTGACTCATGACCGTTAAAATCTTAACACTCAACTCAATAGACAGATTAGGTTTTTGTGCAATATTAAAAATCCCTGGAAGCATTTGTGAGCGCACACAACCTTAAATTCCTCTGCTTTTCTGTGTGAGGCTGATGTGTTAAGCACAAGCAGCGCCCTCCGTAGACAGAGTCAGGAACTGCCCTCTGCCTTAATGAACACAGCTGAGGGCAATCAGAGCCTGCTTGCCTCAGTCCTGCAAAATGAGGCTGCTTGGTGTGTGGAGGTAAGAGAAGTCTGTTAAAAAAAAAAAAAAACACTGGTCATTTAGTTTGGTCAGAAATCTTCCTAAAATGTGGGTGTCACATGGAGAAGAAAAATGTGTCATCCATTGGTTCTCTTTGTTAAATCTTATTATTTTCTTTCTTACTGCAATCAATTCTGAGCAAATGCTTATAAACTAAACTTTAAGATGGTGCCAGCCTATGAAATCTTAAAGTTTGCTGTAGTTGGCAGAAAGGACAGACATTGCATCAACTCTGCCGCTCCACCAACCAGCTGGCGGATGCAGAGCAGCTGTGTCCAGATTTGATCCTGAGCTCTGTAGCTCCACGTTTAAGATGTAGGCTTTAGGTAATCTCGCTGGTGTATTTGTTTGTAGGCCTTTCACTGATTAGTTTAATTCTTTTGAAACTTAGGCCTGCTCTTTCCTAACCAAACCCTGATTACCTTCTCAGCTTCTCTGAGGCTTCACATTGTGCAATGTTTGTTTTTTTCTCCTTTTGAGTTATTATAGTGCTTATTTTACCCCATTCTGCTTTTGTACTAGTGCCAAATCACTGCTTAGCCTGAGCCAGTCCAATCTTGTTTGTTCTTTTGTCAACACTCAACTATTTTTACCTAATTTTTGATTTTTACATTTCATTGCTTGAATTTCATATTAGCTTGTAACTGTACTAAATGGGTTTTATGCTTCTGTGACATTGCATCAAGTGAAATTCATATTTAATTCTGTTTATTTATTGGCCTAAGAGACAGTGGGATAAACTTTGGGTCCACTTTCTTGCATGCAAAGTGTCAGTCCTGGTCATGGTGGTAAGATGATTAAGTATTTTGTAGATTTGCTCTCTTTCCAGTGTTCACTGAAGTTCTACTCATGGTTTTAGCTAACTTCCATATTCCATTACTCGTTTCAATGATATGCTGAAGTTGTACATTCCCAGCAATGAATAGTGTTTCCTGTTTGGTGGAATTATGTAAATGATTTCTTTAATTTTTGTCGTATTTTCTTAGATCTAAACACCTTATTTTCAAAATAAATATTTCTTGTTGAATCCAATCCATGTCTCTTGCTTTCTTTAACTTTTGAATTTGTTTGGTGTCAAAACATGGAGTAAAAGGGCCTATAAACCTTAAACTTTAATTTCTTTCAACCCACTTACAACAAATTTTAAGACCTACATTCCCAAAATAGCTGCCAAAAGTGTTAAATGACCTCAAATTATATGAAAAACTGTTTATTAGCTCAAATAATGTACTTGAGATTTGGTTAAATAGATTTCATCATGGAGTGGCAGCTGACAAATCTGCAGACTGCACAATGCTGGTATGTTTCTGGAAGCCATGAAGGCTTGAGGCAGTTCTGAGGACTAAAGAGGGTCCTTCCATGCCCTTTATAGATGTACCTAATATAGTGACCAATGAGTATTTGTATGTGAGGGGGGCATTGCAGACCTTTTGTGAGAGTGTTCAACCTTCAATGCCCTAAGAAAATGAAGAAAGCCAACAATAAAACCCCATAATGTCTCCACAAATTACCCATTTTGACTCAACCACTCAATTCACATACTTGCTAAATGTTACTGTGCCAGTAAAATATGAATCTTTGACTTCAGGTTGCCCTTTAATCCGCCTTTCCATGTTCCAAACAGATACACGTTAGCATTACATTGGCATCAATGGCTGGGTTCCATTTATTCTATCCAGTCGTGTGTCTGCAGCGGTGTGCAAGCCAAATCACTGACGAGGTCTGCGGGGATACTAAATGGAATGGAGCCATCATTAGCGTTCTCGTTTACACCTGTTAAGCTAACCTGCGGTGGAAAGATGGACCGAATTACCAACTTTAGCACCTATTTTAAAGACAGACGACTAAAAGTGAAACTATTAGAGTTAATGAGCTTCTAAAACTTTATTTAAAAGGCTATTTGAAAGCTATTCGCTTTTTATTTTTCAACGAATGGACTTATCATTCACTGACGTCTTCAACTGACTCTCAGCCTAATGAATGTAAGTATTTGAGCCCATTTATTTCTGCCTTGAACCATTAAAGCCCCTAATTAACGTCCCGTTGTGGCTAAAACTGCCTTTTGTTCATATAGGTAGGTACTATCTTTATTTTAGGCCAGAGACGCTGCATTGTTTAGTTTTATTCGATAACTTTATCAGAATATTACCCAATTTACAAGCAGTGTATATGTCCAGGATGTTAAAAAAATATGTTAACATCATCTAGAAAGTGTCCTTACATCTAAAAGCACTTTGAGTTACATATGTTGAAGGAAAAGTGCTTTATAAATAAACTTGACTTGACTTAATAACCGAAGAACGCTGTAGTACATATGCCAGGTCTCTAAGTGGCGCTGTAACGCTGCTGAAGACTGCAGGGAGCATGCGCAGATAACGTGCGCTGAACACGAACGCTGGAGGGTTTGGCTGCCTCTGGCTCACGATGGTGGTAAAAGAGCAGAAATCTTGTTGTAATAGCTTTTTCTTCAGACTACTTGATATTTTTGTAGAACAGACAGAACACAATAGTTCGCCATTATTGTTGTTGCCGTCGGTGTGCGGTTTACGGGAGAGGCGGGGCGGTGACGTCACAGTTTTCAAATACGTACCTTTCCGGCTAAAACGCGGGATAGCCAGATTCCATCTCCACAAGGACACACCTTATTCCTTTATATTATTGGGCTCTGTTTCGAGTAAACTATCCTTCAGTTTTCTATTTTTTGCCATAACTTGAGTAGAAAACCTCTATTTGCCATTTTGACATCGACTCCTACAAACTGCTTTTATTTTAATGATGCCTTATTTTAGTATAACTAGTGGGAAAATCTGACAACCATAAGGTATGTTAATTTTTTCAGTCATTTCAGGGTGGTAGCTCAAACTGGACACAAATAGGAAACAGTAGGAAAAGCTATTAAGAAACTTATTTAACAAACCATGAGGGAGAAGCAGCTCTTAAATTCCATTTGTCTCAATCATACCTATTCAGTATTCCTAAAAACATTTAACAGTTGTTACCCTTTCCTATTTGCTTCTTCACTTACATTTAGATTATTTTCAACACTTTGCTTTTACTTATTTAACTAGATCCAAACATGGGCTTTTAGTTAATTGGGTAGTTTCACTAAAAAAGCATTTTATTTTAAATCTGAAAGTCAGACAATGAAATAGAATACAATCCTTAAGAAGCATGTAGTAGTTTGCTTTATTATTATAGTGTTCCGTAAAAAAAACCCTACACACACACACACAAAATGACAAAAGTAAACAAATTCTACATTTAAATTTGGAAAGAGATTTACTTAACTGTTCCCAAAAGTGAACAGAAGGTACAACAGGAAGCTGATTTCAACAGTAGTTATATTGGTAAATGGTAAAAGTGCTGTATTAAAACAGATTTAACCACTCAGCACATTCAGATTTAATGGTAACAGGCCAGTATGGGAACTACAAGCCAGTTTTGAGATGGATAACTTTAAGTTCTGCTTCCCTCCCTCACCATCTAATTTTGGTCTAGTTTCCACTTTTCTGCCTTATTGTTTTTATGATCATGTTGTTTTTGTTTATGGTTTTATTTTATTTTATTCATGGGCAGTTTTCCGGTTGCTTCATTGATAATCTTGTATTGGATATCACTGGATTGGATCCTCTTCTCCAGAGCTTCCACACAGAGGAGCCACTGCCCATGCCACCAGGGATACAAGTTTGGTGTCTTGCCTGAGGACGACTTGATTGACGCTACTGCTTATCCACTGCTACCCCTATTGACAGCAGCATCGGAAGGTCAGTAAAGGCTTGTCCAGATGATTTCGGCTTCGGCTGCACGAGAGGGGAACTGACTTAGGGTTGCAATTCTACTTCTGAGTCACTGAAGACTTGAAGTTAATGTTTGTGTTTTAGCTAAAGTGTCTAAGTGCTCACTAACAGTTTATGTCCAAAGTTGTGGTTTGAAATAAAAATGAAATGAACTGCAAGTTCTTGCATGCAGAACCCTGAGGGTGGTGTTACTCTGGATCTGGGTGCAGACTGTAGAACACTCCACGTCAGTGTGGTTTATCTTATCAGTGGGAACACGAGCATGCTGTGGTGCCTGAGTCTTGTCGAGATGGTCTTTTGCATGATTCAAGTGTACTTATAAGCATATGTGGTACTTATCAGAGAGGTAAGTTGTAAAGCCGTGCACTGCAGTGCAGTATGGGTTTATTTCTTTGTTCTCGCTGTACGGTAGATGTGAAAGCAGTGTTGTAGGTCAGTAGGAACAGAAGCTTGTGGTTTCCATGGCTGCTACTCATTCCTTCTTCCCTTTTGGTGATCTTGTGCAGCAGTTACATGCATAACACCACCTACTCTATGGTGATGTGTAAGGATGTGCTCAGGGCACAGAGTAGTAAGGCGGGTGTGAAAGCAGACCAGTGGTGGAGAGGGGGTGGCAGAGCAAACATGCGTAGGCTCAGAATGAAACAAACTGGTGTGAATATGCCCTGATTGTTGATGTTTTGGTACTGTGACATTGATTTTGGCCATAAAGATAAACGTGTTTGCATTACATTTGAATTTTTTTTGCCAATATTATAGCTTTTTTATGGGCAGTTTGTATAATCAAAACATCGGAATTTAGGTACTTATCTGCAGATGTTGTTCCAATAATGTTCTGTATCCCTTGTTCTATCAAGGCTGTATTCCTTTTTTTAAAAGTTTTTTTTGGGGGGGCATTTTGTGCTTTTATTAATAGGAGAGCGTGACCGTGGAAAGGATTGTGAAGGGGCCGAGAGAGCGAGAGAGAGTAGAAAACTGGCCACAGGCTGGATTTGAACCCGGGTCAGCAGAGACATGTATATGGCTCGTACTTGGTTGCATATCACTCTGCCAAACCAGCACCTCCTCAAGGCTTTACTCTTAAAAGTTTCTATAGAATACATATCTTTAAATTCTGCAAACATGGGTTAAGTGTCTGGTTCTAAGCATCCCATCTTATATTGACCCTTGTCACTTGGCTCTTGGTTCACATTAATTACTGATTTTATATTACACAGTCTTGGCCCCAGAAAACCACAGATTCATATTCATTACACACATCCAGCTCGGCTAGACCCTCTCTTTGGGCGGTAAGGCAGAGCTGAAATAGGAAATCATTATGTTGCATGGTGAATGCATGTGGGCGGCGGTCGAGTGTCTGATTCTGCGAGCACATGAAGGCATAGAAAAGCTGTCAAATCAAAGCAAAAAGTGCAGCACTGATGTTAATAGGAAGAGGAGAAAGACTGTACTGAAGGATGATTGTTCCCTGAGGGATGAATGAGACACACAAGGAGGAGGGATTGAGCCTAAAGGGGAGATGTATGTTTTTACTGGGCGTGCACTTTAAGTGACCCAAGCCTGTGTGCCTCTTTCCCCTCCAACATACAGCTCAGGTCCTCAGTTGTCATATTTAAATGTGAGCCTGCGAACTGGAAAGGTTATCTATTCCACAAATGCAATCAAAGAGCCTAAATATAGCCTATTGTGAAGGGAAGGACATCTTTTAAGATTCATCAAAGACGTGCTTTTCATCTTTCGCTAGTCCACAGACGCACCGGGTCCCTTCAAGGTCCCAAAAAATTGGATTTATTTACAGCAGCAGAAGCAAGGTTGTAAAGGGAAAAAAAAGGAGGAATAGTGGAGGAGCCCAGGGAACAAATTGTTGCATCTCAGTGGCAAGAGAAATTGAATTGGTGAATCTTTTGTGGACTGTCTGAATAGAAAGAAGTCAATCAAAGGTGGCAGTCGGCTAATTACTGTTAGCACTGTCAGACTTGTTAGCAGTAAAAAAGCAACAGAAAAGAAAAATATATTATTCACTCCAAAGATGATTGCAGACACAAATGCACGAATGAAAAGGTAAATGAAAACTGTTGCTTTGATTAAAAACTCATGAAACCTTAATTATTATAACCATGAAGTGAAAAAAAGACATTTAAGTGCATTTTAAATTATCAATGAAGTTATTTTGTCATGTCTTTTTGATTTGTGGTAAGTATTGCAGCAGTTATGTCACTGTTGGCAGCAGGTGTGTCAGAAATCCTTTTCTTTCTTCTTAAATCTTTGGGATTTTGAGAATTTGGAAAAAGAGACCACATTTTAAATCAAGCCTCGTTAATATAGTTGTCAGAGAGAAGATAAATTAAGGGTAATAAATGTCTGTGAGTCAAAGCTCTCAGCAGACTTTACCTGAATCTTAATTACTCCTGTGTTTAAACGCAGCTCAGACAGCTCTGTAGTTGGAGGTGAGTACTTATCCTGATCAATATGTACCTTTTGTTCTTTATTGTGACGTCCCACCGAGCCCTTTTAGCTGAACAGTCCTCGTAAGCCTGTTGATCCAGAGCCAGATTTAAGGAGAACAAATCAGAAGTAATTTGGAGAGTGGGTGGAGTCATCCAAAAGCAACATGTAAGATAGATTAACGGTTACTCTGATGCTGAATACTTTTGCTGTTGCAGATGAGAGAGCTGGTGACAGGAGCGGCCATTGAAGGGGAGAAACCATCACCTGAGAGGAAGACGGACAGAAGGTTAGTGCGGTGCATAAACCTGCACGTGAGTGGTGGGAACATCTCATAAAATCCCATAAAAAATACCACATTCTGACAGTTTCCCGGGCATGTTGATGCACCAGATATTGCACAAGCAGAGTACTCAGACTTTTGTTTCTCTCTGTGCTCAGAACAGCCTAGTTTCTGAGAGTTTTCTGTCTCTGTAGAAAACATTACCCACTTATTAGGAGCCATGCAAGGGGTGATGCCAACTTTTTCCTACAGCTGAATGATAAGACATGCCGTGGTTGGTGATTTAACTGAAGCCCTGTTATCGCCTTGCACTGTTAAAAAGTCCGTTCTTTAGGCTTATTTGCTGGACTTTTCTGCCTTTATTTAATCAGACTGAGTGACGGCTAGGGTCAGAAAAGATGAGAGGAGGGCCCAGGCCGTTAACCTCTTGATTGTTAACACTGCACACAAACTCTTGAGCAGCTTATTAACATTTCCGCACAACCATACACTCTCTACAATTTCCTGATGTACAGATGAGATGATGTGTTATCCATCTGGCTTACTGCTGTACACGAAAGCAGACAAATTTAACTTCATTTAGCATTTATGGTTGCACATTTGTGTGAAGTGAGCGTGAGCATGCTGTTTGACTTTCAGAGTAAAGCCTTTTTTGTTCCAAGTCATGTCCACTGCAGACTCTGCAGAGTCTTGGTTTCTTAAATGGGGACCCTGGAGAGGGAATAACACTTAATGCATACTTTCTTGTAGGGTTTTTGATGTTGGGCTCGACCTTTTTGGTACAATAAGGGGAGGATTTAAGGGAAAACTTTCGGCACAACTGCTGTCGAGCATGTGGTCCAGTCTGGTCCATCTGAGGGGTGAACATGCAATAAAAAATGGGGTATAGGTGCAAAAGTATAGTGATATGTAACTGCGTTATCTTAGTGTATTCACTAGAATGAATGTTCAAGAGTGTCCATCCAGGCCTATTTAGAAAGTGGCTTATTTATGATTCAGAAAAGTCCGCCTTTATCCTGCCTAACTTTATATTTATTCGTTCAGCCTTGCGATTCACATCTTTGACAATTTAACGACAAATGCTGTTGTTGAATGATGTTTTTTAATTTGGCAGAGAGTAGTGTTTTACTCAAGACCGGTCTTGGTCTCGACACCACATTTTGAAGGTTTTGGTCTTGTCTTGAACTCAAGAGCATTTTTACTCAGTCTTGTCTTGGTCTCGGACTGGCCGAACTCCACTTGTCATGGTTTTTAAAATTGATTTTGATGGTCTCGGTCTTGGTCTGGACTCGGTCTCGACTCCCAGAAGTATTGGTCTTTGGCAAGTCTTGGTCTCGGATAGAGTGTTCTTGAGCATAACACTAGCAGAGAGTAAACCGTTCGACAAATGCTAGGACTACAGTCTGTTTTCCTTATCAAATACAAGAAAACAATGTCGAATCAAACTTAAAAGAATAAAAAGAAACATTGGTACTAGCAACTGATTAAAATTCTAAACATCGCCACTTGTATTAACCCATTTTCACAATCTGGTGCATTACTTATTCAGCCCTTTCCCCTTTTTAAACAACACAAGTCTCTAAATTTTGATTCCAAACACTCAAACAATGTTTTTAGGTGTTTATTTGAGCACAGTGTTTAAACTCTACACTAAATGCCTTAACAGAAACAAAACAACTTGCAAAGCTATTAACAGTCCTCGTTGTTTGCACCCATTTTGGCCTTTTTTAATTGGGGACCTGCTTTGGGCATTTATCAATTGACTTTATCTGCACGGCTGCAGCCATGAAACATTTAGTTGCTGTTAAATGCTCTGTTTTCTGATGGTAAACATAATGGTGTAATCAGTCAGAGTGTCAAAGTGCAGTTTGGCTCTGCAGATTAGATCCTAATGGTGATGAGTCCTGCAAACACCAGAGGACCTTCTGATCCTCTGCATCACTTCATTTCATGTTGATTTTCTACACTTTTGAAGCACAGAGTGAACTGCTGACGACAGAAACTTCTCTGCGGCCTGTCGGATCTGTGTGTTGGAATGGCTTTGCGGGCTTGAGCAAGTGTCGACGTGGACGCATCTTTAAATCAGTCCCACACAAAATCAGAGAGGTGCAGATCAAACCTATCATCAGCCGCAGGACCTCTGGGATGACATTTGCTGTTATTTTGTTTTCCAGAAATGATCATTTCAGAAGGTCATCTCCCTCCACAAAGACCAGACTCCTCGAATTAATCATGCCACACAACACAAACCAATTGTCAATCTGAAATTTGTAATCAAGATAAGGAGGCAAAGTCAATCTATTCAGACTGAGGAAAGCAGCAGAGTTGTCCAGGTGCTGAATCCTGGATGCTGGAAGTGATTTTAAGTTGTCGAGAAACCCTCCGCCAGGCTTTCTCCCTCGAGTTGCTCATGTTTATTATCAAAACAGTTCAGGGATGATGGGAGCTTCAATATCTCCCTCCCATCAAGTTTTATGAAAGCGCTTCTATATAATTGCTAGAAATTGGGCAAGTTTCGAGATGTGGTTTCCTTTTGTTGTTGCACAAGCCTCACATAGAACTAAATATTGGGGAAATAATGTTCATTGCAGAGGAAACAGCCATAATATAGATGCAACAAGATCCCAGATTCACAAGACTGTAAATTTAAAGTTTCTTCCTTAAATCCACTTTAATGTGGGCTTTAGCTGTTGCAAGTGATAAAGAAATGGCTGAAGAGAGCCACACAGATCTTTAGGAAATGAGTGTATGTCCTAGAATAACCAGGAAAGCCATTTTGCAACTTGGAAATATCCATGAAACTTTTTCACGTCATCCCATTGATTCTTTCTGACTGCTGAAATATAGCGCCCGCCTCCTCTGCTGCCTCGACTCCTTCAAAGCTCTCCAAGAACGCAAACAAACTCACCCCTATGCTGGCTCCCCTATAAATGTAAGTATTGATCAGAAACTCCTACTTCCTACTTACAAAGCATCACAGGGCCTGGTGCGTCAGGCTGCTGCTGCTCTGATTTATTTACTACTTATCAGCCCACCCATACCTCGCACTCGCAGGAAGCCTTGTCATCCCCCTCATTTGAAATTAAACACCCAGGAGCAGAGCCTTGGCTGCTTTTTCCCCCCCCTCGTGCTATCTCCCCTCAACGGCCTCGCAGTCCATCATCCCGCTTGCTCGTGGCCCGCGCGGCTTTGAAGTTCATAAACTGTGAAGCAAAGGATGGCTGATCTGATGGTCACTGCAGCCGAGGCAGAGAGGGGCCGGTCAATAAACCCAGAGAATGAGATGCCTTCTGCAGAGTCGCAGACAGGCATTGAAGGAACCGTAAAATCATGCATCCGAGCACATTTCACCTTTCGCTCTCTTCTTTTCCCTGTCAATCTGCCTTTGAGTGTGATTGTGTGTAGTGTGAGGGCTCTTTAAGGACAGCTGAACACTTCTAAAATGACTGTCTACTGTTCAGAGTATGAGCAATTATCGGCCAATTGATTCCTTTTTGAAGCTGAAAGTCGGCGTTCCTTTGTGACTGCGCTGAAAGCAAAGTTGTGATTTCCATCCCCTTAGCTGTCTGTTTTTTTTCGACAAGTTGATTATAGCACGAAAGAGCAGATATACAATAAAAGGACAACTTCAAACAAGCATAAATTGGATTTAAATGCGTATTACTGTCATCAGCTCCCAATGCTGTCACTTGTGCTATTTAAACAAAACATTAACAGGACTGCCATTTAGTTTTTATCAAAACACAGAAGTGAAAGAAAAGCTGTAGGTCTGGATAAGACGTGTTGATTTTCACGCACATCCATCCGCCATCTGCATCAGCTGTCTTTCTCGCAGCTTGTTAGCATGCTCGCGCTCACTTTGGGGAGTTAGCGTCTTGCTCAAGGACCCTTCAGGAGGAGGAACGCTCTCCAAAGCCGAAACTTGAGTCTCGCTCTCTATTTCAAGCAGCGGGAGCATGTTTACCCACCGGGCCTCTCTGCCACTCCGCTGTGTTTTGCCATTCTTGCAAGTTGAAAAAGTGTCAAGCTGGGGCAGATTTCTTTTCATACCGTGGCCTTCCTCGCTTTTTTTTTTTTTTTTTTTTTTTTCTCTCGGTGACAGCTGCTGACTTGGCACATGTGCATCACGCTCTTAAGCACAATCCGAGCTCGGACAGCCGCGCTGACGGTGCACCGACGCGGAGGACACTCGGTGGATCTTTGTGATTGGCAAAAAGATATCAAGTGGAAGGGCTGGAGCTAAAAGCAATTTTCAGGAGCTGAGGGGGAATATATTGAGGTCAAGTGAACTTCATTTTTTCCCCACATTCACTTTACATGAAGTCTGGTCTCAAACACATTCATTATGTCTGAACAGCAGTCCCATAACAGCTCACCGCACAGACCTGAATACTGATTTCCTCCAGCCCTCATGATGAACTCATGTTATAATGAGGTTATGTGGGGTGGTCTTACAGGGAGCTCAGACAAAATAGGAGGTCTTTTCTCTACTTTTTCACTGCTGCCGAGAGGCTTTTCCTTCAGCACAGAGTAGCTGCTCTCAAGAAATCTGATTTTAATTTGAATAAAACAAAAAAGGCTTCACCACTGATTTGGGATGAGCAGTCAGCAAACATGCATCCATGTATTCAAAAGTCACATTTTGAGAAGAAGCTTGAATTATCTGCTTGTTTTCTAAGTTTTGACAAGGGCCCGACCGATATGGATTTTTTTGAGGCCGAGGCCGATACTGATATTTGGCAGAAAAAAATACAGATTACTGATTAATCAGCTGATTAATTTAATATATATATAATTAATTACAAAAAAAATAGTCCCAAAACACAACAATGAATATATGAATTACAAGCAGAACATTTTATAGTTTAACAATACTTGGTTCTTTAGAATTTGTTTGATTTTAAACCAGAGACGAAATTTAAGTACAATAACATGCAAAAAAAGAATTGAACTTCTGGGACATTAATTTTATAACCTTTAAGAAAGAGTCACTCTGTATGTTGTACTTCTTGTTGATTAAAACTAAAGATAGGTTATGCTAAATTTTTTTTTTTTTTTAAGTTGTAAACAGATCACTGTGAGAGGATCCCAACAAAAACACTAAGGGGCCGTTTACATGGCGCCGAAAACGGTCAAATCCGATAAGTTTTCATTGCGTTTTGGCCTTGCGTCTACATTGAAACTCATTTAAAACGGAAACTTTTGAAAACCATTCGCCATTGTTCTTTGTGAAAAGTTTTTCTTCTTCGTACGTGTATTGTAGCAGCGCTGCCTCTCTGCAGACCTACACCGCCGTCTACTGAACCGGCATGCCCACTACAGCGGATTAACTCGTCTTCGAGCGTCATCGACTGAATGCAGAAGAATTCTAAAACGCAAAGGATAAATCTTTGCGTCTTTAAGTCAGGAGTTTCCATGTAAACGTAGCCTTAGGTAACATTCTTTTCATAGGCACTTTTACTTTTCTTTGCAGCTTTCAAGCAAAAAATAAAACAGTGTGCAAAACTGCAGCAAATTCCTACAAAATAAAACAGATAACCTTTTTAAAAATGTAAATATATAGATTATTTATGAACTCTTTGTCACATCTGCCTTTCAGTCCTCATTAGATTATCAGAAGTAGGTTTTAGTTCAGGTAGAACCACTTTTTTATTTTAAACATGAGCTAATGTGCGTGAGAAAATTTAAAATATTTTGTGGGACACTGCGCATATTTCACAAACTTATCTAAAGAGGCTGATTAAAGTCCCCAGCTACACTGAAGTCTATCCTGGATGAGTCTGCTTATGATGATGTAGGGCTCCGAGGAGCTATGCTAACGCTAGCATAGTTAGCTCGCTAGCTAGTAAGGTTAGCTGCCGTGTCGGGAACAAGCAGATAAAGCCAGATATCTGTCATAATCACAACATAACAGTCATGGCTAAACTAATCCCCTGCCACCAGAAGGTCCAATCCATCAGTATTGACAACGACAGAGGCGGTGTCGGTCAGGAAAACTGTTCAGCGGTGCCTGGTCTCTCTGACATTGTGCACTGCTGAAAGTTGCTCGTCATGTCAGGCTTAAAAGAACATCTCCGTGTGAATGTAGGCGAGTCATCCATACACACAGCATCAGCTGAGAGCCGCTTCAACAACGTCATCATTCTGCACGGCGTGGACACTGAACAGCGTTTACTGGTTTATGAGAAATTAAGAATGTATGGGCGTTACATCGGCAAAACTGGCCAATGTTGAATACTTTATAAAGGGCTATAATCGGCCGAAAAATCGGTCGGACCCTAGTTTTTGACATACTCGCCCTGTTATCACAAGATGAAATTCTGATTGTCTCCCATAAACACACTGATTTATTTCATCATTATAAGACAACAAGGCAAGAGTTTATAGGACTCGATACAATCAACTCAACATCACGTGTAAATAACTGAGCTGCTGGTTTGGCACAGTGGATGCATCTTCCAGGCTGGGTTCAAATTCATCCGGTGACCGGCTTGCAGAGTGTGTCCCTCCTTCTCTCTCTTGCCCCCCATCCACTGTCTCTTTCTACTGTCAATAAAGGCACAAAAATGCCCCCAAAATAATCTTAAATAAACAAGATGTGTAAACCACTGGATATCTCAGTGTGTCTTAAATGGTGGGGCACAACTCTCATGATCATTTATCAAAAGTTTAAACGGAGCTGTGCCATTGACCAGAATGTTAGAAACAATAGAAGAGGCTCACCAAAAGAATAAACCCATTAAAAAGTAATTAAAATTACATTTGAATATATCTTTTGCTCTATGTTGGAAGAATGTTGGTAACTGGTTAACTAATCTATCCTTGAGGTTGGCTGTTGAAAAACTAACATACATTTTAAGAAAGGAAGCTTCTGAATTTTATGACGTTTGTAAGGTGTGTTTAGAACTTATAAAGAATGGTAATACTGAAATGGGTTATTGAGAGAGTGGCTAATGGTAACATTTCACTTACTGTGAGATTGTATGATGTAATGTATAGGGTTTGTATTTTTTATTATCTTTTATGTATTTATTTATTTTATTTTTTATTATTTTAAATTTAATTATTTGTATGATTTTTTTGTACACTTTTAATTATTTTTAACAATTTTTATTTATTTTTTGTTTTTTCTTGTATAATCTCTGCCAAATTTTTGACATAATCAATTGTTGGATGTTAATGTTAAAATGAAAATCCATAATTATATGCTTAAAAAATTACGTTTCAATGAATAATGAAATATTTTAGATATTTCCTTGCATTTGAAGCATATTATTTATAACTATATGTAAACCTGCTTTCTGTTCAAACCCTGTGCACTAACCTTGAATGTCATAGGGTGATAAATTCTGTTTTAGTATGTTATTGTCAAAAGATATATTAAAGGGTTAATGTATACCCTGAAAAGGCAGCATATTAATGGAAAATAAAGCCATGCTTGTAAAAAAATCTTTTCAATTGAGATGGGGAGGTGGCTGTAACTGAGGCTGTTTGGCTGGGAGCTGGTGCTCTTGGAAAGCCCTGTGGATGTCATTGTGTCAAAGGTGCCAAACCTCACTTTTGGGTTCAAGTAGGCATAAATTCCACTCCAGGAATGTTTTGCCTTTCTTTTGGGGTGGTGAGATTTTGGGTAGGGTGGTTATCACCAATATTATTGTTGGGTTCGTTCTTGGATTTGCTGGATTAGTGAACTAAGGAGGCAAAAAATAGACGTAATTAGCCTTTTTTGGCTCACAATAACACAAAATGACAGAAATGTGCTTAATATCACAAATTAGAGAAGAGTAAAATGTATGCTTGCATCCTCTCCCAGGGTTTTTGTAATAGTGTGCAACACATTTGTCATCAAGGTCCAAACTGCATTTTCTTTTTATTAAATACATTTGAATCCTACATAGTTTCTTTAAATAGAGAATGCTGTCAGTCCTGAGGTTACACCTAGAGAGCCACTGCTAAAAATTTCTCCTTAATGTTTTAAATTTGCACAAAATCTTGAAGCTTTCAGGGGGAAATGAGTAATTTTGATTTCAGTGGAGTGTGGCTTTCTGATATGAGTGCGCAGCTTGAATTTTACATGTAAGATTCACCTAAATCAACTTTGCAGAAGGGTATTTAAATACCTGGGGAGTCATGCGTTATCATTATGAACCCTGTGAGGAAGCTCATTCACCTGGTGCATTAAGAAATCAATCTTGTAATGAGTCCTTGCAGTAATAAAATAGATTTAATGGTGTCGGGCTGCAGTCAGTGATAAGAGCTTATTGAAATGTCACTTCTCTGATCCGTAGAAGAGCCACTACGTGTCTTTTTATAATACAAAATCCCCTCTGAATGCATCAGAAGAATAAAAAAAGTAGGCCTTCACTCGGAGATGGGAACAGTATGACCGTAAGGACTGGAAAACGCTCCAGTGTGCGGGTACATGAGCCAGTAGGGACGCTTCCAGCAGTCTATGATCGTTGACAATTTCGTAAAAACATTGTGGTTCTTGGACGCTGCCCAGCACTCTGTTGTTTACAAGACAAGTGCTTTTTACCTGCCAAGCCACAGCATCTGCTCCCGCTCCTTTTCCCTTTTCAAGTGCCGAGTGAGGCAGCCACACGCTTTGAAGGACAACCGTTTCAATGCCTCCTGCACACGCTTTGATTTCAAACTTCTGTTTATTTATAGAGCCTTTTATGGCCAGACTAAAGCTCCAACATGCTAAGAAAATCACAAGAGAACACTCAAACCCAGATAACTGATCTTATGCAAGCGTCTTCGATTTAATGTCATTTTGTTCTCCATATTACATCACACATCATCATTCCCGACATGCTTGTAATCACCGCCATATTGTCCTCTCCCTCTATTTCTCCCTTTTATCATGTATCTGAATTGCAGGGTCACATCATCCTGCATTGACGGAGAATTTCCTCGGTAATTGGCTGCAGTGGGCTGCATGCGTGATAACCCAGTGGACTCCTGACAGCTTTTCAACCAGTCGCATGAGGAGCAAATCCCTCACAGGCATCAAGGGATGATGGTACATGATGAAACATCCATTTTTATGAAAGATACTAATGAACACTTTATTATGGCAGTAACCAGCTGTGGCCTCAAGGGGGAGTCAGCGAATGTTGAACAGAGTAAAAATGGAGATCAAATGGTAATTTTTTTTTATGCTACAATCATCATTGGCTCCCTCTTGTAATGCTGACATCGACAGATTAGCCCAAAAGATATTTTAATTTTATTTTTTATTATTAACATTAAGTTTGTATTTATTTAGATTTTTGTTTATATCTATTCCTTTTTAATGCGTCTTTCTATCTATTATTCAAAATACTATTGTAATCTTAATTTCTCTCAGTCAGTTTAAAGTAATAAAGTTTTATCTAAACTAATCTAATCTAATTTAATATGAATAAAACCCTGCTGGGGAGTTATAAGCTCGTTTTACCTGCGTTGTTCATACAAGATACCATTGTTTACATCTAGGTAGTAAAGCAGGAGAGAACTCTGCAAAGCTGCAGCCCCATGTAGCGGTAGGTTTCTGGCTTTGACAAATTACTCAACTTTTGTTGCTGAAGGCAATGTGGAATTTATGTCTCTATATCTCAGTACTTTTTATAAAGACATGCAAATATAGTAAATATGAAGTCCTATCAGTACAGAAATGGGCAACTTAATTTACTGAAAATTAATTGAATCTCAAATTTGGAAGGCCAGTTTTGGCAGAACAGAACTCAAAATTTTGTAGCACAAAGTGCTTCACACAGAAATGAATAAAATAAAAATAATAAAAGGTAAAAAATTAAATATGATGAAAAAATACAACCCACCCACGCCATCCATCACCCCCACCTTCGCAATCCACATACACTCACTTGCACACACATGCAAAGACATGAAGAAGAGATTCTAACAGAAAACAGAGTAAGAGAACTGAGGATTTGTCATCTTTCGTTAAAAATGAGGAAACACTGGAGCAAAGACTAAAATAATAATAAAAAATAAATATATATATTCCTATTTTCAAGCTCAAAACCAAGCAGTGAAGAAAATTCAATGAGGCAAGCACAAAATTAAAGGTACATTATTGCAACAGTAATGGAAATCATAGATTTTGTTTCATTATAAAGGTCCCATGTCTTGCAAAATCATTTTTCTTTGCTTGTTGAGATGTAAAAGAACATGACTGCTTTTAAAAGCTCTGTATCCAGCGACGTGCTCTTAAAATAAAATGACCCTTAAAATGCTCTTTTTTTCTACCTCCTGGGGTTTAGTATGTAATAGCTGAACAGACTTCACCTCCATGTGTTTATTTTGGTCATCACAGAAAGACACCATGACTGTTTTTATAGTAAATGCCTGGCCATTATGCCAATTAAGCCTTTTACTCAGCTCTGAACTTGACCTGAGTGAGATTAATGATGCAACTCTTCCATCCTTTACTTGACGTTTTTGTCATTTTACTGTTGCTTTGGTTCTCCACAGGTGTAAATATACTGCGCTTTAGAGCTGCACTCCGTCTAGTTTATGTGTAATCTTAAATGTGTCACTTTAAGACCACAGTCGGGCTGAGGAAAGAAACACAGCGCTACCAGCAAAACCGGCCTTCACATCCAGATCCACAGATCTTTTTAAGGAGGACCCTGACATATCTCTTGTCTGAGCGCGAGTGCAAGACACTGATTTGGCCGCCGCAAAGCAAAGCCGCCTTTTGTGCTCCCGCAGTCCAACAGAACTGCTGTCTGGCTTCTTAAAGTGGAGTGAGGGGCGACAAAGGTGGTTATCCATTGTTGCATGGACAGGTATAGTAATTACATTCTCCTCCATTCAGGCCCTATCTCCATACAGCACCAGCACAGCCCTCTCTAACTCCATTATACGCTTGCCAAATGGAACAATGGAGCAACATTCAATAGTTCTGGCACTCAAAAAGAGACACTGACCCTTTCTGGGGTTAGACATCAAACTGTGTCGTGGTCTCACAGGCTGCAGAGCGCTGTATGACACTTAATTTATAGCTGCAGAGCCGTGTGTCGCATCAGCTGCTGGATTATCGTCATTTTGGCATGAGTACACTTTAAAGCTCTCACCCTTTGCTCTGACCGGGTTGTGGTCACTATGACATAGAACTATGATTATTATTTTGGTCTTCACACACTCATATTCTCTGAGATGTCATATCAGGGAATTACAATGACTCGAGAAATGTTTCTGTAATATCCGTTATAATAAGAACTACTTTTACATGGATATGTTGTTTACAGGTAAATCTGCCACTAAAACTCTACACTGTTGGATTCTTCAAGTCCACAACGTCACACAGGCTACATCATAATTCATCATGATTCTCCAAAGATGGTAGGCAGATCTTATTTGAAAATAGTCTCAGTATGTTCATTGTTATCATTGAAAGTGTGTTTTTTATGTACTTAAAGGGACTGTGAGGAGTTTCTAAGTAATCACAAAAAAGTCTCACTTTTAGATATATGCCTGAATCGAAATACACACTTTAAGATGAGTTTTATAGCATCAAAATAGGTTATCTATAATGCTATTCCTTAGCCTTCCGGTCGGGTCGGACAGGGCTGGACTGGCCTGGATACTCAACTTCGGGAACAAGACAATTAAAACTAGAGCAGATTTATATTATTCGAACACGTCTTAGAGCACCAGGCTGTAAGTAGCAATATATAGCCGGCTACATCTATGATAATAAGTTTTCCAAAAATTGCTTGTTGTCACACATCAAAAACTACTGCTACGTAACTAGAAAGAGATACATTACCTCGTCGCTTTGCATCCTGTAAGTTGTTGAAAAAAGAAGTTGTAAAGCAATGCAGAGTTCTGAGGAAGATCCGAGCTGCATTTTTATTAGCATCACAACAAACACACGCTTTGGCTTGGGTCACGTCTTTTGGTGCGTTCCAGTTGTAGTCAGAAGTAGGAATTTCCAGGTTCCAAGTAGGAAACTGCAACTGGAACGTTCCCCGAAGTCGGAATTTCCTACTGGGAACTCGGTGAAACCTCGCCACCCCCGAGTTGACAATCGAAGATGGATGCCCCCAGTGTGAACAGTTATTGAGCTCCTGTAATAATCAATTTATTTGCACTTCTGACTGGGGTGTGTCGCTCTAGATCAGCTGTGTACATAGTATTGTTAGACTCATATTTACAAAAATGCTGCCATAGTGATAATCACATTCTTCATACAACAACGCAGGGCGTGCTAACAACAGCTAACAATGGCCTGGTAGATCGGCATGTTTTTTTCCGACTTCAGCTGGAACGCCGATAAGTCAGAGATGATGTCACTCCCAGTTCCAAAGTTACTGGAACGCAGCATTACGACCGTCGCCACGCGTGCTCATGGGTAGCAGAGTCCTAATGTCGCCGGTAATAGATTCTCCTCATAGCACTTTTAAAGTAACTGAATGCCTTAATAAAATACAGACATGTTACTGCCATAATATAACTTCTGATTGCAACTGCCACAATAACACACAACGCCAACCTAATATTGTAAAAAAAATCTTCCTTTAATCATTTTGTATTGCGGGCTGCAGCATCAGTGCTCAAAATGTGCTAAAAGGGACACTTTTTAACAGCTTTCCTCCTTCAACAATCACAATTATTTAAACTTTAAACCAATAATCTATCAGATCTAATGAAGCAATTAAAAAAAGTATAATTTTATGTAAAATTTGACATGCCTGCAATCATTTTTGGCTTGTGTTTAGGAGTATATCTCAACAATTCCTGAAGAGAAAATAAATCAAAGTTAAAAGAGCTTTTTCTCTATTTGAGATAATGTCCTGTGTATAATCGACTGCTGAACAGTTTTTGCTTGCTCAACTGCCAAATTTATTTCAGTTTTGTCAGAAACAAAAGGATCTTCTGACCGTTTTATGTGCCACAGAAAACAAACCAGAGCTAAAGAGATTTTGTCTGGCTGCAAGTGAGATAACTTAAAGAGCTCTTTACAGACTTTGAAACTTTCTGGTACTGTTGGTCATGACACAACGAATAAGCACTCTTATACAAATCTGGATCCAGGCATTTCTTTCATGGATGATTTATTAACATTATTTTTGGTTAATGCTTCCTGCAATAGTGTTAGTATGCTTTAAAAATGATGCAGGTGTACATCATGTGGGTTCATGCTAAAACACAATTAAGTAGTGTGTTTGTCTGGCCTATTGAGTTGTTATTTATTATCTGTTATATTTACAGCTGACTTAAAAAGATTGAAATGTTGGGTTCTTAGAGATGGGCATTACCAGACAGTGCACCATGGCAGAATGGCATCTAGTGTTGCTTATGTTACAGTCATCATTGGCTCCTTCTTGTAATGCTGACATCGACAGATCAGCCCTAAACATTTTTTTATTTTATTTTTTATTATTTACATTAAGTTTGTATTTATTTAGACTTTTGTTTATATCTATTCCTTTTTAATGTGTCTATCTATTTTTCAAAATACTATTGTAATCTTCATTTCTTTGAGGCAGTTTTCCAAAAGAATTATTAAAGTTTAATCTAATCTTATCTGATTCAATATAAATAAAACCCTGCTGGGAAGTTATAAGCTAGTTTACCTGCGTTGTTCATACAAGATACCATTGTTTACATCTAGGTAGTAAAGCAGGAGAGAACTCTGCAAAGCTGCAGCTCCATCTAGTGGTAGGTTGTAGACAAAACACTCAACTGATGCCGTCAGCCTACTGAAGATTATTAACAGTGTTTTGGTGTTTTGAAGAGGGAGTGACATCAAGAAATCAAGTCCTCGAGGCAAGTTTTAATGAAGTTTTAGTTAAAGTGTGCATAAATGTTTTTCAGCACATGTATACTCCTTAGATATATATTCAGTTTTCGGCAGGTGTAAGAGCAGCATGACACAATGAGGCTTGTGTTCTTCTGGTTTCTTGTCACAGTCTGTTCCTCCAGGTTTGCCCTAAATGACACCAAATTGAATTGTTCGGGCTCAGTAGACGATTCCTAATGAATACAGGGGCGACACGCACACACATACGTCTCATTGTAGCATGCACAGCAGCACGAGAGCGCACAGATGTTACAGAGGAGCCCGAAGTAGCACACAAAGCACGGCACTTGTCTGCTCTGATGAGAGGGCTCATTTGGAGCTGCCATTAGTAGACGTATGATTTATGACTGTGTCTGCAGAAACCAACGCTTTCACTCCAGCAGCTCAGAACAGAGGGTCTCTGCAGCTCGTGTGCTGTAGCTCAGAAGTGGAACAGCGAGCTTTAGTGGGCTGGATGGATAGTCCAGGGAAGGTTTCCTATAGCACTAAATAAGACTGAGTTAAAAAAAGACTACCTGTATAAAAACGTGGAGCAGATGTCAGACAGTAACTCAGAAGTGCTTTTGAATCTTCAATGAGTACACGTGGGATGCATTTTTAGCAAGCCACCAGACAAGAACTGCTTTTGTTTGTATTAAGTATTGACGTTCAATTAGCCATGAAAGCCTGCATGAGCTTGTAAAGTCCATTTTTACAAGTTTAATTTGCTTTGATCGGCAGGAAAACAATCATGCCATGACAGATTTGTTGGCAGGCTGCGTTTTGCAGTACTGTAATTACATAAATCTCCATTTATTTCATCTTGTGAAATAACATGCCAAATCAATTTGATACCAAAAGTGGATGTATGTGAAAGCGTGTGTATTATTTCAGCTTTAACCCAGACCAATCAAAAATGCATTAAACAAACCTGAAGACCTACTCTGCTTGGATTTTTGATTAAAAACATGTTGGATTGATGTTATTATTGTTAAGAATGGATCACTATTGTGCAGTTCTGTGTACATGCTGCTTTTAAATAAGTAAATTAAAGCCACAGCTTTGAAAAGAAGTCCAAATCTCTACTTTAAATATGATCTCGAGCAGCTTATTCTTTGAGTCGTATATACAGCACTATTTAATCACCTTTTCAACCTGAACTACTTCAAATGTGAAGCACACTTACGCCACCTTGAGCAGTCACTCATCTGTCCACTAGAGGGCCTCAACTTGTTTACAATCTGACCTATTGACCTCCCTGCATACCTCTTGAGCATATGCTGGTTCCCTATATAGTTTAAGTGCATGCAGCTCTATTCGTCTCTGACACTATCCACCTTCGTGCTTGTTCTTCGCTGACTTTCTCTACCTGCAGGTTTGATTCTTTTTTTAGTCAAGACTGTGTTTTATGCCTCTGCTGCCTCCTGAATCAGTTTTTGAACCCAGCCCCCGGTAAACCAGAGTCACAGACCTGGAAAGCAGCACTCTCGAAGCAAACAGTGCAACCAAAAGGTGCCACCAGCAAGCCCTCAGGCTACGCTTTTCCCATCTAAAAGCCTCGTAGTGAAAAACAAGCCCTCAGAGGCCCTCAAACTCGGTCACTTGTCACTTTTGTTTCATGTTTTCTCTGTGATATCTCCGCCTTATGTTAACCACCCTGTTTTGTCCGATTTGTGTGTAAAACAGAATAACACGACACGTTTCGAAAACAAAAGTTCTTTTTGTGATTTCTTCCTTCTGTTGCTCACCAGAAGTGGAAGCTGATGGCGTCACGTGATTGGTGGTGTCGCCATGACTGCTCTGCCGTGCCACATCTGTCCAGCTGTCAAGCAAACAGGCCCATCAATCAAACAGCTGACTGCAGGTGAGTGCGAGGTGCAGTGTACAATCATTAATCACTCCGAGACATGGACACCAGCGGGGCACTCGGGGCGAGGGGGATGTTTAAACACTGGGACTTTGGGGATGATTTTGAATTTTAAGAGACAAAAACGACGGTCATGACTGCGCATTAATCAACACAGCTGAGCTTGTTTTAATATTTGCCGGCTAAAGGTGCAGTCACAGACGCTGATCTCTGCATCTTCATTTCAAAGCGTCCGGGTTTGACAGCAAGCAAATGCATTCATTAAAACATCAAGGCTGTGAAAGTGTTCTGCAAGGGTTAGGGGTTTCTGCGAGATGAAAGGTTGTAATTAGTATTAAAAGGCTGACAGTGATTATTGGAGATCTAAAAATGACCTTATAATAATCTGGGACTGAGCCTCGAGGGGAGGTTGTTATATTTCTGGTCATTTCAGAGCTTGTTTCAGCACAGTTTAAAATCCAGCTGCTCAATATGTTCAAAGATTTTTTTTGCAGAAGTGGTCACTGTACATGCATGGCAGATGCTGAACCAATTGTGGCACACAACATGGGGGAAATTTCACACAAATATGTTGATTTTTGAGTATTTCACACTGCTCCTTCAGATAAACGGCTGCTTTTGTACCTTGAATAACAAAACTAACAAGACTGCTACATGTCACCTCTGCAGTGCTGCTTTAAAGTATGCATGTAAATCAGAGCAGTGGAGACAGCAGGGACACTTATTATTGATAACCCTTGGAGTGTTTGTGCTTAAACTTTAAGGGAGTGCAATTTTAAGGGTTCGCCTGTAAATACATTTGTATTTTTGTTCATTCTGATGTCATTTCTTGGAATATATTCAAATACCTAATATCCCTAGAATCCTTACAACTTAATCTAAAATGGTATACATATAAATAAACCACAAAAATAAGGTAAATGTGTTCAAATTGTGTTATAAATTAGTAAATACAAAAATCGGAAATGTTTTTTTTCATTATATTCACTAAATATGCACACAAAACACATTGATCCAAATGATTTCCACATGTAGGAAAATAAACAAGATATTTCTGAACACACCAGTAGTGATTTGAACGAAATACCTATTTTACTTTTTGAGATATGATCATTTTTATGTAAAAACTGCAGAGGCGTTTTTATAGTTTGATCACTACTGCAGAACCAAAGCAATACTGAACATAGGGTTAGGGTTATTTCTCAACAATATTGTTTTAACTATATACATCTATATACATTTTTCATATACATATATACATTGCACATTTTACACAATAAAGAGCCATTGTGGAAGTCATCATGGCAGACATTAACTCTCTCACACACGATCTCTCACTAAATCACACAACTTTCTCTCACCAAATCAAACATCTTACTCTTCCTAAATCACACACTCATACAGTACCTAACTCTCCTTATCACAATTTTAATCAATCAGTCTATCTATCTATGAATCAATCTCTAGATCTCTCACTACATGACCTTCTCTTTCTAACCTACTTGCTACAAAGGTCCTTTGGCGCCACACAGTGGTGGCGCGGAAAAATTCCCGCGTGATTTTACCCGCGTAACATGATGTAATGACGTAAATGGAGATGTCACATGAAAGACAGAAGTCTATGCTTTTAGCAGCAAAAAAATGTTGCATTCTAGCTAATGTGGTTTTTGAGTTAAATCTGTTTAAGTAGAACTATGTAGACAGCGCGGTGGGCGGGGCCGCCCACGGGAGGTCAGTCCCTTGAGAGTTAAACTTTATGCCATCCCTTGCATATATTTAGAAACCATCAAAAAAATTTATAGCATCAAAGGCTAAATTTTAGTGATCATTGCACCTTCTATGGATCAGCAATGTAAGCTACCGTAATTTCTCTATTAATGTAACATTAATGTAACCAATGTAACATGCACCCAAATTTTGCCCAACTCTTACTCTCTCAGACAACTCAAAAATGACCTGTATTCAAAGTTTTAATCAATGAAATTTCAGTATTTTCACAACAAATGCAAGATTTCTCTCAAAAACAGATGTGGAAACACCTTTTGCCTCACGCATGTGCAATTACTTGACTTCTTCCCGACTATGCACAGTCTAAGTGTACCGACCAATCAGAGAGCTGCTATCAAAATGCTTATGTCTTCAGCCAATCACAGCTGGACGGCAGTATCCTGGATTTGCCATTTTTTTGCAGAGAAAGAGAATGTTTTGACTTTTTATATCAGATGTGTTGCAATGGTGATGTTGGCGGGAGTAAATATGGTTAGTATTTTGCTTGTACTTTTGTATAATACGCACCCCAAAATTAGACCCAATGTATGAGCATAAAATACGTGCTATAGTCAAGAAATTATGGTATGTCCCCGAACTCATAATTATTTGGTCGTCTATGAATTTGCAATTGCAATTTAGCATCACCTTGCCCTAAATTGAAGTGTCTCTAAGTTGGTGGGCTGGCTCTCTCTTCCATGTGATGGCACAAGAAAAAATACAAACCAGGTAATATATTAACTGAATAGGCTTCGTCCTTTCAGTGTAACCACTGAACTAAGAACAACAAACCTCACTGGGGTTTGACTTGACCACTTGTATGTCATTTTTAGCTGTTTTAATGTTAATTATTTTGCATATTGTGCCTTAATTTGAATGTGAATGAACAAAACATTAAAGAGACTCAAACCACCTGAAGAAGAAATTGCTTACATTCTGAAATAGGTTTTATCTTTCTCCGCACATTATGATGGATATTGTGCTATCATAAACTTCAATATATCGAATTAGAACTTAATTGGAATTTAGAATTTGCAGATTAATCTCATTTTCTATGAACCAACTGTTTATTAAAAAGTTTTTAAGATGTCTTCCTCTGGTAGAACTGTTTGGAAACTTTGCTGCCATTCAGTGAAATTGAACTGTTATAAAGTTGCTTGACAAAAAAGTGAGTCAGGATTTAAAAGAACTCTCCGAGCCTGTGTGGAGAAATGGGAGGAATTCAGACTTCTGGTTCCTGACCTAGAAATTTAACATGAACTTATAGTCTTGTGAAAAGCTTTGATTTTAATGAGGAATACGTTGATTTAAAAGTGACTATTTATCAGCTAATTTACGGCACCTTGTGTGCGACAGAAGCTAGATTTTACATCTGTGGGGACGATCTTAAAAACTTTTACATCTGATCATAACACAAATAAAAGTTCAAGGACTTCTTGAAAAAGCAGGAAGTCATTTTTCTGTCTTGGTCAAGCTGCAGCACGGTTAGCTCCTACACTTCCCTGAATGTCACTGCGTATTGATCTTTCTGTGCCTGTTAATCCCCATTTTCTCCACACTCGGCACAGTCAACTTGTAGTTTTTGTTCCCCAGACGATTGCATCATGACAGCAGTAGTTTACTTCCGAAGACTTAAGATGCATAGAAAAATGGCACCAAACAGCTTTTCTCCCGAGCGTTAGGCAGTGCATATTTCGGAGTCCCTCCGACTACTTTAGGATTTAGTCACTGTTGTCGCTTTGACTCCCACGTCTGCGTTTGGTGTTGAAACCAGCTTCTCTTTAACCCGACTCTGTGACTGTCCTCGTGCTGGCTTTGCCTCAGGCTGTGGGGCCTCTCTGTGGGGTCAGGAGATAAATCTGGTGGGCTGTGTGATGATTGACAGGCAAGGTGTGGAGATAAAAGTATATTTCAGATAAAAACTGGCCCCTCTTGTATTTCCCCTTTTGAAATTTTGCATTTTGAAGCTTTTTATAGAAAAAGAGGCCAGAAACCGACATTTAAGGCTGCGTTTAATCTTTGCTAAGACATAATGAAATAATAATTAGGGATTTTCTCTGCAGCATAAATGCTCTTTGTTGTTTCCCACTCCAGAAATAACTTGAGTATAAAGAGAGGAAACAAAAAATAGTCCACTGGTCATTGTTAACAAGCTACAGACAGACTCTTGACATGTTGCTGAGCAGTAATTCTGACTGATACTTCACTTCAAAAAGCAAATTCAGGCTCAGTTTGGTCTGCTGCTATGATTCAGCCCTTGGAGAAGCTCCCTGCTGCGGGAATCCAGTGTAACAGCATGAAATCCTCTGCAACATGTTAACGAACACTCAGGGGCATTATGATAATCCACCAAAGTGAATTAACAGAGACAATACGGCCCTCTGGGGGGCTTTAAGCACAACTCAGGCAGGTGGAGGCAGCTTGAAGTAGACGCCAGCGGTAGTGTGGGTGTTGAACTGTTTTCGAGAGGTTTGACCCCTTGTTTTGACAGAGTTTGGATTCTCCAGGGGTTTCTCTCAGAAATGTTTCATTTATTGTAGAAATTAGAGATATCCTGGTGTTTTTTTTTTGTTCCTGACACTATGCCTGTCAGGATAACAAATTTTGGTTGAAGATAATTGTCCAAAAAATTATTGCTGATAAACAATATCATTGTCAGTATTATTTTGAAACATCATTTTTTTTTATTAATGTAATTGTAATATATGTCATAATAAAGTGAGTACACAAAAGTAATCAAAGCAATAAACCTTAATTTCTTAAGAGTATTTAACTCTAAATGGAAGAATCAATACAATAAATTACGAATCAAAAGCAATACAAAAATAGACCCTGTCTCTGTAAAGAAAAAACAAAACTCAAGTAAAAACACACTCAACAACAAAACAATGAATAAAATGGAGTTCATACAGTTCCTGAATTGTTTGTGACATGTGCATTATCCCAGTTAATTCATACTGTCTGTCAAATGTTTGTATCATTTTCTGAAATGCTGGCCTTTCAACCGTATTGAAGGGCTGCATTTCTTTTGCAATGTAGCGAACGACACTGTCTGTGAGAGCGCACCATTTTGCACTGTTTTCTTTATATTTACTCTGCCGACCAAACGCCACAGGAAGCGTTGACTGGCAGAATGAAGGCTCCACTGAACGTCCTCTTCTTCATCGCCACTACTTTCAAACAAATGCGACATATCAGCTCGTCGGTGTTCATTTCACCTTGTTCATTCTGTCTAAAACCAAAATATTCCCACACTGGGGCTGTGTGTGGCATTCAGCTTAAGAACCGCAGCTTTTGTGCCTTCATTCATATTAGTGTGTATTTCCTCGTTCCTCCTCGGGACCCTCACTTCAGGGTGTGTACGCGTGAGCGACCCTGCCTTCCCCCAAAGATCCAATGAGTGACAGGTGCTCGCTCCGCTAAATGCGCTATTGAACCGATGCGCCCAGGTGTTGAGACAGATGCTCAGAGTGAGCCATCTTCTCATCCAGCCCCTTTGGTAGAAAGAGAGAGGGAAAACAAACATGCATGCACGTGTCAATTTATCGAGGCCAGCAAACTTACCAAGGACGTTTTTATTTATCGTGCGGTTAATTGATTTATTGATTATCGTGACAGGCCTACCTGACACCAGTCATTAGTAGAGATGCACCGAAATGAAAATTTGTGGCCGAAGCCGAATAAAATATAAATGCTGGGCCGAATACCGAATACCTAATACCGAATATCCAATGCGTAGGCAAAGTAGTTCACTATATTTTTTAATAGTGCATTAATAGTTTAGAGTACAGTTTTAGACATGTTTTTAAAAGAAAGTAATTGTTTACTGAATATGATATTTTTTAATATTCCAGGAGCCTTTGCTTTTTAAAAAAAGCACAACAAAGTTTTTCAATCATATTAAGCCTTCAAACAAAACAAAACATGCATTAAAAAAATATGAATGTACATTGATGGATATATACCAATAAACCAATACCAACAATACTGCTTTAAGGCTGTCACTTTATATTCTAACAATTTTATCACAATTCTTTTTTACTTTGATTTTTCCAGACTAATTTGCGTGTTTGACCATCTTTTCGCTATGTTTAACATATGAAACATGTAAAACCCTACAAGAAAAAAAGGACAGTTAAAGCCAAAGAAACTTTCTGAAAAGGTTTTAATTTAAATAGTGCAGGTTTTATGAAAATGTGCAATAAATATAAACATAAAAGGTAATGAACAACAATATAAACATTATCTCTTAAAAGTGCAACAATTTAGAACAAATGTTATCCAACTGCAATGTCTATAACCTGAGTGAATAATACAGCTGCTTTAGAACAGATTTTTGTTCAGACATCTTCAAGCTTTTATCTCCTTTTTTCTTTCCGCCATGGCTTCACGCTACATAACCAAACAGGAGATCCCACCATGCACTGCGCTTAATGTGCTACGATTGGCTAGTCGGGTGCGCATCAAAGTCTCTGCGCCCACACAGACGATCTGACGATCTTTCTGATTTATGACGATATTAAATCATTATAATCCTTAACGATTTTATATCGTCATATCGCACACCCCTAGTCTGTATACAAATTTTTAATGCTTTTGTTCAATAAACAAAAACCTCAGAAAATAAGAATCCTAATTTAAGGACAACCGAGTAAAGCATTCTGAACAATGTCATGGAAATTTATGTAAAGTGTTGTTTGTAGACTAAAGAGTATCAAGGTCACTGAATAAGCCTAACAATGCAAACTGCCATGTGGTTAAGAGGCACCAAGTCCCATTAAATCGATATAAGCTGCATTATGCAGCTAAATCCATTTAAGTTGCAAAAAAAAAAAAAAAAGTCCAAATTCACCAAAAAAAGAAGAGTTTATACACGTCCTTGAAGTTGCATTTGATTAGTTGCACCGTTGGTGACCTTTGAGTCTCATAGTGTGCAGAGGATTAAAATAACCCTTTAATGTCATTACCTGAATTGATTGATTTAATTATTATATCTAAGTCAAGGGTGATATGCCCAGGGGGTTTTGATTTAGGTAAATCTCTTGCTGCAGAATTTTTAATAAGCAGAGGTTTATGTAACACCTGTTCTGTAACTCATCAAAATGTGCATTGCAGTAGTAAAGCTCACCAGCCGATGAAAGTGCGAACCTGCTTCTTGGAGTTTGACTGAAGAGGAAGATATCTTCACTTCAGACAAAAAATCAACTTCGGGTGTGTGTTGGCTCTGAAAACTGGCTGATAATGATTTGTGGCTCATCGATCAGGGCATTTCTTGTTAAAATGTACCTCAGGTAAAATCTCCTCTCCCAGGCGTTTGCTTATATCCCCATCCTCTTTTTAAATCCTACCAGATGTACAGTTTACACCTCTTTGAATGTCCCTCGCCTCTCCCTCTGGACTTTCTCTCTTGTGGCAAACAAATCAAGTCTCTTGCAGACAGCAGGAAAAAAGTTTTCAGTGTGATAAACAGGAGCAACAGATACAGAAAAAACAAAGGGTTATACTAGAAAAAAAGCAGAAACTCACTGAGCTGAGGAGAGACAGAGAAGTCAGGGGAGTAAATAGAGATGGATAGCAGTATTTGGCTTCTGTATTTCAGTTTTTGTTATGTCTTTGTTTGTTGTTTGGCTGCTTTTGAAGCCAGAGAATGGCACAGGAAAAATACAGTCAGTGAGTGAAGGTGGTGAATTTTAAAGAGACGGTGCTGCTTGGAAAGTTGATCTGCTTTGAGTTTAAGAGCTGCACTGTGTTTTTTTTTTTAAGAAAGAGAAGACAGCTTTGAGCTCCAGCTGCACGTTTGGGGATCTTGAAGTCCCTAAATCATCTCCAATTTTACCTGATAAATACGCAGCAAGTCCAATCATCATCATCCTTAAGCCTAATTGCAACTACTCTACAATTTTGTGCATTTCCCACACAGTATACACACAAGGGTTGGAAATTAGCTCCCATAACCTGCCAAATACAGAAGGTTTGGTGCATTGTTATGTGAATTTTCCATATCTAGCAGTCCCAGTGCACTGATTGATTCATGACTGGAAACAAATTTAAAGATTAAATCTGGGTTTCGATCTTGTTCCTTCCTGATTAACGAGCCAAGAGGACCTACATGCTCACAGAACAAAGAGCCCCGTATCTTCATGTGGCCAAAGCAGTTTCTACAAAAGTTTTGATTTGCATCTCAGTTGCACTGATGTATTTGCAGAAGGTGGGATTGAACTAATGTTAGCCTTGCTCTAGTTAAGATGATTCAAAGAAGCATGCTGTGGTTGTGACTCGTGGCCAAAAGAGCAACTGTAAATACTGTAAATTTAGACGTTGTTACCACGTGGTTTGTTGCTGCTAATAATCAGATATTTCTGCCTTTAAAATGGGCTTTACAACCAAAAAAGGTTGTTGTAATTACAGGTGTTTTCACCGTCAGATGAGGAGAAAAGGAACCCAAATGATCAACCTGTGTCATCCCTGTAAAGGCACCTACACACCAAAAGCGACTTGAGCGTCCTTGGCGACCACTCTCCATGTAAAGTCAATGGACAGCCGTGATGGGGCTGGGTTAACCCTCTCGTGATGCGACTGCTGTGTTCAAGGTGATCACTTTGCTTGTCGCATGTTGTCAAAGTTGATCTTTTCAGACGATGTGGACGTGTGGCAACAGCCAATCGGCGGTGTGTGCATGAGTGACGGTGCCCGTGACAGTTTTATTCTGGACTACAGAGTAACAATCAATGTCCGTGTGGGAAACATTAGTTCCGCCGAGAAAGACTGCAGAAAACTCACAGACGATGTTGCTGCAGGACCATCAGCTGTGTTTTGTGTATGATAAGTGAGTGGAAAGGACACAGTTGGAATCATGTCGCCTTATGCATCCGTTCATATGATACATGATATGATCGCGGTGAAGCTCGTGACGTCACCGAGCCACTGTGACGGGCGACGGTGACCAAAATGAGGTATTTATGGATATGTAATGCGACTTCAGTGGGCAACATGATTTTGATAGCAGAGTCGCGTTTGGTGTGAACGCAGCTTGAAGCGCTGTTTTTTTACACCTGAAGTTCTCATAATCTCAATATCAGAACACTTAACCATGTTTTGTGCTGCTAGGTAACTAAAGCAAACTACTGCTTCACTTGTTGGTACTAGTTAGGCTTTTTAATATCTCTGTGTGCTTAATATTTTCTTTATTCTTGGAAATATCCCCAAGAAAACCTGAAAGCAAAGTAAAAGTTTTATATTTGGGAATCAGCAGCAGCTACAGACCTGGACTTTGCTCACTTGAAAAGATGAGCCCAATCAGTTACTCTTACATGACACTTGTTGTCAAAGCAGATTAGGAAGTAAATGCAGTGTCACATGCGTAACCTGAAAACCTAGGGTGCATCAAATCACTTAAACTAACGTTGCAAAGAAATGATTCTTGTATTCCATTTAACAAAGTATTGAAGTATCCAAACCTGCAGTGCAGTTCAAACTGTAATTGAACACATGAAGAAACGAAGTGATTTGAGTTAGTGACAGCACAACGGTAAAAAAAAAAAAAAATCACATATTTCTCTTGTCACTGTCTGAACTAAATAGACTGCATGAAAACAAATCGTGCAAACACATAAGTTGTATTTTATTTCCAACTCTGATAAAATAGGAGTTTCTATTTTTTAACAAAAAATCGATATGAAGATTTGAAATATCGATATTGTGTTAGAGGTCTAAATTTCGCGCTATATTGCTCTATCAATATTTTATAACACCTCTACACTTTACTTAAACTGACCTGTTCCTCTCATGGTGAGAATCGGTTTGTGGTAGAAACAGATACAAAGCAAGGAAATATCAGTTTATTCTTTAGTAAATTCTTTTGACTTGTAAAAGTCAACGTTCATTGATGACTGACACTTGTAAAGTCTGCCAATATCACTGCCACTGTGTGGATTTTAGGGTGGGAGAAAACTTGTTTCACATAAGTATCTGGATTTTTTGTTTGACAATTTTAAATTTTTTTTTTTTTTTGCTCAACAATCTTTTTTCCAAATTTAAATGCTTCATTTTAGTCTGTGTTAATAAGCCACTTTTAAATACAATCCAGGCTTTTGAAGAGAGAGTATAAACAGCTGGTTAAAATAAAAAATCCTAAAATCGGACTCACATGTGATGAGTATTTTTCCAGATATAGTCTGTGGGCATCATCGTTGTTCATCTTTTTTTGCTGGTGTTAAAAAAGCTGACTAAAGATTGCAAAAATCGGCAATATCGTAGAGTCACAATTTAAATCGAATTGGCTCCTAAAAAAACTTAAAAAATTGAATCGTGGGAAAAATGTATCGTCCCAGCCCTGGTGGATTAATATGACAAATATGTATCACCAAAATATCGTCTGTAAATATTGACAGAAATTCTAATATCTGCCTAGATATTAGAGCTGAAACGATTCCTCGAATATTCGCGAGTACTCGATTACAAAATATCCTCGAATTAAATTTTGTGCCTTGAAGCCTCGTTTAATATATAATTATACATATAAATATATATCTGGACTACTATACAGTGCACAGTGTTTGACACGGACGGTCATTTCTGTGGCACAACGCGCCTGCTACCTCCTTGTACAATCTACCTGCTTGTAAAATCATGAAGGAAGAGAAAAGAGAGGGACAGAGAGGAGAGAGTCCGCAGAAGAAATGGCAGAGAGTGTCCCAAGTGTGTGGTCACTACAAGAAGGGACGAAAAGAAAACACAGTGCAGTGTGTCTGATGTCAAACTGAGTGAGCTTAGCACGTAGCTTAGCGTGATAGCACGTTGTTAGGACTGCAACTATTACTATTACAGCATTTTAAATATGCTGATCACAGACATGCGTCCTCTTTCCATGGTGGAGGACACAGGATTTAAGAACATGATCAAGGATTTCAATCCAATCTACACAATGCCCTCCAGAACACACTTCAAAAATATAATTGCAGAATTATATTACTGCTTTGTAAATCAGTATTGTATTGGCTTTGTTTTAAGTTAGTACTGGTTTAAATTTTGAAAGTTGTTGCATTGTATACAATTGATTTATTTGTTTAAAAACCAAAAAGTATATTTTGTCAGAGTACTCGAGTACTCGAAGAAATAATTGACAGAGTACTCGATTCCAAAAATACTCGATAGTTGCAGCTCTACTAGATATGGATATTCGGCTTTTGGACCGATTATGTGCTGGTAATGTATCATTCCAATAATGTTTTGTATTCCTCTTTATTATAAAAACTCATTGATAAAATGTGGTGTATTTTATCAGTGGCAGCCTAACTCAGATTCAAGAGAGAAATAAAACTAAATGAACTCAAGTGTCCATGGGGAGGTTGTCTGCTGCTGGAAACTGATTGGCAATTTGTCCTGATGCTTTTTTGTGAATTACTTCCCCAACCGTCTTCCTCCATGTCTTCTGTTTCTCTAAAGGTTTCCTGTCCAATAAAAGTCTAAAAGGCCCAGTGAATAATATTTTTAAGAGATGTAGTGAAGTCTCTATTTTTTGAGTATGATCAGGCTTTTCATTTGGTGTTCAGGAGTAAAAATGCCAGATGAGATGCACAAACCTGCGTTTATAAAAGCAAATTGAATTTCGCTTATTGCAGCTATTATGTATGCACTTTAACAGTCATATCTTATTTGTATTTCAATTTTATACCAATAAAATGTGCTTCTCTACCTACAAATAATACCCACAAGCCGATCAGAGCCAACTATGCTAGTGTAACAGTGGAAATTGTACCATTTTGCTTTATTATTCAGACCACTGTATGAATTTGAAACATGGCAGGAATGCAGAGAATGCTTGTTTGATTATTTGGTATGAGAAGATGGCACCGCCAAAGAAAACTTTAATAAAAGAAAGTCAACCTCCAGCCTGACGCAGCTGGTTGTGGAGCCGTGGAGGAATGTAGAGGACCTCCAGTCAGTGCAGAAAAATAAAATCTGAGGTTTTTGATTCTCTATTAAAAAATGTCAACTTTTTAACACATTTGTGTGCATTTGTTAAGACTGCTTACTCAGAAGATTGGGCCTCCACCTCACCACTGCGGGCCTCCTTAAAAACACATTTCCTGCAGCAGTCTAACACATCTTCTGTGCCGTTATGCAAGGGCATGTTGGCCACACTAATTCAAACAGTAAATTGCTTAATAGTGTTGTTGCATGAGGACATAAAATCGTTTACTCGTAGCAGAAAAATTTGACCGCCGCTCACCTTGGACCTTTGAAATTCACTATGAAAAAAAATCGAGCAAGAGCATAATAAGAAAGAGAGGGAGGGAGCCTAAAGAATGATAATTTGCCATATGAATAAATAATTTAAAAGCAAACATGGCGCCTTAGCTGTAGCATGAAGCACCCCAAAGGCAATTAACTCACAGGGGAAGGGAGAGGGCAATTAATTTTGTTTATCAGTGATGTATAACTTTAATACAGGCCCATGAGGTTTAGGGTCCCTGTGAGCTGATTTTATGATGCATGTTTTATTCACACGGCCATTTGTGGCTCGCGGCCTCTAAATGTCCAGCCGCAAGTGTAGGATTTACACGTTTTTAAAAAAAGTACTCACAGATTTTGGTTCTGTATGCACACCTCTCCTTAAGTTAATGTGGGGTGTATTTCTGCAAGGAGAGTTTGAGGAGAAACTCTTTAAAACATCCAGATCTGGTTATGAAGTTAAAGATGATAAAAAAAGTGAGATTATCTAAGTAAAGTCAAGTCACAGCAGCAACTTCCAGCATTTCCACCTCAAAAAGTGGCACCAATCAAGCTGTACAAGAACATCAACAGAGTGAATGATGTGTACCCTGATTATCATGCTTCCTGCACTATGTAGGTTTCAACTACCTATCAACTATGTTGCTTTTAAAGGTCTTGTCTCAATCAAATTCTAACTGCAAACATTAGCATGTGTAGCTAACTAGCCTCGCAGACTCTTGAAGAGACAATTATTTAGACGTAGATGATGAGAGTCTTGATTTATCAGTTTGTCTTTAAAACTTTCGATTATTATGTCTGTTACTGTGATCATCTGTCTTCTCTTCTGTTTACACTGATCTTACTGGTGATGTGTGGATTGTGTCGTACAAATTCTGGATGATGTGCATCACCAATGTGCGGCCATCATGTGCATGTATTTGTGTAGTGTACCACAGGTATATCTCCAGCTTTGGGGTAAAACTATAGCCTTGCAGAGCAGATGGACCTGCCTGATTGTGAAATCATGCATCTCCGTCTTGCCAGCCTCTATTGTCAAACAGTTTCACTCGGCTAAATGCTTAACTACCCAATCAGGAAGGCGAGGCGTGAGCAGCGGGAGCTGCAGGTGTGACAACAGGAAGTGACTTCACAGGAAGTGAAGTTAGCAGTAGTGGCTAACAGCAGTTAGCTGCTACGGCTAACGGCCATTAACTGTTGTTTACCCTTGCAAGCTGTTAGCCGTAGCGGCTAAAGGTTAGCTGTTAGCCGCTACATTTGCTATGTCATAGCAGCGTTGCTTGATATGGATTGGCCTGTGATGAGTATGATTAGCCAAACGATCGTCCAATCACAAGCTGCTATTGTTTTTGAAGGTTCTGCTCCTGAAAACATTTTCGCAGGGCTCCTCCCCAGATGGATTAGTGAAATATTTCCAATATGGAACTGTCCATCTGGCATGTCAGATTAGTAAAACTATGCAAAGAAGAACAATGGCTTGACCAGACGGTACAGTACAGTTCTTTAACACGTTTAGCATTTCCTCGACAAAGCCCCTGTGCTTGGAACCTTTGTGTTTTCATGTTTGAGCTACTTATTTGTGATGAATTGCCATTACTCACTGCCATTGGCTGCATGTCCTGTTGTCAGAGCTGTACCCCAGTTCGTCTTAAATAGGATTCATTTTGAACTCCATTTTATTCCGGTTAGAGTTGAAGATGCAGAAAATCATTGCCCTGGTCCCCCTCTACCCTTGTTGACAACTTTTTGTTGCTGTTTTGATTGAGAGCCCCCTGGTGGCAAAGTTTATATACTTTATGATTAGCTGTTTATTGCAAAAAAGGTGGTCCTTTGGTACAATTTCTGGGTATAAGCAACTATGGATCTTTGAGGACTTAAAGGATTTTCAGTCAGAAAAAAAGAAGCATTGTAGCATGTTGGACCAAGCTTGACATGCTCTTCACTGCAGCTTGTGTGAAACTCACAAGTGTCTTCAAACTTTTTCCTGTCGAACTTTACCGAAGATTTTAGTATTTCAAGTGGATCTCCTTGAGCATGTTCTGCTTTGTACTTGATGACCTTTGCCCCTGAGTCTAGACTCCTCTGCTTTGGGCCTTGCAGCAGCCGTCAGCGGGAGAGAGGACAATCGAGTTGAAAGGGCGCAGGAAGTGGAGGGTGTCTGCGCTGGCGTTTGATCCTTACTGTCTTTGTATTCCTGAGGCGCTGGCTCACTCCGGTAATTGAGAGATGTTACAAAGGCTGCTCCATAAAATCCTTGACCTTGAGTTTCACTGGCTCGTAGATTTATTTGAAAAGTTCATTCGAGGTAACGGCATGTAAATAGCTGATGGTGTCAGGCCGAGGGCTATGATACTGATAGCTGCCAACAATCAAAGCTTTTTGTCCTGGAGCTGGATTCACGGTGTAGGAGGTGATTTTCTCACAAGAGTTAAGATAAGATGCAACAGATTAGATTTTTTTTCAACTTTGATTTCCTGCATGTGATTTTTTTCAAGTATGAAGCACAAAGTTGTAAATTCTAGTTCTCCCCCTCCATCAGTGGAAGAAAAGGAAAATAAGCAGACATGATGCAAAGTTTGACGGTTAGCTGAGGATGGTTAATGGGCAATTACATTCAAATGTTTAATTAAAACCTTTATACGTTTAATTATGCATTGGAATGTGTTTTAATTAAACAACCACTTCCTCCCTGCATTAAAATTGCACAAAGCTCCTTCAGTCTCTTCCCATCAAAACATGTTTGCATTTATACTTAAATCTTTATCTTAATCTTTTTATAATGTCTTCAGTTTTTTTTTGTTTTAACCCTTTAAGGCCCAAGACCATAGATTATAGCCAGAAAATTATAATTTTTTGGAGCTGAAATGTTAGTTTCACCTTCTGCTAAAATCCATAAAAATCAAAATGTCCATAAAATTCAAAATATAGATTTTTCGTATCTCATTTGATACATTAGGTGTTTTTTGGCAACTGATAATGCATTTGAGGACATTTTTATCATTTATCTGATTGTATTCATATGTTTTTTTTTTGTAATTTGTTGATCATATTGAGTAGATAGAGGTATTGTAAAAGTAAGTATCAAACATACAATTGGCTTTATAGGGTTAATTTGTTATTAGGACTTCTCCGCTAAGAACTGAACTATTAGTATAAAGCTGATTTAAACCACTGAAGGAATCCTAACAAACAATTCACCATAAGTAGTTCAAATTTTAAAGATAGTGCTGATTTTTGTAGAAGCAGTTTCTCCCTTTACTAAAAGCTCACAGAGAGAACTTGCCACCACCAGTTTGAGCGATAAAGGTGATGTGTCTTCAGCATTTATTTGTTTGGGTAAGTGAAGTGTTGCCATGTCAGCTGTTTGAAAGCATCTCCAGTGTGTCCTGTTCAAATTTTCTAGTTAAGATGGTACTTGGCTTGGGAGACGTTTCTTACAGAAACTACATATCTGGCCACATTGTGATGAAGAACTGTAGACTTTCAGACAAATCGGACGAAGCCATGTGACTTCAGATGTTTAATAATCAGAAAAGCCTTGTGAACATTGTTGATGTGTTTTAATGGATGCTGTCATACTCAACTTACCCTCTCAACCCAGCTCAAGCCAAACCTTCTTACAGAGTTCGTGTTGAGGCAGGATTCGATGTCATCTGACTAGGCCTGTCACAATAACAAATTTTGCTGGACGATAATTGTCCAAAAATGTATTGCCGATAACAATTTTTTCATTAATATAATCATAATATATGTCATAATAAAGTGAGTATACCGTATCAAGAGCAATAAACTTTAATTTCTGAAGAGTAAGTAAAACAATATATATAATAAATTTGACAAAAAAAGAGAAAAAAAGACCCAATGAAAATGAAAAGGACTCTCTTTTGGGAAAAATTGCATGTAAATAAAAATCATTATAATAACCAAAAACAATAAAAAACTAGACCCTGTCTCTGTAAAGAAAAAAAACTCCAATAAAAACACACAAAAAAATTAAAAACAATAAATAAAATGGAGTTCATACAGTTTCTGAATTGTTTGTGACATGCACTTTTTCCCAGTCAATTTGTAGTTTCTTTCAAATGTTTGTAACACTGCCAGATTTTTAAACGTATTGAAGGGCAGCATTTCTTTTGCAATATAGCGAACGACACTGTCTGTGAGCGTGCACCATTTTGCTCTGTTTTATTTATATTGACTTTGCAGAGCAAACGCCTCAGTAAGCACTGACTGTCAGGACGAAGTCTCCGCTGTACCTCCCCTTATTCGTCACCACAACTTTCAAACAAATATCATCTTGTCGGTGTTCATGGGCTCACACCTCGTTCATTCTGTTTAAAACCAAAATATTCCCACACTGGGGCTGTGGCATTCAGCTTAGGAACTGTAGCTTTCATGCCATCATTCATACTAGTGTTTGTTTCCTCGTTACTCCTTGGGACGCTCATTTTAGCTCTCTGTGTGCGTACGCGCGAGCTGCCCCACCTCCCCCCTAAAGATTGAATGAATGTCAAATGGACACTCTGCTATAAATCTGCTAAATCCACTATAGAACCAACGCACCCAGGTGTTGAGAAAGTTGCACAGAGTGACCCATCTTCTCATCCAGCCTGTTTGGTAGAAAGAGAGGAGGAAAACAAACATGCATGCACGTGTCAACTTATCGAAGCCAGCAAACTTACCAAGGCGTTTTTATTTATCGTACGGTTAACTGATTTATTGATTATCGTGACAGGCCTACATCTGACCAGTAACAGCTCCATGGTGGAGTGCAGCGATGCAAATCATGTGCCTTACAGCTAAACCAGAAACCTTCATGGTCTCGATATAAAAAGTAGCACTCATACAGGGAGAGCACATCGAAGCACACAATCCTCTTTCTGAATTTGTGAAGTTTCCTTCCATCTTCAATCAAAGCATCTCAGCTTGTGTCCAAAAGAGAGGAGAAACTAATTCCCAGCAGACCTCTTGTGTATGTTTTCTACGTCTTAACCACAGGGTTGAAAGACCTGCGTGTATCCATGGGTCATCCAGACATATCTCCACATAATATCAAATGATATCAAAGATTGTTTTGATCCGAGAAGCTGTGTTTTGACCTGATGAAACCAAGATAATAGATGCTGCCTAAGAGGTCAGACTGAGCGAGCGCGGTCATCTACACACATTTCTATACCCGTGAGTCCGAGGAAGCTTCAATCAGAACAAAAAGATTTCAAACATTGAGCTGTAATGTCCCAATCAAAGTCTTTCTGATGGAAATTTTGCCTTGATAAGTTGGCTGCCCACTGAAGCATTATTCCAAGAGGTCATGAATGATTCTTCCTGAGAAGTATTAATCAGGAAATCGGATCAATCAGGCACTGAGACGAAGATGAGAGCATCCTCGGAGATGATTTCTTTTGAGAAGTAATGTCTTTGTTCAGGATGTTCTTTCTTTTGGATGCATCCAGTAAAGTGCTCAAGCTTTGCACAGTTTAAGACTTTTTAACTCCAAAGATTAAAAAGCAAAACCCTTCATTAAAAGTTCTGTAGATTTATGATTTAATTAAAAAATAATCTTTACTTGTGCAAACCCCTCACGTTATGTTTCTTAATAAAAGAACCTGTTTTATTTTCAACTTTCTTTTGGTTTACTCTTGTTTTACTTATCAAGGATACTTGTAGGAGAAACTTGTAGAAACAATGGACTAATTGGCATAAATTATTTTATATAATGGGGCTCAAGGACAACTAGTAATGACTAAATGAAAAGACAGATTAGGGGTGTGCAACTAGCTGCCCGGGGGAACAAGCCCTTTGCCCTGCTTCATGCTGCCCTGAGTTGATTTTTATTTATTTACCAAAATATATATTTTTTTAAATTCAATGAATTCTTTTGTTATTTTAGAAGCATTTATTTACTCATCTAGCTTTATTTTAATGTTAATTATTGATATTAGTAATCTGCCCATGGGAGGCATGTGGCCCCCAGACTGGCAGTTGCCCTCCAAAGCTAGACGCATAACTACACTATGATAACATTAATGTGGCCTCTTGGTGACCAAAGAGGCTCATCCCTGAGATAGATGATCGCTCTGGAGAATAAATTGTTAGCTGTTCGTAGCTGCCTCAATTAAAAGTATCAACAGTTGTTAAGAAAAAGTCACCCTGGAAAAACAAAAGTTTGTAGGGAAGTATTTTCATCTGAGAGTTTTTTTCTAATAAAATCTAAGTGATGTTTTTGTTATTCCCATTACAGCTGCTGTACCTACCATGTAAGTAGTAGGCCCGTGTGTTTTTGCACTCCACAATAACATCCCTCAATATTGCAATTACCTCAGAATTTTAATAATTTAACAACGGGCATATATGTAGGCCTGTCACGGTAATCAATAAATCAATTAAACGTATTATAAATAAAAACGCCTTGGTAAGTTTGCTGGCCTTGATAAGCTGACAGGTGCATGCATGTTTGTTTTCCTCCACTCTTTCTACCAAACAGGCTGGATGAGAAGATGGGTCACTATGCAACTTTCTCAACACCTGGGTGCGTTGGTTCTGTAGCGTATTTAGCGGATTTATAGTGGAGTGAGCATCTATCATTCATTCAGTCTTTGTGGGGGAGGCGGGGCCTCTCGCGTGTACACAGAGAGCTGAAGTGAGCGTCGTGAGGAGTTACAAGGAAACAAACACAAATATTAATGATGGCATGAAAGCGACGGTTCCTAACCCGGCTGCCACAGCCCCAGTGTGGGAATATTTTGGTTTTAAACATAATGAACAAGGTGTGAGCTCATGAACACCGACGCACCGATATGTTGTATTGTTTTGAAAGTAGTGACGACGAAGACTGGAAGTGCAGCGGATCCTTCGTCCTAACAGTCAAGGCGTACTGAGGCGTTTGGTCTGCAAAGTAAATATAAATAAAACAGCGCAAAATGTTGCGTGCTCACAGACGGTATCGTTCGCTACATTGCAAAAGCAAATGCAGCCCTTCAATACGGTTGAAAAGCCAGCATTTCTGGAAATGTTACAAACGTTTGACAGACAGAGCGAATTGACTGGCAGAACGTACATGTCACAAACAATTCAGGAACTGTATAAACTCCATTTTATGTATTGTTTTTCATTGTTGTGTGTTTTTTTATTGGAGTTTTTTTTCTTTACAGAGACAGGGTCTATATTTTTTTGTTTTTGATTAGTATAATGATTTTTATTTACATGCAATTTTTCCCAAAAGAGAGTCCTTTTCATTTTCATTGGTTTCTTTTTTTTTTTAAATCTTTTTTTGGTTAAATTTATTATATTGTTTGTTTAATTTATTTTTTTTAAAAGCTCCTGACCTTCCAATTACAGTTAAATACTCTTAAGAAATTAAAGTTTATTGCTTTTGATGTTGTGTACTCACTTTATTATGACATAAATTATAATTACATTAATGAAAAAATGATGTTTCAAAACAATATTGACGATAATATTGTTTATTGGCAATAATTTTTTGGACTTTTTTTTATCAGGCCTGCAGATATGCTTAGCCAAGTGTGATAGCCTATTCTATTTAGCCTGTTTTACAGCTTCAGGCTTCAACACACGTGCATGTAGAGGTGTATAGCCAGCTTTAGTCTCATCATACTGTTGTAAGGTTTTAAAGCAGGGCTGTTTTAAGACAAAACTTTGCCTAGTCCCATTGAAGAAAGTGTACAGACTGTCACAATATGCTGTTTACGAAGGCCTATATTTATTTAACAATGAAATCTTGATTAACTGTTCAGCTCCTTAAGGTGGTATACATGTTTACTCATTGATGTGTCCTGTTGTTGGACTTTAGTCTGATTTCAGCAGAAAAAGCAAACAACACTTTGGCAGCAAGGACAATATTTGTGAGCAGGAACTCAGCGTTGGTTTAAGTCTTTAGAAAGAGTTTACTCAATCTTGTTTGAATTATCTTTAAGCTTTCTTGCAGGCGATTACTTCATATCTCATTTACATAAAGACTTTTTCTGAACTCAGCTTGAACTTAAAGAAGTGCAGGAGAGCCTGCAAACACTTCACACAACAAAGCTGCTCTTCTTCTGTGGTTCTTAAAGCGGTTTGAACATCATGAGGATTACAGCTTTGCCTCCCACTTGGACAAAAAGCTAATGTCGATTTTACAGTGAAAATCAATGACTCACGCTCACGTTTCTGTCTGTAGACGGCCGTACATTATGTTTATTACAATAGTCCCTCAGAGAGAGAGAGCAAAATGCTCTGTACCTATTAGAAAAGCTGGAACACATTTAGCGAGCCTTTCCTCTCCTACCTGCCCTCATTGATGTGGCAGTTCCACACAAAAATACAATAATAGCGCACGACCCCGGCCGGCGGCTCTATTGTCACTTCACAAAAGTCCCCTCTGGCGACAGATGCAGAAGCTCTTTGGGAGCTTTGCCCTGCCCGAGCCTTAAAATTCTTAAGAGTGCCTATTTGATATTAGGAGATTTAATGTTCAGTTTTCACATTTTAGCAGCGCCGCCGCAGATGGAGCTCAAATCCTTCAGATATTCCCATTTGAATGGGCTCACAAAAAGTAAGAGCAAATAAAAAAGTCTCCTCTGAAAATTGCATAAATCTCATTTTTATGGTCTTAGAAAACCCAGACTAATACCAAATGAAGCTCAAGTCCAGAGGCCGTTTTTTGATTACTGTGAGTGAGTTGAGAGAAATTTTCTGTCTTTGTACACACAGAGGAAGACCACATGCCCTAAATAGTAGTTTAAGAACATCGTCTGTGCTTCAGTTTGTGTTCTTATAAAGTAAAAATGCCTTTTTATAATGTCAGAGGTGTACTTCGTAGGATAACTCCCCCTACACACAAATGAATCTTTCCAATAAGGCTGATTTCAGAGGTTAAATAAGCTTTAGAGGCATCTAATCAGTAAAAAACATCTTAATTTAATCGTTCTTTGACTTTAGAATTATATTTAGAGCCTAAAACGGTGCCTTCACTCCTTCATTTACATTTCAGTTACTTGAATCAGAAGGACGTTCCCATCTGTTTTATTTTGACATGATTTCTGTGGAACAACCTTAATTGTTTATTTATTGTCTTCTTACCACGTTGTCAAGCGACGGGCTGATACATTATTCATAACAGTAAGTTGTCAACATGTTAGGGAATTGAATTATTGGCTTTGAAGCTAAGAGTCAGATGAGTGATATTGATTTTTTTGTCTGTATGCTAAAGAGAAAGCTGGAGTCAGACCAGGGCACTCAGCATAGCTTAGCATAAACAATGATAACACAGCTACACTGGATTTGCCATAAGAGCTCTTTTCACGTATTTCTGTTTGGGAAGAATTGACACTTAAGTCCTTCCGTGTTCACCTTATTGCCTTCACAGTACTGTATTTGTCCTATTTGAGGGGGATTTGAGGGTCTCAGTGGAAAAGATATGATCAAAACTAGACAGCATTAGAGCCCAGAGCTAACATGATATTTGCCTTTTCATCATCTTGCAGTAATTTGGGGCTTGAGCTGCAGGAATGAGATGATTGTTGAGAGAAGATGGCAAACAGTGATTATAAATGGACTATTGAGACATTCAGAGTCAAAGTTTCACGTCTGAAAAGAAAAGACAGTGTGGTGCATAAATGATCAATTTTTAGAATTTAAATTAAATTTCTCTGGGTTTTAATTAGTCCAAAGTTTGATTTCAAGTATGCAATGCCCTGCTCTTGACTTTGTGTCAAAGACTGCAGTTTATTCTTCGGAGGAAGTTTGCATCTAATGTTGTATAATTCATTTTCTCTTAGTTTGGCATCAGAGCATTTCCTGACACGTTATGAATGATAATGGCGTTAGCTGCTAGATGTCGCTGAGCATATTGGAGCCCTGATTTTCCTCTCCCTCTCTGCTCCTCTGACTGTTTGTTCTGCTGTCCGCTGGATCGACGGGCTGTGACATTGGGCTGTTTTTGATGTCCGAATCGCCCTTCACTGCTGTGATAGCTGAACGGACAGCAGTGTGCCTCCCTCGGGGGCTGCCCACAGGCTACAAAACCCATCTTGAACAGACCCTCTGCACTTCCTCACATGGCTGATACTGACAACACTGATAGACATACTTTTTGGCCTGAAATACTGTCAAAGATGAAACACATTTCAGAAAGTCAAGGCTCTTTTCTCTATTTCTTAATAATCATGGATAATTTTAGCTCCTGTCTCACCATGCCTTTTCAGTGACTGCGAACGCAACAACTTCTTTGGCTTCTATTTTGATTTCCCGAGAGTCTCCTCTGACTTGAGTTGCCAGAATCTTTAATGAGGCTCAGCAGGAGCGCATGTAGGTGTGGTTATGGATTACTGTTCAAAGAAACTTCCATCACCTGGCGCCACATGCCGTCAAACCATACACTCACAGGAAATCCTCACATGCAGATTGAATATAATGCCTGTATATAAATCATGATTTACCTGCTGCTCAGCATTGTCTTACATGCAGCACTTTATATTCATTTGGTAGCAGTTTAGGCAGTCAGAAGAAGACAAAGTACAGTGTAAGCCCTTAATGTACAACCACTGGTGTGAGAAATAAAGTGGCATCCCACACACTCTTACGCACGCTCCCAAATTGATTGACTGCTCTGCTTTCAGCCCCTACAGCATGTAAATACAACAGCCACATAACTAATGCATCTAATGCTCTTACATGTTTGTTTACCTCTCTGAACAATGTGGAAAAACAGGACATTATAGATGGTTTTATACATTTAATTTGCTGCCAGAAAGTGAGTCTTTGGTCAACTTTGTTTTGTAGAGATATGCAGCATCCTCTATGTCAGGGCTATTCAATTAGACATTCAGTCGGGCCAGATTTTCAGACTTAGGACATGAGCTGGGCTGCACATTTTTGGCAGACAGTGAGCAAATTTAACAACATAAAAGAAACACAAATGGATAACAAACACACTGTATGTTTATTCATTTATTGCCACATACAATAGGGCAAAACTTAAGAAGAATAAACTAAACTTCTGTGGATATACTGTTTCTTTAACTTCAATCAAGCACTTATTAAGGTGCGTATGAACGTTAAAGTGCAGATTGAAAACATCATCCTTTGGTCACATTTCAAAGTGCATTATTTTGTTTAGCTCATATTAAGCGTATATATTTATTTAATCCTAATATCTAAGTGTCTTCCAATAATTATATTTACCTCATACTGATTGTTTGATATGTAGAATATATATCTGGGAATACGAAAGTGTATATATCTAGCTTCATATGTATGTATATGTATATATATATATATATATATATATATACATGTTTGATTATATGCTTGTATAGATGTATATATGTGTATATAGATGTAATCGAAACTTATATATTTAGGTATGTATTAAGTATGTCCAGCTCATACTGAATGTATTACATTGTCCTTGTGTACATATATATGCATAAGTCTAGTTTCATATATTTATATATAAATATGTATATATGCTTATATAGATGTATGTATGTGTATATAGATGTAAGATAAAGAAATCTATTTAGGTACTCATATTGAAGGTATTATATTGTTTCTGTGTACATACAAACAAGAGAGAGAGTATATATATATATATTTTTTTTACTTTAACGAGATAAGGGTAGGCGATATAAGCTCTGCTTCAGCCTACACCTTTTCGGTCAGTCCCTGTTTCGATGGTACCTTATTTTCTGTTTGCTTTGCTTTTGTATTTGCCGCTTTCTTCCTTCTGTATTTATTTTCTATTGTCAAATTGACCAAAATAAAATCAATCAATCAATCAATCAATCATTATAAGTTAACTTGCTTAACAGCAACCTATCAGAACGTGTTGCATTCAATGACTGTAATAATGTTGGAATTTGTGTAAGATCTTGTCAGTGTTTTAAAAGTTTTTTTTTTCTGTTTTTCTCACCGGACCTAAGTCCCAGTCACGTTGATTTCAGGCCACTTGAGGGTTGCCATTAAGCAATCCATCAGCTTCCAAAAATGTCTTTCTAGCAGAGTCTGATTAGCCTTCACTCCTAGCTAAAATGTGCAAAATCTTGCCAAAATCTGTTCAATTCAAATTTAGTGATGTAACGATATGAAAATTTTGTATCACGGTTTTTGTGACTAAAATTATCACGTTATCGTTATTATCGTAGTATTGTTGCGGTGTGCTCAAAATGTACAAAAAATACTTTTACACACAATTGAAATCATTTAACCACTTTAATATTATAATCATAACAGTTCTTTTTTGTCTTTTGTCAATAAATGTGGCAAGAAATGCCCTTTTAGTACATTTTTACCCTTCTTTCATGAGAAATAAAAGTAAATAATTCTAGCAAGTATTTGTCATTATTATGTAATAAGTTTTTTCTGACGATAGTCCCTGAAGCAGTTAACCCTTTTGTAACTCTCCTCTGGTCTTCCTTCTCCCTGGTAGATGTCCTCAATATTTTCTCCTCTAATTTTTCAAATTACGATCTATGAAATCCCTAAAACACGAACTTTGTCGAAAAAAGACGACCAATTTCAAAATACAGCGAATACACGGCAAAAGAACGGCAAGAACACACTCCAGAATGATAGTAATGCTATTATTTACAAGATTTATACATTATTTAGACAGAGAACACTGACAAACCACCTGTTATTCTCTCAGGTATGGCTTACTGAATCTTCTCTCTCTCTCTCTCTACCTCTACGGCTCAGTCTGCTCATTGGCTCGAGGAGTTACTGCTGTTTTAGTCCCCCACATCTTTTCTTTCGCCGCAGCTTCATGTTTAGACAGGGTGACTGTCTTCTATCAGTTTCCCCTCGGCATCCTTGTAAAAATCAAAAATTCAACCACACTTCAAAGTCCATTTCGAGAAAAAAAAAAATCTCAGCTGTGTTTCTAACTTCCGCTCTCAAACTCGGAGGCCAAACAATGCAAACTGAATGCGCGCCTCCTGTGAGGCTGCTTTAAGAAGGAACAGGGTTTTCTAGTCAAAGGGCAGCATCACAGAGCGTTACTGACACAGTGTGGTGATCAAACACGGTATAACAGTAATTTTAATAGGACACGGCAATGGTTGTAAAGTAGATTTGTAAAAAACAAAATACGGTAGCACCCCTCCCCCTCTGATTGTGGTTCTTCATTGCTTGTGGAGGTGAAATGCAAGATTAAACAGATTATTCCATGTATGGTAGGCCACCTTTTTTTAAAGAGGATTGTGAGGGCAGCATATTCACACATTGATCCACTGAGACCCATGGAAACAGTGCAACCGTCTCAAAGTTTCTAATCTGGAACCAGTTTTTGTGAACTTCCCTCTCTAGGCACATAGAAAGCTAAGGGCATGTAAAAAAACCAGACAAAACTCAACAAAAAGTTTCAGTTTTTTTCTGAAAACGTTAGAACAGGACTCAAGTCAGCACAGCTTTGACTAGAATTACACCAGAACACCTCCTCTAAAGAAAATCCATTCCCCACGTACGTATGTGGGTAATTCATCAGCAGAAGTAAATTGGTAAACTACATGAGAGAAAAAAAGTTGTTCAGCTTTAAGAATTACCTCCTCAGAGCGTTCCATTCAACCTCAAATAAACATGCTCTCTATAAGCACTTTCCATGGTACATGATTTAAAAAGCACACACTTTGATGTACGCGTAAAGACTTGTCTTTCTAACACGGTATTCAGGCACAGGAGTTAAGCTGCAGAGAGAACAAACCCTCTCAATAAACCGTGTCAGGAGGAAATAAATAAAGAACCTATGCTGCTGTCCTGAGGTTGAACTTTGAAGGTCTGCTCCAAATCAGTTTAGTGTAATTTCACACTGTCATTGGGAGTTGGACGAGGGAGCCATCAAACACAGCACGTCTAATATGTTGTTTCTTCTCTAATGGCTGACTGCTTGGCTCTCAGATCTGAGCCTCTTTTGAAGTCGTTCTTCCCTCGACTTGATAAGTGTGACTAACAACCAACAGCAGGCTTCCACCGAGCAGCAGCAATATTGTTAAAAGTAATAGAGGTGTTATCTCACTAATGCACTTCTTATTTTACAACCGTTGGAGGGAGTAACAGCGGGCGGGAGGGGGGGGATCACGAGGTGTCGAGGACAACAACTGATGCCTGCTTGCTGCATTTTCCATAGCTGTAACTTTAGAAGACGCTCATGGTGTTTTATGAAGCCCAGGCTTGTCTTGCAGGCTGTTTATTACACAGAAATGAATCACACAACAGCAGCGCCTTGCCTAATGAAAATAAATCATAAATGATGACTTGGCGAGCCAAAGTGAATTATAGAAAGCAGCATCAATCTTGGGCTTTTGTGGGGTTGCAGGTTCTTGAACCCAGATCCTTGAGATTTAAAGAAGCTAATAAGTTCCTGGATTTTGATCTGAATCATAAATGACAAAGGAGAGGACGGGCCGTGTGCATTAGGTAAGCAGGGAGAGAAAGTTGTTTTGAATAGTATTGGCTGCGTAAATCCTCCACTGGAGAAAATAGTTTCACTAAATTGTGTTTCTGTTCTCATGCAGCGCTCACAGCCACAAACAAAACAAACATGAAGAGCCTCTTAAAACCAACTGATAATCCGCAGCTCCAAATCCTTAAATACACATAATTCCAGAAACACAAGCTGCGTTTGGCTGCTTATAAAGCTATTATTTTTGGACTGTTTGTGAGGGAAATTTCACTGTTTTCCTGTGACACAGCTCATGCAAATATTTGTTCATTTTTGACTCAAGCCCAAGATTTTACACTCAGTGATGTCTTGAGCGTCTTTGTGAGAGAAATACTTGATGAGAGTTTTACGGATATGAAGAGATACGAGAAAACAAAAGACAGAAATAAAGTGGAATATGAAGGTTCTTGGCCTGAGATTAAAATTGAAACTTTAAACATTTACACAGAAGAACAGTAATTGAGCTGATTGATGCACAAAAAGTCGACAAAATCAGACTTTGTTGTTCCTTGTACAGGCAGGCCAGCTCTTGAGTATCTAAGAGGAATTTCTTTAAACTTCAAACAAGTGTCCGCAGGAATTTGAGGATGAACTGGGCAGATTTTGGAGGCTAAGAAGTCCTCTGGTCATCATTTGCTTGTTGATTCAGTCTCTAAAAACAGTGGAAAACTTTGTACTAATGTCTCACTGTACAATTCACTTGCTTGATTTGGTCATGGTTCATAGGGTCAAAGTCATGGACCCTAGTGCTTAGGCCTATCAATCAATAAATCAACTGACTGCACGATAAATAAAAACATCCTCGGTAAGTTTGCCGGCCTTGATAAGTTGACACGTGCATGCATGTTTGTTTTCCTCCTTTCTTTCTACCTAACAGGTTTGATGTGGAGATGGGTCACTCTATGCAACTTTCTCAACACCCGAGTGAGTTTGTTCTATGGCAGATTTGGCAGATTTATAGCGGAGTGAGCATCTGTCATTCATTCAATCTTTGTGGGGGAGGTGGGGCCGCTCGCGCGTACACACACAGAGAGCTGAAGTGAGCGTCCCGAGGAGTAACGAGGAAACAAACACAAATATTAATGATGGCATGAAAGCGACGGTTCATAAGCCGACTGCCACAGCCCCAGTGTGGGAATATTTTGGTTTTAAGCAGAATGAACAAGGTGTGAGCTCATGATTACCGACGAGCTGATATGTCAAATTTGTTCGAAAGTAGTGGCGACGAAGAAGGGGAGGTGCAGCGGAGCCTTCATCCTGACAGTCCGCGCTTACTGAGGCGTTTGGTCTGCAAAGTAAATATAAATAAAACAGCGCAAAATTGGGCATGCTCACAGGCAGTTTTATTTTTTAGCTTTACAGAGACAGGGTCTATTTTTTGTTTTTGATTAGTATAATAATTTAGTTACATGCAGTTTTTCTCAAAAGAGAGTCCATTTCATTTATGGGTTTTTTTCTCTCTTTTTTTGCGGCTAAATTTGTTATATTGTTTGTTTAATTTATTTTAATGAAAAGATCTTGACCTTCCAAAAACAGTTAAATACCCTTAAGAAATTAAAGTTTATTGCTTTTGACGGTGTACTCACTTTATTATGGCATAATTACATTATTGAAAAAATGTTGTTTCAAAACAATATTGACAATAACAGTCAAAAGTCACGAACCCATGTGCTTAGACCTGTCACGATAATCAGTAAATCCCAAAATTCTTTCCAAAATTGTTCAGCCCCAGGTCACGGCCTGTATGCCCTTAATCATACCTAGACCTCCCATGACCCATGTGAGGAACCAAACCCACAGCAGCTCCTTTTGAGGCAGAAGAAGATGTCATAAACATAATCAAAGAAGCAATATTATCTCATCAGAATACCGTATTAACACACAAACGTGGATTTCGGGAATCAGAACGGGAATGGAACAACCTGCATTCACAGATGATTGCTCCTGATTCGACCTCAATCTTTGCCTCTTTATGCTTCATTTATGTGCTTTTTGAGACATGATTAACACACCAATCAAAAGCTGTTTATGCCATAACACCAACATAGAATGGAGAGGTTAAAGGATTGGCTTCATTATTGGAGTGTAAAAGGCAGAAACACGCATAAAACCTCGGCTCTCTCTGTCGTTCTGTGGTAAAGGCTGCAGATTTTTAATGACAGGTGTAAGTCTCGCCTCCAGCCAAGCTCTGCGCTTCAAACACATTTAAACTAATACTCCCTGGCTTTTTAAAAAATCGCTACTTATTCAAATTAATACTCTATCCAAGTCCACAGCTTTTTAACCGTAGGCCCCCTGATTAGCTGCCTGTCTCAGTCATGGACTCTCCGTGTGGAGCAGACGAGGCTGGGGGATCACATCTCCTGCCTGACTGTGTTGACTTTGATAAATGACCAGGAGGGAGGTTAAAACAGTGATTACACACCAGCTGGCAGGCCTCCATTTTTAACATCACACCCTCTTCACCTGTGTCTGAGGGGAGATCGCTCTTAAACCGGTCTAATCTGTAAAGAGGAGAAAAGAGATTATAGGTGTAGGAGAGGGAGAAATATTCGTTAGTGCTTTTGTAGTTTTATGCAGCCTTGAGTTAAAAAGCACTGTCTGCAAGATTTAAGGGATTTGGGGTGACAAACCAAAGAAATCGATCTGCTCCCTTTAATTTGTGGTGTTTTCTTACAATTGAAAAGCTGTACTGTAAATATAAAGGGACTAAAGGAAACTCATAGGTAAATAAACTTGAGGGAGGTTACATAAAGCCTGTTCTAGTTGGTTAAGTGCATGAAAAAGGGTCTGTTAGCCTAACACGTTGGTCCATACTGACAAGAAAAACTCAGCTGAAAGCACAAATTGAAGCCAAAACTGAGGAGCAATACAAACAGAGCCATACCTAAAAATGCCTCCATACCAGCAGTAGCTGAGTTGAAAGAACAAATGGCATAATTCCACTACAAAATATGCTGTAAATTAGCTAAAAGTGAGCTGTAAGCATGAAGTAAAAAGAAGCAACTCAACCACAAAGAAGAAAGGCCATAAACGTCCTGTAACTGTACCTATAAAATGCCGTAAATGAACTGTAAACATGCCTGAAGTATAAATGTCATAAAAAGGCTATAGCCATGGAGTAAGTGAAAATATTCTCCATGAGCCATGACTGAGCCAAGAGTTAAAATCCTGTTTATAGCTGTTGCTAAGTGGTACCTAAAAAAGCTTTAACAGGGTCATTACTGAGAAGTAAATAAAGTGCCTCATATTATCAAAAACAGTCCTACACAAAAAGAAGGAAAACTGTCAGCTAAACATCTTATCTTTCTCTTTACTGTCTTTAATGCCAGCTTAATGCTTCATCGAGTACAAAATGTGGAGTTAGTCCACCTACAACCTTCCCATGAATCCCATGGGATGGGAGTAAGTTTTTAATTAATCGGGACGGGAAAGAAAGCAATGGGAGCGGGCAGGAGCGGGAACCACATTAATAGATTATTATTTTCAGCCGTGCTAAACAACCATATGAACAGATGCGTCCATTTTTGTCATATCTCAGTGAGAGCCAACACTCTGGTGCTGCGTTCCCTGCGTAACCTCGGAACTGGGAACTGAGAAATGGGAGTGACGTCATCTCCGACTTATCGGCGTTCCAGTTGAAGTCGGAAAAAAATGTGCCGATCTACCAGGCTATTGTTAGCTGTTGTTAGCATGCCCTGTGTTGTTGTTCACAAATATCATATGAAGAATGTGATTATCACAATGGCAGCATTTTTGTAAATATAAGTCTAACAATACAATGTATACAGCTGATCTAGAGCGACACACCCCAGTCAGAAGTGCAAATAAATTGACGATTACAGGGGCTTAATAACTGTTTACACTGGGGGCATCCATCTTTGATTGTCAACTCTGGGGTGGCGAGGTTCCCCCCTAGTTCCCAGTAGGAAATTCCGACCTGGGGGGGGGGGCGTTCCAGTTGTAGTTTCCTACTCGGAACTCGGTAATTCCAACTTCTGACTACAACTGGAATGCACCATTGACCGCGCTAGCAACACAAAAGAACTACAAAAGTGGTTTGACTTCCTGTCACCACCAGAAGTGAAGAGCGACTCGGAGCCGCTGCCGGCAACATAACACAACAAAACAACCTCCAAACAACATGGAGGGAGAAGACAGCACGTCGGCACGTCGAAAAGAGAGCTGTTTACACCGACCGAATGTCAGGCATGTGAAAACTTAAAGGCAAGGCCTTTTATACTCGCTGCACTTTTACCTAAAATAAAAAATGCCAAATTTTTTCAACATGTTTGGTTTTACTCAACTGGGAATGGGACAGGAGTGGGAGTAATTTTGAATGGGAGTGGGATGGGAGTGGGAGTCATTCTACGGGAGTGGGACAGGACAGGATTAATTTTTTTACTTTAGACCAGGATTGGGACTGAAAGTTAGGTGAAAATCTGCTCGTGTCATGCTCTTGTTGAGAGTAATGCCTTACAAAATTAATGTGATTACTGTAATGAGTTCCTTTTTACTTTAACGTAGTAATGTAAGGCATTACAAAAGAAAAAAAACAGTGATATTTTACTAGGAACAAATGTCAGTAATGAAAGTTACAATGCATTTTTAATTTAACCTGAAATGCAGAGGTGTTTTTTTCTGTTTGTTAAAACACAAATTCACCAAATACTCCATGAGATCAGCAGAGGAGAAAAGTCCTCCGCTCAGCCTAAAGTTACAGCATCTCTAACACAATTTACCAAAATTTGACTTTTTGTCTGTTTTGCTGTGATGGTTTCTTGTATTGTGCCATGAGCATCAATGTATCTATTATATTCTAATGTTTTTAGCCTTAAGCTGAACTCAGTCAGATAGCCACCACATCACCTTCACTGGATGTGCAATGAGCTTTTAGAGCGTAATGAGCTACATTTAGAATGACAAATCCATATTTCCTGTTATTTTGACCAGAGTAGCTAAAAAGTAATGCGACAATAGTGTAAATCGATTTTTTCCTAATTTAAATGCTTCATTTTAGTCTGTGTTAATAAGCCACTTTTAAATGCAGTCCAGGTTTTTGAAGAGAGAGTACAGTATAAACAGCTGGATATAATTTATCGCTGAATAAATCCTAAAAACGGACTCACATGTGATGCGTATTTTTCCTGATATAGTCTGTAGGCATCATCATTGTTCATCTTTTACGCTGGTGTTAAAAAAGCTAACTAAAGATTTCAAAAATCAATATCGTTGACTCGCAGTCTAAATCAAATCGGCACCTAAAATAAAACGTAAAAAACAAATGGGGAGAAAAGTGTATCGTCCCAGCCCTAGTGTAAAGCCTTACATTTCTGCTACAGTAATATTATAATATGACGTATTACTTTGAAGTGACAGTAACAAGTAATAAATAATGCATTACATTTTTGACGTAACTTACCCAACACTGAAACACAATAATCAAAACATTAGTATTTTAATGTCCCACTTCAGTGTTTTTCTTATGTGAATATTGAAGGGAGGGAAGATAGACTGATCTTCCTCAAATTAGAGCTCTTCAGTTAAAATTGATTGTGATTGATAAACCTCACATCACAGGAGTCGTCGTCGGCTGTTCCCATGACAACCATGTTTCCAACCTGCCACTTAAATCTGAGCTTATTCATATCTTCAGAATCAATTTGACCCATTACAGATCATTCATATGCCCTGTCACCAGACACTGTCGGGAAAATAGTCGGAGACTTTTGAAGTACCTGTTGCAAAGGATTTTTTTTCAGTTTATTATTGTGCAGAAAATTGGTTTTCCTGCCAGCTCAGTGGTCAATAGATTTGTTCATTTCAGGTTTTGTGAGGTCTTTGTTAAATCTTACTTTTTTCTTGTCCTCTGTTTGACGTATTGAGGAGTCATGCAGGTTAAAAACCACCTTTGTGTACTGGGTAAAATTATGCCCACACAGTTAAAGAACAATGATGTTCTTACATTTCATGTCCATGCTAAATCTCCTAGGAGCAATTTTTTTTTTTTTTTTACTGTGAAATATCTGTTTTGTCAGAGTCATTTTATCTCTTTAGCTTTTATTAGAGGCTGAAAAGTGGGTAGAGCAGAGAAAGGAAAAGCATTCTGGGAAGTTTAATCTGATGTTGTGTATGTTGAAAACTACGTCCATCAGAATGTTTGACTTATGTCACTATTTTAGAGTTTCCTGACTGATCAACACGCTCAACAGAGAAGTACAAAAAGCTCTCAAGGACTTATGCCAGGGGTGTCCAAACCAGGCCAGGGACCAAATGCAGCCCCCCACCTTAGGGGCTGTCCACTAGGGCTGGACGATCTTACCTAATCTCAATATCACGATTAATTGAAGCTCTTACCTCGATTACGATTAATGAACGATTATTTTATGCTACACTGGAACAAATTAGTATTGATACAGATGGTCATCAACACAGCAGTATTTACACTGAACTTCTTTCTGCTTGATGTCCTCTGCACAGAATCCAAAATGTGCCCAAACAATGGAGATGGCGACAAAGTCCTCTGATAGATTAGTACTTGTGTCCTCCATGTTGGTGGTGCGTCCTTCGCTCTTGGCGAAAGTTAATGTAGACAATATGGAGGGGGCGTGGTCACGTGACTTACCCGACATGAGTAAGTTAACTTCGATTAGAGGGTCTAAATGTCGATTTTAATTATTCGCTTAATTGCCCAGTCCTGCTGTCCACTCAGACAAAGCGTTTCGGGATAGCTTCGGAAACTATGATGCCACCACCCCATTTCTTGCTTAAACCACATGCACAACTTGCTAACGACTGAAACGTCGGAGTACAGTGTCTTGCTCGTGCTGCAGAAGCCACTGAGCTTGTTATGAATTTTACATCGGTATCTTTTGCTCTTCTCTCTTATCAGCAATGAGAAGACATGTCTTCTTCTCTGGTTTTGGTGTGTGTTTGTAGCAGTGTTACAGTGCCACCTACAGGCCTGGCATACATACTACAGCATTTTCAGTGATTTCATGTGGACACATTTCTTGAAAGGATCACATCTTTCCAGAGAACATTTTCAAAAATTAAATGTTTTTGCCTCTATGTGGACAGAAATGAACAGAGTCAGTTGATAACAGCAGTAAAAATATCACATACCACACTCGTTGCACTTTTCACCTGTAAGCACCAACAGTCATACAAAGGTTAACAGCTTCTTGCAGTTTGCTCTTGTTTTGTATTTGACTAATGATTATCAGCCAGTGTCTTCTCCTCTGCTACACAGGGAGTTGTTCTTACCCTGACCAGGAGTGAATCTTGTGTGTTAGGGCCCTTTACTCATCTGTATATACCATCCATCATTTGCACTAAAAATTAATACATATTCTGGTGTGCGTGCAATACATATCTACCTCCTGTGCAATACTATGTGAACAACATAGAAATACTGAGAACTAGGAACTGGACTATTTTTCATTCATTAATATCTATCATCTACCTCATATTGTACACTGAGCCTCAACTTTGCTGTGCACAAGCCTGAGTCTCATCTTGTATATATCTTGCATATTTAAAGCCTCCCTGCAACTTGTTAATTTTTCTTTTTTTACTTATACTATTTTTGTATAATTTTTTAACTTAACTACCTATTGCACTGAAAGGAGAAGCTCTCCAATCTCGCTGTACATTTTGTATAATGACAATAAAGGCCATTCTGATTCTGAAAACCTAAGGCCTGTACAGCAGCGATTTAGTGTGGGCACTCCGCCGGTATTAAACCTATCTGAGGAGATCATTAGTGGTACATTTAATTGATTTTTTTTATTATCATCACTTCTACCTCCCCTTGCTAAATACAAATCAATATTTTTTAATGATACCAAAAGGTCCCAATAGCTGGACAAAGTCTTTTGGCTGGCAGGATTTGGCCCGTGGGCCTTGAGTGTGACACCTGTGGACCAGACCGATTATTGAATTAAGTCAAAGGTCTTTCACAATAAACACTGTGAAGTGACTGTTTTATTCAAACCCTTTAGTGATTTTGACTATGATCATCTACTTCATTTGAAACTTAATTAACGTTCAAATCAGAATATCTGAGAAAAGAGCTCCTATTGGATCAACATTGATACTTTTGGCTACACATACATAGCAAACCAGCCAAAGTGCAGCTGAAGCAGTTAAATCTCTGAGTGTGTTTAATTGAGAAAGCTACGATTTTATTGCTAATGAATTAAAGTCCTCATCTATAAGAGGAAAATTGCCTTATTTTGAGTTTTGAAAGTTAAATTGTCCCACTTTAAGTACAGCACTTAACCCAAGGCTACTCTCTAGTTTTAAGCAGCCAATTTGTGTCTCAGAGTTGGCTGTAGTCACCTGAGCCAAAGATGGGATGAGAGAGGAATGAATTAATGTACTTTGAGGAGTCTGAGCTAGGGCTGGGAAATATGGACCAGAAAATCATATCTTTATTTTTCATCACTAACATCATGCTGGATACAGATGCTCAGTTACACAAGGCTGGTCTTCAGTTTGTGTTTTCTGCTGTCAGAAGCACCTCATTCTGCTGTTTTACAATGCTCTGACTAGATTAAGTGTCCTTAAACAGCACAAACATGTCTCTGTTGTTTGTTGTGAATGGCTGTACGTGCTAATATGTGTGAGAGTTGCAGGCAGCTCAACATGACGAGGTGTAAGGAGGCGACAGAATTTGTCATTCACATCATGCCCCTCCTCTGACTGCTCCGCTTTCTCGGTCAGCGGCTCTAACATGTGCAACATGTAGAAGCTGAGAAGGAGCATGAGCAGAGAACAACAGCATAACAAGAGTTTGACAGACACTCCCTTCCCTCCTTCCTGCTCTCTTCTTCATGCGCCCACCCCCTCTCTGGTCACTCTCCGAGGACTTGTTCCCTGCCCAGTGGCATGTGGATGTGTATAATGGAGATGGATGGTGGCTGGCTCCGCCACACCGTGGAACAGACGGACTCCTCCCTAAACGCCTGTCTGCCAGCCTCCATCAGTCTCCCTCCGACAGCCCCACCAGGGATGCAGCTCTGGCTCGATATTGTATCGAGCTCAGGTGTGCATTAGTGTGTGCGAGTCCTCTAAAAACATATTTGCATACTTTGAGTTAGAAAGTTGTCACAAAGCTTTATGGAAAAATACTCATTTTCTGTTGCGAGTGCATTTGACTGCTCTTCAGCACACAGCAAACGTTTTGGAAGGAAATCAAGTACACAAAATCAACATGCATAGCAAGAAGTAATGCCAGAGCTACTCAGGAGTGAAACTAGAGCTGCTGCCTGGCAGTAATCTTCCTCAGCAAGGTTTACAACTGCCAGACAGTGAAAGTACAGTGGTGGGTTAAAAAGAAGGGCCGGGCTTGTCTCTTGAAATATTGCTGTTCAACATAAGGCCTAATGAACTTAATCTTTCAGTCAAAGATGTGACTCCTTCAGAATCTGCTTATTGTCTTAAGAAATTACAATCACAAATAATGAGATGGTCATAGGAACCTGGTTAGTGGCCTGTTTTAGACAAAGTCTAATTCCGAACACCTCTACCTCTGCCAAGAGATGAATATAAGGATCATTTACTTTGATTTTTTGATGTACTACCAACAAAATGTGATTATTGTGTCTTTTGGTCAAATTTTACGTGAGTGAAAAGTTTAAAGAAAATCTCCAAAGTGTACTTTAGGTGTAACAGTCACATCCAAGAGTTGAACATGGTGTTAAGATGTTGTATGACATTCACCATTGCAGAATTTGAGGGAAATATGTCAGTGCTTTTGCAGTGATATGTTCTCAACATCTGGGTCTGACAACAAAGTTAGGCGAGACATATGTGCAATTTGGCAGAAAATTTCTTGCAGTGATCTTGAGATATGTGCAAATCAAGGGGTAATTATGAGACTCCATTACATTTGTGCAAAATTAAATGAAAATCCATTAAAGCATGTTCCAGATAATTCAGTCACATGTGAGATCTAAACATTCTGAAGATGTTGTTTCACAAGCAAGGGTGAGGCACAGAGACTGGCCTTTAGTCTTCGAGACTGTAATAAGTCTAAACTTACTCCAGAGTGGACAGTTGTGCAAGGCTGAAAGGTGTTCATGCAGTGTTGTGTTGTGAAAGTATGGATGAAGACGATTGTACATCTCAAACTGTATGTGCTAATTGATTAGTAATCGATTAGAGTTTGCATTTCTGCACAGTTGAAAGAGAAGACCTACATATTCTTAAGATATCGTGTGACGGACTTCCGCTTAAAGGTGTAGTCAGCAATGTGGGAGAAAACGAGTGGAGAGGTTGTTTATAAACAAATTTAGACCCGCCTCTCCCTTCATACCTCACCCCTGGTTCCACCCCTAAAAGCTGATGGACGTGCATCGTCATGGAAACGGCCGTAGAAACTGCGTAGCTGACTAACGTAGCTAAGGTACCCCCGACTTGTCAGACAACTCGACTAACATCACAACAACAGTACATTCTGGCAGGTTAGACAATAAGATGAATGCCCGACGGCTGTTACTGTTATGTGAAGCACCACAAAGCTAATGTTGCTTACCTATCCAGCAGAAAGACGGCGACATCCGCGTCCGTTTTCAGGTCTTTCAATAAGCGGAGTTCCCTCCACCGTCGGAAAGCAACACCAATTCATATTCATAATGTGTTCTTAAAATAGAGCGAAAAATATCCCCTGTCTACAGCAGGAGTAAAACAGGGAAAACACCAACCAATAAAACATGTCGGATCACCAATTTTTTAACCAATCAAATCCTGTCACCGTTCTGCCCACCTCCTGCGCGTACATTTTGCCGGCGTGCAGATTCAAGTCTGCTGGAGAATGCTTACCTGTCAAGTTTAGGCTTTGAAAATAAGGGAATCCCACTACGAGCCGTCCCACAACCCCAACCAAGCTCCAGTATCCCTCACATTTTCAGACAGGTGTACAAAAAATCTAAAATAAACACTTTGTTTTTCTTGGTTTGTTCCGCTGTTGGCTCTAATCTCACGACAGCTGCCACCCAGGCTACTGCAGGTGGCAGTTCTTACGAGGCTTTTTCTTCTTCTTCTTCAGTTTTACGGCGGTTGGCGGTGAGCTGGGTGTGGCAGGGGGTCAATTTGGAGGAGGGCTAGGCGGAGCCCTGAGGAGATGCTACATTTCAATTCATGCTAGTTTTCCAAAATTATCAACCCCAGCTTTGACGCATTGTGAACCTGCTTCCGGACATATCGCAATTTTCCCCACAAAATAACATCAAAACTCGAATATCTTCAGTAAAAGGATTAAATGAGTGGGAGAAGAAACATCAAGAGCCAGAAGGGGACATCAAAAATGACGAAACCTTGTGATAAAAGTGCTTCAAACGAGGAAGCTAATGTTGCCACGGACCTAGCTAACATGACAACAAGCATGGTATCCAAGGACATCATCAAGGCTGTTAAGGAGTTGAAAACTGATCTAAAAGGTTAAAACGATAGCCTCAAACAAGTAGTTACCCACCTGGGGCAAGTACTGAATAGCAAACTCAACACTGTAGTGAAAGATATCTTGTGACAGATGACCTCGACTTAAGACTGACAAAATATAGACAATTGATCCTTTAGTCTAATGGATGCACCATAGTCTATCAGTTTAATTCATCAGTCAGAGTGGACATCTGCATCTACCTTCTGCTGTGTCAGGTGCAGCAGATACAAACTGCAGAGGGAGTTTTGCAAACAAAGATCCCAGAATCCTTAGGGGCTTGTGAGTTATTGTTGTCAGGCTCCTCCTACACCTCCCTTCTCCTTCTTCAGTTACTTTCTTGTGCCTACAGATGCTTCACTGCGCCTATACCTCTGCTGAAATGTGTATACAATACTTACATAGTTGTGTGCGTCACCTCCACCTTCTTCCATTCATTATCTGCCCTCCTGTGCTCTGGTCAGGTCCATACCAGCTGCTGTGACGCTCAGTCACTATGCAGTCCAAGCACTGACACTCAGTCTTGTTTAATTAAGCTGCTGGATCAATAAACTCTTTGATTTCCTCCTCCGTTTTTCCTGCCTGGTTGCCATCTGTTCACCGTGACTCAAGCAAGACCAGTACAACCTTTCTTGGATCCTCCAAAATACCCATTAAAAATCCATTAAGACAGCGGCCAGTGAAGTGGTAGGGAAGCAGGAGGTTTTTTAACTTGCATTTCTGCAAATGTGGCGCTTTTTCATGTTTTCAATAAAGACTCAGGGATAGCTTTTAAAGCTGCAGAACTAGTGAATCAAAAGTGATGAAAAGAAGACAGAAAAGTAAATAGTCGTCGCCTTTTATTGATGTCGGAGCGACATAGCTATAAATGTCTTTGTCACTTTGTCACACATCATAAAACACTTAGGCATCGCTGAATTTTTATTCAAAGAAGTGTTGACGTAACATAAAAGCATAAAGCTGATGCTTTTTTCTATATTTCCCCCTTACTGTCAATCTGGTGAAAAGACCAAAACAAACAACATGTCAGTATGCTCCTTTATACTTCCTGACTTCCTCAGCCTGAATGTGCCACTCAGCCTCAAGCACATTTGTTCCCACTGATGATGCAAATCTTTTAAAAGGATTACAGGTGTATGACAAACTAACAAATAGTTTAATCAATAATTAGAATGAAACTAAGGAATCTCCTCAGCCATCCTGGTAGATTTCAGAAAAGCTGTTGATTGTACAGGTGCAGATAAAGCAGGATGAACTGATTATAAACTGTTATTAGTAAAAGAAACAACTAGGCCTGTCACGATAACAAATTTTGCTGAACTAATTGTCCAAATTTTGTTACCGATAAACAATATTATTGTCAATATTGTTTTGAAACATAATTTTTTCATTAATGTAATTATAGTATATGTCATAATAAAGTGAGTGCACCATGTCAAAAGCAAGAAACTTTAGTTTCTTAAGAGCGTTTAACTGTAATTGGAAGGTCAAGAGCTTTTGATTTAGATAAATTAAACAATATAACACATTTAAAAACAACCCAGTGAAAATGAAATGGACTCTCTTGGTAAAAATTGCATGTAAATTAAAATCATTAAACAAATCAAAACCAACAAAAAAATAGACCCTGTCTCTGTAAAGAAAAAAAGACTCCAATAAAAACCCACACAATAATAAAAAACAAATAAAATGGGGTTTATACAGTTCCGAAATTGTTTGTGACATGTACTTTCTCCCAGTCAATCCGTACTGTCTGACAAGCGTTCTTAACATCGCTTGCTTTTCAACCACTTTGAAGCGTTGCTGTGGCGAACAACAATGTTTGTGAGCGCGCACCATTTGGCGCTGTTTAATTTTTATTTACTTTGCAGACAGAACGCCTCAGTAAGTGCTGACTGTCAGGACAAAGGCTCCGCTGCAACTCCCCTTCTTCGTCGCCACTACTTTCAAACGAATTTGACATATCGGCTTGTCGGTGTTCATGGGGTCACACCTTGTTCAGTCTGTTTAAAACCAAACTATTCCCACATTGGGGCTGTGGCGTTCAGCTTAGGAACCGTTGCTTTTGGGCGCTCATTCATATTCGCATTTGTTTCCTTGTTACTCCTCACAATGCTCACTTCAGCTCTCTGTGTGTACGTGCAAGCGGCCCCGCCTCCCCCACAAAGATTGAATGAATGACAGATGCTCACTCTGCTATAAATCAGCTATAGAACCAACACACCAAGGTGTTAAGAAATTTGCCCAGAGTGACCAGTCTTCTCATCCAGCCTGTTTGGTAGAAAGAGAGGAGAAAAACAAAGATGCATGCACACGTCAAACTTACTGAGGACGTTTTTATTTATCGTGCGGTTAACTGATTTATTGATTATCGTGACAGGCCCAGAAACAACAATGAGAACTTTAATAACAGAGCACCAGACGCGCTGACATTGTGTTTGACATCATCAGTTTAACTCATTTACATTTCTGTTTTGAAAAACACAAAGAAGAATTTCACAGAGACAGAGAACTGTAGCTGTGCAATGCTTAACAAATTTATCAGACCACTTGTCATGAAAAGAGATGTTAGAAATCTTTCAAAACCTTGTCTACAACTGAAAATATCCTTGTATTAGAAAAACATTTTTAACATGAATGAAGAATTTCAAACTGAATTCGCCTTTTATAACAAGATTTGAGCCCCTTCAATGAGAAGTCATAAATTTAATCAAGAAATCATTCAACCATTAAAACTAATTCTACTGTTCAACAATGCAAGTAAATAACTAATTTGACATTTTATTCCACAAATTTCCAAGCTTATTGGTGGGACACATTATGACAGCATGAGGGCCGGATGTGGCCCATGGGTTGCCCCAAGAATGCGCTTCACTTTTCTTTCTGTTTTTTTTAGCATTAAATTGAAAATTCATGGAAAACAACAACTATATTTTAGCATTAAAATGTAATTTCACTTGAAGACCTTCAACATAATGCTGTTTAACCGTTGTAGACACATAAAAATGATTTTGATGATGAAAATGCTGTTGATTTAGGGCAGCTGAGGCATAAACCTTCCATTTGGTAGTGGTCTAATACTTTTAATAGGCACTGAACATACTAATTTCACATTTCTAAACTTATAAGCAGGACACATTAATGCTGGATGTGGCCCCTGGGTTGCCCACCTCTTCCGATGCCCATTCACATATATTTCCACTAAATTAAAAATTACCATAATTTAAGCTTCTTATTCATACTTTGACATTTTTGGCAGAAACATCTTACTTTATGTGTTTAAAATGTGCTGTTTTTTGTTTGTTTTAGTTTGATTTGTTGCAGTACTTCGCTTGCTGCCATCATGTCCTCCTGTTTGAATTTTTGCATCACCAACCAACCATCAAACAGACTATAAAACAACAATAAGAAACCTCTTGAGGACCTGGTAACATACGTACTGCATTAATTCTTCCATTTAAACAAACTTAATTACAAAAAGAACAGTCTCAAGTGCTGTACTCACTGAAGTTTTTCAACTCTGCCACTCCAAAAAAGAAGCTAGCGCGTCATTTTTAACTGATTTGTGTTGAATACTTACTGTGTTCATCAGTTTACTTGTGCACCTTTTTGTGCAGAGAGGAGTCTGCCTGCTGCTAAAATGTCACTTTGAGTAGTGAAAGTGTAACAAACAGTTTTAGTGAAGTGAAGTTTTCGTAGTACAAACAGGAGGGAATGTGCTGTTCAGGTGATAATTTGTCATTTTGACACCGGTTGTGGCTTGTTTCACATTATCATGACAGTTGTAGGGTTTTGAATGTGTTGATTAGATATGTTTGTTTTACCTGTTTTTTTACCTTCAGATTTTGAGCTCTCACTTCACTTTTCAATTCTGGATCAGAGCACAACGTTGCTTTAAGGCAGAGACTTCTTTGAGACAAATAAATCTGCTGTAAAATGTTGTGTGGCACTCATTCATACTTTAAAACTATCAAATCAGGAGAAGATGTTCGGATTGTTATCCCTGTCACTCATCTTGCTGTCATCTCCAGACTGATTTTGTTCTCTAATGAGGTTCGGAGTTAGATGTTTGAGATCACCGCTATTTCATTTACTTGCTGAATGTTGCTAACTGACAAGCTAATTAGTCTTAATTAGCTGTGAATGAAAGTAGCATCTGCTAAACATTAAGAAGTCCAATTTCTAGCTCATTTGGATACCAGGTCTATTTGTGGATTTTACTCCTGGAATGAAATTGCAGACAATTTGTGTAATACAAGGATGAGGAGGCAACAGATGGCATAGAGCAATTGTCACATCTTCAGAAAAAGATTACACTAAAAAACAAAGCTAGCAAACAAAAACCCTTGGTTTTCATATACTTTAATATGTGTCTTTGTTGGCTAGCCTAATGCTAACATATGCTATGATTGCTATTGACGGACTAACAGATAAAGTCATTATCAGTTTATTGGTCCTTTAAGTCACTTATAAATATCAAGTGAAATATAACGTTCTATTGATCAGTTACATAAATATACACAGTAAAATAAATTGTTTCTTCAGTTAAGGAGCTCTAATTAACTTTTCAGCATTTCTACGGTCTGTTGTTTAGCAACCAAGTGTTCAGACATCATTCTGGATTGGGTAAGCTGTCAACATTAATAAGCGTTAGTGACACCCTCTACCAGCAAGTCTGTATTACAAACATAAAATAAGTTATTGGAAGTATTTTGTATAATATATAGCATGAAAACTAAAGCTTATTCATTAATTAGCCCAAATTCTGTGGTGCCACAACAACAAATCATGGAGAAATGTCTTATGTAACAGCAAATAAAAAACAGCAACAAGCCCAGACATCAGACCTTTAACAACAAATCAAAAAGCACAAAGAATAATAAAAATACACATGAACAAAAAACAGGAGTCCTTATGAGAAGACACAAAGCTGAAAAAAAAATACTTAACTTTTGTTGTTTGTTTAATTTGTTGTATTCTTTTTTTATTTGACATAGTTGTCATTTTTAAGTCTCTTCCTCTTTTTTGTTATTGTTTACCTTGTGTTGTATTTTTTGTTTTCACTTTTTGGTTTCTAATTTTGAGATTTGTTTAGTTGTTAGGTATTTATGCTTGTTATGCCTTTAAGTTGTGTGAAATTTTTGTTGTGTATTGATTGGGTATCTTTTCATTATTCAATGTTATATTTTGCCCTTTTGCCTTCAGCTTTAACGCTGTTTTTGTCCTACATTTTGATTGTTTTTCTCACATGTGCTGCTTTTTTTCTTCTTTTTGGTATGTTTTTTTTATTTTCTTTTTCTGTAACTGGACTGGCTTTATGACCAGGACAATGGCTGTGGTACCTCTGTTTACCAAGTATAACCAAGGATCTTCCAGTGAAGTTGGGATGTGAAGAAGTCTTCAGGCCTGTTAGGAAGCTGCAGCATGAACCCTTAACATTGTGATATGTTGGAAAGCATCTACTCAGGTTGTTTGATCAACCTTGTAAATGCAGGTATGGTTTTGATAAATCAAATCAGCCAGCGGGGGCGTTGATTTGAAGGGAAAACCTGCGACCTTGTCTTAGCTTAGGCCCTACAAAGTCTTATTTGTCCGATAAGGTGACTGTACGGCATTGAGAGAGAGAGTTTCTGATCCAGATCAAAGTTCACAGGATGAGGGGCTGGAGGGAGGGGAGGGGGGGGATCGAGCCTCTGTTTGCAAAACATTCCAGGAGAGAGAGTAGATACACCTGCTCAAGGACATCAGCCTTTCTAGTCTTTTGGTCTCTACATTTGCAGTGTCAGTTCTTCACTAGGCCTATCGGCAGACACTAACCTGAATCCATCTTTTCAATATGATCATGAAAGACTCTTTTGTACGCTTGTACTGCTTTTTAACTTTTGTAAAAAAAAAAAACACGAAGTATGTCAGTGTTTCCTGTCCTCCACCATCTGGTCAAAGAGACTAGTATTCATTAATCCCTCTGGTCCTGCTGTTGGAAAAGATTAAAAACCAGCTCGAAAAGTAAAAGACGTCCTCACATGGAGCAGAAGTGAGAGCAGGGCGAGAAAGAGGCATCGCTGACTTATTAGACGGGTGGTCTTGGCACCGGAGTGAGACACAGGCCAATAAAAATGCTGTCTCTTCTCTGGGATTATCCCACCGTTGATGGCACTGACAGGCCGCCTCTTGCTCTGGGATTTCCCATTTCAGAGTGAAGACAACTGGTTTGTGTGGCTATATTCAACCGTCCTGGCTCATCACTCTGAAGGCTCCGCGCACAAATAGGCCCTGCAGGTTGGCTGCAGACGAGTCGCTGTGACAGTAATGCAAACATTACAGGCAAATCCTGTCAGCAAGTTTGCCAAGAGAAGAGACTAAATCGCTTGTCTGGAATGGAACAACATACAAAACATAGAGCTGCTCATAGTGTTATTTTTCTACACTTCCTGGTGATGTTTATTGTATCAAATTGGAAGGTTTGAGCAAAATACAAGGAAAAGTCGAATCTATTATTCAGTGTGTATTCCCCTGAAAATGTTGCTTTTTTGGGACCAATTTGGGGCAACATAACAAGCTGTTAGCTCACTAAAATGTGACTTTTTGACTTCCAACAGAGATTAGAAATCTTTGCTTATCTGAAAGTGGGCTTCTGACATGGCTGTTTCTCTAACTTTAAGCTGCAAAGTCTCAAATATCAGTAATAATCAGATTTCATCTACATTTTTTTTTAAGTCTTATCTGAGCTTAAAAATTTTCCCGGCTTTTATACACCTTGATCCCAAAAGCATTAAAGACTGGGGATGTCTCCTAGCAAATTATCACCAGATTAATCTTTTTTGGATTGTTTTGCCAACTAGTCTAAAGTAAGAAAACACAAAAAAACAGACAAAAAGCTTTTTACTTAACAGCGAATATCAGTGTCAGCAGGTAGACTGTTCGAAGGCTGTCTGCAGAGTTTTGTGTGGTTAATGTTAGAAGATTTTTTTGTTTCATTTGCTTGGATTGAATCCAGGTGGTAGAGTGCTATGGTAACAGGACAGCCATTAAATGGAGCTTGAAGCCTGCCATCATTAGCGAAACATCACACAGTCCATGCAGCACAAACACTTGTAGCTGGACAACCACAAGCTACCTGGGTGTTAAAAATCTAGTATATACTCCTTCAGAAAAGGGATTGCCGAATGCTTTAGCCCAGGACACCGAAAATAACAGTACCCTTGAGATGGTTAAAACTTACAATGCATATAAATCATATAAAGCATAGACATTATACACTAAGTAGGCATTTCCCAAAAGAGGCTTAAAACATACTGGGAAATGATAATTGTAATGATTAAGGAGTATAAGATTTGATGTTGGAACTTCTGCCTGGAACTGGTATTGGTGCGTTCCTAGTTAATTCACAACATTTGATAAAGAACAATTCGACCCATAATCCTGGACTTTAACAGTAATGTCTCTGAATGCTGGAGCTCCCTGTTGTCAGCGAAATGACTGTTTTAGCCTGTAGGGGGCAGTCCCTATGCATATTTATCTCAGAATTAGTTGAATTTAAAGGTGCAGTGTGTAGAATTTGGCAGCATTTTGCCGAAAAGAAACAATGAATATAGGTTATAGTGTTTCTATTTGTACTTTTGTATGTAAAGTCAAAATAGGAGTATAATCATCCTTATAAAACATTTGTTTTATTTTTATTTAGTTAGAATATATATATAACAATCCACCATGTTGTCTCCAGGTGAGTTTTGGGGACAAGAAGAGTGAGATGCGATTTTTGAAAAAAGTCTGGCCGCTAGTCCTGAAATCTACCTGGATGGCATGTGGCATCTTAACTGACCTGTAATCTTTTAAAATAATTTTTACAAGTATGAATGAAAAACCCTCACCTTGTAACTGCTTTAAATGATGCCCTCATCGCTTCGTGATGAGATGAATGGGCTCATTCCAAAATCTGAACACTAGATGTCACTAAAATGCCAATTTCTACAACACAGCACCTTTAAAGCTGGGGTTGGAAATCTGATTTAGATACATTTTTTGTAATACTGGTTAAAATGATCTTTATGACCTGATGGCAATCAATTCATATTGTGTTCTACAAATACATCGAAAAATGATATCTACAGCAGGAATAAACCCAGGAAATTCCAACCACTCACATCTTTGGACCACATATTTTAAACCAATCAAATCCCGTCACAGTTCTGCCCTCCTCCTGCGCGTACATTTTGCTGGCGTGCACTGGCCCTGATTCAGAGTGTGTAGCCGAGTTGGGAGAGATCCAAGTCCGCTGGAGAATGCTTACCTGTCAAGTTTTGGCTTTGGAAATAAGGGAAGCCCACTACAAGCCGTCCCACAACCCCAACCAAGCTCCAGTATCCCTCACATTTTAAGACAGGTGTACAAGAAATCTAAAATAAACACTTTGTTTTTCTTGGTTTGTTCTGTTGGCTCTAATCTTGCGACAGCTGCTACCCAGGCTACTGCAGGTGGAAGTTCTGGAGGCTTTTTCTTCTTCTTCGGTTTTACGGCGGTTGGCATCCCTCATTTTGAAGCATTACCGCCCTATTCAGGCTAGAGACAGAGCTCAGTTTGAAGAGGCAGAGGAATGTTTTTATAACTATTTCGTCACATGGGAGATTTACGGGAGAATACTAGTACGGGAGGACGTCACGAAAGAGGATAAAATATGTAAAATACGGTAGTTTCATGGCCAAAACAGGAGACTTGACAGCTATGTTGAGAATGGCAGAGGAACTACCTATACCCGATCAACATTGAGCTGTGAGCACTAACTAACTTCCCATGTTTGTTTTTTAACTGCTGACTGAGACATGACTTGGTGTAGTGTAAAACAAAAATGTTGTGCTGATGGTTTGGAGTTGAATCAGTCTTCTGGTTGTGAATCAGCCACGCTCGTGCATGTGAGCTGGGGGACCATTTTGGAGGAGGGGTGGGAGGGGCTAGGCGGAGCCCTGAGGAGATGCTACATTCAAATTCATGCTAGTTTTCCAAAATTACCGACCCAAGCTTTAAGTGCTTAGAGTTCAAAATTCAGAATTTTGACTCAAGTGATATTAAAATGATAGGATTTCAGTTTAAAAGGGAAGCTGCTTTACTACTTAATGACTCTTAAATGGTTCATGCAAGGACTTTTGACAGGCTCTAGTTACCTCCGCCAGGGAGGTTATGTTTTCGGGAGAGTCTGTCTGTCTGTCTGTGAACAAAAGAAAGTTATGGATGGATTTGGATGAAATTTTCAGGAAATGTTCAGTATGGGAAAAAGAAGAAGTGATTCAATTTTGGTGTTGATCTGGATCACCGCCTGGATCCGCCATGATGAAAAATGCGATTTTCGTGAATAACTACTGAACTAAAAGAGATATCATTATGAAATCAATTGCTCATGGTATGTTTTCATGGTCAAGGAATCTAAATATTTACATGAAATAAAGGTAGGACTAATATTTATGGTAAAAATCACAATATGGGAGAGGACTGTGGTGCTGGCGGAGGTCTGCGCTCTCTGAGTGCTTTTCTAGTTCTTATTGTAGCCTACCCAAACTAAACTTTGTCCCTTTACTGCATGCCATTGCCACTTTATAAACTCACAAGTAACTATATATTAAAAAAACCCTTACTTTCGACATGTTTGAAAAAAAATATTCTGGTTTATGCCTAACATTTTGACTACATCTGTTGCTACAAGCATAGAAAATATGTTTATTTAAGTTAAACTTTGGGAAGGACTTATATGAGCCATGTGAGTGTTTGTTTCTTGTACTGTTAATTATTACCTAACCCTCTGTGCTACTTTAGCTCTTGACTGTCACAGAGAAGAGGTCGGCCCTTTGATTGTACTGTACATGCAGCATCTGTTGTGTGAATAATTCAGATTGCCTGCTGTGTGTTTGCGTTGCTGCCCTTATATATTTCATGTACCACCATAGAATAAAGCTCATTCTGGAGAGTGAGTACATTTACCAGCATGCAGGTGTTTTTACCTGTTTCAGTGCTAATGCAGTTAAGCCAGTTTGTTTAAATGTTGCTCTTCAAATTTCTCTGCACTACTTTAACTCCCTCAAACAGAACCACCAGAGGCCACGCAGGGACATCACTAAGGGTGGTATTTGTAGTTGAACCTCTCCATCACAAGGTCTCTGTATTGGATTGCAGTGAAGGCAGTGATCTCAATGTCAAAGCTCTTGTGGGAAATTGGCTCCGTGCTGTAATGGTCCTTAACCGGTGTTTTGTGTATCATCCATCAGGAGTCCGAACCTGTCCGCAGAATGCATCATGGTCTCTGCAGGCCTGGGTTTCTTATTCTTTTTATCACTATGTCTTTTTTATGTTTGTCTTCGTCACCAGGCAGAGCAGCACCTTTATATACCGAACAAAACCGCACTCCCACTTTTGAAATTGCCAGAATGAGACTGTGTTCATATCCTCTGATTTCTGAAACAGACCGTAGTTGTTGAATATAGTATATTTCCTCCTGGTTGGACACCACATCACCAGCTACAGAGCCAAAGAGTCATCCATCTTGTAGGGAAATATAATCTTTTTAAAAATAGAGTCGAGCTTACTGTCCTGGTTAAGCTGTTCAGGATTATTTTGCTTGTCAGAAAAGGACAACAGCTCTCTTTTTTCTCTTCTTCTAGAACAATAGTTTGGGGTTTTCTTTTCAAAGCTGTCTCCATGATGCTGTATCATGAACACACTTGGATTATTTTGATACACCTTTAGTGCTTATTAAAAAGTTATGAGTACCCATCCTCAACTATCATGCATTTTAAGAACTGTGACTCATAGTGATGCTGGTTTCTGTTGCATTTGTATAGTGTCTGTAAAGTGCAAAAGAAACCCAAACTAGTAAGAACTCAACCGAAGAATCACTAAATAATAACTTTTTTAACTGAATAATGCACGCTGCATCATAAAATAATGCAATTTGGAATTAAGTATTCAGAATTAAGTAATTCGGAATTAAATTATTCTCCTTTGTGTTTACATGGAAATAGTAATTCCAAACGTAGGCTTGCATGGAAAACACATTTACTTGCCTTTTATCAATTCAACCTAATGGCTCTGATTGGAGCAGAAGTGACATATTTACGTCTACTGGAAGAAAACAAACTCCCACTCAGCGTCTCTGTCAGGGGAACTTCGTCCAACTTTACAAAGGTCTGCATTTTTATGTTTACGTTCATCCACTCTTCATCATTTCCAAATCTTCTAAGGCTGTAATTAAATAAATTGTCTTGGCTCAAGTCCAATGCTAGCTTCATCCTTTTCCCATTAGCGAGTAATATGTGCGTCATCACAGCAGAACAAGGGAACAAGCATGCGCAAAATGACCAAAATTTAAAGCTGAATTAACAAAAACATGATCGAGGAATTATTCCCTTTTCGGATTTTAAATCAGGATAAACCGGCCACCTATTTTGGATTTAACTTGAATTCAAAATGGTCATTTTCATTGGTGAGTAGGTGTTTACAAGGTCATTTTTATATATTTTTTTGAAGAGTATTTAAGTTTTATTCTGAAATAAAGGGGAATTAAAGCTCTCATGTAAATGTAGCTTTAGTTTTGTGGCTCTTTTTTATGTTAAACTCACACAACTACACAAAAAAACTGTACCTTCTTGTGTTGAGCATGTTCTCCTTAAATGTGCGGTGCTGCTGCAAGCCCTTTCTGCCACAGAAGCGGTGATTGCTAGCCTTGCAGAGCAGACAGACCTGCCTGATTCTGAAATCCTGCAGGTCCGTCTTGCCAGCCTCCGTTGTCCAACAAACTCACTCGGCTGAATTCTTAATGGCCCAATCAGGGAAGAGAGGCGGGAGCTGCAGAATGTGGACATGATGGCAACCAGAAGTTGAGAACGGACATGCCGATTAGCCTATTGTCCTCATGGCTACTTAGTGATACTTGGCCAAATCTGCCCTCCTCAGAAGTTTACTTGTAGGGATTGTCTTTGACGAGGTTCATGTCGCATGTAAGTGTTAAATGAATCATCTGTGTGGTATAATTTAGTGTAAGACGATAGTATAATGCTGCGTTCCATTAACCTCGGAACTGGGAACTGGGAAATGGGAGTGACGTCATCTCCGACTTATGGGCGTTCCAGTTGAAATCGGAAAAAAAACATGCCGATCTACCAGGCTATTGTTAGCTGTTGTTAGCACGTCCTGCGTTGTTGTTCACAAATATCACATGAAGAATGTGAATATTAGTATGGCAGCATTTTTGTAAGTATAAGTCTAAAAATACTATGTATTCAGTTGATTTTGAGCGACACACACTAGGTAGAAGTGCAAAACAAATTGATTATTATAGGAGCTAAATAAATGTTTACACTGGGGGCAGCCATCTTCAATTGTCAACTCGGGGGGCAGCGAGGTTCTCCCGAGTTCCTAGTAGGAAATTCCGACCTCAGGGGGCGTTCAAGATAAAATTTCCTACTCGGAACTGGGAAATTCCGACTTCCGACTACAACTGGAACGCACCATAAGGCTGTTAGCAGCTAAGTTAGCGGCTAACGGTCATTAACTGTGGTTAGCTGTTTGCGGCTAAGTTAGTGGCTAACGGTCATTAACTGTTGCTAGCTGTTAGCGGCTAAGTTAGTCACTATGTATGCTACATTATAGAAGGCAACTCTGCTTGATATGGATTGGTCTGTGATGAATGTGATGAGCCAAACGATTGTCCAATCACAAGCTTGTGCTTTTTTGAACGTTCTGCCCCTGAAAACAAATTCAAAGGGCTCCTACCCAGATGGACTAGTGAAATATTTCTGTGGCAGATATATGGAGCTGCCCATCTGGCTTGTCAGGTTAGGTTATTACACCTGATAAAACCAAACTTTAAAATACTGAACTATCCCTTAAGTGAAGGCTTCATGTTACAGGGCCGGCCATGATTATTTGTAACTTTTGGAGTTTGCTGTGGGCATAGTTTGGCCCACTCTTGTCTATAAATATAGTCGTAAATTACACAGTGTGTACTGAAAAACTGCAGCTCAGTGTGTATTTTTTAAATTTTCCTTGTCTCTGTGTAGTCTTTTAAATTATGCTTTTATCACCTGTTAACACCTCTAATTTCTTCAGCAAAGTAAAAAATATCTTAATCTATAAAAAAACCCATAAGCATATGTAAATTTACAATCCACTTCCCCGCACAGCTTGCCAGTTGCAGTTTATTATCACAATGCCTCACACATCAAATTTATTGTGAAATCATTCTTGCGCTGAATAAATAAGCTTGTATTTACATTTAATCCTGCATCAACACTACTACTCTTGGCTCTGTGATAGACAACACTCCACCTCGTGTTAATAAGTGCTGCTCACAGATTTACATAAGGCATATTTACACTTGTCATTAGGCTGACAGCTTTTTATTTGAACCTGTGCTGCTTTGCTTTTTTGCATTGTTTCTGTGTATTGGTATTTTGACTCATTAGAGATGAAATAAACCATATCATTAGTCAGAGCAGAGAAAAGAGCTCTGCCTAAAACAACATGTAATAACAGGGCAAAAACGTGTTTGTTTTGTAAAGTATGAAGAGGAATTTAGGAAACACATAAAAAGACACGCTGTCAGGTCTGCCCAACACCACCTGACTCCACTTTTTACTTATTTTGAGAACCGAGAGCTTATTTTTAAATATTGTAGGATGACAAATAGTTAGAAAGAAGACAAATCCAGTTCGTGACCCAAAAACACATCCATGACTACAAATCAGCATAAGTATTTGTGTTTTGCCTGTGACTGGTGACTACAGTCGAGTTAACCTGATAAATGAGCTGAATTTCACAGAAAGCCTGTGTCCTTGGTGGGCACAGCTTGTGTTAGTCTTCCGCCTCGCTGATTGATAGTGGCGGATGTTAATTCCATGGCAAATGATGCTATTATTCAGGGGCTCAAATTGAATTACTTCATCCATTGGATCTGCTTAACATTTTCCCTGTGGAGAGTTTAGCAACCGGTTTAATCTCCGAGACTTATTTACAAGTCCTGTTTGTCATGCCTGGTTCTTGTGTGAGTGTCTTGTTGCTTCTTGAATGATTTTATCACTTGCATGGTCAAATATATGAGTGGGTTTGTGCATAGGTTAATAAAACCAAAGACTCATGTGTGACCTTTAAGGTAAAATCTGGCATCTGTCAACTTTTTGATGACTTCCTTTGTCCCTTCGATCACTTATTCAGGAAAGCAAACTCACTAGAAAGCTTTTGTCTCCGTGTCATTGGACAGTCAGGCTGGATGGGACAGAATTTGGGGATTGTTTTTGACTTTGTACCCATGAAATATTTATACACAACTCACAGCCTGTTGGTATACTGATAAAATTACCACTTCAGAGACTTCCATGGATAGAGTTTAACAGTTATGACATCCTGTATTTTAACCTATAAATCATTTCTAGTGACATAATGCAAACAATTTGACTTTAATGCCTTCAAACTTTTTAAAAATGAGCAAGGCCAAGAAAAGACAGAGGTGCATGTTACCCAAAATATCACCTATCTATAAAAAGCATTATTTTTATCCATAAAACGAATGACTGAATATGAAAATGTAAAAGAAAATAATAGTTGAGTTTTTTTTTTCAGAACAAAATATCAGTCCAATGAAAATTCAGCAGTTTTAGCAAACAATCCAAAAACAAATATAAATAAACTTTTAAATTTACAGTTTAACTTCTTTCACATTTCAAAAAGGAGTGGAATGAAGTAAAACATTGGGCCCTAATTTCGTGGCTCAGCGCAAGTGGCGCAAGCCTGGCGCACCCCGCGCAGTGTTAATTTCATTCTGCGCACCGCCGTGCGCTGCCAATTTGACAATTTGGTAGACCGTCTGTGCAGAGATGGGTGTGACGGTGCACCAGGGGGAGTCGACGGCGCACCAGTGGGAGGTGCCGACAGATTCGGGTTGGCACAGTGACAATTTTGTGCCAAAAAACTGTGCGGAAGGTGCGCTGAAAGCTCGCCAGCTCCAACCTGGTCTATTCTTGGCGAAGGGTGAAGCGCACCCTCCGCAGATGTATTTGGTTATAGGCGAACATGTGCGCACATGTCAACAAAGCCTCAAAGGCAGGTTTCCAGAGTGTCAGGCACATTTTAATGCAATAAACAATCACAGCAATCACTATTTAATGTAACCGTCTGAACCAGCATATACATTTATATCTACATTAATTGTCCCATCACATCAGATGTCGGATTAAAGCCGTTTGTCATAATGGAAATTTAACCTGATGGCAGCCGGAAGTTTGATGCACATCTTACAAGTCAACAATAAACAGCCTTAACATCTGATACTGAGTAAATATCTGGCTTCTCTCATTTCATTAAATTCAAAGAAAAGAGGGAGAAAAAAGACAAAGAAAAAAGAGAGAAACTAAATGTATGTCACTCAGGATTTACCTGTGATTTCCCATATTTCTCTATTTTAGTCTTTATTTTTAACGTGATCTAAAAAGATGGAGTACATTATTGCAAGGAGGATGAAGAGGAGACACCGGGAGAGTATACAGTTTATCATTAAAGGCTCTGCTATTTGGCGATGACAAACCAGGAGTGCAGTAGGGCTGGGTATTTCAAGAAACTTCACGATACGATACGTATCCTGATACTAAGGCCACGATACGATACGTATCCCGATACACGTAAATCGTGAACACTGACTACGCTTTAAGCAAAATTCTTGACAAGTTTAGTTTTTTCTTATAAGAATAAAAAGAACAAGGATGAGTTTTAAGTGGTTCTACAACTTGAGAGACAAAAATTCAGATCCTCAAAGATGGTAGACCTAAGTTCAAATTTAGAACACATGCTTCATTATGTAGCTCGTCTTCTACCTTGAACTGTGCCACTATTAACATTACCCAAAGTGTATTTACAACAACTGTCAAAATATTTAGACCGTATCGATTCTGTAGAATCCGTATCGATACACGTATCCCAAAGGAGTGCGATACGATATTTTGCCATATCGATATTTTGAGCACAGGCCTAGAGTGCAGGTGGATCACAAGCATTATAAATGGATAAGCCAGCTGCAGTGTCACTGTCTCTTAATTTTGTACTCCTATTAATGACAAAGGAACAGATTACACCTGTCCTGGGAGTTGGCCCACACGGTGACGCGCTTCGTGGCCTCCGATGCGCGCCCCGATGGCCAGTCCGTTCTCCCAGCTGCTAAAGGGACGGTCAGAGCCGCGGGGATCATTCAGACAAATCAGACGCTGTGCCTCGTCTGCAGCGCATTTAAAGGCGAGGAGAGGCACTCATTTGATTGGTGGAGACAACACTCGGCTGTGTTAAACCCACTCACGTCTTTTCTCCTCCCACTCTGACATTTGCGTGGAGGGGCAGAGACGTGGGCATGGATGCGCTCCTCTGCGCTCCTCTGCGCCTTGAGTTCGCCTGTCTTGGCACTGCAGGAAACTTGCAAAGTGCGCTGGTCACACCCTGTCCGCGCGGCGAAGGCCGGCGAAGGGCAGGTGCACCTGCGCTTGCGCCTGGCCTACGAAGTTAGAGCCCATTATGTTTATCAGTTTTTTCTTGAAATTGTATTTTTAAGTTAATGTGAAAAAAAAATAACTGACTGTTTTTTGACAATTTTCTCAATCTCCCAGCTTTTTTGGATTAACTTTGTACGTGTATTGTAATACAGTGGTTATACACTAGAACTGATAAACCATAAAAAGTCAAGCTGTTGTGTATTAGTACTTTTATGTGCACTTAAAACCACTCAGTTGTAAATATGTGGAACAGTCCTTTACTGCTTTATGCTATGTATTACAAGTCCTCAGTGTTGTTTCCATCACATGTTCAGTGACTCCAAAGCTCAGAGTCTTGATGCTGACTTCTGATGTGATTCCTGCTAAATTGAAAATTCCTCTCCCGGCTTTGCAAATTGGCACCCTTTCAGCGGTGAAAATTTACCAAATTAGACGTTGCTGGCTGCAATCAAAGAGCGGCCGACACAGTTCTTTGTGCAGAATTTATTTTGTCGCACAGAATGCCGAGTTGACAGACGCCTCGACACAAGGCCGTTATTAGTGTCACTTTCTCCCAGAATGCACTGCTGAGCATTGAAAGGTACTGTTTCTGTTGCACGCTTTTAAATTTAATCAAATCTCCAGCCAAAAAAAAAAGGTAAGGAACATGCTCTGATTTTGAAGCTCAGTCTTTACCTTCTAATATCTCCTTTTTTCCTGTTTGCTCTAAATATGTGAAGAAATGACTGTAAACTGGAAGACTTTGCTCGGCCACTCGGTCTCACAATCTTTTGCATTTGCAGAGTTGGCGATTTTTGGGACTCCTCGCTGCAGTGAGAAGGTGGAAGAACTTTTAATTAACAAATGCAGATAAAAGCAGAAAGAGGAAAATCTGTCAGCGGGCCTCGTTGGGCTGCAGCTAACCTTGGCTTTCTTCTTCTAATTTTTTTCCTCTTGCAGTGTCACTTCTTCTTATATCAATTCTAAGTTGCCTTTAAAGTGTATACATAGAGAAGCCAACATTTCTTAGAAATCCTCCCCAAAGAAAATCACAAAAATGCTTAAAAAGACAGTTCCTTCTTCTTCCTCCTCTCTTGTGCCGTTGCTGTCACAGGATATGTCATTTTTTTCCGTGCAAGGGCATCCACTAAGGACACAGTGTGTTGTCTTTTTCTCCAAAGAAAAGACAGTGTTGTTTGGGAGCTTGCTGCGAGATGACCGGGTCATCCTTATCGCTGACCGAGGCTGGCGAAAAACGTCAAAACATCCCCCCAATCCGCTTAGGAGGAGGAGGAGGATCAGCACTTGTAAAATGACTGGCAGTGCCCTAAGCGAGGTTTTTATGGACTCAGCAAAAGGGCAGCTTAGAGAAAAAACAAGCGATCTTCAGAGGAGTTAATAATTACCGGTGCTGGTTTTAGATTCCTTGTTTCCTCTTCTTTTACTCACTTCCAGTCGCTCAGTATTAGAAAAGGTCTTGTTTCTGGTTTTTCTTCCACAAGCCGACATTTGGAGCTAATTCGAGGATTGACGGGATGCTGGGCAGCCCAGCAGGAGGTCTGCTGGCTTCTCAAGGGATCTAAAGGTGACCCCGGCTTGACTGGCAGTTTGAGACCACGGAAAATCGCTTACAAAGGCCCTCTTGGCTCGACAAAACTTCCCAAACAGCAACTGATGCCTGTCATAGTTTTCCAGGGGTGAAACAGTGGAATTTCCTTTTGCTGCCGGCTTTGTTTTCCCTTCACCTGCCAATCAGAAGTCAACCTGCCTGACAATTTATCAGCCTTTTGTCGTGGCAAGAATCAGATCATGCAACAAAACAGAGGCATGGCTAAATGGAAAAAAGTGCAGCCTTTGGGTGTTGCCAAGTTTCTCCTGGAGAGTGATCTGACAGTGAGCCTTCCACATCCACAGAGCTGCTATTTTCTGCTGCAGACGAGTGCAGACTGGGTAAACAGCAGCAGCTCGAAGCTTTGTCTCTGCATACATCGGGTCGCACAGATTGGGCAATTTGTTGTCACAAGTCAACAAGTTTGCTGAAACGTGGCTTGTTTTCTTTTCAACCAACCACAAGGACCTTGCCAATCTTGTATTTGATTAGATACTTGAAAGATTTCATTTGAGGATTGTAAACAGACCCTTTTTCTCCAACTAAAACTATAATGCCTGTCTAAATTTTGCTTCAAAGAGAAACTACAACTGTTGCCTGGTTGTTTTTGTGTTTCTGCTTAGTGCACATTTACCTAATGATGGGAGTGCAGTGATCGCACATCAACAAAGAGCCTGGCTGATATATTAATGTAGAGAAATGGAGATCATCCTTGAAACAAAGTGGACATTCATACAAAGTTTATAGATATTCACGTTAAAATGCAAAGTTTATAAGCTGTGGAAGAACATGGGGCTCCATAGGCCTGTCACGATAATCAATAAATCAATTAACTGCACGATAAATAAAAACATCCTGGGTAAGTTGGCAGGTGCATGCATGTTTGTTTTCCTCCTCTCTTTCTACCAAAAAGGCTAAATGAGAAGATGGGTCACTCTGTGCAACTTTCTCAACACCTGGGTGTTTTGGTTCTATAGCGGATTTAGCCGATGTATAGCGGAGTGAGCATCTGTCATTCATTCAGTCTTTGAGGAGGAGGCGGGGCCGCTCGCGCATACACACACACACAGAGCTGAACTGAGCATCCGGAGGAGTAGCAGGGAAAGAAACACTAATATGAATGATGGAACGAGTGTGGGAATATTTTATAATAAATTAAATAAAGCAGCGCAAAATGGTACGCCCCCACAGATAGTGTTGTTCGCTACATTGCAAAAGAAATGCAGCCCTTCAATATGGCTGAAAAGCCAGCATTGTTACAAACATTTGACAGACAGTACAAATTGACTGGGAGAATGTACATGTCACAAACAATTCCAGAACTGTATAAACTCCATTTTATTTATTGGTTTTTATCGTTGTGTGTTTTTAATTGGAGTTTTGTTTTTTTCTTTACATAGACAGGGTCTATTTTTGTATTGTTCTTTAGTAGAGTAATGATTTTTATTTACATGCCATTTTTCGCAAAAGAGAGTCCATTTCATTTTTTTGTTTTTTTTTCTCTTTTTTTTGTTACATTTGTTATGTTGTTTGTTTAATTAATTTTATTTAAAAGCTTTACAGCTAAATACTCTTAAGAAATTAAAGTCAAGAGCTTTTGACACAGTGTACTCACTTTATTATGACACATTATAATTACATTAATGAAAAAATGATGTTTCAAAACATTACGGACAATGATATTATTTATCGGCAATAATTTTTTGGACAATTATGGTCCCGCAAAATTTTTTCTTGTGACAGGCCTAGGGCTCCATGATCTTGACTTTTGAGCTGTGATCGCCAAAATCTCTTCAGTTTGAGCGGCCTTTGGTGAAAGTTTAGAAAAAATCCCTCAAAGCGGTTCTAAGTTGATGTGTTTACTCGACTGAAAGATGCCTGGAGAACACAAAGTCGCTGTCTCCAGCTGTTTCTGCTGAAAGAGAATAAAAAGAGAAGTTGTGATGGGCCGAGCACACTTGCTGATCAGTCAGACATGTACTTGAATCTTCACTGCACTTAAAGTAGCTCTGCTGCGGCACTTATTGACACGGAGGTAACAAACACCTACATCATTCACCCCAACAAAGTACAGCGAAACAAAGACTTCTTAACAAACTCTTTTGACATCTCTAGCAGCAGAAAAGTTTTAAAGCCTCTTCAAATCATTTGCTGTGTTTGCTGGTGGTCATAGTTCACCCGAGTGTTCTTGTTTGCAGTCTGTGACTCAGCAGGGATGTCGTGGCTTTTGGAAATAAGACTGCACAGGTTCATGTCCCGGGTTCTGCCCTTTTGTGCTTAAAGCTAGATTTTCTCTCAGCAAGGCTGGGCATAGACAACAAACTGAGGCAGAAACTGACCTGGTTTTAGGTCAGACCAAATTCGAGCTCATTTGTGGGAGCTGCTACTTGTCAGCATTCAGGGTAGGCAACTGCTCCCAGCCCAAAGTCAATAAGGTGTCCAAAAGAGCTGTCGGCTTAGAATGTGCAAAGTTTGCAATGACAGTCGAGAACCTCCTCACAGGGCCCCATCTGACTGCACTTACTATAGTTGTTACAGTAAGTGGAAGGGCACAAATCAGTCAGACCTAATTAGAGAGGACTGGGTCCACATATTGAAGAGAGCCTTGAAGAAGCAGTAGTTTCGGTATAGTGATTATAATATACTCAAGCGTTCAACATATTTGAAGTCAAGGCAAAATATGGGCTCTTTAAAAGTGTTTGTATGTAACCTCTGCGTATAAGACCACTCATATATTCATACATGACTACCTTCTGTTTGTGGAAGTCTATAAATGAAACATTTATGATGGATGCCAATGCTCCAGGTCCTGATTTAACTTCTATAGTATGTTCATTTACATCCTATCTGACATTTTTTTTAAGCTTTATTTTTCCTTTTAACAAAAACAGGGACAAAAACACAAGAACAATAGTACAAGGGCGGCAAACACTACTTTGTCTTCTACAATGACTCAGTCCAGGTGGATCAGTTCTCAGCCAGGTTCTTGTAATGGCTTTCTTAGCTGCAAAAGATAGGATGTTAAACAGGTATAAATCTTCTTTACCCTACCTGACAACAGTGTAGGCACATCATTTGATTGGGTCTCCATATACCTGGCAAAAGTTCAACTAAAAATAGCTTCCTTGTACAAATCATCACACAGCTATCTTCTAACATGTAGTGAGCTTCGTATCCTTTAATCCAGTGGTTTCTGCTTGAAGCCACAGTGGCCGGCAATGAACAGAATTTACATAATTTAACTCAAAGGCGTGGACTTCAAACAGAGCTAAATTAAAGGAAACTCTGACCAAAGTTTGCTCCCACACTTGCTGCACTATATGTTTACAGTTGAAATAAGGGTCATATTTTTTCCAAGGATTAAATAAAGGATGGGGTAAGCTACTTCACAAGGGCAGAGAGTAAACCTGGGTCACAGTAGCTGAAGCAACGCTTTATTTTTTTGTTTTTGTTTCAGACTGTTCTCCACTTTGGGGATAATTTTAGGTGATTCATTCAGTTCAGGTGAGAGGTTACTTCTTCTTACATGGAAGGGGACTAGATTTATTCCAGCCCAGTGATAAACTCAACTCTAATGTGTAATTTTATTCAATAATTAGCCCAAAAATAATCTCCAGAGCTTCAGACAGATGCATTGATTTTTTTATACCTCATAAAAACATCTCAAACACTCTGAGTGGTTAGATTCCACCTCCCACTGCGTGAACAACTCCAGAGAGATGCTAGGACTCAAGTTAATTGCTTGAATTCAGAAACTTGTGTTATTTCATTAATATTTTAGCCAGGCTCCAGTGGCCCAGGTCTTTGAATAATTTAGACGGTGTTAGTTGGTGTGGGTGAGACCACACTGCTTACAGGGCTGAGAGTTAAAGGAAAGTGAATCTCTGGTTTCATCCATCGATTCCATACATCATATGAATCGGTGTTTCCAGTCTCACTGTTTCCTCACTTTCTGGTTATTTCTGTTCTGGTGTTAACACTTCGCCTTGTTCACATCATAGAGGGGATGATGAAATGTAAAGAAAGGATGAATTGTAAGAAGCTGTGAGTAACATTGCTTTTGAGCTTATGATTGTAATGCTAGCATGTGGTAATGTCACGACAACATCAGCCTGATCTCGGGCATGAAATCAAGCAAATCCAGCGTCTTTGCAAGGGGCAACATCTGAAATCCTACCAAGGACTCGGTCTTTTAACAATGAGCTGAAAACATTGCTGTACAGATATAGATTGATTGAATCTGAAACTGTGTTTGATCACCACACTGCCGAAGTAAAGCACGGTGATGCTGTTCTTTGTCTGGAAAAGCCTGAACTATGTATCTGTCCTCGATTAAGCAGCCTGACGCAAGGTGTGTCTGACAGCGAAAGTTCGAGACACTACAGTGGAGACTTTTCCTCTCAAAACGGACTCTGAAGTCTGGTTGAATTTTGGATTTTACAAGGATGCCGAGGGGAAGCTGATGGAAGACAGTCACCCTGTTTTAACATGTTAAAACTGCCGTAACTTCTTGAGTAAATGAACTGACCGAGCTGTAGAGGTAGAGAGTGAGAGAGAGAGAGAGAGAGATAAGATTCAGTGAGCCATACCTGAGTGAATAACAGGTAGTTTATCAGTATTTTCTGTCTATATAATGTATAAATCTTGTAATTAACAGCTTTAGGATCATTCTGGAGTGGGTTCATGCCGTTATTTTGACGTGTATTCGCCGTATTTCGTAGTAGATCGTCTTTTTCCGTCAAAGTTCGTGTTTTATGGATTTCATCAACCATAATTTGTAATCATTAAAAGGGATGTCGAGGTGATCTGTCAGGGAGAGTGTAGACTAGAGGAGAGTCACAAAGGGGGCTAACTGCTTCAGGGGCTATCTTCAGATAAATAAAAAGACCTGGACATGGTCTAATATAACGAGCTGTAACATGGACACGAATGCTGCAGGCAAACTAGAATGTGTGAGTGGATGCAAAATAGGTTACATTTATTTTTGTCTCAAGACTTTGAACATGTTCATTTACAACTGTTTATGAAGAGAATCCTGTTTGAAGTTCATATCGATTTTGTCTTTTCTTGTAACTACACACAACATAATAATGACAAATACTTGCTTGACTTGTTTACTTTTATTTCTCATGAAAGAAGGGTAAAAAAATGTACTCAAAGGGCATTTCCTCACATATTTATAGAAAAAAAAGAAGTGTTATAATTATAATATTAAAGGGGTTAAATGATTTTAATTGTGTGTCAAAGTACTTTTTGAACATTTTGAGCACACTGCAGCAATACCGCAATAATAATGATAACAGTGATAATTCGGTCACAACAACCGTGATACAAAATGTTCATATCATTACATCCCTACAGCAGAGACAAATGTGGTGAGGACAGATTTATGATCTGGGTATCCATGGGCTTGTTGCTATCATAAATTCTTATTTTTGGTCCCTTTGTCTCTGATTGGATGGACAAAAATCTGAATGCATAAGCATTCATACACAAATATATACAGTATATTTATGTGTATTTGTATATTTGCATGTATCAGTAGTTTAAAATGAAGAGTAAGGCTTCAGCCTGCTAGTAATGTGTCTTGAGATAACACTTGTTATGAACTTGTGCTATACAAAAGTAGATTGATTGATTGTTGACTGATTGCTCAGTGGTCCATGTTGACTTGGACTTCACAATAGTAATTCTATTTAGGGCTGAACAATTAATTGCGAATTAGATTAAATCGCAATATGGCTTGTTGCAATTTTCAAATCGCAGACAGTGCAATATTTTTAACCCAAAATGTGTTGAACATTTTGGCATTGTGATGTAGTTTCTTGCAATTTCATGCCTATTTTAACCTTTTTTAACCAAGTTTTTGCAACTTTATGCCTATCTTGCTCCCATTCATCTTTTTTTTTTGGCCACTGTCAGACCATGTTTGGAATTTTTTTCATGGTTTTTGAAATTTAATCCCAATTTTGCTGCTATAATCAATTTGCCTTAGTCACTTTTGAATTTTTTGCCCTTTTTTTTGCAATTTCATACCTATTTTGCTTCTGTTCTTCACTTCTCCACTTTATCTCAAATCTTTTATCCTTAGATTGATTTGATGTCGTATTGGTTATACTATAAAACAATCTACTGCTTATGTTTGTTTAAGAATACATAAGATGAGGAACATTAAAACAATCGCAGAGTAAATCGCAATTGCAATATTGGGGAAAAATATCGCGATTAGATTATTTTCTCAAATCGTTCAGCCCGAATTCTATTACTATTGTGTAATAAACACATAGCAGTTGTATAGAATATACTAGATTGTTAAAAAGCAATTTAAAAAAATGTTTTTGCACCTAAGCTAAAGCTGGCTGTCGGCTAGCTTTAAATGTATTTGAGGCAGTTTAGTGGAGATAGAAGTCTCTCTGCTTTTTTCAAACATTATAATGTACCTTTTGCTCTTGTAGTGTTTGAGTACGCTAAACCTAGACTGCTGGATATATTAAAACATACGCTGTATGTCACTGTTGAGACCTTTTTAGAATAACAGGCTAAAGCAGTGGGTGGACATTGTGAGTGCTGTCAGTCTTTTGCTTTTTTGTATCATTGTTATTGTTTTAGCACACCAACGGGCTACATCAACCGCAGCTGTAGTACATGCTAGCTGTTAAACATGTTTGCATTAGCTTTGTTGCCATTGTTGTTGACAGAGATGCTGACATGACCATAGACCCTGTGTCTTATCCCAAACTTTACTCCAAACTCTTAACCGGATAATCTCATGCATAATCTTGTTTAAAATGGAAACTTATAGGTCAATAATGGGGCAGCTGTTTGCTTTTCCCCCTTGTGACTCCACAAATCCTTCCTTTAGTGTGAATTACACTTTCAAACAGTCAAGAAAATCAGACAAATTCAAAACCAAACATTGTCCTTCCTCTAAAGAAGATTTAAAGCCTCCCTGTGCCACAGTAGTGTGGTACCGTACGCTGCCTTGCAAAATGAGGTTTGCAATTACCAGTGTTGCTGTGACCTGGGGCACAAGTGACACGCTAATTATAAATAATACGAGCTCCGGAAAACTTGGCACAGACGAGTGTCGTTGTTTACACGAACAATCGTCGGGAAAAACAGTCTTGTCTCATTACAGAGCCGGTGAACTGGGGGAACTGGCTGGATGATTTTGAAACGGTGAGGCTATGCAAATAAATTTTCATTACCAGGCCTGACCCATGGAGGCAGGTAGGGTCATACAGAGAGGAAGCAAATTGATGCTTTTTTAAATCCGACTGTGTTTATTCTACATACTGATATATTGACATTTTTAGATACTGAGTGTAAGTGAGATTTTTCTATTCAAAGACACTTCTTTGGTGGTAAGACAAGCATAAAGTTAGAAAAGACAGCAGGTAAAAGTTGAAAACAAAAACCCCAGACATATTTGGAGCTGCTGCCTAAAAATAACCACTTGCTGAAGCATATTTCCAATCTGAATCAAAATAAATGCCCTTACGCATATGTTCCAGAACCTATGGGAGCGAAAGAAAATCTGTCTATAGCAGAATTAATGTGTTATTTTTGTAATCTTAGCCTAGATTTGCAAACATGAGCTCCAGAGCCAAGAAATCATCAAAAGAGTGGGAAAAAAAGAAAAAGACTGGAGCTGCTCTTCTGTGCTGTCAGAGGAAGGCAGACCAAGTTTTGCAGATACAGTGAATTTGCCTGAGGATTTTTTTTTTTTTTTTTTTACAGGGATGTGAGCATATTTTCTGGTACAAATAAAACTGGGAGCAGTGTAATTAAAGAAGGCTCATTTGGTTTGTGATGCTCAAACATGCAGGGGGGTTCGCAAAGTCGATGTGTGACTCATCAGCCCCGTTAAACATTTTTAAACTCAAAGGATGTGGATTCAGCTTTCGCATTGCAATAATGAAAGATTACCTACATCTCTGGTAAATGGAAGGTAGAGTGTATATACCATGCTTTGAGCTGTGTTTATCCCTCTATTTAAATTCCTCAGGTGAATGTTTTCTGATGTCATAGATTTTGAGTCTGCTTTCTTCTGCCGCTTCTCCTTATACGTCAAACAAAAACCACCAGCTGGAGGGTTTAGGTCTGTGTGAAGGACAGTGATAGCCCTGGAGTGGATTTTGTGGTGGAGTACTACTTATGGCCCTTTTCCACTAGCGCGCCTTGGCCCTACTCTAGTAGGTCCTACTTGATTTGCAGCGTGTTTCCACTAGCCTGGTACGTCCTAAAACAAGCTAGTTTTAGTACCTACTCCGCTCTGGTTCCAAACCAGCTAAGTCGATACTGAAAGATGACGTAACCGACTGCCGGCTACTGATTGGTCAGACAATGTCGTCATTGATGAGTCATGAGCGCGACGACCTAGCATGCTAGCAATAGCTACCGTTAGCTTACCCTCATACGTCTTTTCTTTGCAGCTCCATTGCTCCCGTCCTCGGCTTCATTCTGTTGTATAGCTTCCAAAACTCTCCTGTACTTCTCAAGGGGTATTTCTTCTTGCCGCCTGCAGCCTTCTTCTGCTTTCCTTTTTTACTCGGTTTGTGACAGAAAGCCACAGATTGTTGTGTTGCGCTCAAAATGACGTCACCGCAGTGCCGCTCAGCTTTTTACAGCTACACTGCACCCCGTTGGGCAGGTGACTGGAGCTAATGGAAAAGCAGCACAAGGTGAGTAGAGCTGGGTAGAGTCTAGTAGAGTAGAGTAGGGCTAATGGAAAAGGGCCATTAGAAACCATGTACACAAGACCCAAAGCCAGCACTTCCCAAACAGTGGCGCGAGGCCCTCTACTGGGCCACGTAGGTATGGTTGAGGGGCCACAAGAGGTAATGTACTTAAACTAAAAACTACAAGCCTCATTTAATCTACTCTTTAAATTACAATAAAATAAAGGTTTACATTTTTATGTCCCAGTCCTAACAAAAAAGCAAATTTTTTGGCATTTATATTAATTAACTGGAGATAATTCATTTAGTATCCTATAATGGTGCTTTCTTCCTGATTGAAAGAGTTTATCTCTGTTTTTTTAAGAAATGGATGGAACCATGAAAGTTACAGCCTGAGTTCAATATGAGAGTATTTAAAGAAAAATAGCAAATTTAGCATTTTTCAAGTTTGGATGGCAATTATTCATCTGGAAATTCATGGTTGGAGCAAGGCTAGACTTGTTGAACTAGTGATTTTCACAGTCAATTAAAACTGAAGTGATTCTTTACTTTTTAACGTCTATTGCAGGTATATTTTATACCATTTAAAATGAGGCACTGTAATAATAGGCTCTCGGGGCATGCGTTCATGAAGAAAACAGGATGGGACCCAGAATAGAACCCTGAGGAACACCCCATTTAAGTCAAAGAAATACCAAAGGGGACACATATGAGCAAAACTGCAGTTGTAGCTTTTGCCTCTGGGTTTTGCTGTTTTTTCTAAACTCTGTTGTGTTTTAAGTGGTTGTTGTGTTTTTCTTGGAGCCGTTTTGTTGGCCAGAGGGCTTAGAATTGTTTGTAACGTGAGCTATGTACAAATGAACTGACGAGGTGACGAATAACATCATCTACTCAGGTCCCTCCTGCTGCAGACCCAACACACTCAGATATTTGGCCCATAGTTATCCTTCTGAAGTGAAAAGAAATCACAACACAATCATCCACAGCACAGCAAAATTAAGATTCTTTGAAGCACAGTGGAAACTCAAGTAGAAATGATTTCTTTGGCCTCTAACAAAATTTAGCGATTTTCAGTCCAAGGTTAGTTGTGGTTCTTGAATCTGCTGAGACATGGTGTCCTGGCAAACAACTTTCCAAAAGTTGTTACTTTTTCATGAACAAAAAAGGAAAAAGGATGGGCAGACAAAGGAGGTTTAACTGAAATTTTAGAAACTTATGATTCTTTATAGAAGCTTAATACAGTTATGCATGTTTCCAACAGCCTCACACATTTAAAATCCAAAATTTGTCAGAAAAGCTGAGACTGAAACTTGTCATATAATGTGGCAAAAAGTCAACTACCCTTTTATCTGGCAAGAAGAGAATGATTCCAATGTAAAAATAAATCTAAGGTAAAAGCAACTCTTGACAAAATGTTTAAGTTCTTGTTGACGAGACAAGATGAGACTTCATGAATGTCAAAGCTGCTAAAACATCCAAAACAACTCCAACCAAATAAAATACAAGAAAAATTGTTAGTTTCATTTGCTACAAGAAGCATTAGAAACTTGATAGTAACCAAATATTTCATCCATGTTGAAACCAGCAGGATAAAAGCTTGTGATCCACTCAAATAAGTTGATATATGCTATATTGAGAAGATTTGCTTTTATTGACAGGCACAGTTAAATAAACAAGAGCCGACAGACTGAACACCTGCTTTACAGCAAAAAAAAAATGTCTGACCCAAACCTTAGTCAACACTAACCTCCGTAATGGCTTTTTTCAATTTCCTTTTAAAAGAAGCACAATCTACATTTCTAATGATTTGGTGAAATACAGGTTTAGTGTTAAAACTGTGTTGAAAGCTTTCTGATAATGATGCAGTTTGCAGTGTCACACCGTTGGCTCCTGTGCTCTCGATTCGTCGGGCTCCGTGTTTGCCGAACATCCACATTATGCTGATGCTGCTGGGTGACCTTGACACGTCTTGGTCTTTGCTGAACCGACACTTCGGCCCACGTCTTCACCTTCAGTCCTCTTCTCTTGTGTTGACTGCTCGGTTTTCACATTAAAACGAGCTCAAGCCGAGCATGTGCAGAGTTACAGTCAAGTGAAACACAGTGTGGAAGATGGCCGCTGTGTTTCTAATGAAATATATCTCAACATGTTGCAGCCTGAATTTAGATATTTCCTCCCCTTTTTTTTATCCTGTTGTATTTTAGCTTGGCGGTAAATCAAGTTTTTTGGATATGTTTGTATGTTTTGAACGAGATAAAAAGAAAGTCCTGAACATTCAATATTTGATTACTTATTGTCTTTAATAACCAAATCTTATGGGCAAACTCTAACTTTGGTTGCAGGGCTAATACAAATATGCAAAAAAACACTGCAGTTCCTCAAGTGTCCACTAGAGGCTTGCTGCAGATGCCAAAGAATCCCCATCAGGTCCCATTATAAAATGCTAACCTTTATCGTAGAAATAATGTGGAAAGGCTGGTTAAAAAGGGGTTCAACCTACATTTTGATTTGATTCAAGCTATTGTACATTCAACTGCATTTCAAGTGATTTTCATATCCGTGCAGGTATTTAATTTTTGAAGCTATTACCTACAGATAGTGATAAGGTAATGATAATGTTGTGCATCCCCAGTATTCAGTGGAGAATGCAAGTTTTAAAGATCAGACAGTCAAGGAGCAGTTGACTGCAGCTTCTGATTTTTAAATTCATTTTATCCTTGCGGTAGGACTGGACGATTATGGTAAAAATAAGAGTCCCAATTATTTTAAGTGATATTGAAATCACAATTAATATACACAATTATTCATTTATTTAAAAACTTCAGTATTGATTTAAACACAACTTTAAAGAACCAGCGAGCGGCACATACAGTATTATTGTTCCACATAAGTCACACACGCTCGCTGTGGCTGCACGTGGAACACAGAAGCGCTATGAAGCACAGGAACTTGCATTCCCGGCACTCCACACTGTGTGGCATATTAATTGTTTTTCTTCGATTATAATGTTTTTATGATTGTCAGACGGCAAAATTGAAATCACGATCACAATCCGATTAATTGTCCAGCCCTACCTTGTGGTCCAATGTCCAAATGGCTGCAGGTAGTAGGACATCAGCTTAATGGTTCTAACTTTTAAATTCCCTTATAATAATTAAACTCAAGCATGATTAGAAACGCTTGATTTGATAGACTTCACACAGAATTACAGTCTTATCAAGTTTTTGATGCAGCTAGATTTTTAGCATTTTTTTTATAACAAAAGCATTTATTAACACGTGCACAAACATTTTACTAGAAGAATAACAGACAATTATGTCTCTAATTTCATGCAAAGGACTAAGCATATAAACCAATAATTAATTTGTATTTAGGAAATTTTCTGTTTTCAGTGTTTTAAGGCAGATTTTGTCATGTTTCTTTATCATAACAATTCCAATATTAGGAGTTAACCGTGTCTCTCATTAATTACAGAGTGGGGTCAGATCTGGGCACCCCTGACTTTGTGTTAGGGAGTATCTCTGCAATGTTTAACAATAAAAAGGATCAAGTACCTTAGTGTCCATAGCATGTATGACTGAACTTAAAAACAGCAAAGTATGCTTCTTGGTTTTTTATGCCAAACTCTGTTATATAATAAAACCATTTCTCATGAATAATTTCAGACCAGTCTAAACCTCGCTCTGGTATCTACATCGATGCACAGCACAGCTCGGCCTGCCAATCCTTCTGTCCTTATTTGGTGACATTTATAAAAGTTTCATGGCGGCAATAAAAAACATTACACGTCACGCTCTCGTGAATCATTCTTTGTCACGGATCATTGCCTCAGAGCTACACCAGAGCGGAGACAGACCCCCTGTTCCTGTGGCACACACACCTGATAAAACAAACAATATGTCACACTGAATTAGATTTTTCAAATTAATGACGAGGATTTGCTTGTGTGCCTCCGTGAGTGACATTTATTTAACAGCCAGCGTCTTTGGGTCCAGGAGGGAGCAGGGGAACATAAATGTGCTCCCCTTTGATAGATTTATGTTTTTAAGGAAGGTTAAGCATGTTTAATAGAGGGGGTCAGAGTTCAGAGAATGAAGGAATGTTCGTTCAGTTTGAACATCCAGGGAACACGACCTTGTATAGAGGGAGCAGCCCGACGTTAAATATTCACAGTTACAGCGGAGGCTTCAAAACTGTTGCATGGAGGTTTAGCACAGTGCATTTATTTTTCAGAGCTTGGATGGTTCATGGTGGTAAAACATTGTACATAATTCATGAACACTTACATGTACGGGGTCATAAATGTCACTTCATAAACATTGAACTGTATGTGAAATGATACAAATAAAGAACTTTTTTTGCTCTTTCGATACATCCACCCATCATTTGATTTTAAAAAAGATTTTAGGGTCTACAGAGGTCATTTAACAACTTCAGGGTGCTGTATTGTTTGAGTTTAGGGTCAGAGGTCATGTTTTGTATCTTCTGTTTTGTTTGCTTTGCTCAGTTATTCTTCCCTAAAATGTTTTTTTATAAGATTCAGTATGCAGCTGAATGTGTTTTGACTTTAGGTTGTTTTGCTCCATTCTGTGGCCACTCTATGCCTGGTTTAATGGGATTTTTAGGAGAATTTTTGTTTAATGTTTCACATTTACAGGGTTGACTCTGTCATTGACGTAAGTGGTGCAAGTAATGTACAAATAAGATGCAGCAAACTTAACGGCCAGTCTGAGTGTGTTGTACTGCATCTTCTTATTCCAACTCTTTTTTATTGAACTTTTCATGTACAAGTCATGTGTAGTTCACATTGTATATATCACAAAGGATATAAAGTAAGAGAAAAAGAAGGGTTTGTACATTAACCCCCCCCTCCCACAAGAACTCACCCAGGTCCAAGTTGGGGACGCATATAGTTCATACAAGTCCGTTGGTACATAGATATTAAGGCACAAAAGAGTATAACCATAAATGATAGTTGGTAAAATGTAAATAGTATAAATGTATGTGAACCAACATACAATAAACACATAAAGCAAAACAATACAAAACAAAACAAACAAACAAAAAAATAATAATAATAAATAAAAAAAAAAAAAATAATAATAATAAAAAAAAAAAATAGATGAATAAATAAAAACAAAACAAAACAAAAAAAAAACCTGCATCCAAAACAGCTATTTTCCTAATACTAATTCATTCTTCCTCAGAGTCTGGAGAAAGGTTCAAAGTGCTCACAAAGGTTAGAAGAGGGTTCCACACACTTGTAAATCTTTTAACAGAACCGGCTAAGGAGAATCTGAGCTTTTCAAGTTTCAGATTAAGTAAAACTTCTCTGATCCATTGGTTATGTGAAGGGGCTCGGGTAGTCTTCCAATTAAGCAAGATAAGACGTCGGCCCAGCAGGGTCATGAAAGTAAGTACATGTTTAATTGGAGTAGGGGAATCGTCATCAGGGTGGATGCCGAAAATAGCTGACAAGGGGTTTGCAGGGATAGTCAAGGCATAGGCTTTATTTATTGTATCAAAAATATTGTCCCAGAATATTTTCAGTTTGGGGCAAGCCCAAAACATATGAACATGATTTGCTGGCGCAAGGTTGCATTTGTTACAAGTATTATTAATATTCTGAAATATCCGAGCAAGCTTTGCATTTGTGTAATGAATTTTATGGATAATCTTGCATTGAATTAGGTTATGATGGGCACATATGGAGGAGAGATGAACTAATCTCAGAGCAGAGTCCCACTGTAAGTCAGTCAATACAAAATTTAGTTCATTCACCCAAGAAGTTTTTAGTGTGGCCAGCATATCTAAGGATGTGGAGTTAAGCAAGTTGTATAATATAGAAATGTATTTCTTTTGTAGAGGATCTGTACTGCATCTTATTAGGCTTGATATGGTCCTTTTATTTTTTTTAATTTTATTTAAAGCTTTTTATTTTACAGTACACACAGAACAGAGGAAAACCAAAAAACACATACATATATAAGGCTGTCCACAAGGTTTAGGAGTGTTTATGGGAATTTTTGACCATTCTTCCAGAAGCATATTTGAGAGGTCACACACTGATGTTGGACGAGAAGGCCTGGCTCTCAGTCTCCACTGTAATTCATCCCAAAGGTGTTGAGGTCAGGACTCTGTGCAGGCCAGTCAAGTTCTTCCACACCAGACTGTCATCCATGTCTTTATGGACCTGCTTTGTGCACTGGTGCACAGTCATGTTGGAAGAGGAAGGGGCCAGCTCCAAACTGTTCCCACAAAGTTGGAGCATGGAATTGTCCAAAATGTCTTGGCATGCTGAAGCATTCAGAGTTCTAATTCGAGGCAGTTAAAGCCTGGTGTTGAAAAGAAGTGAGGAAATACATGACAGTACCAAATATAAAACAATATTTGAGTTACAGAGGTACAGTATAAAAGTAAACATATTTATTTGGTTAACAGCTTGATATTTTTTCTTCTTTATATACTCAATAAAGGGCCCCCCGATATTTAGAAACTTGGGTTGTGAATTGGACATAGAGTATTGTATCTTCTCTAAGTGTCAGCAAGAAACCATAGCGTTTAGCCAGACTTTAAGAAAGGATGTAGTCGCTGATTTCCACTCTCTTAAAATTGCTCGCTTTGCTATAACTAGGCCAAAACCTAACACCGGGATTCCACTGGATGCGTATCCGGTCCGTTTCCGCTCCGCTCCGGTCCGATCCGTCAACTGACGCGCGTCAACTCCCACTGGATCCGCTTCGATGCACGCTCGCCACTGCTCCGCCATGGATGTATTGTGCTCCGCCTTTGCAGCGGGTCAACGAGCTCTCGCGATTTAATGTGTAGTCGCGCGATATACAGATGCGGAAGTTTACTATTTACAGAGAACTACATCCATTCAAACGGTTAGTAGTAGCAAACAAAGACCTGGTGCTGACCTGTTGATCTTCCCTGCACTGGAGATAATTGTGATTCAACCTCAAGCATGGGTAAGTACAACTTTGGTAATTATCTAGGTCTGCTTGTTTATTAAAATCATGTTTTTGTTTTTACAAAAGCCTATAAAACTATATAAATACGCTATTTTTTTGTTTGGGTCGTGGTGGTGGTGAAATAACATCGAATATATTACAGTTTTATCTCAGAAATTGTTTAATACACTTTCTCATAAGAGAGCACACCCTTCACATTTTTAAAAATATTTCATTATATCTTTTCAGGCGACAGAAATAAAACTTTGATCACTAGTCAGTGTAAAACATTTTCTGTCCTCTGAAAATATCTCACCCCTCAAAAGTTTTAATAACATAGTTTGGAAAATGTGATGGGTCTACTTACTTTTGTGATATAGGCTTCTGTATAAAATAATATAAAATGAACCAAGTCAGTATGGTAGGTTATTGACTGACTAAATTATTCTGTGCACTTCAGTGCCTGTTCTCAGGAGGAGGACAATAGCAATGTTGCTGCTGCTTCAAAGACTGCGAAGGAGGCGTAGAGGCAGAAGAAGCCGATACTGGGTCCATCCACTGAACCAGCGCAGGCCTGAACAAGGAGATTTTCATCATCTTGTGGCTGAACTACGCCTGGACAGTCAACGCCATCACCAATACTTCAGAATGAGTGCAGAGAAAATGGACGAGCTTCTCTCAATCATTGGCCAAGAACTCACACGCCAAAATACCACCTACAGAGCTGCCATACAACCAAAGCAGAGACTGGCTGTTGGACTGAGGTGAGCTTAACTTTATGTACACAAAGAATCACACATCACAATATGTTTGAACTTTTATTTTCCAAAGTTAAAGACATGCAAAGAATAAAAATCAAGAAAATGAAATAATACTTTTTTTAAAGAAAAATAGAAATGACAACTTTTTACAAATAACAAAAAATAAATACTAAAAAAGAAGCAAAAAAAATATGTACAAATACTAAAAACGCAATATTTTCACTATAGGTTAGTGTTGGAGTGTGGGGTGGTCGTGATACCTTCCCCCACTCTCATGTGCTTGGGCCATCATTTGTGTGAAAGGCCCAATAGGGTTTACCGGTGGGGGGGTGGGTTATTGGCCTGAATGTACCTGGTCTAGATGCTGTGGGAGTTTGGAATGTGGGTGGAGGATTAATTTGTGCTGGGCTTTGTTGGGGTGGCTGATGAGTGCCACTTTTAATGTTGTGCAGCAGGTTTAAAATTCCTACTTTAGCCTGCAACCTTTTATTTTCGTCCAGTTTGAGCAAGATAGGTGCCAGGCTCATGGCAAAATGATGGCACTCATCAATGTCAGACTGAGGCTTTGAGTGTGGTTCCTCTAATATGGCAAGAAGCCGTTCCTCCACATCTGTTGACTGTGGTCTTTGGCTCCTCCTTGTGTCTGTGGACCTCCTCTCCTTGGGCTTCTAGACCGTTGGGGCATCTCCCTTGATGTTGAGGGCTGTGATGTCCCTGGCTGGTCATCTTGGCTCATGGTGGCTGATGCACTGGCAGATGTTAGGTCATCTGATCCACAGGCCGACAAAGGTGTTGAGGACCTGTCATCAGCCAGAACACTGGCCAAATTGCTTTTTGAACTATAAAAAAATTCAAGGATAATAAAAATGTGAGTCAAATTGGCAGTAGAGACACAATAATAATCTATTTGCTTATGCTCATGTGCATTGAATAGCACAGAATGTTATCTAGTAATAGTAGTATAATTAATAATAAAGAAATAACAGCTACAGAAATGATAATATCATCCATACCTTCTTGGGTTTAGGTAGGGCAGAATAAATGACATAATGTCATTATATTTCCAGTCCTTTTGTGAACCCCCTGCTGAACCACTTGGAAGCACCTTTTTACGGTGCTTCACAAATGAGTCCCTCAGTGACCTCCATTTTGTCTTGCAAACATCAGCTGCAAAAGAAAAAAAAGACATTAACTATCACAAAACACATATTCAACTCATCATTTTTTTGTTCATTTTCTTCACAGGTACTTGGCTTCTGGAGACTCACTGATCAGCCTAGCCTTTAACTACCGCCTTGGACACACCACAGTAATCAATTCTGTTCACATGGTCTTTGCTGCCATAGAAAAGGTCATGATTGAGAAGTTTTTACCACAACCAACAACAGAGATGTGGAAGGAGGTTGCACGACGCTTCTGGGAAAAGTGGAACTTTCCAAATTGCCTGGGAGCACTTGATGGCAAGCATGTCGTCATTCAAGCACCACCCCTCTCTGGTAGTCAATACTTTAACTACAAAAAGACTTTTTCCATTGTGCTTTTGGCGCTAGTGGATGCTGACTACCGGTTTAGGTGCATTCAGGTGGGAGACTTTGGCAGAACATCTGATGGTGGGGTCTATGCTAGTTCAGACTTGGGGAAAGGAATGGCAAGCAACACTCTTCATGTTCCTCCACAAACCTCTCTGCCTGGTGCTGCTCACATTGGGGATGTGCCACATGTGATGGTAGGAGACGCAGCATTCCCTTTGAAGACCTACCTAATGAGACCCTACCCAGGACAGAACCTCCCACACAAGAGGAAGATTTTCAACTACAGACTTTCCAGAGCAAGGATGGTTGTTGAAAATGCTTTTGGGATTTTATCATCACGCTGGAGGATTTTGCACAGGAGGATTAATCTGCACCCCAAAAATGTGGACACACTAGTGGTGGCAGCGCATCCTGCACAATTTCCTCCTTGCACCAACCGAAAATGTGCGGCTGCTGGATGATGCAGAGCAACTGGGGAGATACATGGCCCCAGTCAGAAACATGGGAGGAAACAGGGCTTCAAGAGAAGCCATTTCTGTCAGAGAGAGCTTTGCCACTTTTTTCACCTCTCCTGAGGGCAGCGTATCCTGGCAGGACCGGATGATTTGAACTTTCAACATTACTGTTGAGAGAGAAACGTGTGCAGTGTTGTTCTTTTTTCATGGTGGTAGCTTGTTTTTATATGTATGATGTCTTGTATATTTTGTATGATTAAATTTACATTAAAATTTTGAAAAAAAAACCCATTGGTTTGACTGGCCTTTCTCTGCCATTTGCAAGTGTGAAAATGAACAACTACTGTGGCCATGGACATGTGATCAGGACACAAGCAACAAGTCCCTGAGCCTCTCTAGGCGCCCTTCCCCCCACAATCAACTGAACCTCTGCAGTAGTTCTGTAATACTACAACAGAGATTTGTCAAGTTTTCTTTAACTTAAAGAAATGTCCAATACATTAAACACACCTATAAGGTGTGTGTGAAAAACAATCTTGAATAAATACTTGAAGAATAACATTAAAAGCATTACTCTACTGTAATTAACTCAAATTTAGTTTAAAATATCGTCAAAACAATTCACAAAAATAAAACAATGCATTGGAACAGTTATTGCAATTTTTTCTGATGGTTTTCTGTATCATTAAATGCAAATTATATTACTTTTCTCCTTTTTTTCTTCATATAAACATATAATTTACTTACCATCCACACCAACAACTTCGGATACTTTTTTCCACGCCTCATCCTTCTTGTGGTTGTCCTTATAAAAAGCATGTGACGGGTCATACAGTATTTTGTGGTTTTGCACCTCCAAAATCAAAAGCTCCTCATCCATGGTGAAGTGGGGTGAAGACTGAACCTTTGACACCAGGTCATGCTCCGCCCTAAATGACGTTTTCCAGGTACAGTACTTTTCCGTTGCTGACACGGTATATTTTACTTTGAAACATCTACGGATGTTTTATTTTGTGTTTGTGCTCAACTTCCTGTCCCGCACGATATTCTGTGTGCTAAATTGCTGCGCCGTGGTCCGCCATCCGGCAAAAATAGAAGTTTATGCGATTCGTTCAGTATGCCGGAGGCCGGCGGAGCAGATACGGAGCCGTGACGGAGCTGGTGGAAGTACACACATTGCTTATAATGGAAACGGATCGGCTCCGCTGCCGCAGCGGAGCGGAGACGGATCGGATACGCATGCAGTGGAATTTGGGCTTAAGGCTTGTTGCAAGGTTGATGGAAGGGTTACAGAATATTAAGAGAAGCCCAAAATAAGAATACAATCCGGAGATATGTTTATATAAATAACACTGTATAGATGAAAAATGTCGATGTAGATATGGTCCTTTTATTGATCAAGACATAAAGGTGTGAACCGTTGTATGTTCACAAAATGTAACCAACAGTTCACACCTCATACTTCCTCACTCACTGATTCTGGGCCAAGAGGAGGTTTTCTGCTGTCCCTTCATCATTCAGAGTGAATTCTTCATTGACAAGACGTAGCAGTTTGATAATATCTGTCATAGCGTGATGATCAGATTATGTAATTGTTTCTTGCTCTATTTGCAGCTTCTTTTTTCACGTGGTTTCCGTTTGCTTTTCAGAGGAATAAAAGGAAATACCTTATAAGATAAAACTCATGGACCTGCAAAGGTGAAGACGACATAAGTGGCAGTTTTCCCCCATATCCGACATATATGAGAATAACCATCTGTGAGCGAGGGGAAAATCTCCCTCATTGCTGAACTTTATCCTCTCCCATTCTGTCTGATCTGTATCTCCTGTCCGCCAAGAGTAAAGCCTGCGAGGGGAACGTTTAAGGAGAAACTACGAGATTCGATTAAGATTGTTGGCCTCCAAACTGCATCCCCGATGCCTTTATTACATGAATGGGTTGGAGTGCTCTTTACACACAATAACTTTCCCATTTTAAGTGTGTGATGACCTAAAATGGTGGTGTTGAGTTTTTATCTAGATAAAGGGTACGAACAGTGAAGGGAGAAAAGACTGAATGATACTAAATCCTACAAAGGGAACAAAAATTGGACAAATGGAGCAAAAGTGTGGCTGCAATTCTTAAAACTGTCAGTGGATCCTGAAAATCCACCGACTGTTTGCATTGAGCTGCCTCTTTTGTTCAAACAGAAGCAGCTCCTGTTTTTTTTTCATAAATAGACACAAAAGTTCAAAATCTGACCACATATAGCACTTTTTAAAAACAGTGAAATTGCTCTTATAACTCACTCAAGCTGAATGACATGTAACCACAAAATTAAATGGAATTCCCGCTGCCACAAGCCAGGTTGGACAAATGTAAAAATGTGTATATTTCAGCCAAAGCTTGCATAATATAAGCTTGTTTAGTTTTCCTACCTTACATCCTCAGGCCCTGTTCTTTCAATATTCAATGCAGAAATCACAGAAGGAGAAAAATATTCTTACTTTGAAAATTTTCTGTTGCACTGGTGGCTGCAAGCCCAGTATGAGCCTGTTTTTTGGTTTGGGCTTGTTCGCAAAGTTATCATATTTTCCCATTTACTTGCAGAGTCGGGCCATGCAGCAATGATCTATTCGCACAGCATTGGTAATTCACAGCTGTCAAGAAATGATAATTATAGTGTTATTCATGTATCTCTTTTAAATGATAGCTCTGCAAAAATAACCTTCACGCCTGAGAAAGTGAAGAAACCTTTTGCTATTACAGTAAATCCAGCCAGTGAGTAAATAAACCCTTTCAGACACTTGCGCTCCTTGTGTACGTTACTGCAGTGTGATGATCTATTTCATGTACTGCTGACAGCAGACTGAAAGAGGGAGAGACTGACCTCTAACTACAACTCGAGGCGTCTGTGCGAGTTTATATCTGCCTCACTCTGGTGCCCTTGAGCAAGACAACAAGCTCCCTCAAGCTGCCGGTGACCTTTGACGTCTCTGTGGAGGCAGACAAACATGAGGGAAGAGCTCACTGTTTATCAGCACAGTACGAGACTTACTTCATAAGGGTGGAGAGATACTTTCCTGCAGAGAGCTGATCTAAATCTGCCTGTGGGAGCAGATAATGCACTTTTGTTAGATGCTGTTTCCCAAAATTTGAGGAAGCAAATATGATATAGGAGTAAAGGCAATAACTGCAAGTTATGGTATACTAGAGTCCCCTTGTGTTGACTGAATTGTTTGATTGCTGTTGATGGGGTAGCTTTAGTGTTGGTACAAGTTCTCTGTGTTCTTAATTTTCTTTTTACAATCGGCAACTCCCTGAAAAATTATGCAAACATTGGCCTGAACCTTACCCAAAACAAACCAACAAGAAAACTTAACTGCAGTACCATTAGTGTCCACTAGAGACTGGCTTCAAAAAGAAGTACTCCCAACTAAATCCCATGTTACAATGTCCACATTGAAAGCTAAATTACTTAAAGCCTGGTTCTAAACATAAACTTGAAATATATTACTTCCATCTGTTTGGTTCACAATATATTAAGTGATTTTTTTTTTATTCACTTATTTTAAATTTGTTAAGACAAAGACTTTGTTCTTAAGAAATATTGATGATTAGAGATTTGCGTTTTGATGATGGATGTATTCATTGTAGCTGCAAAACATAGGGGTTATCAAGTGTTTTGGATGAGTACTTGGGAAGATGTACATCTATACTCTGATTCCAACAGTCTGTGTGAGTTTGTGTGGTGAGATGGCGTAGCAGACACCTCTTACAACTTTACATTTTGACGTTGGTAGGCTGGCTAGAGAGATGACAAAGGGCATTAGCATGAGTTTGCATCAAACTAAACACCCTGCCCCATATCTGTTAGTGATATATGATGGGAGGGTTGAACGCTCATTAGGTTGCCCTCATGTTTTAATGGTTTGAGGTAGTATAAAAGCTTAGATGAACCCCGACAAAAAGCATCGCCAGATCAGACCAAAGATCCAGACTCTGGCCCACTTGCTAACAGAAGTTAAGTTCACCGTTAGCATGAAATTGATCCCAACCAAACAAGAGCCAAAGAAAGGAGGTTTAACCAAAAAGCATTACAGTGTGGGTTGAAATTGGCTGAATACATCAAGAGTAAGCAAGCTGACGTAGCACTAATGGACAATATCAATCAGAGCATGGCTAACATTAGCACTGTTAGCACCACACGCTGCTGGTCCATCTGAAGGGTTAACGTCTACAAATCTGTGCATGATGTGCTTTCACATTGGTCCAGTCCATGTGGCAGTGTTATCTGATGCAGAATAAATGCAACTTTACTTTTATTTCATCACTGACAGTACTGAGAATTGTAGCCGCAGCCCCTAATAGTGTTGGACCGCTACATTAGTGTTGCAACCTCATTCTCAAACCTAACAAAGTCCACCAAACTTTGGATGAAAAAGTGACCTATGACTCACTTTTAGACTTATCAGTGATTGTATATTTTGCTTCTTTAAGAGCAGGAAATTTTGATATATGTATCAGTATTGAATTTTAAAGGTTACAGCAAAAAGTATCAGTCCTGTATGGATTTAAAAAAGAGTGCTGCCGCTCATTCGTTCAACAGGATCTCGTCTGATAACTTCCAAGGTCTTTGAAATAAACCTTTGAGCTGAAAGTCCACTGAAGAAATGAGCTGCAGGAAAAATTGCCTTTCTTGAATTCTTGTTTTCTTCTGCAGCTCAGCATCAGTTTTTATTCAATTCTGTGTCATGACCAGCAGAAAGACATCAGGGGAGCTTTGAGTGTCCATAGTAAAAGCAAAGTAACATGACTCCACACAACAAGAAGCACATTGAGGTTTTATAGAGCGGACTGGAGAGAAAAATATTATGGTTTTAAGTTAATTGTGCACCTGCTATTTCTTCTCTCTCACCCCAAGACTTGTGTTATGAAGCAGGCCAAGCCATTACGTGGCCGTGTTTTGAATCCCATCTCACTTCACCCACAGTGTTTAAAAACCCAATCATGCTCTGTGGCTTTAATCTGATTCTTCACAGCTCAGACAGACTCAAGTTTTGCTCACCACATTGAATTTTCAGTTCCCAGTTTCAAGCCAAAAAAAGCTTTGGTTGCAGACAGTTTGGATTAGATTTGTCACCCCTCAGATTAAGAAGATTCAAATTGAAAATCAACTTTTCCCATAAAAACAAAACAACTCCAAAATAGCCAAACATGTGGATGAACGGTTCAGTATTAACATGTCTGCGTTTAATTCCATTTAGATTTTTCTCAGTCCATGTTGCTCTCTTGGATGTCGTCTTTAGATGTGTGTTTTGGCTCCATTTTGTGGTGTTGACAGAAAAAACGCTTGGCAAGTTTTGGGCGACTCTTCGGCACCAGCTGGCTGCTTACAAGACTTGGCGTTCATAGCTGATAATCGGAGTCGACTTCACAGAGCACGGCAGGGACTGCGTCTGGATATTTGTTTGGCGCCCAACAAATTTCACATTTAACAGTCAGAATATTTAATCTGTGTGGGATTAACCTAGGTGAATATTGGAAATGAGATGATTGCTTAATAAATATTTCTGTTGCAAATGAAAAAGAGGGCAGCAGAAGCAAGTAGAGGAGATACAAATGTATAATTCTGGATAAGGGGCAGGGTGTTGTTAGTTATTTGGAGATCACTGAGGCTGTTCTTGGCTTGTTTTCAACTGTTCCTGTATACAGCAGATCATTTGATTACACCAAAACCATCTGTTAATTAATACATTTGAACTTAAAAATGCTCCCATCTCCTCAAGTTGGATATTCATGCTCTGTTACTGTTGTTACTGAAAATGCACAAATGCATCCTTCTTGACCAGTAATCATTAAAGCTCATGTGTGATGTGTAAAGTATATTTCAAAAAGGACCAAATTTAATACTTAAACATCTTTACAAGCCACAAAAGCAAACAATAATATAAGACTGGAGATAATGTCCATGCAGTTTCTATTTAAAGAGAGTAACAAGTGTCATGAGGAAGGTGTTGGGTAAGGCTGTCACTTTTTCTAAAAATGAAACTCGAACGGTTTTCAAACATGCACCCAAATAATCGAATATATTTGATTATTGTATTAAGTAGCCTCCGCATTGATTTGCGTTCTGAACCAGCCTTTACACAGAGCCATAATCAAAGTAGGTTATTTACGAGCCCATATCTCAGTTATTGATCACATTAGCCGCTTCTGTTGATGTATCATAAGTGTCATCCTGTTGTGTTGCTCTGAGGACTTGACACACAGACCGCATGTTTACTGTTGACGTGCTGCAGCATTGACGACGTGCTGCCATGCTAAGCTACGTGCTAAGCTTACTCTGTTTGACATCAGACACACTGCACTGTGTTTTCTTTTCGTCCCTTCTTGTAGTGACCATACACTTGGGACACTCTCCGCCATTTCTTCTGCAGACTCTCTCCTTTCTGTCCCTCTCTTTTCTCTTCCTTCATGATTTTACAAGCCGCGCAGCAGCGGAGGTAGCAGGCGCGTTATGCCACAGAAATGACTGTCTGTGTCAAACACCGTGCACTGTATAGTAGTCCAGATATATATTTTATATGTATAATTATATATTAAACAAGGCTTCGAGGCACACAATTTGCCTCAAATTGATCGATTAATCGAGATTATTCGAGGAATCGTTTCAGCTCTAGTTCAAAGTATGAACAAACTTATTTTGAGAGGGGCGTCATTGGACCTCACGAGGATTGAAACTGAAACTAACCTTTCTGGGCAGGGCTGAAACAGAGGGGTTTGTAGGGATGCCAAAACTTCCCAAAATGTATAAGGGGATTTCTAAGCAAGAACTTTCACAAAGATTTACTTCCAGCACAAGCCTGTTGAAGAAGAAATTAAACAGCTTTAAAGAAATGTTGTCATATTTGGCAAGTCTGTTTTGGGGGAAAAAGCTCAAAATGTCTCCTTGCAACTGTCTGCATTGGACAGAAATCACAACTTGTATGTTCTGTGTAGCTCTGGCTCTGAAGTACCATTCGTATGGTTGTTGAGCTCTCAGCAGATGATCGTAGCTGTTGTGGTTACTTACTGTCTTAAAGTCTGAAGCTTTTTCAATGAAACCAACACGGTGTATTCAACTAAAACTATATCATTTAATTTGAATGAAGGATCACAGCCTGATAGGGTGGAAAGCTGTTAAAAAGTGATTCCTGTGTTGGTATACATCCTCAATTTCCAGTTTTTACAGGAGGTTTAATGGTGACTGCTGCTGCGAGTCATATCTGTTCATATTTCTACGTTTTTATCTATTTGCTGTCTAACCTTTAATAGTAGGTTGTAAATTTACATCTTCTAAAGCAGATTCTATGATAAATGATAAATTCTATATGATGCATTGACAAATCTAAAGGAAGGGATAAGCTGTTTTCACTCCTCCATCTTGCACTTCCCCACTCCCTGTCATATGTCCTGTTTCTTTTATATTTGCCTGTCCTCAATGACATTTCTGACAAATCATCCTCTACTTATCATTTATCTCTGCCCTTTTGGAAAGATAACACTAAATTATTTTCTATTTCCCCCCAGCTTCAGTTAAAAACATCACATAAGAAAAAAAATGTAGATTTCTTTAATGTCTCACAGTAAAGTGAAGGCTTTAGAAATCTTTCACGCTTTCAACTAGGCTGCCTCCAGGAACCAAAAGAAGGTCACTAATGGCGGCAGTTTAATGTTTACAAGTCCAATTTGAATTTAAGAAAAAAAAGCTCCATAACAATAAACTTTTAAAGCACTTATAGGTCTAAAACTTTCTTCTTCTTACCGCCGCAGCACCTGGATCATCTCTCATACACCTACATGTCTCCACCAGCAGTGTCTGATACCTGCAGCGTCATGAAGGTCAGCCACCTAAAGTCAGATATGCCCCTTTGAATCTGAACTTCTGTACTTTCCTGTAAAGATATTCCAACTCTTGGCATCTTAGATTCATATTTATTGCTGACAGGCAGACTGGAGCATTATAATGTTGTTGGTTTCTGAGTTAGGCAGCCACAGATATAAAAATAGCAGCTATGAATGCTAGCAGCGTTATTGTTATCACTCACATAATTATAATTAGCCTCTGAAAAGGTCACAGAATATGTTTCATCAAATCCAAGTCTTGAAAAACAGTAAAGGAACAAACATTCACTTACACCATGACGAAGAATATGGCTTTGGCTATTATATAACACCTACTTTACTTTGTTTTTGTTTTTCTTTTACACAATTTTTTTCATAAATTCTTTTTTTTTTTTCAGCTTAATTAAGAGGTGATTAACTGGCAGGATAGCTCTGAAGATAGAAGTGTTGTCATTGGACTCATGCCATCATAACCTCTAATAAAAATACTAAAACAGGAAACAGTCACTTTCCTTCATGGCACCTTCATTCATATGTCTGAATAGGAGCATTGAGCTACTTAAGCAAGAGAGAGCTGTGCAGCTTTTATCACTGGATTTCAGTTAAAAGGACGGACCTGCCTGATTCTGAAATCATGCAAATCCGTCTTACTGGCCTCAATTGTCAAATGGTTTCACTCGACTAAATGCTTAATGGCCCAATCAGGGAAGAGAGGCGGGAGCAGCGAGAGACCTCCTGTTGTACAAATAATGGCAGCTAATGATGGTTAGCCTGTGGTCATCATGGTTACTCAGTGATACTTGGCGAAATATGCTCTCCTCATAATTTTACTTCGTAGAGATTATCTTTGACGAGGTTCATGCCACATCCAAACGTTAAATGATACATCTGTGTGGTATAATTAAATGTGAAATGATAGTCTTAAGGTAGTTGAGCTAATGGCTAACAGGGGCAAACAACAGTTGGCAGCTGTTAGCCATTAGCTGTAGCGGATGGAACCATTGTAACGTACAGAACAACAGTTAGCCGCTACGGCTAACGGCCATTAACTGTTATTTGCCCTTGTAAGCTGTTAGCTGTAGTGGCTAATGGTTAGCTGTTAGCCGCTATGTTTAGCCGCTACGTATGCTATGTCAAAACAGTGCTGCTTTATGGATTGGTCTGTGATGAGTGTGATGAGCCAAATGATCATCCAGTCAAAAGCTGCTGTTGTTTTTGAAGGTTCTGCCTTTTTGCAGGACTCCTTGCCAGATGGATAAGTGAAATATTTACAATATGGAACTGTCCATACGGCGTGTCAGGTTATGATGCTTGGTGGGGGGCCAAAATTAAGGCTGACGATGTCTTATGTCCCTCTTACCTCACAAGGATACAGGAGTAGAGAGAGAATGAGAAACAGCCAAATCGGATGGGATTGGTCAGCATCGTGTCAGCACTCGGAGATTGAATGTACGGAGCCTGGGTCTGCTAAAGGTGATAATGCTGTTTCATCTGTGGATACTCATGTCGTAGAGCTATTAAGATAGAGATTCTGATCCTGCAATGATAGGATGGTCAGTGTTGCACTTTGTGCTGCATTTTTAATGTATAAAAAGTGCTTTTTAAATGAAGTTTGGTTTGATTTGAGTAGAAGCAAGCACGATGGTAGCAATCCTGGTGATATCCACCCGTCCACAAATGTTAAGGCTGGGACACCTGTGATGGGCCCTGAGGTTCATAATTGTATGGGGCACAGTCCGTATTAAGGTTTTTCTCACTCAGTTTTGTTTATATAAAAAGAGCTTATAATCATAATTCTTATTGCTGAGGATGGAGGCCATTTTAACCATGTGACACAGTAGAAGTCAAGGTTTTAAAAAAAAAAGCCGAAGGACTTGACAGAGATGTCGGTCATGTTAATGAATATTTGATGGATTAATCCAGAACTTCTAAATTTACAAATGACAGGCCACTATCCTGTTCAACATCTCCGTGAAAATGAAGCACTTCTTTTACAGGAAGACACGAGCCGGCAGCCTGTATATTTCTCATCACTGCGTACTTCAGAGAGCAAATTACTAGCAAATAAACGTAATTACTGCGAGACAGGCTTGGTGTATAAATGGATTAATGACAGGAATTGTGAAACACTTTGTTCTATTTAGGGAGAAATTGCTCCATAAGTGCCCCTATTTACCCTCCATGTTAAGACGGGATGCTGCTAGAGAAAAAAAACAACCTTTGTTTAGAGAATCCTGCATAATGAGGACAAAGTTACAATCCAGAGTGTTACTCAGAGGGAGGATATGACAGCCAGTTTTGATAAGTTTCAGGTGGAGGTGGATGGCTGATCCTGAGAGTCCTTACCTGCCCTAAAGCAAGACATCAGAGTACAACGGGTGACAGCATTGTGCAGCATGTAGGAGGAACAGTGGTGCCATAGTTCAGCTCTGGTAAACATTTAAAATCCCCCCCCTCCTTTTGTTTCTTCCTCTCATTTCATTTCATCTTGCAAACTGCGGTGTACATATTTGCTTTTATATGCTCAGGGCCTAATCTGTGGGGAGAACTTTGTGCCTCTTTGTGTGAGTTTGAATAAAAGCTGTTTATAATGCACGCAGCTCTGTGAATCACAAGCAGGCATCCTAAGCTGTGATATTAGATTTGGTTAAAGTTGCTTCCCCAGACGTTCTTCAGTGTCGTGCTGCTTAAATCATTACCTGATTCTTGTGGAAATGCTCCATCTCTCAGGTTTGTTGTTTTACTCCAGCTTGGGCTTTTGGTTGTTCAAAAGCTGATGTTCATCTCTTCAAAATACAAAAGATTTTAATGAGATAAATGTCTGCGTCTCATCTTTTATTTTGCTCCTTTGATTAAAAGAATATTGATCATGTTGTTAAAAAGGGGACTGACTCATTATGACTTAACTAGCTTCACCATCATAATTAAAACAGCTTGAGTAATTTGACTAGTTATTTTCCTCATGGCTAATTTCTCAGTGAGATAAGTGGAAGTTTTAATCGAGGAAACTTTAAAAATTAAGTTTAACAGAGGCGAACATTTCACGTACAGAAAACACAAAAAGTCTGCTGCAAACTTGGTAGTGTGGGAAATTAGGAAATGTGTTTTTTATTTCAATCATGCAACAAAAATAACAAAACAGTAGTGGCCATTTTCCACTAGCACGCCTTGGCCCTACTCTACTCGGCCCTACTCGATTTGCAGCGTGTTTCCACTGGCCTGGTACCTCCTAAAACAAGCTAGTGTTCGTACCTACTCCGCTCTGGTTCCAAGCGAGCTGGGTCGATACTGGAAGATGACGTCAGCGACTGCCGGCTACTGATTGGTCAGACAATGTCATCATCGATGAGTCGTGAGCGCGACGACCTAGCATGCTAGCGATAGCTACCATTAGCTTACCCTCATACGTCTTTTCTTTGCAGCTCCATTGCTCTCGTCCTCGGCTTCATTCTGTTGTTTAGCTTCCAAAACTCTCCCGTACTTCTCAAGGGGTATTTCTTGTTGCCACCTGCAGCCGCCTTCTGCTTTCCTTTTTTACTCGGTTTGTGACAAACAGCCACAGATTGTTGTGTTGCGCTCAAAATGACGTCACTGCAGTGTCGTTCAGCTGTTTACAGCGACACTGCACCCCGTTGGGCAGGCGACTGGGGCTAATGGAAAAGCAGCACAAGGCGAGTAGAGTAGAGCTGGATAGAGTCGAGTAGAGTAAAGTAGGGCTAATGGAAGAGGGCCAATAATTGTCTTACTGCTGTCTAATGACATTGGCAACATTGTATTTGAATTAGCTAACACACATCCTTATAATATATGACTGTTAGATAATCCCAAAGCCATTTCTACTCGTGGTCTTACTGGATTTTCTTGAGCAGTTTGTGTGCTATATTTCTTAGCAGTCTTTCATTGTCATTCTGGACTCAGACCTAGATCATAACAGTAACGCCTAAATGCCAAGATATACAATGCTAGAGTCAGTTAGCCTAGCCTAGCCAAGCGGAAATAGCAAAACGTGTCTTTGAAAATATTTCGTTGATCATAGCAAGCCTTAATGTTCCTCTTTTTAAGTCTACAAACTAAGATAAGTGGCAGATAGCTTCGTATATACTCCTTTAACTATAAGAGAGGGGTTGTTTTTCACACCAAACTCTTGGCAAGAAGTGCTTCCTCATTTCTTGAGTTTTTCCTCTCCAGCCAGACACTGAAATGAAAAGTCCCTCTTCATTTGTCTTTGCGAGGCAAACAGAATAATGGCCGTTTGTTTTGCAGCATTGACAGCAGTTCATGAAGATGAAAGTCTTGGCTGTCAAAAAGCTGCAACAACAAAACATACTTTCTTGAGCTGTCCTCCATAGGAATCGAGTTTATGAGGAAATATGATGCATGGTTAAAGTTATAAACTTTTAATCTGCTGTCTTTATTGTAGTGCTTTTCACAAATTCAAAGTGTTTCTCAAAAATACAAACAAATGCTTCGTGGAACACTCAATTTTTCACATCATCTAGAATTTCTTACTCAGCCTGTGATACTTAGCCCTCTGTTGCATCAACAGATCATATAACAAGGATGTAGCCTCCATTATATTTCTTCCTGGTTTCTGAAGAGGCGCCATGAGGCCTGACAGTTGCTGTCGTAATATTGGAAATGCTGCTCTAGTCTGTTCAAACTATGTTATGTACTGTGGATTTGCTGAACCATCTGATGTGACATCCACTTTCACAGGGATTCACTTTGCATTTAGAGTTTGTAGATGAACAACACTGTTACTTTTAAGTGTCTTATTTTGTCAAACTATCATTTTATTAAAATTCTTATTCTTTAATGATTTAAAATTGAGAAAAATTGCAAATATTCACATTCAGTGAATTTGAATTAGCGTCTGTTTGACTTATTTGTTTGACACTTGGCTCAAACAATCTTAAAAGCTTCTTAAAATGTACAAAAACAGCTTATTGATACTGTTTTCATCCAGAAATCTTCTTGAGATGCTGTACTGCTGCCGTCTTGGTGTCTGTTCAGCCTCCAAATCTTCCATCTTTTCACATGACATGTCGCCCGCTTCGCCCTGATCAAGTCCATATTCATGCGCCCCCTTCATTTCCATAACATCAAGCTGAGTTTCCCACTGAATCTGGCAGCAGCACATTTCAGCAAACAGCTCTTGTTTTATGCTAATGGAGCTCATTACTTTGCATTGATTGGTAGAATAGTTCTAAAACTGTGAAAAAATGCAAGCGTGCCTTTCTCCTCAAGTGCTTTATTAGGTCTGATTTACCCTGACTTTACAATAAGCCACGTGATGATTTCACCCACTTAATCTGGAGCATTAGCTGCAAACAGAGCGTCGTGTTTTTACCAACACACGCCGCTGTTCATGAAGTGAAATGTACAGTGAACGGGATGAACAGATGGGAAGTAGGGTGAAGTAATCCACTCATATAAAGCAAAGAGGCAACAAGGCAGTGTTTCATGTAAATCAGATATATTCTGAACTCCAAACTTATATCAAAAGTGATGTGCTACTCTATCCAATTTGAGAGGAGACAGAAGGCAACACATACACCCTGTTTCAGGTGCTAATGAAACACATTCTCCCGAAAAGCTCCAGCTCTTGTCACTGCATAACAAGTTGAATATGAAGTAGTTCAATATTTAGAGCTAACTCTGAAAGTTGTAGACAATATGTGACCTTTAAAAGATTAATCACATAATGGTGCCCCTATAGCTTCCAATAAAAGAAATATTTTTCTGATGTTTTAAAATACTAAATTGAACCCATACAATTGTATTAAAGGACAGTTTGACTTATTTAGCAGAAAATTGACCCAAACTTAAACTATGAAATTGTATTTGCTACAGCCACTGAATCAGTGTGTTTTGCACATAAATCATGACTTTTAAACAATTTTTAGACACATAGAGAGGTCAGTGCAGTAGGTTAAAAACAGAGTCTTGAACAAACATCTTAGGCAGTTTGTAATTTATCCATGATAATGGCTCAACTCATGATGAAAATCTGTTTCATCAGGTGTAGTGCATCGTATGCTGCTTATCTAATACTTGTTATCAGCTTGACTCGGCTTTGCTTTGTTGCTTTGGATTTACATGAGGGATGGTACCTAGGCCTGTCACGATAATCAATAAATCAATGAACTGCGCGATAAATAAAAATGTCCTCTATTAGTTTTCTGGCCTTGACATGTGCAGCATGTTTGTTTTCCTCCTCTCTTTCTATCAAACAGGCTGGATGAGAAGATGGTTCACTCTGTACATCTTTCTCTACACCTGGGTGCATTGGTTATATCATGAAATGAGCCGAGTGAGCATCTGTCATTCATTCAATCTTTGTGGGGGAGGCGGGCCCGCTCGCACGTACACACACAGAGAGCTGAGGCGAGCAATGTGAGGAGTAACAAGGCAACAAACACTAATATCAATGATGGCCCGAAATTGACGGTTCCAACCCCGGCTACCACAGCCCCAGATGAGCCGATATGTCGTATTTGTTTGAAAGTAGTGGCAACGAAAAAGGCAAGGTGCAGTGGAGCCTTCGTCCTTGACAGTCAGTGCTTACTGAGGCCTTTGGTCAGCAAGGTAAATATAAATTAAACAGCCCAATATGGTGCGCGTTCACAGCCAGTGTCGTTCCCTACATTGCCAAAGAAATGCAACCCTTCAATACGTTGGAGAATTGCATCGCATTGGTTGAAAAGCCAAGGTTTTGATCTTCTGAAGTAAACCAAATAGCTTTTGTAGGTTTTCTGGTTTTGGCTTTAAACATAATTAGTAATGTCTGGAGTTCTATTATCTAAAGCTTCAATAACCCTGATTTAATAAATAAACTATTGGTTTGTTCTCTAAATTTGACTTTGTGGATTATTCTAATCCTTCTTTCCTGCTATAAAACAAAGGCTTTGCGTTACCCACATTTCTGCAGAATAACTCAGATAAGGCTGTATAAATGATCAGCAGTCTATGTGGGTTCAGCAGATCAAATGTTAAAACACATTTACTTTTTAGGTTTTGTTTTTCTGTGTTTCCTCTGACACCACAAATAGGACGAGAATCTTTATACTTGCCTCTGAGAGTCACAATTAGACCATATACTTATCATTAAATGAGCTATAACGCTAACATTTCAAATTTTAGGCAATATTTGCACCTTCACCAGATGATTTCCAAATGTTAGATCACATATTAAAGGAGAATTCATCCAGACTTCAGCAAGTATTACAAAGCTGGGCGACAAAAAAACATATTTTCTGAGAGAAAATCTACTTATGTCTCTCTGCAGGGAACTCAGTACAGCATACAACTTTATTTATTTGAGGACAAAGCACATATCGCTGTTTTGGCTGAGCAGGAAACTACACAGAGGATTCAAATATGTTTACACACGTGGGGACACAGTGTGATTTGTTTGCTTTATTTGCATATTTATGCTTATTTGTGTTTTGCGCCTCGACAGAATTTTCACATCTGTCCTTCTGAGCTGAATTTCTGAATCTTCACAAGAATCTGTGTTGATTTATTGATAAATCACACTGAGGCTGTCACTCAGACATGTTCATCAGTTTTTAAATCCAAAGTCTTTCTAGTCAAAGGTAATGAAAGCAAGCGATCTGATTCTGTAAAAGTGATCCTCAGCAGTTCAGAGAAGGTCTCCACTCTCCTCTGACCGCTGCAGACCAAACAGATTAGTCTCAACATTCAGTGGACGGCAGCACATCGAGCTCCGAGAGTGAAGATGAAAACAAAATGATGGATGTCAATAGAATATACCAATCAAGGTGCCATAGATCATTTCCTGCGAGGAGTAGACGCAGCGGGCTTGGCATCCTCATACTCCAGTTACCATGGCAACTGGGACGTTTGGTCAAAGTGAAGCTGATAACTTATTTGGCTCAAAGCAGAGGGACATCAGTGTGATTAAGAGTTTCTTCTGACATACAGTTTGACATCCGCCTCATAAATGTTCTCAGAAAGTAACACCTGAAATGACTTCTTTCTCACTCAGTTATCTTTTGTAGCCAATAAATACATCAGCATCAGAGAGGCTTTACTGTACTGCAGTCACATGTGCCTGCTCTTAAAGCAGGTCGAACAGAAGGTCCAAGACTTGTTGCATGAAATGATGCGTGTTATTTGACAAGCTGCTGCACTGAGCTGATGATGAGTTCTGGACCTCAGTCTTCTCTGGAGATGGCTTTTGTGCGAGTGTATTTGAGGCCAATTATGCATGAAGCTTGTATAAAACTGTTTCTTAGTTACAGTATTTTGTAGTTTTGTTGTCTTGCATTAAATTTATAAGTTAGTTAAGCTGGAGGTTGTTTTTAAATTTACTTAGCACAGCAACACTACTTGTCAGAAAGAACAATTCACTGACTTTTAATAATTCCTTGTCTTAATTTAAAGTATTGCTTCTGTTTGCTAACCTGGTGCTGCTGTGCATTTTGAAATATGCAGTCATTCCTAATTTAGAAGCCTTCATTAGCCATGTAAGTTTAAATTTACTCTAGATGTACACCCCCATAGTCCGTCTTATCTCTAGTTTACCTCACAGAAGCTGGGTTTCCATTACAGTTTTTCGCAAAATAAAAGTGCTATTCCTCAAATTTCGACAAAGGTTATTTTTGCTTTGAACGTGTTTCCATTGAAGGTTGTTCTAGGCAGGAGTGTCGTAACTCTCGTGAAATACCATCCCGTAAGATTTCACTGCAGGAAAAAACCCTTTCTCCCTTATTTTCGTTTCTATCTCCTTATAACAATCTGCATTCCTCTGGTGTTTGCTGTCTAGTATGGCAGTCGTGTTTTCCTCAAGAATTATGGCAAGAAAAGTCTCCGTCTCCTCCTCTGTCCAAACGTACCATGCCATGTTTACTCCGAAAGAAGTGATCATGTGACCAGGTACGTCACGTCCTGTGATGTACAATTGCGGAAAAAGTGTTTCCATTGCTGATTAGAATGCTCACACTGATTCTTTGTTTTTATATTGACACATTATGAATAAAATAATGTTGCTAATGTTTACTGCAGAACTAAACTCCCTTCCTAGTGGCAAAAATTCTTCTCAATTCGGGAGACTCATTATTATTTAAAAGGTGTTTGTAAGTTTTCTGTTCAGAAAGCTAGAAGAGGTATAAAAATATGTATTTCTGTTGTTGGGTTAACCTACAAAATGAAGCAAATTCATACTATATCTTCAGAAAAATGGTCTCTCAAGTTATTTCTGAAAATTATAAGTGTTGATCGTGTAATGATGTTAATGTTGTTGATTTCTTAGTCTTTGGATTTTGGTAGCTTAATTATATTAAATATGTGGGCAAGGCTCAGATAAGCATTTTGCTTCTGCCTATGCCTTTTCAGTCACTACTTTATGTAGGAATTCTGGTTTGTTTTAAATGTCTGTCTTATGACAAATATTCTACAATGTATGGTGACCGAATAAAATCCCACCTAAACTAAACTAAAACTAAATCATAGTCTGAACTGGTGGTTTGTAAATGTATCTTGCACATGTATTATGCACAAAGCACACCTAAAATCAGGCTAAAATCCCACGGCTCACCACAGTCACATCCACACAAAATAGCACATTTAGCCTGTACTGCTTTGCCTATTTTTTGTCTTATGTCTTTTTCTACCCAACAGGAGAGAAAGGAGACTGCATGACCTTTGAAAGATGTTGTTTTAAATAATTGTGTTAACACTTGATTTAACTGCACAAGTTCAGGACACATATATTACACTTGATGAGTCTCTTTTTTTGGAATTATGAAAGAAAGAAAAAGCAACAGTTTCCCCCCAACTGCAGTTTGTGTCAACTGCAAGAGTTGGGGATGAATAATCTTCTTTTACAGAGCATTAAAAGTTCCATTATTTGCGGTTGTGGAAGACAAATGCACTGTGATAGAGAAAGTGGAAGTTTTCATTTATTAGTTTTTGCAAAGTTGCAACAAAATCTTTGGTTGTACATGCTCTCACGGCACACCAGCGTGCCCCACCACTGGTCTAATGGCCCTTTCCCACTAGCATGCCTTGGCCCTACACTATTCGGCCCTTCTCGATTTGCAGCGTGTTTCCACTAGCCTGGTACCTCCTAAAACAAGCTAGTTTTAGTACCTACTCCGCTCTGGTTCCAAGTGAGCTGAGTTGATACTGAAAGATGACGTCACCAACTGCCGACTACTGATTGGTCAGACAATCTCGTCATCGATGATTCACGAGCGCGACGACCTAGCATGCTAGCGGTAGCAACCGTTAACTTACCCTCATACGTCTTTTCTTTGCAGCTCCATTGCTCTCGTCCTCGGCTTCATTCTGTTGTATAGCTTCCAAAACTCTCCTGTGCTTCCCAAGGGGTATTTCTTCTTGCCACCTGCAGCCTTCTTCTTCTTTCCTTTTTTACTCGGTTTGTGATAAAAAGCCACAGATTGTTGTGTCACGCTCAAAACGACGTCACCACAGAGCTGCTCAGCGACACTGCACCCCGTTGGGTAGGCGACTGGGGCTAATGGAAAAGCAGCACAAGGTGAGTAGAGTAGAGTAGGGCTAATGGAAAAGGGCCAATAGTTAAGGCGTTAAGGCTCCAAACTGGAGGGTCCGGTCCACCCACAATCACAAAATGAAGCCTGGAAACTTTATTCTTCATTGTGGCAAACCTTCATATTATAAGGCTGTTTCTTAAAAAAGAACTTTAGATGAATCACTGTAATTAAAAACAATCTTTACATCCAACAAACTAAAGAAAATGTATAGCTAAAAATACACATTGTGTGAAGTTTAAATCCATTATTTCCCTTTTGCCTAATTAATGCTGTTTATTATCAAATCAGATTGCTTGCTTTCATTATTTGACTTTACTTTTGACTATTATCAAATATAAAAAAGCATCTTTATTATAAAGGTGATATCATGAAAAATGAGTTGTAACGAACAGTAGAGCAGGCTGATGTGCAAAAGTCCTTGATGAAAATTTACAGCTATTCCTTGGAAATATAAAGCAGAAACTGGAATACACAAGGTTAGATAGATTAATATCCCCATTTTTTTAGGATCAGTGTTTTGACATGTTTTCTCTATTGAGCCAGTACTTAGGATTAGAATGACAGGATGTAAAGAAAATGCTATTATTACTATATTTCTAATTATTTATATTTAAAACAGCTCATATTGCACAATAAATCCTCACTGTTTTGCTGAAACTCATTTTGTTTCAAGGCCTCTCTGTAAAAAAAGCTTCAAGGCAAATTAAAGATGATTTTTGAGAAGTTTTATGAAAAAAGTCTCGAATATAAGTGCTTCACAAAATGACCGAAGGCCCCTCTTTTCCACACTTACAAATATTGTGAACATTTTTTTTTACAGTTTCTTTGCCTGTTTTTCAGCGCTCAAAGTGAGAACTTGAGTCCACTCCTCCTTCGTCTAACACCCCATGATTTGTGTAATGACTCATCATAATGTGTGATCATTGCTCAATTAACCAACGACATCACTCAGCTTCCAGCCCGTGCTGCTGCTTCTCTCCACATCTGTGTGGTCGACGTGGGACTGTGTCAGTTTGTTGGAGCACACGGACATCTTGTGTCTTATTCGGACCACCAAGAGCTCCAACAGTAGCTTTGACTCTTTCTGGAGGTGAAATGCCCTCAGGCTTGGAAGCGAACAGTGGGCTGTGACGGGAGTTTGGTGTTAAAGTCGGGGTAGTTTTCCGCCGAAGCTTTGGGAATATCAGGTCCAATCTGAAGCTCCGCCGTAAGCTGCTGTCAGAACATGATTGGCACCACTTATCAATTATTTAACAGTGCTCAATATGTTTTTTCTGCACGGCTGATGTTTGATTTTACCCTCAAATCCTTTACTGTGGGTGCATCATGTCCACTCTTCAGTTGTGAATATCAAAAAGAAAGCATTAATACATAGGATAGTGAAAATAAGAGTCATTGGTGTAGGATAGATAACTCTCTTCTTCTGTTTCTGGCTGTTAATACAACAAAAAGTATTAACTTATGTGTGTGCAGCATGTCTCAAAACAACAGAATTTAAATAATTTGTATTTACTGTGAGGGATTAATAAAGTATAACAGGAAAAAAGAGATAAATGTAGAATTTTTTACTTTTTTTTTTCTTCAACATATTTACCAGTCATTTAGTTCCTGAAAGAAGAATATCCGTGGAATATTTTTCTTTTTGAGTCAGTTTTTTGTCAAATCACTCAGATTCAAAACTTTTAATAACGGCATGCAGAATACAAAAGTTTTTAACAAGAGGCACAAATTTAATTGGACTTGAATTCCTATCAAAAGATTTAGCCTTTGGAAAAACACATCTATTGTTGTTAGTATTTGCTGTGTTAGAATATTAAACTGAATATTTGAATTGTGTTATTGGGCTGCTCAGTGATGCCACTATTGTGCTGGTTTGACTCCATACTCTGCTGTATGTTCTCCTTGTGCATGTGTGGGTTTTATCGGTGTACTCCAGTTTCCTCCTTTGAAGTTGTGATGGCCCTAAACTGCCTTTAGTTGTGAGTGTGTGTAGATAAGAGCTGGGACGATACGCTTTTCTCCTGATTGATTTTTTACGATTTAAATTGCGATTCTACGATATTGCTGATTTTTGAAATCTTTAGTTAGCTTTTTTAACTCCAGTAAAAAAGATAAACAATGATGATGCCCACAGACTATATCAGGAAAAATAAACATCACATGTGAGTCAGTTTTTAGGATTTATCCAACAATATATTTTAACCAGCTGTTTATACTCTCTCTTCGAAAGCTGAGAGGGGTCCAGCTGCAGACCTCCACTCTCAGTTGGCTCAGGGCTCCTCCAATGTGAGATGGACGTGACGTAAATATAAACAACTATATATAGCCCACTTCACACCGCCGCGAGGCAGCGCGCCACTTCCAGTCATTTTAATGAGAGATGGACGGCAGACAGGAAGCAGTTTTAACCGCAGTGGTAGGACAGAGAAGTGGTTGCTGCCCACGTGAGCGCGCACAGATTTTGTCATAGAAATTATATACGTATAATATATTACATATATGTATTATATACATATAATATACGTATATAATATCTATGGATTTTTGCCCTGCCACACCGAAACTTTCTAGCGGCAGCCGCCTGGCAGCAGCCAATCACATCGAAGGAGGGAGAGAATCCAGAAATAGCAGACTGCACGGGTCAAAACTAACATTAAATGAGCTCTACCAAACAGCTCTACCTTCGTATAAAGATAACCAGGAGAAAAACTTGGTATGAGACAGAATTTCACTTCAGAGTGTTTGGGGAGGGAGTGTTATGAAGGACTTTTGGGCTGCTCTGCTGTGACGTTCACCGGGTCACCTCTGTGTCACTGCCGCCTCAGACTCTATGCTCGTACCGCGGCTGCAGCAGACGCTTTAAAAAACACTGTCTCACGCATTTGGGGGAATCATCCAGTAGGGAGACTGCTTTTGGGATGGTGTGAAGGGGGCTTAACTAATAAAACCTTGAATTGATGCTGCCTTTATCTCAGTTTTATGGTTAAAACAGCAGTGACTGTAAACACAGAGTGTGATAGGACTGTCAAGCAAATAAAGCAATTATGTCTCTCTAGGAAATGAAAACGCTCAAGATCATTACACCAGAGGTGCCCACACACTGATGTTGCTCTACTGATGACCTGCATTTTAAACTTCGTGTTTTTTAATGTAACATGACCGAGGAATTAAGTTACCAAGGTAATCAAAATGCAGAAAAATTGGTGTCTGTACAATGTAGCTTTAGAGACAATGATATCTATTTTATTTTGTAGTATTTTACTTTGATATCATGACGTATCTTCCTTCTGACGTTGGAGGTTTCATGGCGTGAAGCATATGTGCGGATAAAGCTACTATCCCTGTTGCAGCAAAATCTCCTTCTCAATCACCACCGAGTTGAACAAACAATTATGGAGGACACATTACGGCACTTTATGATCACTTTAACCCAATCTCTGTTTACAACTTTTGCCGCAAGTCTGCATGCCCACTGTTTTTTCGTCTGTTTCCGCTTGTTTCCGTCAAATCGTTACAGCGCCCCTAGACGTCTGGCATGTGTTTTACAGGGTTTTGATGTAACATGACCGAGTGCATTCATATGGTAATCTGCAGAAAATTTTCTGTACAATGTAGCTTTATGACAATGATATCTATTTTATTTTGGAAACTGTTAAGTGTTTTGTCATCATGTGGATGGGGCCTTAGAATTGAGGTCTGCAGCTGGACAGTCTTGGGGCAAAAGCCTGGATTGCACTTGAAGGTGGCTTATTAACACAGACTATAATGAAGCATTTCAATTTGGAAAAAAAACATTTTTGAAGAAACAAAACGATTTAAAAATTATCAAACAAAAAATCCTGGTACTTATGTGAAACAATTTTTCTCCCACCCCTAGTGTAGATGGTTGTCTCTATGCGACAGCCCTGCGATTGACCGGTGATCAGTCCAGGGTGAGCTCCACCTTTCTCTCTGTGTTAGCCAGAAAAGGCTTGAACCTCTTATAACTTTAAAAGGAACAGTGCTGTTACAACCTGGCTCTTTCAAGGGAAAAGGGAAACAACATTAAACCAGATGTCGAATAGTTAATTTGACGATATCTATTGATCGGAAGGCAAAAAGGATCAAATAAAACACAACAGAAAGGGCAGACTGGTGCTGATTTTAATCTTTACAAAGGAAACTAAAAGAGTCTAAGCTCAAGCTCAATAACCAATCAGCCGAAATATCAGAAAATCCATAAACCAAACCTGAACACAACAAACCCTAACAAAGCAAAACTACAACAACAGCATCTCTCCAAGTGTGGCTGAAATAAACTCAACACTGGTGAGAAAATAAGTGGCTGTGCAGTGGATTAGTGGCGTGAAAACATGGCCCCGGTCCAGCCTGGCGAAAACAACAATGCGCTGAAACAGAGTCGGAAATAAACTTTTGCCTCCCTGCTACAGCGGCATGCTGCTTAAATAATCTTCCAGCCTCTTGTTCATTTCCCAGCCTCTTTATAAAATCCAACAGCCCTGCTTGTGCCACACAATTGAATCAATATTTGCTTAAAGTAGAGGTTCTCAACGTTATTTTCCTTGGAGCCCCTCCTAGTTGAACCCCTGAAGGACCTTGAAATGCGTGGGCGAGGGTTTGTGCCATTGGTGCACAGATGGGGCATCATGCAGATGGACTATGTGGAAATTCGGGGTACCACTGTGCAAATTTACCAGCTTTTGACTGGTGCTGTGTGCTGCTTTTCCAACCCTGCTCTGAAAAGATCACAAATAATAACGTATGTGATCAAAATGTGAACTTTATGCTGCACAGCGGTGATAAAAAAGGCGTTTTTACCTCTTTGTAAGGCAGAGGGTCGGCTACCATGAGCTTCATTGGATAAACAGAAATGAATATGAATATCAAACACAACTCAAGTGTTATTTTCCTTTCATTCACTCTTAAGAATTCGATCTTTTATGCTGCTAAAAACATGAATCTTCCCCCACAAGTGTCCACTAAAGGCAGCCTGTGGGCTCTGTGTTTGTGTGATGACTGGTTGGAGAGGCAAACATCTCGCTCCCTCTGATTGGTTTAATTAAATGTGCCAGAGTGACAGCACATTCAGGGACGGTCATTTTGGAAATGATCACAGTAATCACACACTTGTTGTAATTGGCAATCTGATGCGGCTGCAATTTAAATGCAGGATTGAATGGCAGGCCGGGCTGACAGTTTTTCCACGCAGCTCGTGTGAACTCAAAGTATTGGTGTTGATTTTTGTTTCAGGGTGGAGCTGAGAGAAAATAGTGATTAAGTGCAATTTTATCCACACTTTGCTTTACATTTGGGGATCTTGATGCTATGTTTTTGTCTCTTTATCTCAGTTACAAAGAGTAGGGAGGATTGTTGTGCATTTTCAAATGAGTTAGAGCGGAAACAGATATGCACATTAACATTTAAAGCATTTACTCGCCTGTTTTATCAGTCCAAAAACAATACGCACATGCTTTAAAGTGCAGCTCCCTTTTGTCAGAATCTACCATGAAGCCAGATATTAAGTTTTCATGATGCCACAGCAGCCTGAAATAGACAATCATGCAAGTATGATCCAAAGGTGACTGCTTTTATGTTCACAAAATCCCTTTTTTGTTTTCCTCCTACGCCAAGCTCAGCTAAAAAAGCACAATAGAGGGATTTTAGTCCTGAAACACATTATGAAATAAAGCATTTGTTTGACTCTTAGTTTCATTTGATCGTCTTCTGAGCCTCTTTTAAACAAGCATGTATTCTTCTCTTTTTTTGTCTTTTTAAGAGTGTGAAACTGTCAACATGAAGCTGGACTTTAACGAAAAGCATTGAGAGCTTCTACAATACAGTAAGTCGTCTTTTATAATGAAAACCTTGACCCACGTTGTAGAAAAGTTTCTTGCAGATCACATAATCCACTTCCAGTTAATGTGGAATTTGGTGTAAAGGCTCTCTTGTGGTTGCTTTTCTCTGTCCAAAAAGTGGTCTGCAAGAAATATTAACTAGAAAAGAAAACTGAAATAAATGGGCTGTCGTGCAGGGGTGCAGCTACAGTAAGAGAGGCTGGTGTGGGGATGAGAGTGGGCCCCAGTGTGTCAGAGTTTTAAAACTCTTTACGCTCTGGTTTATAAACCCCAAAACCTGTGAAATCATCTCCTTCATGGTGTTAAAATAAGAACAGTAGGAGGCGACATAAGCAGAATCATGGGCTCATTTTTCATACAACCACTATAAATACTCCACTAAAAAGAACTTTACGCATCACTTATCCAGAATTTCTTTTCATTTTTTTCATTAACAAATTGTGCATATTGGTTGGTTGGGATGATTATGAAGTTTGGGCCACATTTATAATTAAAGAAATATCAGTAACACAACAGTCAAACAAGACCATATGTGCTAATTAAGCATTATTTTTGAGTTCTTGTCTTTGCCTTGTCAGCGGAATCATAGTGTTAATATTTAGTTTTAATGGAAGTGAAATAATGAGGTATTTCTAATTAGTTTCAATTTCAGAGCTTAATATGTCAGATTTTATCATAGAAATAACTAATGAATGAATTCAGTGCAGTAATTTTTGTTGGTTTCTGAAAATTCACAATATAAAATGCTATCTTTATTGGTCCACAAAGGGAAATGTCCTACTGTAGCAGTTAAACTTATACAAAAATAATTAATTTGAACTTTCTATATTTGATTATTAATCTACTGAGATTAAAAGTAGCAAGAAAAACTGCTGGAAAACATCCCGAATCCAGTCTCGTTAACAACAACAGCAAATAAATCCAAATATATAGCAGTCTAATTCTGCAAAATCCTGATGGTTTTAGGTGTGTTTTGTTTACCTTCAAGAATACAATAAACCCTCATAGACTTGGAGATATGACATTCAGTGGTCATTGTCTGAGTTCTTACTTTAAATGTAATCAGTGACGAACTTTGGTCAGTAATAAAATAAAATTGTGAAATAAACTTTTTTATTGGTGTGCCATGCAGAGCAGCTCGGATAAAATGCTGTCTTCATCAATATTAGTACTTCTTTGGTCATGCTGTGTCCATATCTCCAGTGCAGATGCTTTGCTTTCTTCAATGATACAGCCTCTTACCACTGTGTTCCTCAGTAGTTGTGGAGCTAGCGTGGCGTTGCCTGTTCGTGTCTAAGATGGCAGATGAAGTCGAGGCACTCCATAGCTATGTTTGAAATCGTCCACTCTTTCACTCACTCACTACTCCCTATGTAGTGTAAATGAAAAAGTGGACCACATAGGAAATGACCAAATGAGATTTCGGACACTACACGTAAGTTTTCTGAACGTAAAAGCGTCAGTAGATGAGCCGGATATCCTTGTGATGCTCTTTTTTAAAATTTTATGTTGATCGTTTTGTACCTGTTCAATTCTATAATTTTTTTAACTGCATTTATCCTGGATGTTTGTAAGGTGTCTGTAAATAATTTGTCATTTAAAAAAAATCCCTGTGACCGAAGTGGACTCACCAAAATTCACGTAAACAAACCGGGCACTCAGGAGGATAAGTAGCAAATTTTGAAGCTGTTCAGAGCCGCTAAAAGACGTATAAGAGCTAAGCGATGAACGGGTTAGATCCTTTCATGTTTTTCACTGTTATAAATGAAGCAGCACCTAACAGCCTTCTTTCTCTTCTTCTTCTTCTACGGAAAAAAACACAGCCGCATTGTATTGTGGTATACAGGAGTACAATATAGGGTACATCGTATGTACACTCACATTTGCTGTGCATTGTGGTTAACTGCCGAGAAGTCGAACAACACTACAAAATGGCAAACATACTATATAGTGCACTATATCTGTGATAGGGAACGATTTCCAACACAGCTTGTGTCACTGTGTCTGGGGTCAGTGCCAGAAATCAGGTTGTAGCTAATGCTAAGAGAAATTAGCACCTTTCTGATTGATCCTCTCTAAATCATAATGCTACATGGGACCCTGAGTGCTCCTTAGATTCCCACAAAACACAATAGACATGTATTTTTACCAGACTCTTCCTTCCTCTTCCTTCTGTCTCACCTCCTTGTCTAAATCAGGTTTCACACCAAACGCAGTAAGTTATCAGAGCAGCTTTCACAGGATTTATCGTCATCTCAGGACGTCTAGTACTGAAGCTTTGTCACGGCCTGATTGTGCCTCAGGATTGTCTCCTGTCTTTCTCCTGATGTGTTGTTAACACACCTCAAACCGGCCTGTTTTGCTACATACATGCTTTAAAGGAGCACATACCACTGATCAGGACAAACATCTCTGGCTTGGTTTAAATTATAACTCGACGCTGGCAGAGATTCGTTCAGTGATCTCCTGGGAGCCACTCCAATGACCTCATCGATCTTTCCTCCATGTCAGCAGGAGCAGCTAGCATAAGTGTCACACATATTAGTGATGGTTTACATGGAGAGCTGGTGGTATTATGCAGATGTTAGATCGGGAAAACTGACTTTAAACTTGTGTGGACATCTTTAATGCATCTGTTCTGTCACACTTTGAGACATGGATGACAGGAATACAGATGATGCATCTACTGTGTCAGCGTCTCAGAGATTGTTGTCTCTAAAACACGTTTGTGCAGGTTTTACAGCACCATGCATGAAAACGATCTGGCTTTATATGTGAAGTTAGTGATACTCTTCAAACACTGGAACATTTTCATGTCTGTGCTTTTAGCTTTTTCAGGGCTGCAGTAGAAACTTCCAGAGACTTGTGAAAATAAGGATTAGGTTAAAAATAAGACATATTCACAGAGATTGTTTTATTTTACTAATCTCCCTTCTCTTACACTGTAATATTGTTTCAGAGTTTTTCTTCAGGGCAGAGCGCTGAGCAGCATGTAGAGGCTGCGAATCTGTCAGCAAGAACATTGATATTGATTTCTTTTCACCTCGCCTGAATCAAGCTTTTTCTCAGAGCCGGCTTTGGTTGACAGCCTTCAGAAATCAAGAAGTTCATTCTCTTTTCTGTTAATTTAGCCATTTAGCCGTCAAATTATACCGTAGCGAATTATCCCCCCTTTTAATCCCAGTAATGTATTCTGCATTTTTTGAGCTGCGGCGACCGGTCACTCCGCCTTCAATACTTTCTAACTCATCAATCACAATTTAATTAGTTTGAGTTTCAGTCGACTTCTCCGCGCTGCCAAGACGCGGGGAAAACAGTCAAAGTTTTTGGCGGTGGAAGTTGGAGAAAAACACCGAACATTGGCACAGGATGCAGCCTGCTGGCAGCCAAATTCATATTTCCAACATATGGTTCTTTTTCCGAAGGGACCGGGGTTACAAAAAAAAATGATTGGCTGTGAATGCAAGAAGACACAAAGGAAGTAATGAATAAATTCAGAGGAACATTGTGGGACTCCGGGCCGTTAAACCGCTGTGCAACTTCACCAAACTTCATCACTGACTCAATTTAGACGGCTGAAATGTGCCGATACAATGGCCCTACTGTAATATTTGCTCCAATTAGATCACATCAAGTATTAATTGAGCTCATTTGGCTGAGATTGAATTTGCTCAGTCGAATCCAAAGGCAGTGCTGAGCCATAACACTTTAAGTTTGGAGAGACGTTCTCCTCTCTTTGGGTCTGGTTTTGACTGACAGCGGAGTCTCAGCAGGTAATGTGTAAAACAGAAGAAGGAGAGAGAGGAGAGTTCAGTGGATCCAGGAACACACCGTGAAGGGGGTACAACCAGTGATTCATGAACCAAGGGGATGTTTAATGGAAGCACTTATAAAAGGGTTTTTTCTTTTTATAGCTCAGTGTTGACAGAACTATTCAAACTCGAGGGAAACTACTACAAAATATGAGCAAGTGTAACCTCAAATTAGTGTTGGTGCTTGAGAGGGCATAAATCATTACACTCTTGATGGATAACAGGCCAAATCCATGATGAAAGTGGAGTTTGTGAGTAGAAAATTGCTCAATTTGATTTATTAAAGCCGCTGTATGATGCTTACCGATTTCATTTAGATGTTTATTAAGCATTAGTTGTAGTCTTAGCACTTAATTTACTTTCTCATGAAGACAAGCATAGGATATAAACATACACCACAACGCAAAGCCAAAGCTTCTATGCTCTACACATCTGTCATAGTGTTTCAAAGCATAAATAAATGAGAAAAAACAAAACAGAGTAGTTTTGACACTAAACTCTTAAGATCATACCTTTGTCATTAAAGGTCCTGGTGTGTTTGATTATCTACAACATTTCAAGGTTGGTTGTTAAGCAAGGATTTGATACAAGTTGAATTTAAACAAGTGAGAGGATTAGAAAACAAGTGTAGGTGGAGGCTACATAGCTAAAAAATCATAAACCCCAGAAAGTAAATAAAAAGAGTGTTTGAGGTCTTGCACATTTCTCCGTGAACTGAGAGTTTAATAAAAGATGTCAATCTCTTGATCCTCAAGCAGCTTTTAAGAACATTAAAAGTAAAAAAAAGGCGGTGCAGGACATAGGATCTTTAATTGTTTTATGTTTCTATAAGATGCTAAAAAAATTAAAACTAAAATGCTTAAAAAATCAAACTAGTGTGAATTTATCCGACATTTGTGCTCAAGACAGCTTAACTAATGATTACTATACTGTATTTGATAGAAAGTGGAGTATTTATGGACAAAACTGCTCAGTTTGGAATAATTTATAGCACATTAGGAGACATTACAGATTCATTTAAGGTTCTGTGTGTTTGTAAATGGAAGGAGTTGTATTTTTAGTACTTAATTAACCATAAATCAACACAAAAGTACTTTAACAAGTGGTGTGTGTTGGCAGGAATCTAGTAATATGATATGTAATGTGATACACAGGTCATACTATATTTAATGTTATGAACTGGGCATCAAGTCGTGATCTTTATGCATAGTATTGAAAACGAGGAACGAATAAAAGTTGAGTTTCTAATCAGAGTTTAAAAACATGGTCACTGCAGTTGTGTGTCCTAAAGACAATAAAGCAGAAGTGCTCTGAGACTACAAGGCATTTCCAACATTGTCTAGTGAGTTATTGTCAAAAACGTGGGAAATTGCACGATCTTGCATTGTTAACAAATCCAGAAAAAGGGTTTCGACCAATATTCCCTGAGGGCGTTAACAAAAATGTTGAGTTTTATGTTTGTGTTTTAACATCATAATTTCTTCAAAGATTTACTCGAAAAAGTCTGTTTTGTAGGAAGTTGTCAGGAAAAACTGTCGACAAAAGTCTGCTTTTTGTGATTTTTTTTCAGAGGCTAAATAGAAAAAGAAATCTGCTAAAATCAGGATTATAGTTTTGCAGCTCTTTTCAAATTTTTTGGGATATTTTGAGGAGTTTTCAGCATGGTGATCAGGGTTTATAAGCCATTTTGTCATAAGGCATTCACTCTTTTTGCCTGCATTTTATCCTACCCTATTATTTTTAAATGACAACAATAGCCATTTAAAAAGTATCCAGCCGGAGGACACCTTGTGAACCTCTGAAACCTTTAGCCAACAGCACCATCCCTTTAAAATTCACTCCACATTGACACAGCCCATTATCATGATTAATAACACCCCCCTCCGCTCAGTTAATTACAGCTATTTGTAAATTTCCGCTTGTATGTAGTTGTTGATTTACTCATTTGTGATGTGGAAGTCATTGTCAGAAGGCCAATTTGAGGATCCGTTTATGATGAATGACGGTATCTATCGGAGCCAGCGGTGTGAGACAGGGTTATGACTAAGGTCACTCCAAATGGAGTTTGTGGGACTGTAGGTGCTTACAAGTCAGTGTCATCAACATAGATCACCGAGGCCCCCGGATGACCGAGCCGCTCCGCCGCTTTTTAACTGCTGCTACAAAGACGGAGAGGAAGATGGAGGAAGAGGGTTTTTTCTGCGTTGTCAACCGAAAAAAGAAGAAGCATGGAGGGATAAAGGAAGCTCTGATGGACACTGTTGGACCAGCTCGGCGTCCCTTCATCACCTCCTTGATTTATTCTGAGTGTTAACGGCTGCGTTTAGTGTAGCCAGATAGAATACCCATCTTCCCCTCCACTCCTACGCCACCTCGTGATCGTTATGTCATTTGTTTATGATCCACGGCTCGCTCATAATGGCCCGTTTGGCGTAATGCTATCCATCAGTCTTCCCAATGGCCTACTTTCACACGGACACCTTTCCCCCCTCCTCCGTGATGCATTAACGCCAAAACGTGTTAAACCAACGATTGACTTTGAAATAGTGACGCCAGGACGGAGGTGTGTTTGCAGAGCGACGGAGTCATTGTCGTCAAGAGAGGACTATAACGCTCTCTACGCCCATTTGGGAAGTGAGCCCCTCCTGCTTTATGTGTTTTCAAGATCTTGGCACGATTGTGAGGGGAGTGCATTCAGAAAAGAGCATTAAGTAATTGTGAGCTGAGCAATATGGACCAAATCATATCTCATTTTTCAGCTGACTGGCAGTAAGCAAGCTCCATATTTTTTGTGATGGAACAGCAAATGGTTGTCAAAATACTATAATATAATATATAATAAGTTTGCAACAACAGTTGAGGTCCTTGACAATCAAATTGGTGAATTTTTGTTTTTAGCTATCAAAGAAAGTGGCTGATTTCAAACACAACAGTGAGGTCAAATTTTGGCAAGCAGATTTATGCATCCTTTCATTCCAATGTTAATTTGTTGATAACCAAAACCATCAGCTGATCATCGTTTATCAGGAGAAAAGAGAAATGACAACCAGCTTCAAATAAATATTGACAATAAATACTTTGATGACAATGTACTTTCACAGTTTAAGACTTTATACAGGAATTGATTTTGAGGGTTTTGATATAAATAACATCTAACCTCTCATGAAAACACCACACAACAATTAAAATAAAATTGTATTAGCAGTTGTTATGGTAGTTGAATTAGCAGTTGTATGGTAGCTGTATTAGTACTCATTGTAGTTGGTTTAGCAGTTGGTATCGTAGGTGTAATAGCAGTTGGTATGGTAGTTGTATTAACATTTGTCATGGTAGTTGTAGTAGCAGTTGTTTTGGTAGTTGTATTAACAGTTATTATGGTAGCTCTATTAGCAGTTGTTATGGTAGTTGTATTAGCAATTGTTATGGTAGTTGTATTAGCAGTTGTTATTGTAGCTGTATTAGCAGTTGTTATAGTAACTGTTTTAGCAGTTGGTATGGTAGCTGTATTAGACATTGTGATGGTAGTTGTATTAGCAGTTGTTGTAGTTTTATTAGCAGTTTCTATGGTAGTTTTATTAGCAGTTGTTATAGTAGTTGTATTAGCAGTTGTTATAGTAGTTGTTTTAGCAGTTGTTATGGTAGCTGTATTAGCAGTTGTTATGGTAGTTGTATTAGCAGTTGTTATGAGGGTTGTATCAGCAGTTGATATGGTTGTTGTATTATGAGCTGCTATTGTAGTTGATTTAGCAGTTGTTATGGTAGTTGTTTTAGCAGTTGGTATGGTAGCTGTATAAGCCATTGTGATGGTAGTTGTATTAGCAGTTATGGTAAATGAATCAGCAATTGTTATAGTAGTTGTATTAGAAGTTATTATGGTAGTTGTATTAACAGTTGTTATAGTAATTGTATTAGCAGTTGTTATGGTTGTTGTATTATGAGCTGCTATTGTAGTTGTATTAGCAGTTGTTATGGTAGTTGTTTTAGCAGTTGTTATGGTAGTTGTATTAACAGTTCTTATGATAGTTGTATTAGCAGTTGTTATGGTAGTTGTATTAGCAGTTGTTATGGTAGCTGTATTAGCAGTTGTTATAGTAGTTGTGATAACAGCTGTTATGGTAGTTGTGATAACAGCTGTTATGGTAGTTGTATTAGCATTTGTTATGGTAGTTGTATTAGCATTTGTTATGGTAATTGTATTAGCAGTTGTTATGGTAGTTGTATTAGCAGTTGCTACGGTAGTTGTGATAACAGTTGTTATGGTAGTTGTATTAACAGTTCTTATGATAGTTGTATTAGCAGTTGTTATGGTATTTGTAACAAAGGATAATGTCTGACCCTTAATCTGTATTTGAGAGGTATAGATAAAGCTTTAAAACTTATACACTCTGATCCATTCTCACTCTGAGATTTTGAAGCAGCAGTCTGCTCTGCTAGTTGACGCTTGTAAATGCTCCTCACTGCAGAGCAAAAATCCCACTTACTATGTCTTACACAGCCACATGAAAAATTAACTTTAATCCCTTATCTGCCGCGCTCTCCCTCTGGCGTTTTGCATTCCGCTTGCTTGTTTGTTTTTTCGCCGCTCTAACTCCAGAAAAGTGCACACTCTTATCCTCTATTTTCACCAAAAGCAGTCATTAAAGTCCTCATTTTATCCGAGGGTCCGGGGCCGGAAAATGTCAAGGTATCACATAAATCTCCCTCATGGTGGCGTAAATGCTGAACACTGTCTGCCGGGGGAAATAAAATAATCTTACACAAGCACAATATCTACTGACATTTGGTGTCCATAGCAGGAAGATCAGTGTCTGTTTTTCTAATAATGACCCGCAGAATCATTTGAGCCTTTGAGAAAGTTATTGTTTGTGACAAGGGGGGCGTCATATTATGGATTGACTGTTTCATTTGGCAGGACATGAGCCGACCTTTGTCGTAGGCCCGCAGCCTCTCTGCTTAGTGGAAATGTCAGGAACCTTGGATGTATGGTCCCTCTTTTAGCACATTAAGTAAAGAGGGGGACTTTTTAGCAGATGCACTGTTGAAATTAGTGAGCTTGATTAAAGAGATGCAGAATCTCCTTTACAAAGGGGTTGAAAAGGAGTGTTGGATTCCTTACACCTCCCTAAATCCTTTTACATAATCCAGGCTTCGTGAGCTACAGTTTCAGTACATGTCATGGTGCTGAGACTGTCTTTAGTGGCACTAAGTGAGCAGAGAACATCGTAGCCAGATGGGAGGAAAGCATGCACACATCATGACACCCAGGGGGCTTTATCACACACAGAGCTAAACGCCACCTAAGAGTTCACATCTGGATATGAGGAAGTGGAAGCAGTTGTCAAGTTGTCACATAAGAGGGTGCCATATCAAGCCCTTTGACTGTAGGGAAATCTGCTGTGAACGCCGCTAAAGTAAAAGATCCTGTCTCAATAAAACTGTTCCAACTGTTTGACGGATGCAAAGGTCACATTTTATTTCTCGTATTCGAACATAATGTTCACACTAAATTACTTTATTCAGGAAAGGATGGGGCGCCATTTATGGAAGCAGCTTGACATTTAGTTCCTTTAAGGCACAGCCAGCATATAGCAATCTTTTGTAAGACAGAAACGATTGCCAAAATTAAACATCCTATTAAACTACTCCAACAGAAAGAAAGAACTGGGAATAAAGTAAAAGTGTAAAGAAGTTGCTTTTTATCAACATACTGAGAAAGATTTAGCAAAATGCCCAGTAATAGGTAGGGATTGGAGTTGATTTGATTTTGTCGATATCAATGCTATTAACAATCCTGCTATGTGATTCAATTTTTTAAAGATTTCCTTATTGATTCCTGCAGATTCTCCGTGTGAGCAAATGCTGGCGTGTAGATTTTAAAAGGACTGTGAGGAGTTTCTAAGTAATCACAAAAAAGTCTCACTTTTAGATATATGCCTGATTGAAATACACACTTTAAGATGAGTTTTATAGCATCAAAATAGGTTATCTATAAATGCTATTCCTTAGCTTCGCGGTTGGGTCAGACTGGGCTGGATACTCAACTTCAGGAACAAGACAAAACTAGAGTAAATTTATATTATTCTGACACGTCTTAGAGCACCGGGCTGTAAGTAGCAATATATAGCCAGCTACAAAGCTACGATACTAAGTTTTCCAGAAATTGCTTGTTGTCACACACTAAAAACTACCGCTACGTAACTAGAAAGAGATACATTACCTCGTCGCTTTGCATCCTGTAAGTTGTTGAAAAAAGAAGTTGTAAAGCAATGCAGAGTTCTGAGGAAGGTCCAAGCTGCATTCATTAGCATCACAACAAACACGCTTTGGCTTGGGTCACGTCTTTTGGTGCGTTCCAGTTGTAGTCGCCGGTAATAGATTCTCCTCATAGCACCTTTAATTGGCAACAATGTCAAACACATGTCACAGTATAGATAACTGCTTCTGCAAGTTGCTGGTGTTTCCACTCACTTAAGGTTGTGCAGTCGGCGCCTTTGTAAAAAATTCAGCCACAATTCTGACACTTCTGAACCCTGTCAGTGGAAGGAATTGATTAGCGAAAAGACTCATGATATCGATTCTTTGATGAAGCTGTTAATGATTCTTAACTGGAATTGGTTTTCGATTCCCATTCCTGGTAATAGGTGATTTTAAGGCTTATTTTTAACTCAAAGAAATAACATCATGATCTATTCAAGAATGTAGAAACTGGCAGCCAGTGTTTTCTCATATGAATCTTTCTTGGCAAAGCACCCCAGCTGTATAATATCATATAATAAAGAAAATGGTTTAGCCAAAGGAGTTTTCCCAGATCTCAAGAGGAGTTAAGTGGAAACCAATGATTGCTGATTACCTGGCTTGCTGGGCAGCTTTCCACGCTCAAAACTTGGCAAGGAACAGTCGCCTTGTACTGCTCTGAGTATCTGTTCATATGCAGCTATTTAATCTTTCATTGTAAATGACTTTTAGAGATACTCCACATTAGCCCTTGTTTGCCTGGAGACAATGTCCTCCTGTAATTCTGCCATTGCTGGCCTTCATTCTACATGTGTCTTGGGACACTGACATTGTTTTCTGAGCAAATGTGACAATAAACCCTTTCAATATGGCTTAGTTCTTGTTAGTGTTTTCTGAAATTGTTGGCAGAGCTTAAAGAATTCAGAAGAAACACTTTCAGGCAACAAATAATGTATGTGGCACTTAAAGTAAGAGATTTACCTGATTTAATACTCCTGTTTTGTGTCTCTGAAAGATCCTGATGCTGAATAAAATGGATCACACCACAGTTACATTTACATACAGCTTGTCAGCATATCTTCTAAGCATTACTGCTCAAACTAGGCAGTCACAACAAATAAATGGCAAGTTCAACATAATCCAACACCGCAGATGTCACCCCGAAATGTTTTTCCACCTTAAACAGTATTTACAGTAATTCTAAAATAAGAAAGAAAACAAGTACAAGAAGGTTCAAAAAGGAAGAAAACACATGCAGAGCTCCAGACTAACTTTTTGCATTGGTTGCAATGGTGCACCTTAAAATTTTCATTGTGTCACCTTGACGCCATAAGGTCACCATTTTAGCGCTCTCCATATCTCTTATATAATATAAATGAGTAAAGAAATTCTTTATTCGAAGCAAGATTATATATTAAAAGAAAAATAGAGCGTTTAAAGTGCTTCACTGAATGAAATGTACAAATTCAAACTAAAACGTAAAGCAAAATAAAACATCTCCAAATAACAGTGCTTAAAGTGCTTTAATAAACTGATATCCAACATTTCAAACTAAAACTTCTCAAGTTAAACAAAATATTTCAAAATAAAAAGGGCTAATGTTTAAGGTGCTATACTGAACTGAAAAATGAAATAAATGTCCAGATTTTAACTACCAACAACATAACATTTACCTCAACTGGATGCTCTTATTCTCCAATAAATTTGAAGAATAAGACTCCACACACTATAGTCCATATTTACAAAACTGAAACGAAAGTAAATGATAAAAAAATTCTCAAACAGATTTATAAAAAATGACATATAGGACAGTATGTTTCACATCCTGTCCTATATGTCAGAATAGGACAGAATGTGAAATTCTGTCCTATTTTTTTTCTCTTTTTGTGTCTTTTTTATTTCTCTACAGCTTTATGTACAGTCGGGGGCTGTCAGCAGGTCATTTGTCCTCAGTGGACGTGAACACTCATCTCTGTGCCTGTGTGACTAAGAAACTCTCCTTAACAGAAGAAAGAACTGAATGATGTTAAAGTTAATGCTACTTTGCTTTACTTGTTATTGTTGTTAATTATTAATTATCTGATAGTCACTGAGACAAATTCGGCAGAGCTTCAATGCTTCTTCAGAGTTACCGCTCTATGCTGAAACCTGACACCATAGTCAGGCTCCGTCTGGGCTCATTTGCATAATAACAGCTGATTGGATGAGTACTGAGGGCTGTGTGTGTGCATGCGTTTGGGCTGGCCTGCAGCCTGCAGCCTGTGAAGATACAACGCAGGGACAGAGAAAAGAGAGGAAACAGGTGCTGTGTGTTGTCCATTTTCGGCTGATTTTTCCACGACTGCAGCTACGTTTGACCACTTAAACTTGTAAGAGTGCGCCTACCATTTTCTCTTGGTGCACCAGTGCGCCCAAGAAAAAATGCTAGGTGTGCTCTTACAAATTTTGGGTGCATGTGCGCCCAAAATGGTTGCACTCTGGAGCCCTGACATGTTGATAGATGTTGTGCCGCCTAGCTCCACCTCTCACTTGTTGTCTGTCATTAAAGTGTAACTAAGAAGATTTGTTTGGGCCAGTCAGCCGGGGGTTTCAGTCCTGCTCATGTCCCTGTAGAGTAAGCTCACGCCTAGACCTGTCCACAGCACAGAAGAAGAAGAACACACTAAAGTGATTCCCCTACAGCATAATGAAAATGTTACTTTTGTTAGGTATAGTTTTTTCCTGAATAAGCTGAATGACATGCTGCTTTGTGTAACCATACAGCTTATCCTCTGGTTTCACAATCGAGTGTCTCTTTAAGGAGCACCGCTGATCTTTGTGGTTGCCCAGTGAGGTTACACTTTGCTCCACGTACAATGATCTGGCGAACTGTGATGGTGCATATTTCAAATATAATAGAAATAATGAAACAGATGGAAAATTCTAAGTCTAAGTTACCACCCGAGGGCCTACTTATCCTGCCATTCACTTTAAGTTACACTCTTAGATAGCTCTGAAGACAACTATCAACCCTCATTATGGATCATCAAGCTACTGCTCAACTGGCGAATAATGAAATGGTGATTACAGGATTTAATGGCAGCACAGGTTGAGCTGATTTGCTTTGCCATCTGCTCTGTCACAGGGTCAAAAAGACAGCAATAAGGTGAAGTCCAGATCCAGTGGTCCCCTTAACCACATTCAGTCATCAATCGTGTTTTGGCGTACATCTGATTGGTTTTGCTAACTCTGCATCACTTAAGGTTCGCACTAATGTTTTGACACCCTGATTTGAATCATATTAACATTTACCTTCATATTCAAAGTGCTTCTGCTTTGCTTTGACTTTCTGCTGCTCGTCTGCGTCACAACCTCCATCAGGTGTTGGAGACAACTTGCTGTATTTGTCCATTTTGAATGAGCAGACCCTCAGAACTCTTTCAGCCATGTTGCACGGTGACCTCTCGTTCCCCTTGCTCAAACATTAGCTCTGCAGCAACATAAGTTATTCTGGCTCATCATATCAGAGCTGTAATTTGTTTGCTCTGCAGACGTACCCTTGCTAAAGTCGGGCCCCGGTGACAGGCAGGTGCTGCTGTGTGATTTAGTTGGGGCCGACGAGCGCTCAGCAGAGGCCCCGGCAGCTTTAGCATGTGTTCATTAGCGAGTGCTGGGGAAGCTTATCATTCTGAATGGCCTCATTAGTGATAGGGATTAATATGCGGCAGGTTCATTAGAGAGACAGGCGGAGGAGCGTGTTGGCAGAATTGCAACAAGGCGGCTGGTCCGGACTGGCCCTCGCCTCTTGTGTTGTTTTTGCTATTAACGAGGAAGCCGCTGTAACGTTTTTGATCGTTTTATCGCGTCAGATGACACTGTGTATTAAGGTTGAAGATGAATAAACACTTGTTGGAGTGTGATGGAGCTGACAGGAAAAAAAAAAAAAAAAAAAAAAAAAAAAAAAAAAAAAAAAAAAAAAAAAAAAAAATTAAAAAAAAAAAAAAAAAAAAAACAGCAGTGTTTTTATCATTAACGCAGCTGCAGAGTGTAACAAATGATGTGGCCATTATTTCAGTGTGATCTGTGTTGTTTATGCCGTTAAAACCATTCAAACGGAGGGGGATAAGTGTGATAAATGGAAAAAACAGGAACTTTAACTTATAATGTGCTGTTTTAACTGCATAGGAGCATTTTCTGCATTTACCATGTATGTTACTAAATAATGAAAAACCAGTGAACAGCAGAAGAACCCTAATCTATATACTCTTTTTTTGGACTTTTTTATAAATATACCAAACGGATAAGGTTTAAGTCTGATTAATATTAGACCTGCCTTTGGTCATGTGTTAAATCTGAGGGGTTAAACTACAGAGGGCAATATAATAAAAAAGGGACAGGTGCCTGCATAAAATAGGACTATAATGTGTTTAAATGCAACTTTAGGATTAGAATTGTAAGTTTTGGTGATGAACATGTAAAGAATCAGTCATTTTTAGGGTAAATTTTGTTTGCACTGCGTAATTAAAAGTTTCATTTCTGCAATATTATAATGAAATTGGATGGAAAAAAAAAGAATTCCCCTGCCATTGTGTGAGACTGAATTCTACTTGACAGAAAGTGGAATACACTTGGATTTCTTTTTCTTTTGCTACAAGTATGATGCTGAGGAGAAAAATATTTTAGGAAATGCTTCCCTTTCAAGTTCAGAACCTTATTGTACCCAAGGGAGATACCATGTATAGCAGGGCATAAATATTCTGATTGTTAGATTGAGATATCCGTGCAGAAAACTCCCTCTTTCTTTGCATTTGAATGACTCTGAGCTGCTGGTGGGCCACCATTTGCTCAGTCGCTCGCTCGTCCTGTGCCAATAGCATGCTGAGAAGGGGGACTCAGGCTCTGCACGGCCGTGCGCCGCATTAAATATTAATGTCAGCACTATCGTGTGTTCTTTTATTTATTAAATATTTCACCAGCTGAAGACTCAATGCCCGGTTCGAGTTAAAAAGTTCAGTGGAGCGTGTTGTTTCTTCATACGGGGGCTTTAAAATGCCCATGGGTTAGAAAAACCTCTGCAGATTCTCTTTGTTCCCTCCGTCTTCTCAGTACAAACTGCTTTTGTACTGGAGCACTGATCTACTCCGTTCACTTTTGTTTAGCTTTTTCACTTTGTTGGACTCTTTTTATTCTCTCTATTTTTAAACATAAACTATTAATCTTTCTTCTACCTCCCAGAGAGTAGTCTTCTTAGATACAGCGAAGCTTACATGTTCAGTCATCCATGGATTTGACATTATTTCTGGAAGTTTCTGCAGGAAACGAATGGTTTAAAGTGAAAAAACATGCTGGAACATGTTAGTGTGAGCCAAAAACCTGACCAAACACTAAAGCAACATTGAGCTCAGATAGAAGGATGAATGTATATGCAAACAGGAGAAACTCTGCAAAACTGAGACATGTTTTATCAGTCCAGTTTCATGGTAAATTGAAGATGTTAAGGAGCAACTCTGACTTATCGTTTTTTTAAATAATATTTCATTCAAACGTTTAAAGTCAGAGCATATTAAAAGTGTAACCTGTGATGATAGATAGATGGATAGATCATTATGTGTCCATTGCATTTCCCTATAACCCCCTAACATGAGAAAACTCTTTTGCTCGCTCTGTTTATAGCTTCAACTTTTAGAAAATGTGCACATTAACAGTCTGTTGGACAATAATGATGCCATTAGAGGGCACTCCACCTCCCCTTGATGGGAGACCTCCTGAGCAGATGGCTCCAGGAGTAGGACCATTTCCAGGTTTGTCTGTGTAGCCGCAGTAAACATTAGAGCACAGTACTGGGGAGCTTAAGCCATGCCCATGTCTTGAGAAAGGCGTGGTCAGACACAGATTATAAGGATTTACTTTAGCAGCCTGTTCTGAGCAGAGCTGAGTCAGGGGTTTGAGGCATGCCAGCTTTAAGTTAGCTGAAAAGGAACCAGGTCGCCTGTTTTTGTTTTGTTTGATTAAAACTAAGAGACGGGAGAGGCTGGTGTTAGATTATGATAAACGGAGCAAAAAGAAGATCAAGCAGGAACATACACTGTACAACATAATAGTATGAACTCAGGTCTTGTTTAAAGTTATTGAAGTTAAATCAACACTAAATCATTGTTTCTTTGTGATTAATTCAGATACTGTTGCTGTTCTTGACATGCAAGCTGAAAATGCAGAGCATAGACCCATGTACTAACCTCAGTTTTAGGAAGTTGTTATCCCTATTTGTACTGAGTTAGAATACCAAATGCTTATCACTGTCCTTAAGAGACTGGGATGAAGTCCTCGCCCGCCTACAACTTGTAATTACCACGCAAGTGTTTGATAATTTATAACAAACTCGGTGACATTTCCTGCTTCCCCTAAACAGAATATAATTTTCCTTCCCTTTAGTGAGCGCTTCCTCATGTGAACCCTCCCTAGTAGGAAGGAGGAAAACATTTAGTGCAGTTCAAAGGCTTTACATCAAGCTTTACCATTGAGTCTTCAGTTTTATACGTTTGCTTCTGTTGATTTCGCTGTTATTATTGATTTAATGTATTTAAAGCTCACATGCAGGTGACAGCAGGTACAAGAGACTATGATTTCAGTTGCTCTGCTGGTATCCTTGTGCACAATATCTTAAGCAAGCTATGAAGGACTTATTTTAACCTTTGCATAAATGACTTCTCTCACTCAAGGATAAACTTGATTTATGTTTTTTCATGATGGAGATTTACATGGTACATCAACCAGCAGCATCTTTGGATCACTTTGGACTTAAACAAGCGAAGATTAAACTTAAATACATGTTGGTGCCTCAGCATGTTGGATTACGCCAATCATGATGATTCATTCTGACAAAGACCATTCCAGGGCTATAAATTGAATTGAATTGAATTGAACTGATTTATTTCGGTCATGTCAGCACACTTATTCAGCATCACACATTGTCAATAGATGATCACATTGTACATGTCCGAAAGGGAAGACGCAAGAAGCAAAGCTTATCGAGTCCCGTCCCCATTTCCTCAATATTTAGTCTCCTCATTTTTCACATATCATCAGATTATTGTAAATTTGTATTCCATTTACAGAAGTATGACATAATTCTTGAGTGTCTTTTATTGTCCATATGCGACATTTAATGTCCAATCCTTTGTTCGAAGTACGGCATAATTCACTTTCCATTCATTCCAGCTGTCCATATAAATAGATGAGACTTAAGGTGAGTGTTCACCCCCTTGCTTGTGAATGTTCGATCTAAGGAATATTTAAAGAATCTTTATTTTAATAAGGCCTGTCACGATAATCAATAAATCAATTAACCGCACAACAACTATAAACGTCCTCGGTAGGTTTGCCGGCCGATAAGTTGACACGTGCATGCATGTTTGTTTTCCTCCTCTCTTTCTACCAAACAGGCTGGATGAGAAGATGGGTCACTCTGTGCAACTGTCTCAACACCTGGGTGCGTTGGTTCTATAGCGGATTTTGTGGATTTATAACTGAGTGAGCATTTGTCATTCATTCAATTTTTGTGGGAGAGGCGGGGCCGCTCACGCGTACACACACAGGAGGTGCAGCGGAGCCTTTGTCCTTGACAGTCAGCTCTTACTGAGGCGTTTGGTCGGCAAAGATAATATTTATAAAACAGAGCAAAATGGTGCGTGCTTACACACAGTGTCGTTCGCTACATTGCTAAAGAAATGCAGCCCTTCAATGCGGTAGAAATAGCCAGTAATGTTACGCAACATTTGGCAGACAGTATGAATTGACTAGAAGAACTTAGGTGTCACAAACAATTCAGGAACTGTATAAACTATATTTTATTAATTGTTTTTATTGTTGTGTGTTTTTATTGGAGTTTTTTTTTTTACAGACAGGGTCTATTTTTTTTTGATTAGTTTAATGATTTTTATTTACATGCAGTTTTCCCAAAAGAGTCCATTTCATTTTCTAGGTTTTTTTTCTCTTGTTTTGTTACATTTATTTTATTGTTTGTTACATTTATTTTAATAAAAAGCTCTTGACCTTCTAATTACAGTTAAATACTCTTAAGAAAATAAAGTTTATTGCTTATGATACGGTGTACTCACTTTATTATGACGTATATTATAATTACATTAATGAAAAAAATATGTTTCAAAACAATATTGACAATAGTATCGTTTATCTGCAATAATTTTTGGGACAATTATTGTCCAGCAAAATTTGTTATCGTGACAGGCCTAATTTTAATTCACCACAAGAATTCACTGATTTAAAAACCCACTGATTGAATGTTGTTGGCCAGAGGCCACATGCTTTCAGAGTCATGTTCACTCCTTGCTCTTGAACACAGAACCTAATATTTGCTCAGAGATACCTGTTTTAACTGTTGCATCAATGTGCAGGATAAAATGATCTGATTTTTAGGTCAGAGGTTAAAGATCTGGGTCACTGCTGACATGTTTACCCATTGCTTGTGAGTGGAATATATATTTTCCTGTTTGGCCCAGTTTTCCACTCTGACACAGGTATGAGCTGATTAAATTTGGATGTCATAGACCTCAAGTCTCGTGGGTTTGATATTTTAGCTTTGCTTGAGTTTTTTTTTTTTTTTCAATTTGACACAATTTACATTTAGACTTGAGCAGAAACTGGAAACTTCACAACCCACCACTGTCAGCAAATGAACAGGCTGTGGTTGCTCTTCACTTCCTGTTGGTATTTCTTACTAAATACAATTTTATAATCACCAGCATATGAGTTGATTTTCACTTCTAGCCTTAATGATGCTTGTGTTAAATTAACTAAAACCGTCGCTTTAGAACTGCAGAAACATTAGTCAAATGATGACTCTTAAGGGCCCACTCTAATCTGTTTTAATCGAAATACTCTTTCATATTTGTTCGCTTTGTTGCACTTTCAGAAAGTGCAGAAACAAGTGCTGCCGCCCACCTTTTTCCAGCACATCAGTATGCACCAGCTGCTTCACGGCATCACTGTTTCTCCCTCACAAAGACTGCGCCGCAGCATCAAAAAGCGGCTCGAACACAGATGTACCTGACAGCAGAGGGGGTTGGAAAAGCTGGGCTCTGCTTGTCTGATACCTGTCTCTTCCCCGGGCTTACAGTAAAATCAGCTGCCAGGGGTTACACACCTGCTGCGGAGGACGGCGAGGCAGCCGAGAGAGAAGTAGATTTACATATGAGCCTCATCAAATTCAGCGGGCGCACATCTCATCATGGAGGAGGGAGCGTTTTGGAACAAAGTGCCTAAAATTTCCCAGCGCTGTGCCGCCATTCTTGCTCCTTTTATTATCTCTGTGTGATCATGCTCCTCTCTTTTTGGTCGATTGGAGTCATTTTGGATGAAGAATTATGCTCAAACCGACATGGCCCTCTGGATAATCTGTGATTTAAAGCGTATGTCTTGATGTCTCTTAGAGCGGCATGGAAAGTTTTTTTTGATGCATGATTAGTTTTAATGATGAAGTTTGATTATTGAGTGAAATGTGAAAGATCAAGATAATTGTTCCTTAGGTCAAGGTCACTGTCCCTTTCATATGAGCACAGAATATTCTAAATACTTTAAGCCATAGTAAAAACGTTCACTCACTCAAGGACAAACTGAGAATCTTTTGGAGTTAAAGGCCACCAGGCTGATTGTGCAGTCTATCTTTTTAATAGGATATCTTATTGAAGCTTGTAAGGTATTTGCACCAATGTCATCAAAATTTAACCATTTTCTTCTTAAATTGCTGTAAGGTCAAAATCGTAGGTATCCCTGGGTGTCCTAATTTTGTGCAAACTTTGCAAGTTTTCTGATTTGGAGTTAGACCTTGACCCTTTGACTTCCAAACTAGGAAATACATTTGAAACAAATTCCTTGTTGGTAAAATTATTTTGCTTTCTCTTTATTTATCAATATTTAATGTTTTATTTTTCAAATTACCCAATCAGGAAGCAGATATGTTGGTCAACCCTTTGGTTGACTTGCCTGTTAAGGGTTGTCCTTGGCATGAATGTTTTTAAATTTCTGCAATGAAAGTTTTGTTTTTTCATATGAGAACATCACAAAAGAGTAAAATTTAGATATTTAGTGGTGAACCCAGTTTCCTGAGAAATCATGGAGAAATTTTATTTCCCTCAGACTTATATCCTTTAAATAAATGATGATTTTTAAACGATCTGGAGATATGTGAAAAGATTTTTTCTTACTCCGGTGTGTGCTCTTCCAGTTAGATTTCTGAGAATTATGTTTATGTACCGCAGCGCCAGCCAGTGGATACATATTAGTGTAACAAACACTACTCAGAAAGGGGAAAAAAGGAAAAACAGAAAAGTCAACCGCATGGTTACAATGCCAGTAAAAAGATTAAAGTCTTAAAGGTCAAGGTCAGTGTAAACAGTTATCTAATGCCTCCGATTGTTGTATCTCAGGAGGCTTTTAGACTTAGCAGAAATGTCCACCTGGACCACTGAGGAACTAATCGATTTTGGATGAGCAACATTAATTTGACCTCATGATCTGTCATTCCTTGGGAAGGATCATCTCAAGATCTGCTTTAGGAACTTTTGTGAAATGTTGCACAAATATCTTCTCTGATTGAAGGGTGAGGCGGGCAGCTTTGGGACATCATATGTTATGGTTGAAGGTCCTTTCGTGCTCATCTCTCGCCTGTGTCTATGACATCTCAAGATGTTTTGAGGGATTTTATTCTAACTCGCCCAAATGTCCTGTAGCTCTTTCAAAATCGATTGGCCCTTTCCCATTAGCCCTACTCTACTCTGCTCGACTCTACCTGGCTCTGCTCTACTAGCCTTGTGCTGCTTTTCCATTAGCCCCAGTCACCTGCCCAACGGGGTGCAGTGTCGCTGTAAACAGCTGAGCGGCACTGCGGTGATGTCATTTTAAGCGCGACACAACAATCTGTGGCTTTTTGTCACAAACCGAGTGAAAAAGTAAAACAGAAGAAGGCTGCAGGTGGTAAGAAGAAATACCCCTTGAGAAGTACAGGAGAGTTTTGGAAGCTATACAACAGAATGAAGCCGAGGACGAGAGCAATGGAGCTGCAAAGAAAAGACGTATGAGGGTAAGCTAATGGTAGCTACTGCTAGCATGCTAGGTTGTTGTGTTCATGACTCATTGATGACGACATTGTCTGACCAATCAGTAGCCGGCAGTAGGTGACGTCATCTTTTATTATTGACTCAGCTCGCTTGGAACCAGAGCGGAGTAGGTACTATAACTAGCTTGTTTTAGGAGGTACCAGTCTAGTGGAAACACGCTGCAAATCGAGTAGGGCCAAGGCGTGCTAGTGGAGAAGGGCCATATGTCTTTGGGCTAAATGCTCCCCCTTTGCTTCTAAAATTTGTTACAAACCACTCCTCTTCTTGATGGACCACTGTTCTTGCTTCTATCCAGCACATTGCATCACTCACAGGGTCAAAAAGTTCCTTTTTAGTTTGAGTTCCGTTTTATTTTCTCCTGCTGATGCAGCAAACAATCCAAAGATCAAATGCGGTCGTCTATTGTTTTCAAGCCCCAAATCTTTGGCTTACTTACTCTGCCCGCATCTGTCATCATTATTGACTTATTGCCTCAACACGGTCATGACTCATGCTGTTATTGTTTCAACATTTTGGCAAAAATATGCCAAGCATGAATTAAATATAAGAAAAATAATGAGCAGGCGGCTGTTGCATCACCTTATTTTTATTTCTTCCAACAAATAATGGGGGATATTGCAGATAAACCTGCCTCTGGATTAAATTCACACCCCAATTTAAATGGATGTGCCGTATTTAAATGGATATAAACAGCATGATGGCGAATGTTATAAGTTTGGTGATGAAAGCACAGCGCTGTCGTGCTTTCCCAGCGTGTTGCTCAGCAGACATAATAGCAGCACCAAAACTTTGACCCGAATAACAACAAGCGTGCATTCCTGCCATTGTGACTTTAGCGTAATGGATTTTCCCCCCATAACTGTTTTAATGGAGTCATTTGCATGCAGAAATGAGTAAATACACTATATGTGCTATCTAAAAATAGCAGTAAATGAGGAATTTCATTGGCGGTATAAATTTTAATTCTGAAGGAGACGAGTGAAGCAGACACCTGTGTCAGTTTTATTCCCCCCCAGCCAACACGAGGCTCAGTGTGACTGGCTCATAGCGCTGTCACATATCTTCTCTTCTTATATTAATGTATTTTTCCATCACAATGTTCAACTTCCTGAGACGTTTAACTGGAATTTGGCCCAGCTGCTCGTGAAGCCGTGGCTCGATGGAGTCTGTAACGAGACCCAGGCCGAGGTTTTACAAGATTTGCAAGAGCTTTGGGGGCAGAGCTTGACTGCAGACAGGGACTTTTTCTTCTGGTGTTATTCCTTTTAAATTATACCCTCTACTTTCTTACCTTAACATATTTATTATAGGGGAAATAAAATGCAGATTAATGCAGTGGCATTTGGGGTGATAAATGGCATTGTTCGTCTGCAACCATAGATCCAAATTAAGGTTTTATTTCCATTTCTGCTGACTCTCTTACAATAAAGCATCTTCAGAAACAGCTTTGTAACTCTCCTGTAACTCCTAAACCTGCCCCTTAACCTGCACCGTCCAAACATAACCAAGCAACTGCCCTGTGAACTCATCCAGTATCATCTGTTTGAATGGGATCTTGTAAATGTAAAGTGAATTTTCTTACTCTGAAGACCGTTGAATGAACTGATTCTTTTGACGGTCAAAGTAAACCAGCTTTGTAGCCTCCTTTTGCCTGTATAGAGGGGTTTCAAATCTTTTATTCGTTTTCACTTTTTCAACCAAACAATTCAATAAAGCAGGCACTGAGACCCCACCAAGTAGAACAACACAAATTGAAGAACATACAAAACCCCCACCTCAGACAGGACATTGGGTTTCATCAAATGAGTCACATAGCAAAGAAATAAAAAATACACAATCAAGAGTCAGTTTATATATTCAAGATATTGAAGAAGGGGTTGCCATATCTTGTCAAATTGACCTAATTTATCAATCAGAGCATATCTTATTCTCTCCAGGTGAGAAAGTCTAGTAATTTCAGTCAACCACATGTTGGTGGCTGGAACTTCTCTTCCTTTCCAGAACTTCAATTCTAATTTCAATGCTACAACAGTGGCATATGACAGTAGTTTGAGCTGGCTCTTATCGAGAGCAGAAAGGTCAGGTGACACTCCCACCTGAGAAGTGGGTCAAGTTTTTATATCATGTGCAGCATTTCTGACAAAGTTCTAAATACTGTACACCAGAAGGAGGATAATTTAGGTCATAATACATAGCTGTGGAGATGAGTAACTTCCTCAGTGAGACATTTGTCACATATTGGGGAGATATCTGGATATTAGGGTTGCAACGATACACATAATTCACGGTTCGGTTCGATACGTTTCTGTCACGGTTTGATACTTTTTCGATACGAAATATGAGAAATTTCAATGCCTGTTTTACTTGTGGTTTATTAAAATAACCAACATTTGTTTCAACTCAGTGTATATTTTCATTATATTGAATTAAATGTAACTCATGCAGCTAAACCAGGCACATTCATCAGTGCATACTTAGAATCATAAAAAACATCATGTAAAAATAAGAGTAAGTAAAAAAATAAATGTATCTAATAGAGAACTCACCCATCTTATGTGGTGCATTCTTAGCAGCAGTTTAAATATTAAAAAGAACTAGCTTTAAGTGTATCAAGTGTCCGTACTATGTCCTGAAAACCAGTGTTATCCACAACAGAAAAGGGTTTCATGTTAACAGCAATAAAAGTAGCTATCGCCTGGTCGATTTCCTTTTTTCCTCTTTGAATCATGTGCTCATGGCTGTCTAAATGACCCAGGTAAAGTCTGTAGCATGTGTGCTGCTCGTTGTTTCTGTCTGGTTCCACTTGTTTTAACTCCGGTTGATGTCGGCGTTTGTTGTATTTCCCCCGACGTAGTTTAGCATCGTGTTGCACTTCCAACATACTGTTGTGTTTTTACTGTTGCCAAAGTAGTCCCAAACGCCAGATCTGAATGATAGTGGAGGGTCTTCAATTTCAGCTGCAGGTAAAGCACTCGCCATGTTGCAGCGCCCTAGCATATGTAGCTTCTTCTGTCTCAGCAGCTTGGCCGAATGAAAGGTGAGGTGCTACACGCGCAGCTCAGCGGATCTGTGCTCGACAATGCAGCCCGGAGTAGTCGATCACAGATTCACTGAACTTTCAGTGCATAGCACCTCGTCAGAAGTTAGATCAGATAAATAAATACAAAATTGCGTATTGTTCGGTTCACAGGGTGTACCGAACCGAGGCCACTGTATCAAACGATTCAATGCAGATACATGTATTGTTGCACCCCTACTGGATATATCTTCTGAAGCCTTGTCTTAGTGTAATGCAATCCATAGATAACTTTAAGTCGGACAAGGTGATGTCTAGAGGACCCTAATCTTCTCCATGGACGGAGAAGACGTATCTAATAATGGCCTGTGGACTCGAGAAATTATGTGATTTTCTCTTCTCTGCACCTTTAAGATGTCATCTAACGAAATCGTTTGAGCATTCTCTAGGGTGGGAAAATATTTCCTCACGTAATCCCTTATTTTTAGGTAAAGGAAAAATAAGGGATTACTAAGGCCATAATGAGTCTGGAGCTGGCCAAATGAGGCAAAAATTAGCAAATTAGATTTTAAAGGTCATGGTCATGAAAGCCTGTAAGTTACATTTAGCTCTACATCCTCATGTGGGCTCGGTCTGCTCTGATTGGTTGACCGGTCTACTTAGTGGTAACTGGTCTATGCTCTGCTCTGGGCCTGTTATTTTTTGTCAATTGGCTTGAACTGCTGATGAAACAATGGTAGGACATCACACTGGTAGATCTATTCAGGGGGCAGGGGTACAAGCAACTACTTGTGCCTTAAAAAAGGGAAAGAGATGTTGAGTCAGTACATGTTTAACACACTAAAGTGCATTTAAAAGAAACCATAATATGGACTCTTCAATATCCAGCTACAGGTAAAACTGCTTCTGTTTCTTTAGCGGGATAAAACTATTGGGACAAATGATTCGGTTAGAGAGTAAAGAAGCATCACTGTTGTATTTTCTCCTTGGTTTGGTTTTCTTTGTGAGGCAGACCAAAGCCTGTCAGTGCTGTATTGTATAGCTACTTGTCAGAAATTGACTGAATCACACACACCACAAAGCAGATTCTGTTTTCCCTGGAAGTGAACTGAGACACCGTGCTTCCAGATGGGCCAGAGTTCAATTCTTTGGTCTGCACCAAAGTTGATGAGGCCTGTCAGAGCACCCCGAATCTATCAAGCTAACAAATGTGTTAGCGTGAGCGCAGCCTAAGGCTCAAACATTTGGTGACTGCACTTATAATGAAGCCCTGAGTTTCTTTAGGTGTTAGGTGAGTTCATACTAATATGTGGAAATTGCTTTTTATCATTTATTTCAAATGAACTTTTCTTCATTTCTGGGGTTCCAGTTAGTTTTAGCAGTATGTTGCTGGTGTCTTTTATGTCGTTACTGTTGGGTGAAATGAGAAGAGCGATAGTGCTGGAGAGGTGAAAAAAACCCAAAGTGGGCTTATCCAAGATACCTCCCCAAATAGAGTTATTAATACAAATATAAGGAGAAATAGAAATACAATGCAATAAAATGAAATCAACTCAAAACAACCACAAACAAACAAGAAGCTAATGAATTAATTATGAATAAGAACAAAAAGAAGCTTTGGGGTGTTGATGTATTATATATGACTTTAGTCTGAACTTAAAATTGGTCAGAGATGTAGATGTTTTTGTTAAATAATAATATGTATTCCAAATTAATGAACCTCTGTAAGTAAAAGAAAACTGACATTGTGAAGCACGGGAAAAGGGAGTATGAAGTTTAATGGCATGTCTCGTATTGTGCAAATGAATCTGAGAGTTGGTTGTAAAGAAAATACATAAAAGATTCTGGGAGCAAATGAGGTATTCTTCTTTATAGGGAATTCTTTTTAGCTTAATCTGTCCATCATCATTACAGTAAGCTGCATTTACACCGTGTGGAAAAAGTTGCAAGCTCAGCAACAGTAACTACAGGAAGTAAAGATTATGCAGGGTCAATTGAGGACTCGGAAAGCCTCATTATAGGAAAGCAAGACTAAAGGAAATATTTGATATAGAAGTTTGGTGACCCTTGGCTCCGGAAAATATGCACGACACAGAGAGGAAATCAGTTTTCCCTTCATTAAAGAAAGCCTTTGTAGATCCATGGTTTTATCAGGCTGCAGCACTTTGAGTTTGAGTCACCGCTGATGAAAAATGAACAAAGTCAACTGCTTAAGCCCTGTCGGAGGGAAGCTCTGTTTGCTTATCTCCATGTACACGTTTGTTATAGCAAACAGCACATGAATTATAGAAACAAACACTTTACGTGTTTAACTTTGCAGAAGGGGGAGGAAATAGATTTCCAGCTGTTGGAGGGAAGTCAGAAAGATCACCGCCAAACAATGGCATTAAAAAAAGACCCACACTCTCTCCTGACAAACAACCGCTGCTGCTGAACGGCTTGTCTTTTACTGGGGCAGTCTAATTTATTTCAAGAAGCAGGAAGATAAAGAACAAATCTGTCCCTTTGGTATGACAAAGGAGGTCAGTGGCACAGATAGCAGTTCATTACTGGCAGGCAGATGGAAGTTTGGAGAGATGATGGAGGCACAGTGAGTCAACAACTTTCACGAACACAAGTTCAACCACAGGACAGACTGACACTGAGCTGAGCTTCAAAGAATACATATGATCAATCATGGCTGTTTTTAGACACCTTGTTTATCCATCATTTAAAACAAGTTATTAACCCTTTAACTACCAGCTCAACTGTTTGGCATTAATAAATTCAAGGATATCAAAAAACAGAACAAATTAAATCATTGCTTGGTTCCCTTAACACTTCAGGAAACAGAGAAAACAACAAACAAACCAAAAACCAGATATTTTCTTGGTGTGGGATTGAAAAGTTTTAAAAGCGAACAGGTGATTATGTGATGACATAAAAATGAGCAAATATTGGGGCAAAATCAACTGGAAAATGTTTGTCAATAAAATGATTAAAAGTAGATACAATTAAGTGTGACAAAAGGAGAAAAATGTCTTCAATGAATTACAGTTTATTTATATATACATGCTCAAATCAGTAAATGGTCACGTATTTAAAGTAATTATATTAGCTTTTAGTTTTTTTAAACACAAAAAATATCTGTTCTTTTGGTTTGCTCAGTTTTTTCTGTATCCTAAAACACTGACAGAAACAAACAATGACATGCTTTTTAACAAATTAAATATTCCTGAATTTGTTAACTTTTGCCGAACAGTTAAGCAGGAAGTTAAAGATGCTATGAGGAGTTTCTAAGTAATCTCACTTTTAGATATATGCCTGATCGAAATACACACTTTAAGATGAGTTTTATAGCATCAAAATAGGTTATCTATAAATGCTATTCCTTAGCTTCACGGTCGGGTCGGACAGAGCTGGACTGGCCTGGATACTCAACTTCAGGAACAAGACAATTAAAACAAGAGCAAATTTATATTATTCGGACACGTCTTAGAGCACCGGGCTGTATGTAGTGATATATAGCCGGCTAAAAACACTACAATACTAAGTTTTCCAAAAATTGCTTGTTGATACACATCAAAAACTACCGCTACGTAACTAGAAAGAGATACATTACCTCGTCACTTTGCATCCTGTAAGTTGTTGAAAAAAGAAGTTGTAAAGCAACTTCAAAGCTGCATTCATTAGCATCACAACAAACGCACGCTTTGGCTTGGGTCACGTCTTTACGACAGTTGCCGCGCGTGCTCATGGGTAGCAGAGTCTTTATGTCGCCGGAAATAGATTCTCCTCATAGCACCTTTAAAGGGTCATCTTAAAAGTGCAAATTATTATTTCCATGCTTTTTGACAAAGTAATTCAGCTCCAGGTGCTAAACTGTCTCTGTGGCCTTTTGTTCTCTGCAGTTCCATCACATTTGAAACACTTGAAAAGGAACAGCTGCTGGGATATGGTGACTTATCAACGACTTTGTCAGTGGCTGTTTGTTATGTTTGGTTTAGTTTCATATTAGAGTTGGGGTCTTTTGAAGGTGACATGCTGAGAGGTGTCTTGGGGACTAATTGGACTAAACACCCAAGATGGGAGGTCCCCACCTGATGATCGCAGTGATGTTCCAGCTGTTGCTACACATCAGTTTAGGTTATGGAGTTAAATGCCTGGTTAGAGGCCGTGTGGTTGAGTAGACAGCATCAGCATTGTCTCTACCCGGAGCTTGCATGTTCAGACCCTGGGTCAGTTGAAGGTTGTAATGCTGTAACCCGGAGTTCAGTAGTTCCAATCAGTACATAATTAAAATGACTATAAGAGGATGCATTTAAGAGGACAACTCATTTCTCAGCATCTAACATAGTTGACTAAGGGCATTTTCACATTAGGTCCACTTGTTTCGAACCATGCTGCGGCGCGGTTCGCCATGGGTTCGCCCCCCTTCACCTCCCCCGCTGGCTTGCATTCACACTGGCAATATCGAACCATGCCTGAGCCCACTTGTGTATTTGCTCAGTTTGAAACAGCAGGGGGCGATATGCACGTAACTGGTTACCAAACCTGCTACGGAGGAGAACGAAGAAGAGACTACCATGGTAACCATTTCCTACACCAGACAACCAATGTTTACGTTTCGCTCTCTTCTACATTTTCCTTCAAATGTGTTTTTTGTATCGTGTTTGAGACGGCATCAGCGACCTTCTGGACCCTCGTAAATCATCGTAATCCTCAACCAGAATAAACAAATCGACAAATTGAGTAAGCAAAAGATTCAACCGTGGGATTAACAGGAAGTAATGCATCAAAAGTAGATCGGTTCGGACCACTTTGTTTCACACCAGTGAAACTGCACCAAATGTAGGGAGATGGAGTGGATCGAGACCACCCCTTCATGGAGGTCTCAGACCGGCTGATTTGGTGCGCACCAAAGTGCAGTGGTTGCATTCACAATGACACTAACGTACCAAACCTGGGCCAAAACTTCTTTGGTGCGCACTAACTGTGGTTGGTGCGAAAACGCCCTTAGAGTCACCAGTCAACACGGTCACTCTATAAACCTCAACATATTGACAGTCAGAACACTGAGGAAACATATTCCTCCACAGCATGTTCACTAAGAAGAAATTCCTCAGATTCAGTTTTGATCAGCATGATCAGCCTGTTTTAATGATGCTAACAATGTTAATGAACAAATCCTCAAAGGAGAGACTAACGTGCTGTATTTTCGGTTTTCCTCGCCACAAATTTTCAAAAGCACAAAAATATGACCTGAATTTTTATTTGTGAGGCCTTGACTCTCTAAACATTCATTATACACACACAGAAGATTTTAATTTCAGAGAACTGCAAATAGCCTTATTGAAGTTGTGATTAATAACCTACAGTGTGGAATATTTTTCACTTATTGCAGGACTGATTAGAGAAACTGGTGTAGTGTTTCAGCAAAGCTATTTATGACAGTAGAAATTCTCAGTTTAAAAAGTGAAAGGGAGCTTTTTCAATAAAATAATGGAAGAATATATTTATTAACAGCCATTTTATTTTGGCACTTTCCTGATATTGTGTTGGACTCCCTCTTCTCTTCAGAAAGTTCAAGCTTTTGTCCATACTGGCATCCTTACATCATACATTTTCTGGTATTTTGGCTGCACATCTATGATATGAATCTCCTGTTCTAACACATCCCAAGGGTGCAACAATCCTCATGAAGGCTGTGACAGTTAAACAAAACTCAGTTAGAAAATACCAGCCTGATTAAGGCGGGATGGATCCATGCTATCATGTCAGATTCTGACTCTGTCATCTGAAGTTACAACAAAAGCGAGCAATCGTCATTTTTCAGCCTTCTGTTGTCCAGCTTTTGTGATCATGTGGAAATCGTAGCCTCAGTCTTGTCGTGGCAAATTTGTATATCTTCCCACAAGAATGAAAAAAAGATGAAAAGTGGAGGATCTTGAACCAAATGCTGCCTCTGTGAGTTTTATTACAAAAGGGAAAATAGAGGCTTGCAAGTCCAGACAGGGACAGAGATGGGCAGTCCATCATCTGCAGAGAAAGTCTGAAGACATGAGAAGAAGTGCTCACATTTAAAGCATTGCAACTCAAGGATGTGTGTGTTTGGTATGCATGTATGTGTGTTTGTGAATATTTGACTGTGTGCGTGTAGAGGTACATATGTGTACGTGTAAATCCAAAGACGCTGTCCCGGCGTCGTCTCTAAATTATTAGACACAAACAGCTGATGTCTTAGTTGGTACTATGTGTGTGAACCAAGGACAAGGACATCTATGCGCCACTCAGCTGATGTATGTGTATGTAATTAATCTCATCGATGTGTGAGACTCTGCTCTTGTAAGGAAATCATCATTAAATAACTTAAACCATCCAAATGCTGATGAAGTGAAGTGAAGGTCTTTATATGAAACAGGAGCTCATATGTGTGGTGACTCAAATGTGAAGTATGAGCATGAATCAGATTAAAATTTCCACAACAGTCTTAGGTGCTTAGCTTACAGGAGTGGCACCTATTTTGGTCTTCGGCTGCTGTGGGCTGTCTGCTACACATTATGTGTGTTCAGAAATGGTCTTCTGTATATCTTATTTGAGTTATTGTTGCCTTTTTTATCATCTTCATTTTAACCAACAGAACTTCTGGTCAAAATAACTCCTTCCTTCCCCATTCTGATGATCGGTTGGAACCTCAGCAGGTTATCTTTACGCATTGAGATACTGCCATGTGATTGACTAATTAGGTTTTTGCATTAACAAACAGTTGAATGGCTTATCTCATGTGTGGCAGATGATTATACTTGAGTATTGCTTATTTTCTGTTCAATTCCAAGCAGTGCAGTATGCAGAATAAATAGCATCTCAGACATGTGTTGTTCTTTTCTTCCAAAGCAGAGTGCAAACACAGAACATTTCCACATAATCCTGCAGAAAAAAATGAAATAGCATTAGTAATATCGTAGAAAACATAATGGTAGTGAGTAGCAGTCGCTATCATTTGTCCGTCTCTTTGTAGCATTATGATTCAGGGTAAGATGTAGTTTTTCTTGCAGTTTAAACCAGATACTTCTTCCAAGCTCTTAACTTTCGAATTGTTCAAAAATACAGGTTATTACCCTCTTCCCCTTTTACATTTTGCAGGATACGTTGACATTTCACACCGTCACGAGTGCACATGCACATGAAGAAAGATAAAATATGCAGCTGGCATCGCACCTCAGATCTCCTCTTGAGAGTTAAGCTGTTATCCACTCTGTGTTTGGCAATTAAAAGCCATTAGATCACAATGAAAAAGCAATTTTCAAGTGTTTGTACCTATTCCATATGTAAATCGCGGTGCAAGTGCAGTTAATTTACACCAGTGTCCCCTCAAGGCTCGAGGTAATTTGCACCCAGTCTTCTTTGTGAGCAGCATGCTGTCTTGAATGGTTTTACACAATGGCTACAAAGAGATGGAGGGGAGAGTTAATTGGTGCAGGGAGGAATCTAAGAGTGTTGCATGCATCTTAATGTAGGGATATCCGAGGCCAGCTCGTCTTAAACAAGGCTGCAGTTGGAACCTGAAAGGATACATTTGGACATGTATTGTTGTTGTTGTGAGATGCTTTGGCTGATTTAGACGGCATAAATGAGTAAGGCTTTTTTATTTCAAGGTAGATGCACCTTAGCCAAATCCCTGGTGTTTAGAAGCACTTTTATCAAAATCAAAGACTTGTTTTCTAACTTATCTTTGTCAACGGCTGATACTTCTGAAGGTAAACAGACAAGAGGAAACACTGCTCTTACCCACCAGAATCCAGCTGGCACCACTTTTCATTTCCCAGCCAAGTGCGATGTTTCTTCAGCCCTACTCGATGTTTTATAAGACTCCCACTCCTCGCTGCTTTTTAATAATAATGTGCCACCAAAGGGCACATCTATGATATTAATGACACCGAAGAGGAGACTTCCCTTTGTTCAAGTAATTCTCCCTCTTCCTCCCCATAAAAAAGCACTTTAATCTCATTCATAGGTGATGTGCCTTATGGCCTCCTCAGATTCAGACATACTGCAGCTGTGACACCATGTTTCTGTTAACTGTGCCATTTCAGGCTGTCAGAAGCTGGCTGCCAGTTTGAGAGAGGAATTAAGTGTGCTGTCATCTCAATCTGTTGGGATTTACAGAATATAGGACCGCGTATGTTTCTAGTAACTCATAAAATTAATATATAGTTGTAACCGGGGAAAATCTCAGGGTTAAAACTGTAACATGTAATGGTTAGTATATATAAAATCCACGAGGCTTAAAAACACAGGTTACTTTTTGCAGACTTCTCACCAGAGACCTCTATAAGCAGCTAACCAGTAGTTTAGTGTCAGTAATCACAGTGTTTATGCCATTTGAGACCTTGAAGCAGGTATCAAAGCTTCATCAGAGAGCACTGAAATTCTCGTTTGTTTCTATTGACTTGATCCAGCTGTTTCCAGGCCAACCATGTCATCTTTGTACAGTTCATGTTATTTCCTCAATAGACACATCATTCTGTGCTCTAATGTAATATAGGGAATTCCTAATCTTGGATGTGTTTCATACTCCGAAGTTAACTGGACTGCATTAATTTTAAATAGGATTTTGCATAGTATACCTTCAATTAAAAGCCATTCAGAAGAGAATCCAAAATAAAATGTTTTTTTTTTATGTGGAAGAATTAATTCACAACCTTCCATAGTGTGAAACTGTGCAATGTGCTGTTTCTAAAGTCAGACTTCAGTTGATAAAGAGAGCCTTTATGTTTCCTTTGCTGCGTTCTTATAAAAATGTACAGTCTGACATTTAAACTCTAATACTAGTCTAGACCTTCTCTCTTGTGTATTTGCTCCACCTTAAGTGGTCAGGTATAATTGCCTCTCTTTACTTGAACTTTCATTATTTGCCATTGGTATGTTAATGCTATAAACTACTTAAAGGGACTGTGAGGAGAATGTATTACCGGGGACACAAAGACTCTGCTACCCATGAGCACGCGCGGTGACTGTCGTAATGCTGCGTTCCAGTAACCTCGGAACTGGGAGTGACATCATCTTCGACTTATCAGCGTTCCAGTTGAAGTCGGAAAAAAACATGCCGATCTACCAGGCTATTGTTAGCTGTTGTTAGCACGCCCTGTGTTGTTGTTCACAAATATCACATGAAGAATATGATTATCACTATGGCAACATTTTTGTAAATATAAGTCTAACAATACGATGTATACAGCTGATCTAGAGCGACACACCCCAGTCAGAAGTGCAAATAAATGGATTATTACAGGAGCTAAATAACTGTTCACACTGGGGGCATCCATCTTTGATTGTCAGCTTGGGCGTGACGAGGTTTCACAGAGTTCCCAGTAGGAAATTCAGACTTCAGGGGAACATTCCAGCTGCAGTTTCCTACTCGGAACTCAGAAATTCTGACAACAACTGGAACGCACCAAGACGTAACCCAAGCCAAAGCGTGTTTGTTGTGTTGTAGCTCGGACCTTCCTCAAAACTCTGCATTGATTTACAGCTTCTTTTTTTCAACAACTTACAGGATGCAAAGCGATGAGGTAATGTATCTCTTTCTAGTTACGTAGCGGTAGTTTTTGATGTGTGACAACAAGCAAGTTTTGAAAAACGTATTATCTTAGTTTTGTAGCCGGCTATATATCACTACTTACAGCCCAGTGCTCTAAGACGTGTCCGAATAACATTAATTTGCTCTAGTTTTAATTGTCTTGTTCCTGCAGTGGAGTATCCAGGCCAGTCCAGCTCTGTCCGACCCGACTGCGAAGCTAAGGAATAGCATTTATAGATAACCTATTTTGATGCTATAAAACTCATCTTAAAGTGTGTATTTCGATCAGGCATATATCTAAAAGTGAGACTTTTTTGTAATTACTTAGAAACTCCTCACAGTCCCTTTAACTTGAGTGTCCCCTTTAAAAACAACACAAGGACGACATAGATAGTTCCGTTTGAAGCCTTGATCAAACCAGATCAGATGATTTTATGCTGCTTTGCTAATGTTAGGATAGTGAGCTTTTACGCACATCATCCTAACATGCTGGGCTGCAGATAGATCCACTACAGATATAAAAAAGTAATATGTGAAGGACAGGAACTGAACTTTCACCCAGGTGATAATTAGACATTTAAACAAGGATTTATGATAACATAACCCTTTCTTCAACCACATCTGCTCTGCTGTAAGGGTCATGTCTAACTTTGTGTTTTTTCCATTTGGCATAAAAAGACAGGAAGTACTGATGGATTAGGTGAATGCTATCAAACAGCTAAAATAGTTTGCCTAGCAACGTGTTGTCATGTTTTAAAGTCTTTGACCAATCAGATCAGGTCATTGTATGCTGCTGAGGCTTGAAAAAGGATGGTAAGGGTGCATTTACATACTCTCAGCAAGTGGATAATTAAGGACACAGAAAGAGCATGTGAAGGACAGGAACTCAACTTTCACCCATGTAAAATAAAGACCAAGTTTGAAGTGATATAACATTTCCTTAGTGCTTTGCAGAAGAGGCAAAACAACACAAGATGGACACGAGTTTTTGTCAAATATTCTTGTATTTTCTGGTTGATTTCATATTTTCTTAAAAGCACAAATGGATGGTTTCTGTTTTTATAAACTAACAAAGAAGCAGCACAGAAGGTCTTTAATTTTCCTTTTTGAAGTCTGTGTAGCTTGCACTTCATCTCTCTCTCTCTCTTTCTCCTTCAACAAAACAAATTGTGTTTCATCCACAATGATTTTTTTTAATACAGATTGAATTAAAATGCCCTTCAAATTGGTCAGTGGATTTTATCAGCAGTAACAAAGACATGAAATGTTAATATTTTATTTATTGAGTAATGAGAGCTCCATAAGAGCTTTGTGCTTTATTAATGTCAGTCAGTAAATTATTGTATGACTCATGAGTGATTCACAGAATAACAAACCACATACTCTCTATTATAGCCTCTTAGTATTTGTTATGTACTGTTTGGGTTGAATTGGCTGTTGCTGAAACTCTGTTAGTGCTAAATTTGGCCTTGAGAAAGATCTTTTGATTCGCTGAGACTGCCTATTTTAAATCAAGACTGAAATCTGTGAAAATAGATGCCATGTCATCCCAAGTCTTTCTGAGGTTTGTGATTTTCAGGACTAACATTTTGGCATTTCTCCGGTTGAGATCCAGATGTGCCTTTCAGTAACAAAAAGCAGATTTTGTCCGCCAAACACAGGCTTGAACATCTTAACCTGAATCCTTCCAAGATGGCTGAAGCTGTAAACATGTTCCAGCTCTGTCCTCCAGTTGGATGGGCCGTCTTTGGTGTTGTTGGCATCCTCTCTTTGCTGATTTATTTGTTGTCAGAAAGGCCTGTCTCGGATGATGTCTTTGCTAGCAGGTCTGTCTTTATTTGCATCCCTCAGCAGGTGACACTGTACAGTGATTTGTACATAAATGTCTTCCTTTACATCAAAAACTTGACATATTTCTTCTCCCAGATACTTTCTGTTGTGCCTTCTTCCCACACCAATTTCTTACCTTGAAGCGACGGTATTTGGGTCAACCACTGGCAGCCTCCACCCATCTGAACGACAAAGTTTGCTAATGTAAAGTTTTCCAGTGTCAAAACACTTCTTTAAAATAAGTTTAGACAGATATGAGAATAGAAAGCTCAACCAGGAAACCAGGGCTCTGCAGTACTTTTAAATAAATAGGCAACCAAATTACATTTATTGTAATCAAATTTAAAACATAATTAAAGTGAACATGTTTGATTATTTGAAGGAATGCCAGCCAAGAACCTGAGCGGAAGAAGGTCCCAGGTGTGTTCAACATCTGCATGCTTAAAATCCCAACGTGAGGATTTAATAAAGATGTATTAAAGTGACATTAATTTTACAGCACACTGGATTGTGGATTTTCTCCAAGCTGATAACAGCACAGACTTACCTTCAACATGTAACAGGCTTTTCTTTCAGATGGATTTCTGCATCGCAGTGGTTAAAAGTAAATCCTCTCTGAGCTCAATGTGGTTTTAAAGCCACTGTGGTAATTGTGGCTTGTTGTGTTCACATACATGAACAACCTGAGTTCATCTATGTTTAGACACAGTTTACAGGAGAACCACAGTTTTCTGTTTTGCAGAAAATGTCCCTACATCTCTTAGATTTAAGACTATTGCTCAAAAGCTTCATTATCTCCATATATGTGTCTCTGTATCAAGGGCTGATAGAGAGTCACTTATTCACCACTTCCCCTTGACTTAAGCACATCCAGCTGGTGACTGTCATTTCTTTGGATGCATCAGTGGAGAAGGACGACGTGTAGTTTGTAAGAGCTTTGTTTCACAAATGGAAAAGAAACACAAAAAATAAGTAATTTCCCTTCCATTTTCAATAAAGAGAGCAAAACACATAATATTTGATGTTCAGCTTGGAAGACTTAATTGTTCTTTAACAAAGAAAATTGTGAATTTAAAGAGACTGTGAGGAGTTTTTGAGTAATTACAAAAAATTCTCACTTTTAGACGTATGCCTGATCGAAGTACACACTTTAAGATGAGTATCGATGAGTTTTATAGCATCTAAATAGGTTATCTATAAATGCTATTCTTTAGCCTTCCGTTCGGGTCGGACAGGGCCGGACTGGCCTGGATGCTCAACTTCGGGGAACCAGACAATTAAAACTAGAGCAAATTTATATTATTTTATTATTTATATTACACGTCTGAGAGCGCCGGGCTGTAAGTATCGATTTTTAGCCGTCTACAACTACGATAATAACTTTTGCCCGCATTGCTTGTTGTCTCACATCAAAAACTACCGCTACGTAACTAGAAAGAGATACATTACCTCGTGGCTTTGCATCCTGTAAGTTGTTGAAAAAGAAGTTGTAAAGCAATGCAGAGTTCCGACAGAGATCCATGCTGCATTTACCACAACAAACAAACACATTTGGCTTCACGTCTCCGGTGCGTTCAAGTTGTAGTCAAAAGTAGGAATTTTGAGCTCCGGTTAGGAAACTAAAACTGGAACGTCCCCCGAAGTCGGAATTTCCCACTGGGAACTCGGTGAAACCTCGCCACCCCGAGGTGTCAATCAAAGATGGATGCCCCCAGTGTGAACAGTTATTTAGCAATAGCTATATAATATATAATATATAGCTATATAATCAGTTTATTTGCACTTCTGACTGGGGTGTGTCGCTCTAGATCAGCTGTATACAAAGTATTGTTAGACTTATATTTACAAAAATGCTGCCATAGTGATAATCACATTCTTCATACAACAACGCAGGGCGTGCTAACAGCAGCTAACAATAGCCTGGTAGTTAGGCATGTTTTTTTCTGACTTCAACTGGAACGCTGATAACTGGGAGATGATATCACTCCCATTTCCGAGGTTACGGGAACGCAGCATTACGCCGGCGATAAATTCTCCTCATAGCACCTTTAAGGCTTGAGGAAAGGTTTGAACAGGAAAACGTCCACCATGGTTACAATAGGAATGTTCAGGCATATCAACCAGAGCAAAAATTTAGCCTCATTGACAAAGCAGTTTACCTGATCAAATACAAACTAGCTCAGTGAATCAATGTTAGTCATTTAGCTGAAATATTCCCTTATCAACTCTTTCTTTTGTTCTGTATCTCTTGCAAATTGTGGATGTAACAGTCTTTATAGAGGAATTTAACAGACACAATAACAAAGAAGTCATGGCAAACAGGAAAAAGAAGTGTCTTGATTTGACAAACAAAATTAACACCACAAAATCCAGTTTCTGTGTCCGTGAGTTTCAGCAGGAATGAAAACTCAAAAACCTTCAGAGGCATTAGGAATAACTAAAGTAAATATCAGACCCTCAGGTGTCTGACATGGCTGCCACTGGAAAAATTGGCAGTGTTTTCTCACGTAGAAAATCCAAAGGGATTTTATACAGATTTTAAAAAAAGTAATATGTGAAGGACAGGACCTGAACTTTCACCCAGGTGATGATTAGACATTTAAACAAGGATTCATGATAACATAACCCTTTCTTCAACCACATCTGCTCTGCTGTAAGGGTCATGTCTAACTTTGTGTTATTTCCATTTGGCATAAAAGTACTAATGAATTAGGCGAATGCTATCAAACAGCTAAAATAGTTTCCCTAGTAACGTGTTGTCATGTTTTAAAGTCTTTGACCAATCGGATCAGGTCATTTTATGCTGCTGAGGCTTGAAAAAGGGATGGTAAGGATGCATTTACACAGTCTTCATGTTATCTGATCAGCGGCAGGTGGATCCTAAAGGACACAGAAAGAGCATGTGAAGGACAGGAACTCAACTTTCACTCATGTAAAATAAAGGCTAAGGTTGAACTGATGTACTTTACAGAAGAGGCAAAACAACACAAGATAGACATGAGTTTTTGTCAAATATTCCAGTTGTCTAAAATTTAATCAAGAAGATTTAGATCCACTTGCAACATGCCTATCATAGACACCCCCTTGTTTCTGTTTTTCCGGACTTGTGCCATATTTTACAACCTTTTTCATGTATCTGTTTCAACGGATAGAAGAATCCGTGTAATAAAACACTTCTCTCATTATTTCCTTGGATGCAGATGGACACCTTGACTCCATTAAAGCCAAAGTATTTACACACCTGCCTTATTGTGATCAAAATTTAGAGCCCAAAGCAGAGGAAGGACACTCAGCCGGGTTTGTCTGTTTTTTTGATTTACCGGCACTGTTGTCACAAGCCTGTGCTCTCCTTTGGGGGATAAGAACATCAATCTCTCTCTGCCTCTTTCACACTTCCCGTCTGCCTCCTTCTCAATCGATGTCTGCTTGTTTTTCAGTCCTTCCTCTCTGGCAGCAGCCACCGAAAACAGCACCTGTAAAAGCCTGTGAGCTAATGAAGCTTATTTTATAGACCCCACGCCACTAACCTTATCTTCTTATAAAATCTAATGTAAGTGATTAAATTCACTGCCGCCGTACTTTATAATGGCCACATAGAACATGAATGAGATTAGTCACAGAGTGAATTACATACATTTATATCTTCTTTAGCTTCGTGGGCAGGGATAGCAAAAATAACCTAAAGAAATCATATCCAACCTACAAATGATGTCTCTGGCCTTTGCAGCAATCACAGTAATTACAGACTGTGCTTTGGGTGGTTGTGTGTTTCGCCGACAAATGTCACTGAGATCTCACACTGAGATAAATGTTACCAGCATGCCCACTAAGGGAAACTAATTAACTCTCCTACACTACCTATGGCGTCCTATCACAGTGGCTTTCTATGCATCAGATAGAGCCTGCAGCAAATTAACGCCTGCTCGCGGTGCGCTGCCATCCCTGTTTTCATGAATATATGTGGAGAATGAGAAACAGGCAGCGTGGTAAGATTAGACTATCTGACATATACTTCTGTTTTATCAAAATAATGCAGAAAAATTCAAGCCGATGTGTTTATTACTCTGCACCTGTCGTCCATCTTGCGCTGTTTGTGTGCCAACAGGGCTCAAAGGATGGTGTAACACATAAAAATAACCATGAATCTCATTTGACAGACACATCGGTGCAATTGAGACTTCATCATGCAGGACTGATAAAACATCAACACCTTCAGAGAGGACTGTTAACACATGCATGCTTGTTGTGCAGCTCTGCAGTATGTATGGCTGTCAATTCTGAAAGGATCTGTGACACAACACCTTATCTTTAAATAAATCCGAACCCCCCCTGCCCCCCATCAACCCTGCTACAACCCAGACGAAGCATTTCTAGTGGATCATGCAGAGGAGGTTTTGTTTGTTTGTTGGCAAGATTATGCAAAAACTACTGGGTGGATTTTGCTGAAATTTTCAGGAGATGTTTGGACTGGCCACCAAACTTAAAAGAGCTTAGATTCTGGTGGTGATCTGGTGAACTGCTATGAGTAACCGATCATTCAGAAACGGACTCCTAGGTCTGGTTGAATTTTGGATTTTGCAAGGATGACGAGAGGAAACTGATAGAAGACAGTCAGCCTGTCTAAACATGAAGCTGCAGCAAACAAAAAAGACGTGCGTGGTTAAAGCAGCCGTAACTCCTCCAGTAAATAAGCTGAAGATTCAGTGAGCCATATCTGAGAGAATTCCAGGTGGTTTATTAGTATTCTCTGTCTAAATTATGTATAAATCCTGTAAATAATAGCATTTGTATCATTCTGGAGTGTATTCTTGTGTGTAAAAGTACTTTTTGAACATTTTGAGCACATTACAACAATACCGTGACAATAATGATAACCATGATCATTTTGGTCACAATAACCGTGATACAGAGTTTTCATATTGTTACATCCCTATCATGGAACCATTGCTTACAGGTGAAACAGCAATGTGGTGGAGGTTTGCACTCTCCCAGTGCTGTCTAGATTTCTTTTTTATTATTTTATCAGATTAATACAACAGTGGCAAAGCACAACAGAAGTTAGTCTTCTGTAAATTTATATTAAAATGCCATCCTGCCAACAAAAATAACACACAAAAGCACAGGCTGCTATAAAACGAAAAAAATATTGCCTGTCTGGCTGGCGTTCTGATATAATATGCCAGGATCACATACCTGCCATCTTGTCGGGGATAGAGTGCTGCTCTCCTTTTATTCATAATAATTTCTGTTGACCAGAGTACCTGATCAGAGCTCACTGAGTGTCCTGGTTATGGCCTTTGTTTGGGCTTAACACTTGATGAAGCATCACTGGACTGCAGAGCTTCCTCCACCACCTCACTTGAGTGAAAAGCCAACAGGTTTGATTTCTCGCTGTTGAAGGATACATCGCTGTCTTTGGTTTTAAAATTTCCAACAGTGTAGAACCCAAAATACTACGGAGCCCCTAAAGGGACATAAGGGTGAAATAAAACTGAGGGGTAAAAAAATAAAAAAGGACGAACTTTTGCAAGATCTCGCAAAAGAATTGCGAGATCTCGCGATCATTTTTGCGAGATCTCGCAAAGCTTCTTTTCTTTTAAACCAGCGTCAATGAACCGGAAGTAAAACAGACAATGATGGAGGACTATCGACATCACCCGTGGGAGAAGTTTATAGACTTTATAGACTTATAGACAAATCCATGTCTGCGGCCAAGAACTAATTTTATATCTTTATATGTAAGGCCAATACCAAAATAAAGGTCTATAAACTTCTCCCACGGGTGATGTCGATAGTCCTCCATCATTGTCTGTTTTACTTCCGGTTCATTGACGCTGGTTTAAAAGAAAAGAAGCTTTGCAAGATCTCGCAAAAATGATCGCGAGATCTCGCATTTCTTTTGTGAGATCTCACAAAAGTTCGTCCTTTTTCATTTTTTTACCCCTCAATTTTATTTCACCCTTATGTCCCTTTAGGGGCTCCGTAAAATACTGATATCAGGAGTGTATTTTTTATTATTAGTGCATGGACCGTCGACTTATGCATTTTAATAAAGTCTAAATTAAATGAACTTTGACCACCTTCTTAGTCTTACTCCTCCGCTCAAAGCAGTTGTGACATTTCTCCAAACTTTCTGATAAGCACCATTAGTGAAAGTCATAATCCAGTGTTTAAATCTGTTTAAACCACTAGAATTAAAGCCATTTTTTTAGCTAAATGAGATGACAAGTTACAAGATGGCTGTTTGGCAGAGGTAGGAAATGTCGTCCTATTTCATACTAATATGACTTTTAATGATCTTGATAGAAGTCAGCAGTCTGAAGGTAGAATAAATAATATGATTTTCAGGGGTGTCAAATTATCGCGTTAATTTAGATTAATTACAGTCATAATTAGCGCGCTATGTTTTTTAATCTCAATCTAATTTTTTATCAGATTTCACTGTTTTGGTAGTTTCAGAGGGCAAAACCTTAAAACACTAGAGCAGCTGGTGATTGGACAATCAGTCAGCTTGTCACACTCTTCACAGACCAATCACATCAAGCCAAAGTATGAAGTAGCTCTTCGATCCTTTTGTTAGCCGTTAGCTTAAACTACTAGTGTCTTATCTTACATTAAATGATACCACACAGATTTATCATCTGCCACTTATGTGACATGAATCTCGTCAAAGACAAAACCCACCAAGTTCTCCTGGTAAACCTCTGAGGAGGACGTATTTGATACCGTAGGGTAGCCATGACTACGGCTCAGCGTTGTTAGCGCAGAATTTCTGCATCAATGTCCTAGCAGTGATCACCAGTGGGGAGAAGAGGAAAATCATTCGCTCCTCTTTTAAAGGAGAAATCAAGTCCATTTCTGATAACACTGCAGATCTTTCAGCACCCATGGAGACAGCTTTACACGCCGCTGTCGTTTTCAAACATGCAGTCACTTCCCGTTGTCGTCACGTCTGCAGCTTCGCCTCTGTCTCCTGATTAGGCTGTTAAAGCTGGAGAGTTTTTCTGCGTTGTGCTTCTTGTGCTTCAGGGGGGTGGAGAACAATCTTTTGATCTGCCAAATAATCTAATGAATTTGAATTAAAATACCTCAAGTTGAGCTTTTTTTTTTTTTTTTTTAGCAATTTTCAAATGAAATAAAAAATAGATTAGATTAGATTAATAACAGGTCATAATTAATCATTTTTTTAAATCCACTGACAGCACTAATGATTTTGCCCCTTAAAGGCTTCATATCATATTTCAATATACATTTATGATACATGTAGCTAATCAATATGATCAACAAATTACTGAAAAAAAACATCTTAATATGACTACATAAATAATGAAAGTGTCCTCAGGTGGATTGTCAGTTGCTAAAAACACCTAATGTTTACAATAAAAAAATATGCATGTTAAATTTTACGGACATTTTTTTATTTCAGTAGAAAGCTAAATTAACATTACACCTCAAAATAAGAATTTTCTGGATATAATTTGTGTTTTCAGACTTTAAAGGGATAATGATGAGCACTGGTATCTGCACATGAAAAACACATATGTGTGGCGTGTCTGGTTTTCAGTGAACTCGTTCTTTCTTCCCCTGCTGTTTCAAGTCGGCAACATCCTCCATGATAAATCGCTCTGCCATTTCAAACACAAATTAACAGCACCCAGAGGATAAATCCCACTTACTGTGCTGATCCTCCGAGTCCTCTCCTAATGCCACATTTTGATGTTAATGTTTGAACAATGTTTGATGTATTGCTCCGAAAGATGATGAGCACTCATGTCTCCCTCTGGATGAACTCTAATAACACTGGAACTTTGGTCCCCTGACTCTCATCATAAAGTCAGACATTAAATCAGTCCAGCGCTTCAGTTCACCAGTAAATACCTTCAAAACTGATGATGATTCAGCAGGATGTTGGGTTAAATACTGGGCAGAAAAAAGGGCAGTAAAGGAGCTGAACAACAAGTTTACACCTTTACTCAAAGCCAAATCATAAAAACAATGTTTGGATCCGCGTGCATTTAGTGCTTTAAACAAGTGTTCATTTACTTTGTGTGCGTAGATACCGAGTTCACCCACTTCTCATAGTAATTTAGATCCAGTAACAATGACTAAGGTGATTGTATGTGTCAAAGGTAGGGATGTAACGGTTACCAGTAAAATGGTAAACCGCGGTAAAATTTCCCACGGTTATCCTATTAAATCACCGAGTTACAGAGTTTGATCACCACACTGATGATGCTGCTCTTTGCCTCAAAAAAACTGAACTATGTGTGTCTGCCCCTGATGAAGCAGCCGTGTCTTACAAGCGGAGGTGCGCATGTGCAATCCAGCTGTTGGAGCCTCACTCAGACTCTTAACAGGTTTTCACACTCAAAACAGCTAAAGTCTGGTTGAAGTTTGGATTTTACAAGGATGTCGCGGGGAAACTGATTGACGACAGTCACCCTGTCTAATACACCAAGCATAGACACCAAGATATACAAAAATGTGCGTGATTAAAACTGCTGTAACTCCTCAAGTAAACGAGCAGACTGAGAGAGAGAGGATTCAGTGAGCCATACCTGAGTGAATTATAGGCAGTTTATCAGTATTTTCTGTGTTAAAAACATACAATGGTTGTTAATAACAGCATTAGTATCAATCTGAAGTGTGTTCTTGCTGTTCTTTGGCCATTTATTTGCCGTATTTGTCGTAATAGATCGTCTTTTTCCATCATAGGTCGTGTTTTATGGATTTCATCAATCATAATTAGGAAATATTAAAGAAGGAGATGTCAAAGACATCTGCCATAGAGAGGGGAGACCAGAGAAGAGACATGAAGGGTTCTAACTGCTTCAGGGACTATCATTAGTAAAACAAAAAATAGATTAAAAAAAGAAAGACCTGGACATGGTCTAATATAACGAGCTGTAACATGGACACTAATTCTGCAGATGTGTGAGTGTATGTAAAATAGGTTAAATTTATTTTTGACCATCTGAAAAATTTGAACATGTTCATTAAAAATTGTTTATGAAGAGAAACCTGTTAAAAGTTCAAATCCGTTTTATTCTTTTCTTGTAATTACACACAGTTTAAAGGTGCTATGAGGAGAATCCATTTCCGGCGACATAAAGACTCTACTACCCATGAGCACGCGCGGCGACTGTTGTAAAGACGTGACCCAAGCCAAAGCGTGCGTTTGTTGTGATGCTAATGAATGCAGCTCAGACCTTCCTCAGAACTCTGCATTGCTTTACAACTTCTTTTTTCAACAACTCACAGGATGCAAAGTGACGAGGTAATGTATCTCTTTCTAGTTACGTAGCGGTAGTTTTTGATGTGTGACAACAAGCAATTTTTGGAAAACTTAGTATCGTAGTTTTGTAGCCGGCTATATATCGCTACTTACAGCCCGGTGCTCTAAGACGTGTCTGAATAATATAAATTTGCTCTAGTTTTAATTGTCTTGTTCCCAAAGTTGTGTCCAGTCCAGCCCTGTCCAACCCGACCGCGAGCTAAGGAATAGCATTTATATATAACCTATTTTGATGCTATAAAACTTGTCTTAAAGTGTGTATTTAGATCAGTCATATATATAAAACAGTGAGACTTTTTGTAATGACTTAGAAACTCCTCATAGCATCTTTAAGCATTTATTACACAATAATGACAAATACTTGCCAGAACTGTTTACTTCTATTTCTCATGATAAAAGTTTTAAAAAGACAAAGGAGGGCGGACATTAGCTCAGTTGGTAGAGCGTCCGCCCATGTACGGGGACTTCCGAACCCCAGCAGCGGCAGTAGGTTCGAATCCCGGCCACAGCCCTTTGCTGCATGTCTACCTCCCTCTCTTCACCCGCTTTCCTGTCAATCTCCAGCTGTCCTATCAATAAAGGCCACAAAAGCCCGAAAAAATAACTTTAAAAAAAAAAAAAAAAAAAAGACAAAGGAACTGTTAAAGATATAACGTTTTTAAAGTTAAAGTACTTTTTGAACATTTTGAGCACACTGCAACAATACCGTGATAATAATGATGGCCGTGGTAATTTTGGGTACAATAACCGTGGTATGAAATTTTCATACAAAGGTTAAAAAGGGGTTTACGTCAGTGCAGTCTTCCTCCTTTTAAAGCCCAAACACCCTATAGGTCCCAACAGTGTTGCAGAGGGCATTAATCCACATGTTGATCGTTTACTGTAAATTTCTAACTAGAGTCTGAGTTATGGTGTCAGACAGAACAAATGTAAGAAACCGAGCTGGGACCATTACGGTTTAATGTGAGCTGTCCTCATGAATCAACCCCCCCACCCTGCAGGGAGTCATGGGAAGGTGTCTGTACTAAGGACTTTCCTCCAGAGGGCTTTTTCTCAGTTTGGCATCCCCAAGGTGAACATCCTATTAACCCCTCGATGCTTGTGTGGAGACAGATTGGTTCATTTGAGTGCCAATGGTGCAGAAGGCTTTTTGGAAAGTTTCTCCAGCGCTCACATGCAGCTCTCTCTCATTCCTGTTCTCTCAAAGACACTAAGGGGTTTTTGTTGGCAGCCACAGCGCTCTAAACAGCTCTGAAAAGGGTTGGTATAGACAGAAAAGGCAGATAATTGGACCTTGCTTTGAATGCAAATCTAAATGAAGGATGGCAGTATCGGCACCGTTGATTAAGGACGGTCTGGGAAGTCCTAAAAACCTGCAGGTTAGATTCACTTAAGACTTTAAATCACCCTGAGATGTGAGTGTTTGCCCTCCTGGGAAGCATGTTTTTTTGAGAATAGATGGATAAATTACATTGAACTTTTTCGAATTTAACTGAATGTATTCTGCCAGATTGCTTCAGAGCTGTTGAAGAATTATAAGTGTACGTCAGAGCATCAGTTACAAGAGTTTTTACTTTTTAATACGATTTACCGTTTCTCCTATTTGATTATCAGGTTCATGAGTGCAGCAGAGTAGCAGAGATGAAACAATGTCTGAAGATGTGGTTATCGTAATGATGCAAGTAAAAGCTAGCCATCCTCAAAATCTGTTTTTAAATAAGAAATCTGGCAACAAATATAAGGCGATGTCTAATATCTAAGCAAACATCAGCATACTGTGAGTAAATGTTGCTAAAGTGTAGTATTTGAACAATCCGGCCTTTCCCTTGTCTTTTGTTTATGTCGGCATTTGGGGGATTTTGCTGTTCTTGAAGACTTTTGCTTGAAAGCTAAACAGGACAGTAAGCCTAACATTTTACAAGGGCTGCTTGATTATGGCAAGAATTAAAATGACAGATATTTTGATCCTGATTAGAAAACACAGTTACCCTCTGATCAGACATTTGTGAGTAATATGCATTTATCAGAGCCCATTAATGACTTTCCCCATGTCAACAGCTGGGACACTTTGAGGATGACGTGGAAATACAACATATACAGAAAAATAAGTTGGATATGATTTTAATTGATCCGTTAATGTCCAACTGAAACTGGCTGAAATTGAAACTCAATCACTTGAGAGGGGTCTGGCTGCAGACCTGCACTGACAGGACCCTACGTTGCAGACCTGCACTGAGTAGACCATAGACCATAGACTGTAAAAAACCATGGATGTATTATAAGAACACCATGACACTGGGCTCAAATTGAAGCCTCCACAAAAACTGCTCCCCCTGGTGACTGGCTGCAGTATAGGTCAAATCTCCGTCTCCTCCATTCATCTGGACGGGCCGAAGTGAAACTTCAAAAAATTAATACACCTCGTAGAAATATTTCTCCCATCCGTATGCTGTGGTGATATGAAAGTATTATTGGGCTGCGTGTTTTCCAAGTCCTCTTTTTTTCTGAAAAGTTTCTTTTTTATTAGTTATTAGAGTTTAAAAATGATCGCGGTTTACGGCAGGTTCACAATGATTGTGACGGCGTTTGCTGAGTTGTGTTGATTTACAGCTGCGTCCGGATTATGGCCCAAATTCTCTACTGGTTGCACAATGGCGGTGCCCTGACGGGGGATATTATGGCTTCAAATCCGTTCCATGGTAGAAGACGGAGCCACGCTATCCAGTTCTTATAATACATCCATGGTAATACTTCAGTAGTCTGCTTACGGTGATCACTTTGGGCGTTAACCACACACTGGGGCATCTGGAAAAAAAAACGTAACGTGACGTCGGAGGTCTGCAACGTAGGGTCCTGTCAGTGCAGGAAACGTAACGTGATGTCGGCGTAACGTGACGTCGGGTCCTCTCAGTGCAGCGGGTCCTCTCAGTGCAGGTCTGCAGGTCTGCAGCCAGACTGTCTTGAATCACTTGGCCACAGCCCTACAAAAAACACTTTCAGAGGCTTTGGGCCCTAAAAAATCTTAAAAGCACTCAGAAGTCTGTTATAAAAAGTGTTGGGCACATTACTTTAAAAAAGTAATTATTTATAGTTCCTAGTTACTTTTCCCAAAAAGTAATTGAGTTACTAACGGAATTACTCCTTCATAAATGTAATTAGTTACCAGGTAAAGTAATTGGTATGTTACTTTTTGTAAAATCTTTTGCTGCGTGAACAATATGGCTTCATCTCTCTCCCTCCGTGTTACCTGCTGCAGCAGCTCTGACGTCGTCAGTGGAGTTCTTGATATTTTTCCTCACTAACTTTTAGATTTTTTTAAAACAGACACTTTGTTTTAAGACATAATTTACACTTCACATGTGTGTTCTTGCCTTTTACTTCTTGTATTTCCATCCTGAAAACAGTTTTAACTCCACAGACCGCTTCAGACTCACTGTTGTTGCAGCTAGCCGTGTTGCCAGATTTTGCGATTGAAATAAGCATTTTGACAAACCTGCATGAGGCGTGTTTTAATTTTTATCCACGTTAATATATGTACATATTGACACATATTTCTTCTTTTCTGTCTCTTAATTTACTTATTAAACATCCTTTTGTTTTGAGGTGGAACATCCTTTTCTTTATACAGAAGTGATTGTTTATAACTCAACAAATTGTTATAAAAGATGTTTAAAGGATCATTTAAATACTAAAATTTACTAAAATAATTTCTAAATTACTAAAATTGGTTATGTGTAAATTTTTTGATTATTTTTTTGTTTTCATTTATGGTCACTTTTTCTCTGGAGTCATTGACAATACGATCCTTCATAGAACTCACTCATACAGACCACTTGTGTTTTTTATTTGATCTTTTAATTTCTTCTTTTTTATTTGTGGTGGTATGTGTTTTGTTATTAGTTTGTCATAACTTCTGAGTACCTTGTTTTTGTTAGATTGCTTTTTCTTTTTCTCCTTGTCTTGCATGTTTTATGTCCATATAGTGTTGTGTAAATTTGTTATACTTTAGGTGGAGGCTTCAAATAAGCCCTTGGGGCTTTTCGCCTTTTCCTGCGCCTCATATAATTGTTATCTTTGAATTTTGTGTATTTCATAATTGTGCAAAATAAATAAAATAAAATAAAATAACTCAGTTATTGCTAAACAGTCTGTTTAACCTTGATATTTGTAACTGAACAGACATGTCAGGATTTTATGTAAGTTTTATCTAAATCATCTACAGCTTTATTTTGGTGCAAAACAGTAGTAGTTACATTAAGAATCAATTTAAATCTGCTATAATAATTTAAATTTGTGTAAGGGTGGGATAACATAAATTTTAATAACTTCTGAATTGGGTTTATATGGATGGTAGTACATACAGCAGATTCTTCCTGGGTTTGGGGGCACAATGAGCCCAAACGAGCAACTGCACAAGCCCAAAAAAAGTACAACCCACAACTCCAAATATACACATGCAAGTAAGAAAAAGAAGAAGCCGAAAGTCGCTTATAATAAGCAGACCTGGCAACTTTGGCATCGCGTTCTCTCGTCTGTCTGTTAGCGGCAGAGCTCCTGTTGGTGTCTGGCTGAGCGAGGCAGGTTAGATAACAGCTGCTTGGCATCATTGCAAAGTAACGTGCCACATTTCACTGCTGGTAATGGTAACGGCGTTGTAACGCATGAAAAAGTAATTAATTGGATTACCCGTTACTGGGAATATATGATGGCGTTAATAACGACATTATTTCTAACACCATTACTCCCAACACTGGTTATAAACAATTAAATCCACAATATGTGTAGTGCATGAACAGTTTCTCTACCCTCGTAGTGATCTATAATCCCAAATTGTTTTGTGGGTCCTTTGCTCAGTCATTGATAAACTCTCTAAAATACAGGAGGCAGTCCCATGCTTTCTAGTTTTAAATAATGCTGTAGTATGCATTTGTTCGCTGAAAGTTTTTAAGAGAGTTAAACAAAAGGTAATGATTTTGATAACTGTTTTTTGAGTTGGTGTTCCAGGCTGAAGATTGATAAAAGAATTCACCTAGTGTGGACTGCATGGTCCCCAAGTTGGTGATAAACTGTTTCCTGCACATGGTCTAAACTTTTAAAATGAATTTATTCAGTGATGCACCAAAAAACCTCTGCTAAAAATACAAACATGATGACAGTGCAGATGGACAGGAACATTTCCATACGGTCATGAAAATAATTGGATCTGTTACGACTCATATTGATCTCAAACTTGAACTTTTATGAACTTTCAAAGCTGAAACTCGACCTACTACTGAGATTATGAGTACAAACCTAACCAGGCAAGTTGTGGCCTCTTCTGAAACTTAGAAGCTAAATTTGCTGGAGCACAGCCTAATAAGAACAAAATTCCCTCCACCTAATTCCACCTTCACTTGGTTTCTGCCCACACACTAACAAGGTGTTCAGAGCACCGAGCCAAACATTTCAGTCAAATAAAAATACGACTTATTGGGAGGAATGGTGCAGTGTAATAAGGATAAAACCGGCTCTGCGCTAATTCCAAAGTGTGGTCATAACACCACCTCTGCAAAATCTAGAAAAAGCCTGCCACATTATGTACGTCCGTTGCGTTTGATCCCATAAAGTTCTGCTGTCAGCTTCACTAAAATCCCAGCCTGTCATCAAAAATTGCAAAACAAGCTCCTGGCATCCCAGGCTCATTGTCGAGCGAGGGTGTCACAGCTCGCACGCTCCTCAACACGGAGCAAAAAAACTTTCGACTCTGAGGGGCGAGCGAGTGGTAATGAGGGGGGATCCGCGAGGCTGCAGTCGTTTCCTACCTTAGCTGTCTGTCAGGGGCCTCGTTATCTCAGCTTTTCCACCGCTGGTCGGCCTTGTTATCCTTAAGTCCTGTCTATTGTCTCATTACTTCAGCGCAGGAAGAACCAGTGTCATATTAAAAAGACTGGACAGTTTCTATTCATGGACGCCGGGCCCAGGTTTCATCACACCGTCTTGCCTGTAGGGATTATGTTGTACCAGGGCCTTGATATTAGTGTCAGAATCCAACGATGCAAGGTGGTGGATCTTCCAATCCAGCGATCATCAGTGCGGAGGAGCAGGAAATCTCCCCTCTGACACTGGATTAAATGCAGCGCTGTGTGGTCTGACAGGATCACAGCCTTAAGGTCATGTGTAACTCATCGCCTTTTGATTGAAAATTTCACCTTCACATGAGATCACGCCGTCAAGACTCAGGAACATCCTGGATTTGATGGAAAAGCCAGTGGTTTTACTTCTTTTAGTGTCTTATTATTGAGCATGTCTTGGGTTTTTCATGGCAGGAAAAGCAAAGTAAGACAAATATAGTAACATTTCTTCATAAGCAATAGTGCATTTTCTCCCTTTAGATAATTATAGTGAGAGTTGTTTGGAACTTAATCATCCAAAATATAAATTGTTATTACATCTGTAGCAGCATCTTTACAACTTCAGATCAGCAGCTCCCAAACTTATGAATAATTTATAACTTTAATCTTAAAGCACCTCTCGAAGCCAGAGTTACAAGACTCACAGATAAATAAAATATACAAGGTAAAGATGTGGAAAATCAAATGCAGCAAAGCCACAAAAATACAAATAAGACAATAAATATTGAAACATATAACTGAAAGTAGTACAGGGCTTAAGAGAAGCAGGAAAACTGAAAATGTTTTTCACACGATATAAAGAGTTTGAGATCCTGTGGGCAAGCCCGATCACAATTAGGCCCCTTTTCCATTAGCCCTACTCTACTCTACTCGCCTTGTGCTGCTTTTCCATTAGCCCCAGTCGTCTGCCCAACGGGGTGCAGTGTCGCTGAGCGTCTCTGCGGTGATGCCATTTTCAGCGCGACAAAATCTGTGGCTTTTTGTCACAAACCGAGTAAAAAAGGAAAGCAGGAGAGGGCTGCAGGTGGCAAGAAGAAATACCCTTTGAGAAAAACAGGAGAGTTTTGGAAGCTAAACAACAGAATGAAGCCGAGGACGAGAGCAATCGAGTTGCAAAGAAAAGACGTTTGAGGGTAAGCTAACAGTAGCTACCGCTAGCATGCTAGGTCGTCAAGCTCATGACTCATTGATGACGACATTGTCTGACCAATCAGTAGCCGGCAGTCGGTGACATCATCGTTTAGCATCGACTCAGCTCGCTTGGAACCAGAGCGGAGTAGGTACTCAAACTAGCTTGTTTTAGGAGGTACCAGGCTAGTGGAAACACGCCGCAAATCGAGTAGGGCCAAGGAGAGTAGGGCCAAGGCGTGCTTGTGGAAAAGGGCCATAAGTCTCTAGACGAGATTCAGGAACAAACAGAGTTCCTGTAAAAGGAGTGAGTCTGAAAATTGGCTGGTAAACAGGTGGGGATGTTGTCTCCCAAATTGAATGTTGTGACCTAGCATGATGCACCGAATGGACTGTTTCATATATCAATGGGATTTACTTCAAGTCCAGCAGGAGAACGCCTTAAGTAAGTAAGGCCCCATCCACACGAAGACAAACCGAGGTCTAAACGCTTACATTTTTAGTTGAATCTGCGTATCATCCATACGAAGACGGCGTTTAGGGCGTCTGTAAACGATCATTTTTGAAACCAGGTTCCAGAGTGGAGCCTGGTGACCTTACGTCATAGTTTCATGTCTTCATTGCCACGCATGCACCACACACTGTAATGACAACAACAATGGCGGCGTACCGTGTAGCATATGTGCTGATGAAGCTAGTGACCCTACTATCCCTGTTGCAGCAAAATCTCCTTCTTCTCAATCACCAACAAGTTCAACAAACAATTATCGAGGAAACATTACGCCACGTTATGATCACTTTATCACAATCTCTGTTTACAACTTTTGCTGCAAGTGCACATGCCCACTGTTTTTTCGTCTGTTTCCACTTGTTACCGTCATATCGTTATAGCGCCCCTAGAGGTCTGGCATGTGATTTACAGCATTTTCATATGTATCGAGTGCATTCATAAAGACGCACACATTTTCTGAGACACATTCGTCTTTATGACAATCATTTTGGAAAGTGTTCAAAATTTGTCTTTGTGTGGATGAGGCCTAAATCTGGAGGGTCTGAACCTCAGAAGAATAACAGGATGATGTTTGAGCGAATGTTCTGGTGTGATATTCATTGTCAGAGAGTCAAAATTTTGAGTTTCTTCTTGATCTTTAACTCATAACTACTTCCTCTTTGTGCTTTAAATGAGGCTGACATGAGCTGTAAGTTTACGACTGAGAGCAGTTGAAGTTTGAAGCTTTGCCAGATAGATCTGCCTGATGACAAACAGAATCTGGCAAATCCCGCTGCTTGTCAAGGTCGTGATCCACTTTGGCATCTAGAATTTACCTTTAGCCCGTTCATAATGTGTGTACAACCTGATCAGTCTGACCAACAAAAGAGTAAAAATAAGTTTTTCCAATGTTATTCTAACTCACGAATTTAAAAAACGCTCTAAATACAATCATTTCGCCTCACAGTTCTTACTGTGAAGTAGATTGTGACTTAGTTTGAGTCACAATTAAGAGCTTATCAGTACCTGATTCTGCATGACCGTAATAAAAGGCTAATAGACTCTAAACCAAGAGTTTCCCATCCATAATTTCCCCTCCTAATTGCTGCCTGTTGATAGTAATCTTTAAAAGTGTTGTATATTAATTGTTACTAATAGCTGCACTTATTCAAATTAGATAAATAAAGTATTAAATTAGTTTGTGTCTGTGCCTTCCTACAGTGTTCAGTGTCCTTAAAGTTGTTTTTTGTTCTTCTAAATCAAAACTGCTCCCAGTGAGTCAACACGTACATCAGGACAGCTGGACTGCCTTTTTACTGATTTTTCCAACTCTTTCCTTGATTCATTTTTCAAGTAATCACCCTCTTAACTCTATATTCCTGACACTTGAATCACTTCTTTGATCCCAACACGAGTCCTTTGTGCCACAGAGCTCAAATGGACAAAACCTCCACTGGATTCAGCTAATTAGTACCTTAACCTGCTTTTCAAATGTTCATTTATTCAGATTTAAAGCCCTCTCTTGTACTCTGCACCCTGTTGTTTTTGTTAAAGCTTTAATGGAAATACTGATATTCAAGTGGTGTTAACACAATAGGCCCAAATGGTCCAATTTAAGCAGTATATAGTATGGCTGTGCCCACATGTTTAATTATCAAGAAGGTTAAAGGGAATTAAGTTTTCTAACAGAGTTCCTATTCATCAAAAATCTATACAAAATAACTTTTAAATCTACAACGACTGAATATTTTTACCAAGTGAGAAAAATTCTCAATATCAGTTTGAATTTCTCTCTTTTTGGCCTAAAACAATAACAAGAGACCCAAACTTTGTTTTTTGTGATACCTTATTAAATCTGTCAATCACTGAGGCAAAAGGAATAAAGCTTGGAAATGTGTTGCTGATTGTTTTTTAACTTCCGTTCTTCAAAACCTTTGTGAGAAATTCTTTCTTAGTTATGATATAGACTGAAGTCAGTTGTTCTGGCTCTTTATTACCAACAACAGGTCAGACATGGTTTGGACAGCAGTAGCTGTACGCTGCAGTAAATGCTTGCAAGCTCATAAGCTCCAAATTATTACTGCCTATTTGTGGTGCAATATCAGTGTTTCAGTCTTTAAGGCTGCTGTCATCATGAATATGTTTGACAGCCTTTGTTCCAAATATATAAATATGGATATTCAACAACAATATTCAGCTAAATGCCTCATTTATCTTAACCCTTTCATGCACAGTGTCACCTACAGTGGACAGATATTTATTTTATATTTTAGACCATGTCCCAACTACCAGGTGGTAAACACCAAAACTATGTCCTCAAGTTTTATAAAAATATGATCATTATGTCTTTTTGTTCATTTTGAGCTATTGCATCGTAAATCCAAAATGTCCAACAAAGAGGAATATGCACCGTACCCTTCAAGATTAAGTGTTAAATCCCTTTATTCTCAAAGAATTAGTCAGGAGAAACAAATAATCTAATTAAATGAGATGTAAGGAACACTTTTATGCAGATTTTAAAAACACTTTCCTGCTTTATTTTCATCTGTGACCAAAAATAATCTGTCCAGAGGACATTATGCTGTAAAAAGTATATTCTGTTTATATGCCTGTATTCAGATTTCCCCTAATTCAGTGTTTATAGTTTCATTTAACTGCAATATTAAATGCACTTTATATTTTGCATTTTAGTGTCTATACTTTTAATAAATGTTTGTCGCAAATATGTGTGTTGATCTATGTTTAGTTCCATTTAATTATTTATTAACTTACTCAAAATATCACATATTAAAAAACTGCACATTATTTTTAACTTGTTTAAAAGCAAGTTTTTTTTTTAATAATCATTCCCTTGTGATTTAATAAACTCATGCATGAAATGGTTAATGATCAAATTGTTTTGTGATATATTGCATAAAGAGGCTTTAAAATGTTTTACCAATGGAAAAATGGTCTTAACTTTTTAGTGATGCTACATAGTTTTGGCACATTTTAGTATCCATGTCTTAAATAATAAAATGCTATGCACAATTTCTTTAATCTACTTCTATTATTGCATTTTTCATTACTCATTTATTGAAGCATGTTTGTGATATGGGGACTACCACCAGAAAATGACCATGGTTCAACTTTAAGCTGTTTGCTACCCATCATTATGGACTTTAGAGATGCAAAGAAACTAACATATAGTCTTACAATTAAGACGTTTTGATGGACAGTTTTAATATTTGATGATGAACTAATCTATTGTCATGATATTGCTCTGTAAAATGAGTATTTTGTTGAGCCAGAATTCGATCTGGTGCTGTATCAGTTAATTAATGGCACTTTTCTTTTGTTTTTGCATTATACTAAGAAGCCAACTCATTGTCCTCTTGTGGATCTTGATGAGGGCAAACAGGAATGATTTGAGGTAAATAAAAATCCAACCAAATCTAAGGATCATGTTATCTTATACAGAAGGAAGAGCCTTATATCTGATTCATTAAAACATAAAAGTCTGGTAGCTCTGTTGTCATCATTTTAGATTATTTGGTAAATACAATATAGTTTTGGATACGATTTTTACCCTTTTTCCAACAAATCAGATTGTCTGAGTCATCCGAACTGTGTCTTAATCATGGCTGGTTATTTTTGAGTGGACTCTTCCTGTAAGACCCTTTAAGAAGTGTCACTGCTCACAGTGGTGTTTGCACTGAGCTGCAGCGAACATGCCGAGCAGTTTAATTTAGGATCACTCCAGCCTTATTTGAATAGCACTCAGACAGACTACATATTTGATGAATGCACCCCCTCAGTCATAATAAAACGGGTTTGGTCATTAGAGGAGTATGTTTGAATTGAATCTGCAGCTCTTTGTATTAGTCACAATCATTGAGAACAAATGAACCATTCAGTTTTTCAAAGCCTTCTTGATGTATAAAGGGGCTTTTATGAAACAAAAGGGAACAAACAGTATGGCTACTGGGTTTCCTCAGCACTCGCTTCTTTTGGGTTATCACAAATAAGCCAGTTGGAGGAGCACAGTAGAGGCTTTAATGCAAATAGGAAACAAAGAAGGCGTTCAGGTGTGGCATCTGCAAAGGAAAGGGACATCTCCTAAACAGTTTTTTATGTTTAATGGCACTTAGGATAGTCGTAGTATGTTTAAAAAAGAAAAGATGCGCTTGAATGTTTAAATCAGTCAAATCAGGGAAAGGCTTGTTGAAAAAAGGCAGTGGTTCCTGCCATGCCACTTTGGAACACAATTATTCAAGCAGCAGGATAATCAGATTATCCTTCAGTCCAAGAGTAAATTTGTACAAAGTTTGAAGAAAATCCCTTCAACCCTACTGAGATGCTGTGTGAACAAGCAAAGGAGGAGCACAGGGATCAATCTGACCTCTGACCTCAGAAATACTAGGAATAATAGTTCAGTCAGAGTCGAGAAATGTGCAAAGAAGTGTTGTGCTCAAGACCAAGACTTGCCCGAGACCAGAATGCACTGAGATCAAGACAAGACCCAAGACTTTTGGGAGTCGAGACCAAGACCAAGACAAGGCGAGACCGAGACAAGACCAAGACTTTTGGGTGTTGAGACTGAATCGAGACCAAGACTGAGACAAGCCGAGACTGCGACAAGAACAAGACCAAGATAAGCCAAGAATGTTGAAGACTTTTGGGAGTTGAGACAGAGTCGAGACCAAGTCGAGATCAAGACTGAGCCATCCGAGACTGAGACAAGGCCGAGACCGAGACAAGACCAAAACTTTTGGGAGTCGAGACCAAGACTTTTGGGAGTTTAGACCGAGTCGAGACCAAGACCGAGACGAGCCAAGACTGAGACAAGACCAAGACAAGCCGAGACAGAGTTGAAGACTTTTGGGAGTTGAGACCGAGTCGAGACCAAGTCAAGACCAAGACTTTTGGGAGTTGAGACCGAGTCGAGACCAAGACCGAGCCATTCGAGACTGAGACAAGACCAAGACTTTTGGGAGTTGAGACTGAGTCGAGACCAAGACTGAGACAAGCCAAGACCAAGACAAGATCAAGACCAAGACAAGCAGAGTCGAAGACAAGACCAAGACCATGACCAAGACAAGCTGAGACTGAGATAAGACCAAGACTGTCAAAATCAATTTTAAAAACCATGACAAGGTTGAACAGTTAAGGGGCATGTCCCTCACCCACAACAGGGTTGCAGTCATCACAGGAGGAAATAAAACATGAGTTGAAGCTTTTGTTGTTTTACTAAGCGTTCCTCCTTATTAACATACCGTAAAATACCAAATAATAGCCGGGGCATCTGTTTGTTTCAGTTACTGAGCAGACCAGGCTTTTATTTGGGACAGAAGAAAATTTAATTCCTTTTGCACAAAAATCTTGCTAAGCAAAAAATGAAAAAATATGGTAAATGTAATCAAATTATTTTTTTACACCAGTATGAATAACACCTGTACATTTTCAAGGCAAGATTACAGTACCGTTGTTATACTCTTGTCTTCTTCTTCCAATCAGCTCTCTCTAAACACTCTTAAAACTGGTCAGGAAAGACTGGTAGTTAAGTTAAGATCGTACTTTTTTTTTTTCGCTGCACCAGGGCAATGGAGATAAGCAGCAGTGTACCGCTAACTGACGTGACCGACCTCCTGACGTTTGTCAAGGGCAAAAAACAAACAGCGCCAGTGGCAACGTCTTCTTTGAATTTTCAAAGCCCTAGTATGTAAGATTCAGGCTTCCTGCGCTCTAGTGCCCTCTGTGGACGTTTAGTGTAACTGCACTGTCGTGAAACGGAACACCTCAGACCAGCATGCATTTGCTGACGTACAGAGGGAGAAGATGCTGACAGGACATCCAGAGAGACAAATAAATCGTGTGGACTGTAAAGGTCTGATCATGTTTCTTTTCAAGTGTCAGCTGTCAGTTGTGGGCTCAGCATTTAGATGCTTGTTCTGTAAACTTCGACCGAATAAATTACACCCAGCGTTTATTTAGGACTGGGCGTTTATTTGGTATTTTACGGTAAATGAAGTTGAAGAACAGCAGATCAGTGCTGGTCTTGATCAGTCTTGACAAAAAAAAAACTAGAGTTCGGCCTGTCCAAGACCGAGACAAGACCTCAACCTCCTAAATGTGGTCTCAAGACCGGTCTCAAGACCAAGACCAGTCTAGCGCAAAGTGTGAAGATGACAACCCGCTTTGAATTTGGGACACTAACAAGCGAAGGAGCCCCATCGTAGTTGACTTTCAACATTTTACTTTAAAAACAGAGTTCCGTATTGAGTCCGAGAAAACATTCATACAAAGTCTGAGAAAAACCCTCTTGAGATACTGCCCACAAGCAAATGGAAAAAATGAGGCCCATTACGGTTAACCATTGACCTATAACTGCAAACATACAACATGTTTATTATTGAGTGCTTCTTCTTCGGACCCTTCACCTCTTGGGCCCATCGCTCTGAGAATAAAGGCGATAAGTGATCCACATATAGCGCAGCAGCTTCCAGTGCGATTAAGAAGCTCATTAATTACCCATCAGCGTATCATCCGTCCCTCCCTCACCTCCTCGCCGGTGTCTCTTTTGAACGTCCTGTCACAAACAATTACGCCAATCAAGATGGAGGATAATTAAATTAAGCCCGGTGACGTGTGGTTTTGTTGCAAAGTCATTACAGTCACGTATCCCTGAGGGTGCAGAGTGGAGGGTGGAGGTTATTGATGGCCGTCTTATTTTTTAAGGGGCATGTGCGTCGACTTAAATGATGAACCCCATCTTGGAGTTGATTTAGCTCCGGGGCGAAGAGGCCAGGCGGCACATTTTGATGCTCCGTCTCCTTCCAGCTCACACTGAGAACCATCTGTGTGTCCTGACCTCACGCCCTTGCGGCAAATATACGTCTTTTTTTCTATTTTGCATATTTTATGGTGAGATTTCATCAACATGCCATTACTGATTTTAGTATTATATAGTTTTAGGTGTTGTTATTTCATCAAAAGCTACAGGTCTCCTTTTGGTCTGTTGCAACGATTTCAAATGAATAATTTCTAATTTCAACAAGCTGTCAGAATCAAAGAGCTGAAGACTTGGAGTGAACTGAGTAGAAACTTTAAAGTGAGCTCTACCTTTTGGCTTTTTCCCCAGTTTGTGATGCAATAGCCAGTGTTTTGCATCAGGTGTCAGTCGAGACTTCCAATGAGAAAATCCCCCGAAATCCCGCTTTGATAATGATGCTGTCAGTGTAAGGCTTTGGAAAAATGATCAGAAGATTCTCATTTGTCTCACTTTGTGTTATTTAGTGGCGTCATGTGAAAAAAATCAACAATTACAGAGGTACTCTGATCTTTTTTCATGTGCAATTATGATTTCTCTATTAATTTGATGGCAGTGGGTCAGTATCAAACAGAAATGTTACATCAGGACAGTAAATCACTTTAATGTGAATATGAATTCAGCTGCAATAATGTTTTTTTATTTCTGGAATGTCTAAGCCTAATGCAAATTAAAGATCATGATATAAAGCTCTTCTTCTTTATGGAGGAACAAAAGAATCAGTAGATGAATAAAACAGCCTTTAGTGTCATTGAACCATAGTACAACAGCATTTTTTCGAGGACTTCAGCATTTTAAGCTCTGGTATGCAGAATCAGTGGCATTAATAGGCATTAGGTTGTGAAATAAAACTTACCAAAGAGTCATTTTGAGGTATTTTTGTTCGTTTTTTATCAAATCAACGAAGTGCAGGTACAAAATGAAAGAGAGGAAAGTGAGCTCTATGTTCATTCGCTTTAAATGTCCTATAGTCTGCTTTAAATTTCTTGGACCCAGTAACAGTGTTTCCTATGAACTTTAATGAATGAAATGTCATCTATTGCCCTATTGATGAAATTAAACTTGGTTGCTAAAAGTTGCATGTCGGGCAATTTGCGTACTAAGCATAATTAGCATCACTAGCTTTGGCTTCTAGCATTCATTCCCAGCCAAATTTAAGATGATTTCCGGATAGTAAAGTATAAAAGACAGATAATAATGTCAAGAAAACAAGATAGTAAAATGGAAAATGGTATTAATGTTTATTTTGCCTTTCCAATTTAAACGTCTGTTGGATTCCAGCCGATACGGTGCAAACGGCAGCTGAATATGGGTCCAAATGGGTTGCCAGTTATCTAACACCATGGTGCTTGAATTTGGACTTGGATCCAATTTTTGTTAATAAGGAAACTCTTATCAACAAAAGACTATCACCTTTCTAAGTTGAGTAAAAGTGACATTATCCAACAATTTCCTGATTTAACAGAATTTTTACATTAGATATGTAAATTGTGCTAATGAGGAAAGGTTGCATAACCGCACCATGGCAATAGAATAATTTCCGGATACCAAAAACATGGAGTTAGACTTTTGGATCACTTTTCTAAGTTAACTAGAAGCAAGATTACATCCATTTCCACTTTTGGCGATTAATTAGCTCATTATGCTAATTACTCAAATTGCCCAGCATGCAACTTTAAGCAACCAAGCTTAATATCCTCTGCTAAACCTTCAAGTGGCATTTTAAAAATACAAGTTTATAGGAAACAACATTGCTGGGTTTCATTTAAGCGAGTAGACTACTGAAATATATTCAATTCTAACTTGTCTCTAAATGCAAGCCCTGCCTCTTAAAACAGACCCCCATGTTTGTTTTTTCTCAAACAGTAAAGGCCAGCACCTCTTCACAGAATCCCACCCTCATATTAAACCCACATATCAGCCCCACACTCATATCCCTAATTGAAGGCGAGGAGGATTAATGAATGAATTACATGCCTTAGTGATCCCTGCTGGGCCGTTGTGTTTTCGCCTCACCCCTCTCTGCGGGAAGGTCAATGCACAGGGTCAGACGCAGCAAAAATATCCTGGAGCTAATAGAGCTTTTTTTTTTTTTTTTCTGAAGGACAGTAAAACAGACTGGACCCCAGCCAAGATGTTAGGCTTAACCCTGAGTCACGTCTGGAAGGATGAGCTCTAAACATAAACCACCAACATCCCCGAGCACTAAAACGCCTGATTATGTGTGATAAATCCAAGAGCAGCCTGACAAAGGGGCTTCAATGGACCGTTAACTTGCCTTTTACTTAACTAATTAATATGTCTGCCCTCTTCGCTGCTTACCATTGTTAGCTAACTCAAGAAGGTGTTATGATGCAGTCTCAGTCTGAGCAGTGGTGCATTGGACCATTAGACCTTTGAAGCTGGTCCAATCACAGAAACTTAACTCCAACTTTATCTGTTCAAGCCTTCAATATTTCAGAGCACTCTAGGACTCTGGCCAGGAGTTTGTTAATATTGATGCTTTCACAGGCAATCTGTCATTCAGCCTCAAACTTGTCTTTTCACAGAAGATTCAAACCCTATTCTTGATCCTCTTGTGGCATTTTTTCATTCTCCATGTTGAAATGAAGCTCTCCCCTTATGACCAGATTTAGTCTATGGGCCAATCAGAGGCCACTTTCTTAACTTTTAACCAACCAGAGGCTTTATTGCTAATGCCGGTGTCATTGTAAAAGAGCCTTTGGCTCACTTTGAATTGAAAAGAAGTGACATGCATTTGTGCCATGTGGTTCAGAAGGGTGCTAAAAATGTGGGATGATACAGATTTGCTACTCACATGTAGATGGTCATTAATATCTTCTTGTTATTAACCCGCTTTGATGAACCATGATTTATTTGGGCAATCAGAGGACATAACATTTTAACCAAAAATTGCTAATGGTTATTTATCTTGAGCTCTATGGTGGTGATGGGTATGTTTTTTTTTTTTTGGACTGTTCTGTTGGGCACCTCAAAAGTATCCTGTTGGCTACCCCTGCTTTGGACCTTGTCTTTGTTGTTTTTTTTCTTCATGAAAGAACAAAAGTTGTTGAAAGTTCATACATCTGTCATGATACATATAGGCCTCTCGTGATAATCAATAAATCAATTAATCGCACGATAATTAAAAACGTCCTCGGTAAGTTTGCTGGCCTCGATAAGTTGACACGTACATGCATGTTTGTTTTCCTCCTTTCTTTCTACCAAACAGGCTGAATGAGAAGATGGGTCACTCTGTGCAACTTTCTTAACTCCTGGATGCGTTGGTTCTATAGCGGATTTATAGTGGAGTGAGCATCTGTTAGTCGTACAATCTTTGTGAGGGAGGCGGGGCCGCTCGCGTGTACACACTCAGAGAGCTGAATTGAGCGTCCTGAGGAGTAACAAGGAAACACTCATATATATGATGGCATGAAAGCTAGGGTTCCTAACCTGGCTGCCACAGCCCTAATGTGGGAATATTTTGGTTTTGGCTATTATGTCGTATTTGTTTGAAAGTAGTTGCGACCAAGAAAGGGAGGTGCAGCTGAGCCTTTGTCCTGACAGTCAGTGCTTACTGAGATGTTTGGTTGAAAAGCCAGCTATGTTACAAACGTTTGACAGACAGGACAAATTGACTGGGAGAAAGTACATGTCACAAACAATTCCTGAACTGTATACACTCATTTTATTCATTGTTTTTTATTGTTGTGTGTGTTTTTTCTGGAGGTTTTTTTTCTTTACAGAGACATGGTCTATTTTTTATTTTTTTTGATTAGTATGATGATTTTTATTTACATACAATTTTCCCAAAAGAGAGTCCATTTAATGTTCATTGTTTTTTTTCTCTTTGTTTTGTTGAATTTATTATATTGTTTAATCTATTTTTATACAAAGCTCTTGACCTATTGCTTTTGATACGATGTACTCACTTTATTATGACATATTATAATTACATTAATGAAAAATTATGTTTCAAGACAATATTGACAATAGCAAGAATGTTTTGGACAAATATCCTCCAGCAAAATTTGTTATCGTGACAAACTTAGATACATCTCAAATTGTGGCCTTTGTGTTGGGACATGTATCATATCATCAGGTTGCTGAAAAATACCCATCACTGTAGTTTCTACTTAATCTCTACAATGCATAAAAGCCTCAAAACAGCCGCCATTGCATTAAAGATTTTAAATCAAATACTGTGGGTGGTGCATCAAGAGCCTTCAAACTCTTGATGAATTTTAAAGAGACAAAAGCTTTAATGTAAAAGTGAAACTATACAATCTGACAGTGTCACTCATGAATGTATAGATGCATCCTCTGCCTCATTAACTGATCTCCTGAACATCCCATCTTCCTCCCCTGGGTGTTGGTTTCCAGACTTGTCCACAGACTGTTCAGCAGCTTCATGGTTTCTTTGTGCGTGTGTGGTTCTGTCTGTGTCACCAGGCAAGGGAGCCCCATCTGCTGCCACACAGGGGGATAAGTAAGAGAAAAAAGGAAGAGGCAGATGAGGAAATGGCACGCAGCATCTCCAAACTCCATCCCACTTGGGTCTGAGTCAGAAAAGCTGGATTTGACACCGGCAGCGGCGGCAGAAGCAGCAGCGGTGTGCTGGTAAGAATGCATAATCAGCGTCATGTAGCTCACATCACTGAGTCACTGTCTTTGCTCCGAGGCTGCCTTTTAACATTCAGCGGCTGATTTTCTAATACATCAAGACAGAAAGCCCGCCTCAACCTCCCATTTTCCTCCCTCACGTCTCCTGTCATCCACGTCAAAATCTATCTTTAACACCTTCATTCCAGACATTTTCTATCAACAGACTTTTATTTTTTTATTTTATTGGTAAAAGGTGGTTTCTTAAAGTATGAAAATATTTTTTTTATTCTTCCCAAACTTTTGTATTCAAATATAGGCTTTATGGAGAAAGAGGCAAGTGGAGGCTTTAATTTCAAGAAGAATTATTCAACATTACCCTTCAGCAAACACATGAACCTGCCTTTATTTAGATATAACCGGCCATTTTATTAGGTACAGACATATATGCTACAAGTCATTCAGTCACCTTTCTACCTCAGTTTGAACTTCAGCCAGTAGTCTACATGTGTTTCAGTGCAGCCACATTATGGGCTGATTTGCTATTTGTGTAAACCCTCGGTTCCTCATAAACAGGCCAGAGAGTATTTATAGTTGTCAAGACTTTTTTCATCATAATTCATCACTTGATTTAGACAATTAAACTAAGTTAATCACACCTTAACCCTCACCTTCTATTACTGTTGAAAGCAATTCTGTATTCTATCATCAGAAACTTCATTTCGTTCTATTTAAAGTGCTATAAGGCTCTTAACTGAGCAGATTAAGCGCGTTGGCCGTGCAAACCGTCCAGAATTGACACGATACATTAAACACACGTCTGAGAAGATCACTGACGAGGAAAAAACAGACTCAACACGCCAGCAGGAACAACTACAACAGGAGAGTTTGAAGACAACAAGATAATGTAGTCCACAGTCATCAGCAGTTTTTGAATAATTTGTTATCATGGTGTCTGTTGATCTTGTGGATGGCGGATAAATTCTCTTGTAAAATATCTTTGAAAGTAAATTGTAGCTTTAGTTGTAAGTTGAAGTAAGCTGTGTTTGTATTGGCGAATTTTCTGATAGTTAAATGATGGTGAGGGTACAGTGTACATTTTAGGACATCCTCAGGTTTCAGAGTAAGGTATCAGGTCTCAGGAAAACCTCCCTCAGTCCAAACAGCCTCGGGAAAACCTCAACCAGATGATACGGCCTCAGGCTTAAGAAAAGAGTCATCAGACAAAATGGCGTCAAATTAAACTGCCTCAACCAAAACGACATCAGATAAAACGGCCTCAAAATGAAAGCCATCAGACAAAACAACACTGGAAAAACGGACTCAAATAAAACAGCGTCAGGTCGTAACATACAACTGAACATTATTTTTAAGAGACTGGAAGTGCGTGATATGTCATCAAAAGTTGCCGTCAAACCTTCGGTACTTAACCGTTGTTGGTTCCTAACTAATTAATCTAACGGTATCTGGACATATCTGTTATGTGGCAAAAAATATATAAAAAATAAGCAAAAGAATAGCTTTCAACTTACCGATGTGTCCAAAGCCGCAGATCCGCGAAGGTTTTCCGGCGACTTCTGATGACGTCACATGCACTTCCGGTCTCTTAAAAATAATGTTCGGTTGTATGTTACAACCTGACGCTGTTTTATTTGAGTCTGTTTTTCCAGTGTTGTTTTGTCTGATGGCTTTCATTTTTTCGTTTTGGCTGAGGCAGTTTAACTTGACGCATTTTTTGCCGTATTATCTGACGGAGGTTTTCCTGAGGCTGTTTGGTTTGAGAAATGACAGAGGTTTTCCTGATACCTGATACCTTACTCTGAGACCTGAGGATGTCCTAAAATGTACCCCGTATGAGGGCTTTTCAATTGATGTCAGAAAGCTTCACAATGAGGAGACACTGAGTTTTTTGCTAGTGCCTCTGCTGCATTTGACCTTGATGGTCCAAATATCCAAGTTGCAAATGAGATCCAACACTGGTCATAGTAAGAGCCCAAAATATAAGACAGCACTAACAAACTAAGTTGGAGAAAACACTAATCCTTGTTTTCACAAGGCGTTCAGTCTGGTGATGAAATGATCACTTGAGGGAGTCTGAGAAGAACATTTGAGTGTAATGGCCCTTTTCCACTAGCGCCTTGGCCCTACTCTACTCAGCTCTACTGGATTTGCAGCGTGTTTCCACTAGCCTGGTACCTCCTAAAACAAGCTACTTTTAGTACCTACTCCGCTCTGGTTCCAAGCGAGCTGAGTCGATGCTAAAAGATGACGCCACCGACTGCTGGCTACTGATTGGTCAGACAATGTCGTTATCGATGAGTCATGAGTGCAACGACCTAGCATGCCAGCGGTAGCTACCGTTAGCTTACCCTCATACGTCTTTTCTATGCAGCTCGATTGCTCTCGTCCTCGGCTTCATTCTGTTGTATAGCTTCCGAAACTCTCCTGTGCTTCTCAAGGCTTATTCCTTCTTGCCGCCTGCAGCCACCCTCTGCTTTCCTTTTTCACTCTGTTTGTGACAAAACCCAGATTGTTGTGTCACGCTCAAAATGACGTCACCACAGTGTCACTCAGCTGTTTACAGCGACACTGCACCCCGTTGGGCAGGCGACTGGGGCTAATGGAAAAGCAGCACAAGGCGAGTAGAGTAGTGTGTAGGCCATATGTGTGTGCACAAATGAGTAATCCTTTATAGTTTCCTTTAAGAGTGTAAGTACCTTTTCTTCTGTAGGAAAAGAACTGTGCACTTGTTCTGTTTCCTGTTTGTACCTGTTCCTCCTTTGCATTCAATCTCCCATCAGTGCATCTGTATTTCTGTCCAGTAAGCGCACCTCATCCGTGGCCCAGCATCTCCTCAGCATGTTTTTTTGCAAGCTTATAAAAGTGTGTTCCCATGCAGCCCCACTCTGCTAAAACCAAACCCCAGGCCACAACAACATGTTTGTGATCCACAGAACCAGCCGAGCCGCCTCTGTTTTTGCTGCCAGATTAGTTGAAAGGACTCGGAGTTACACTAGAGCCTGCAGGTGAGACGCAGGTATTCAGAATCAAAATTCAGCTGCATTAGAGAACATATGCCACCGGACACACTCTCTGCGGGACATCTGCTGCGACTGTGAAATGCTGAGAAACTGCTTTTTTCTCCTGATAGAAAGCCTCAAGAGTGTACTTTTCCACAGCTGTAATATTCCGTGGCAATCAAGGAGGTTATTACTCTTGTTTTTAAAGATGTTTGAAGAGTGAAAAAAGGAAGAACGGCGCTGCTCTGTAGTTTGTGAGGTCTGCAGTATTAAAAATAGCCTGGTATAAGTATGTCTGTATTCTTATCTCTTTGGAGTTACAGTAAATTAGGTGCATTATTTACAGACGCACACTCAGTTCTGGCACAGGATAAAGTGTTTTATTTATACAGTGCTGGATAATTCAAGGATTTGGGGCTTCAAAATCATCCCTGAAGAACTGGATTTGTGTCCCATTTCAGACTGGAAGACTGGAGTATTTATTTTTGCAGAGCAGCAATTGTTGTCCTAAATTAACACACTTTGTCTCGCTTCCCTGAACACTGTTCTCTCCAACTTTTGGCACTTTGACCCGGTTGTTTCTGACACTAGACAAAACCATGAACACTGGAAATAGGACTCAGTTGCAGCAGCACAGTTCAGCTTACACGTGAAGAGTTTATAGAACATTCTGCACAATATCTAATGACAGCTTATCTTTACTTCTGCTGTGATTCAATGAGTTCTGATAATTAGAAGCCAGTGTTGCTATGACTACAATTCTTACTCTGCATTATTAAAAGAAAGTTAGCAGACTAAGGTACCCACTGAATGAATCATTGTTTAATAGAGAAGGTCAAACATCTAAATGATCATGTAGATGAAATTCAGTAGTAGTACTTATAGTTTTGTGTGTAGTTGTTTAAACGCCTTTTGATATCAATGCAGACAAACTCAGTGTCCAAAAATGGGCTTTTAACATTTGCCGGTGTCTGCAGGAGACCACATAGGACACCAGCTAGCATGGTAACCCATAACTCTGTAACACCTGTCGTTGCAGAAGAAAGATAGAATGTTATCGTATCGATATCGAGATATAAACATTCAAGATATAAACTTGTCCTGCATGTACAGCTCTGGAAGTCACCACAAATTTTACCTTTGCAATTGCCTTTAAATGCACCACTTGGTTTTCACCAAACCTGTAGTCATATCGTATTGTATCATATCGTATTGATATTGAGACATCTGGCCTGAATAGAGAGATGTGAAATTTTGTCCTCATTGTTTAGCCCTAATAGAGACGTTGAGTAATGTCAGCCTTCTGATATTTGTTATGTTTTGTTGTGCCTGTGCACAGAAAGTGACTCTGTATTAGTTAATATTACTGGTTAATAGGGGTGGGAGAAAAAAATCGATTCACTTAAGTATCAGGATTTTTTTGTCTGATGATTTTAAAATTGATGTTTTTGTTCAAAAAACGATTTTTTTTTTCCAGATTTAAATGCCTCATTTTAGTCTGTGTTAATAAGCCAATTTTAAATACAATCCAGGCTTTTGAATAGAGAGTATAAACAGCTGGTTAAAATATATTGCAGAATAAATCCTAAAAATGTAATCATATGTGATGTGTTTTTTTTAATATAGCCTGTATGCATCATCATTGTTCATCTTTTTTGCTGGTGTTAAAAAAGCTAACTAAGATTGCAAAAATATCGTGGAATTGCAATTCAAACCGTATTGGCACCTAAAAAACCATTAAAAAAAATCCAATCGGGAGAAAAGCATATTGTCTGGTTAACTTGTTTACTAGATAGGTTAATTATCTGCCAGTTACTGGGTCATTTGAGTCCTCATTGAAAATGAACTGCAGGGGTCGACTGGAGCTGCACAGTTGTTTGTACCAACACTGAGATCAGTTGATGTGTCCAATATAAATAAGTGAGCCAAACAGGGAACGCCCATGAACAGGTGTCCAAAATGTTGTGGTAATTGATACTACCTGTGCTGTAAGGAATAAGGGCAGCTTTGGAAGCTTCAGGCCACGTTTACACGGACACTCCTGACTTAAAAATGCAAGATTTTTCCTTTGCATTTTCAAAGTCTGGAGACGCTGGAGACGAATGAACCCGCTGTAGTGTGCATGCTGGTTCAGTAGATGGCGGTGTAGGTCTACAGAGAGGCCGCGCTGCTACAACATACGTACCAAGAAGAAAAACTTTTCTGTCTATTTTTCTGGATAACAAATCAGTTCTGACAACAAATCTGTCTGGATAGTTTTGTCCGGATAACAAACCGAGTACGGTAAGAGGGCTTAAACCTTACTCGCGGGTTGTTGTTCCTGGTATGCATGCGCAGCCTTCATGTAAAGGAGTACTGCGCATGCGGTGACGTCAGCGTTTCACCCTGAAATGTTCTGATTCGGGTTTACACAGAGCTGCATGGAGAGAGTATTCAAAACTTTTCCACTCTGGAGCTCATTTTCAAAAGTTTTCAGACAAAAATGCAAAGAGTTTCAGTGTCAAAGCAAGGCAAAAACACAATGAAAACTTGTTGGATCTGACCATATTCAGCCCCGTGTAACTGCAGTCTTACAATCCTCAGTTTCATGGTTTAAATATATATTTGGTGAGTTGGATTTCCTTCATCTGCAAGAAGTTGCACTGACCAAAAGTGTAAATAGTTGTCTCATAGTTAAGACAAGGACAGGAGTCAGCTAGAGGTCCTTTAGGAGTTTTCTGAACGTCTTCACTCTGGGTTCTGAGAGTGAAGACGGTCCATTTATGCAGCAGAGAAACCGGCTCTATCCAGAGGAGAAGTGACATGTGGCACTGTGGGAGGAAGGTTACGGCTGCTGAGGCTTCTGTTTCATCGCCGTGCTATTTCCCTGAAGGTTTTTGGGACATTTTTGCCTTTATTTGATGCAGCCAGAGCAGCAGGGAGGAGCAAAGAGGGGAACAACGTACAATACAAATCCAAGGTCAGACTCAGACTAAGATCCACTCTGTACATAGAGCAGAGCTTTTGGCTTTTGTCTGCAGATGACTAAACTTTGCGATGACTGGCCTTCACTGAGATGTGGTATGAATCCCATGTGGCTGTTTGACCCCTGGAGGACCACAATTTCACAGCTGCTTTTGGAGGTTTGGTGTGTCACTTGTTCTGTCCGCAAGATGATTTTGTCCAGCTTTAGTAGGTCCTTGGTAAAACTTTTTTTGAAAACAGTGTTCTCCCTAACATAACATTTAAGTGTAGCTTCCTTTATATGCAGTTTATTCTTTATCCATTGGAGAGATGCTTTCCTCATTCATCTGAATTTAAAGGAAAATTGCTCTAAAGTTGATGTAATTTCAAACTACAAATAAGACCATAAACACAGTAGACCTTGGAGATTCAGACGATTTGAAGTAAACTTTCTAGGACTTCATCTCGACAATCAATGCCAAAAATAAGGACTTCATCACAACAAATCTTCTGTTGAAGCTTTCCCCTGAAAGAGAATCAGTTTAATGAAGTTTCTTTTCAAGCTTGTACCCTGATATTAAACTCATACAGAGGAACTTCTTATCTGTTTGTGCAAGCAGCCGATTCTACTGTGGAAATTTGAAGAGTTTCTAATGATTTTCTTTAATTATCGGCATTCAAAGGATTTGAGCAGCTTGCTTAAGTAGTTCACTCACCATTCTGCACACCGGCTTAGACTTAATTTTCCTATAAGTGGATAGCTAAATTTGTATGCATTGTAGTTTTTCTTGAGGCCACAATTAAGGTTTTGCTAAGAGCTACTGTAGAGGGTAAGGACAGGACAAGGCTCTGCATGCTTTTCATTAAGAGAGGCATTTCTGATGAGAGCTGGTTTGATCTACTTATAACCCATGATAACAAATCTGCAAACATGCCGAGGTAACTTAAAGAATCTATAGTCCTGAGAGCCGAAGAGCTGAATGTCGCTCTGGGGGAGGTTCAGGTAAAAGTGCTGCTTGGGAAAGGGCTCTGCAGGTTTGTGTAATTATTGAAAATACTCTTAGACCCACTTATTTCTGATTTGTCTAATTCTTTTTTAAATTGCCTGGATGTGTCTTAAATGGAAACCTCATGAGGAACATTTATCCAGTCGGTTGCTTCCGTGTAAAAAATAGCAGTGGTTTAAAATCCGCGGTCAGATTTCCTGCTGTCCTCTGGGGCGACCGATCAAACTTGCAGCAGCTCTTGCTAGATTCACACCATGATGGAGATACACCCTGGACAACAACTGCCATCCCATATCAAACATAGTTCCTTGCCATTAACTCATCATATCCTCTCCCAGGAATCCTCCCACCCCTCCGAGCCACCATGCATGTAATAAAGATTGTGTCACTCTGAGGCTTGATACGCTTGTCTGACTCTATCAAGGTCCAGGATCCTCGGGGAGGAGTGAAAAAGGACTGCAGCAGTGGATCCATAGATGCTGGGTGAAAGAGAAAGAGCTTTGTTTTTTGTTATGTATATGTGTGGGCAGTTACAACTGATGCCCCACTTTACTACAACCTAATGACACTGAAGATCCCAGACTTTTGGAGATGCACAAAGGGAGTAATTTTGGAGAGTTTGAAGTGGTAGATTTGCTTAAACAAATATTTAAACAAGGCTGTTCTCTCTAATTTGATGCTGAATAAAACCAAGACTTTTACCTGGAGGGTTTATGGACTTCTTAGAATTTTGTCGCTCCATACATTTTTTAGCAAGATGTACATGGGGATTCATTACCTTTATCCTATTCCTGTGGGACTTCAAAATCCGCTAAAGTACACACTATATTGCAAGAAGTATTTGCTCACCCATCCAAATAATCAGAATCAGGTGTTTCAGTCACTTCCATGGCCACAGGTGTATAAAATCAAGCACCTAGGCATGCAGACTGCTTTTACAAACATTTGTGAAAGAATGGGTCGCTCTCAGGAGCTCAGTGAATTCCAGCGTGGAACTGTGATAGGATGCCACCTGTGCAACAAATCCAGTCGTGAAATTTCCTCACTCCTAAATATTCCACAGTCAACTGTCAGCTGGATTATAAGAACATGGAAGTGTTTGGGAACAACAGCAACTCAGCCATGAAGTGGTAGGCCACATAAACTGACAGAGCGGGGTTAGCGGATGCTGAGGCGCGTAGTGCGAAGAGGTTGCCAACTTTCTGCAGAGTCAATCACTACAGATTTCCAAACTTCATGTGGCCTTCAGATTAGCTCAAGAACAGTGCAGAGAGCTTCATGGATGGGTTTCCATGGCCGAGCAGCTGCATCCAAGCCTCACATCATCAAGTGCAATGCAAAGCGTTGGATGCAGTGGTGTAAAGCATGCCGCAACTGGACTCTAGAGCAGTGGAGACGCGTTCTCTGGAGTGATGAATCACGCTTCTCCATCTGGCAATCTGATGGACGAATCTGAGTTTGGCGGTTTCCAGGAGAACAATACTTGTCTGACTGCATCATGCCAAGTGTAAAGTTTGGTGGAGGGGGGATTATGGTGTGAGGGTGTTTTATAGGAACTATGTTTGGCCCCTTAGTTCCAGTCAAAGGAACTCTGAATGCTTCAGCACACCAAGACATTCTGGACAATTCCATGCTCCAACTTTGTGGGAACAGTTTGGAGCTGGCCCCTTCCTCTTCCAACATGACTGTGCACCAGAGCACAAAGCAGGTCCATAAAGACATGGATGACAGAGTTTGGCGTGGATGAACTTGACTGGCCTGCACAGAGTCCTGACCTCAAACTGATGGAACACCTTTGGGTAATTAGAGTGAAGACTGAGAGCCAGGCCTTCTCTTCCAACATCAGTGTGTGACCTCACAAATGCTCTTCTGGAAGAATGGTCAAAATTCCCATAAACACTCCTAAACCTTGTGGACAGCCTTCCCAGAAGAGTTGAAGCTGTTATAGCTGCAAAGGGTGGACCGACATCATATTGAACCCTATGGATTAGGAATGGGATGTCACTTGAGTTCAGATGTGAGTCAAGGCAGGTGAGCGAATACTTTTGGCAATATAGTGTAAATTCACGCAAAATGTAAAATAACAAGTAGACGACCCAGAACAATGCTGTCCCCGCAGAGGCCCACACACCCAAATTAAATGTTTGATTTGAAGTGAAAAAAAAAGAGCTGACACAAGCTGATAACAGTCAGAAGACCTACAATGCTAATAGATCTACAAGCAGATTATTTTTAGGTTCTTCACCTCCCCTTCTCATCGAACACCCACGAAATCCACTCTGAAACAAAGTTGTTCACCTCAAAGGTCACTCGCCTCATTGGCTGCCGGCTCATAGCACTGACCTCAGCCTTCTATGAAAGCTTTCAAGAGCCACGTGCTCACCAAACACGAAGGCTAAATGAAACCTTCTCCTTGACACCAGTTTGGCTAAATATGCTTGGACTTTCCCCACTTTTCCAAAAGCTTTCCCAACGCTTGAAGAATAGAGGTTGCTTGTGCAGGACAGATAGAAAAATAATTGCAAATTTTCCTCATATTGGAAGAAAAGAAATATCAGAAGAGGCTTGTACTGCTTCACAAAGCTTGACAGATGAGTGAAAATGTCCTGTAGCTGTTTTGCATTATAGTCTGTGGAGAGAAGATGAATTTCTCTCCACATGTATTTCAATGAGTCGAGAAAGACGACCCTGCTCTTTATTCCAATGAGCTGGTGTCAAAGTCTGCCATTTATTTTTGAGGCTGAAGATGTTTTTCCTTTTTTTTTGTGCTCTAAACTTCAGCTCAACGCCCAAAAATGTCTTGATGTGATGACAGATTGTCCACAGCAGATAGAAATGTAAAAGGAACAGGGCAACACTGACAACATGAAAATGTTATAAAAAGTCCATGTGCAGCCCTGAGTCGTTGTTTCTCTCCAAGAATGAAAAGTAAAATTTAGTGAGGTCAGTCTACTTCAAAATCTGTATTAGAATATGAAAGCAAATAAAAATGAAGGATGTGTTTTATGAGATGTAAAAGCAGCCTTAGATTTCCTCAAAGGCTCTAATTTGGATAGATTGAAATGTGAAAAGATGCAGAGATTTGGAATGAATGGATGGATGACAATACTGCAGTGGTCCCCAACCTTTTTTTTCTTTACACATCCTTGTTCTTCACAAAGAAAGGTTGTAATGCAATATAATACACACAAAAAATTATCTACTAATGTACTGATACACACAATAGCTTCATAGAAGGTATCCACACACTACTGCTTAGATGTATGTCATGCTTCCAGCTAAAGATGAATGGATAGACAGATAGATGGATGGCTAGATGTTTCAATAGATGGATGATAGATGGTTGGATAGATAGATGGATGGATAGATAGATAGATAGATAGATAGATAGATAGATAGATAGATAGATAGATAGATAGATAGATGGATAGATGGATAGATGGACGGATAGATGGATAGATGGATGGATGGATAGATGGATGGATAGATAGATGGATGGATAGATAGATGGATGGATAGATGGATGGATAGATGAATGGATAGATGGTTAGTTAGATGGGTGGATAGATAGATGGATGGATAGATGATAGATGGTTAGACAGATGGATGTATGGAGGGATATATAGATAGTTAGATGTATGGATAGATAGATCAATAGATGGTTGGATAGATGATAGATGGATAGATGTTAGATAGATGGATGGATAGATGTTAGATAGATGGATGGATAGATGGTCAGATAGATGGATGGATAGATGATAGGTAGATTGATAGATGAATGGATGGTTGGATTGTAAATTGATAAATCAGTATATGGATTAATGGACGGAGAATAAATGGATAGCGGATGGATGAATGAGCTGATGCTTCAATGGACAGATAGCTGGATGGAAATATAATGGTAATGGAGTTATTCAATTAATGAATAGAGAAAATCAACGGGACCAACCTGCCCTCCATCCTGGACTTATTCCGGTCCAGAATCAGGAAACGGGCAGGTAACATCTCTGCAGACCCCTCACATCCCGGACACAAACTGTTAAGACTCTTTCCTTCAGGTAGGTGATACAGAGCACTGTATGCTAAAACCAGCAGACACAAGAACAGTTTCTTCCCCCAGGCTGCTGCCATACTGAACTCCTAACTGCAAAAGTCTATCTTCTATATATATGACTACTCATCTGCCCTGTGCACCTTGTTTTTCTTGTTTTTTAATCTTGTACATTGTACACTTTGTATATACCCCATAGAACATTGTACATATTCTATTTTTATTCTATTCTTACCCTAACTTAATTTCTTTTAAAGCTGCATTTAAATTGTAAATTTCTGCCTCAGGATTTCTGCTTCTTGTCTTGTTTATAATCTAGGATTTATACTGTGTGTATCTACTCTGTACTTGGAGAGAAGTGAACCAGAACCTAATTCCTTGTACGTCTAACATACTTGGCCAACAAAGCTGATTCTGATTCTACATACTCTTGGTAATATATAGATAGATGATACATAGAGGTGGATTGGTCTCATGAATAATCGATGGATGGATGGATTTAGAGGTTGAAAAATAAAGAAGTTGATTGATAATTGTATCATGGATGAAAAACTTGATGGCAAGATTGAAAAAATAATGTTGGATGGATTGATGAAAGTGGATAGGTGGATGATTGGACAGATGGCTGCATGGAAATATGATGAATTTAAAAAATAATCAAAGAAAAAATGATCAAATAAATAGATTGATGAAGCATGACAGAGGATGGATAAAAAGTTAAGTGATAGATTGATAGACTAAAAGAACACACATTAATAAAAGATGAATGAATTGTGGATCAATACATTAATGCAGGCGAAAAGAACATATGAAAAACTTGTTGGATGTTGAATTGATAAATTGTTGGATGGCTAAATGAATAGATAGCTTGGATGGGTGCATAGATGGATGTTTATTGATGGGCAGGAAACTGGATAATAAGGTATAAATGTGATGATGATAGATCAGTTAATAGACTGATTAAACATGGATGGATGGATGGTAGAGAAAATAGTAAGCTAGACATTTATAGATGATAGACAGATGAGTAAGTATGGATTATTCATGGATATAGAATGATATGGACGGGTTGATAAGGGGATATATATATGGATGCATGGACAGATGGATGAATTATGGATTGATTAATGAATGAATGCATATATGCATGAAGCAAATGGATGGAAGCACAGATGGATGGAGGTAGGATTGATGGATGAGTGGGTAGTGGGGGTGTATAGATTGATACACTGATAATTTGATGAGATTGACACATTTATGAATAGATGGTCGAATAAATAGATAAATATATGTATTAATTGATGATAGGTGATCAAATAAATCGCAGATTAATAAATAACTTCTTATTCGATTGGCAGATCGAAAGGATAGATGAGTTTATTTTTGCACAGATGTGTTTAATGATTGATGTTTGATCTTTCATTTTTCAGTGCAGATGCATTCAAAAGCCAAATTAACACATCTAATGGAAGTTATTAAACTCTTTTCACTTCATTGAAAGGATTTTGAACTCTGTTTTCACCCAGTGAAAAGGATGACTCCCATTCAGTCTATCATTTCACACCCTTGTACGTGTTCAGCCCACATGTAACAGTCTGTCTTTCTCTCTCGGAGAAAACTCCAAATATTTTTCTGTTTTCAAAAAAGATCCCGACAGAAGATCCTTTGACATTCCTCAAACTTTGAACATTTCTCAGCTTGTCTTAAAATTAAGAGATGTGTCATAACTTTGCTGGCATGTAGTGGTGAAGTTCTTTCCACGTACCCAAAGGCCAAAAGGTTATCTGTACACTGACATAGTGTCTACATTTTGAATGATGTTATTGTAAACACTGCCAAAACTCAAAAGACCGACTCCAAGTGCTGGTGCATTCAGCTCCAAACCTGGCTAAATATGGTGTTCCTTTGACAAACAACATTGACAATAACGATGCACATAAGGGATTTGCGACATAATAGTAAAGAATAGATTGCAGCTTCATGGACTGTCAACATTTTAAAGAATCTGACGGCAAAAGTATGATTTTCCATCCCTTCATTTTTCATGAGAGGGTTGCTGCTGCCTCTCCTGCATATGAGGAAGCTTTTAAAAAAGTCTTTCGACAGCTGGGGACTGGCACTTTAGAGTGAAATTGCAAATCTGTCTCTTCACTCTTTTCATTATCTAACACCATGACGACACAAGAGCACCCAGGGGAAAGCGGCAACAGATACAGCGGCGAGCGTCAATAATTCATGCGTTCATATATTGGACAAATACGAGCTCACTATTGTCAGGTGGTGAGATATAATGCTGCTGAAATGGAGAGGAAAGAGCCAGGAGGCGATCTTAAATGGCCCCGGTGATCGTTATTCAGCGGCGGTTAATTGTGCTAATTCTAGAAAAGGCTAAGATATGCCTCTGCAGGCCAATGAAATTAATGTGTGGAGAAGGAAGGCCTCTGTTGTTTAAGAAATTAATTACAAAGGTTTAATGAAAAGGAAACGTTCACATTTGCATTTTCATGGCTTGAATGTCCAATGAATCTCTCAGCGATGTAGATTGACAGGGCTCCCCTTTTTCCTCTTTGAGCATACGTTAATGGAAATTGCCCCTTAACTAACTCATTCGCTCATCAGGATAGTGTCTCAAACGTCATTTCCATTGATTTTGGATGCTACTTCACTCTATTACATCCAGTAGCATTAAAGGGGGGGTTAGGCAGCGTCTTCAGCCTTCAGTTGAAAAATCATGACCCCCTTTCGACCCTCCTTCCCAGGCTGTGGCAAACAGTCTACTGGGACCCATGGCAGAACTTGCACAGATGACCCTTCCAACCAGATTTTATTAGCGTTATGTTTTAAACAATCAGGAGTCAGCATTTTAAAGCTTTAAACTAAGGATGCCCCGATTATTTGGTGGCCGAATATTGCAAAAAAAGCCATATTCAGCCCTCAGTGGAGTTAGGTAATAGCAAGGCTGAATAGTACTGTGTGACGCAATGACGAAATCAAATACGTCATTGTGTGTGACTGGCTAAGCAGACTTGTGTTGAAAGGACAATAATTAATTTGTTGCAGGTTAATCCACTTCAATGCAATTTAGTTTCTTTTTTTAATGCATGCTTTGATCATTTGAAGGCCTAATATGAATAAAAAACTAGCAAAGGCTACTGGAATATTCAATCAATCAAACTTTATTTGTATAGCACTTTTCACTTTGATCCCAGCTCATGGTCACATAATACTTATTTAATACTTCTTTAATACTGTTCCTTTTCAAGTGCCCTTGAACATGTTTTCTTTGGTGTGCTCTAAATGTGAGATACTTTGAAAAGATATTATCGTGTGCAATTTATGTGTGGACATATGACATATGCTTCAAATGTACAAGTTTTTCACTTTTGACGTTGGACATCGAAGTAGAAGTGTTCTTAAAAGTGCACTTTTTAAAAAGCCCTTTCATTTTTCTTTTAGGTTTTAATTCTTGTGCTTTGAAAAACTGGCTATGTGAAGTGCACTTGATATTATATGCTCAAGCGTGTGCTTCCCTCTGATTAAAACCAAGACTAATATAATATAAATTTTCAATGGATGAAAAAAGGGTTGCATTGATATAAGTGTGTAAATGTTCTGCAGGGTCTTGCATCCCTGCAACAGAACAAATAATATTGTGAGTTATCATTAGCATCAAACAAATGTTGTGCTCTTCAAGCTCTGGGTGAAGCAACAGCAGCTTTTGGCTCACAGCACACTCTTTGTTGCCATTTCTATTTTAACTTATAATTGTTCTTTGTACAATTGATTGCTCACAGCTGAGGAGTGTTGGAACCCACAGATACTGGTTGTCTTTGATTCGGATTGGCTTTTTTAGCTGTAGCCTTAATTATTTTTGCATCATGAATAATTTCCATCTGCTACAAACAATCCCACCCACCCATGGCTTCCCGAGTCAAAAAAAATGAGCCCGCTGTCCTCCCTCCATAGTTCAGTAATGCTCCTTCCTGCAGCGACCGGACGTGCCCACTTCTTTTTGAACCCGGGGGGCAGCTCGCCTGCAGATGAAAAACCGTCCTCAAGCATCTAAGACATTGCAATGAAGCAGCAAATTTATGAAGATGTTGTTGTGGAACTGTTTTGACCCCAACATGATGGCGTAATACCCCGAGGACACCCCGTAATGGATTGCACAATACGTCCATGGACCAAACATCAGTCACTACTGAGAGAGGACTCTCATTTTGATTACGAGTGTCTCACTCCCTCTGTTGTTTTGTTCAAGGCCCGGGGTGTGAGTGCTGAAAGCCTGGGACCTTCAATGATCTTCAACAGTTTGTTTTTAACAAGCAATGACAAACAACATCATCTTCTCCCCCTTCCTCCTCTGCGGGCTTTTATCTTTGCTCAGCCTTTGAACCAGGCCGAGAGGAAGCCGCGCTGAAACGCACACAGCCCAGAGGAAGTCGGGCTCCAGATAGAATACCCTCTAATTCTTCTATCTCTTCTAACAAAACAGACGAGAGGCCGCAGGGAGGGAGCGAACAGCTATTACATCGCTCCCTATTAATCATTCTCTGGTTTGGAAATCTAGACTTTGAGCAAAGGCATTTTAGTTTATCATGCTTTGCCAAAAATGTAAAAACTTTCCTCATCAGTGTTGGAAAGTAAACTTCAATTCAAGAAGTACTGACTAATGTCTGGAAGACAACGAGGTTGCTGCACCGAAAAGACACACTGGAACCACCCAGAAGTTCCAAACAGTGCTGTGTCAGGACAGATTAATTAAACACTTTAGATTGATTTCACACAGTAATTATGTGGCGAAATATGAAAGAGAAGAGATAAACTTCGTACTCCATTATTGAAGTCTTTTAAGTTTAAAGAATATAGATTTGTTTACAATGTCTAAACATGATTTAAGTCTCATCAGAGCAGAGATTATATCAGTATTTCTTAAGATAATCAGCCACACAGCAGCGACTTTGCTTCCAGATTGATCACTCCAGAGGCTATTTTCCTCACAGGATTAAAGGAGTTTTTTTTACTTAAGACAAATCACCTCAGAGGTCATGTACCCTGATGGATGTAAAGACAAGCACACCCTAATGCACTGAATGATAAATCAAACACCAGGCACTGAGGGGGGAATTAGACATCAGAGCAAGACACCTCTATCTTTGCTGCGCGTACGGTCGACAGCAGGGGTCGGCTTTAAGGTGATCCAAAAACTGGTTTTCATATATTCAGTTCAGAGCTTTATTTTGGTCTGCAGTGACAGCACAACCAAAAACTACAAACAAATAAAGAAACATTGACACAAAACAGCATGGTGGTGTACAGCACAGTCAAACTGGACATGAACAACCCTAATGAAGTAAAAGTCGAGGTATCAAAAGAGTTTAATTGACTTATAAACTGAAAACACACCTAAAAGTTTTATCCAAAGAGTGTTTAGGCTTGATTCCATCATTTAAAAAAAATGACAGGAGCCTGAAAAGACTCAGGTGTTTTCTGACATTAACGGGTTGATGGCAAGAATCCTGCACAAAATCCTGATATGAAATCTAAACCTAATCTACCCTCTTAGAGTGGAAAAAAGAAACTGAATCATCAAGGAGGGAAAAATCACTATTCAACACTTGGACTCTGGCTTTGATGGAAGTTGGGTATCATATTCCATTATTTTAGTCAAATCAGCATCCAAAAGAGCTTATTTTCCATGTCTTTCAACATACCTACAAAGAGAGCACTCGCTGTATTGTATCCTCGTCTTCTGAGGCTCCTTTCAGCGGTACATTTTTTTCTCTCTCCTCCTCTGTGATGGATTTCTCCCTCTATGATCATCGAACGCCACTGTGTTATGGCAGCTCTGGGAAGAAGTCCTCATCTCTTTGATTCCGCAGGACTGACAGAGAAACCTGACACTTCCACCTTTAGATGTTCCAGGGTTATTTTTACCATCAAAACACGCGCTCGAAGTGTCTTGATGTATTGTCATGTTGTGTGCTCGGGAAGTTTTCAGTACTAGAAAGCACAAAATGTGAAGAAATGTGAGTGATAACACAAATTATTTAGGCTTTAGAGACAAGGTTAAGACATGTTTTTAAAAAGTCTACCAAAAATAGTCTTTTATTAGAGGTTTGGTGCAACCATAGGTATTGATTTTTACAGGCCCAGACGGACAGCTGCTTGAGACTCCAGGCTGATGAGGGTCTCCGAGGGAGTGATAAACTTTTACCACCAGCAACACTTAAAATAAGACGTTTTCAGGGACAGTAGAAAGCTCTCCTTATCTAGTTGGACTTACAAAAAACAAACTTAGTCATAACCATGCAAACCAACACTGGTGGTAGAATTATCAATCATCAATCAGACAGATTTGACTGGTTATAATATCAGTATAGGGACAGCTAGCTTATTCACAGGTTCTCAGACAGGTAGCTAAGCTAACAAGTTAAATGCTGCCATGTCCTTGATTTTGTCAAGACTGCCAGAGCTGGACTTACTAGCAGTCTCTGATGATTAGTCAACAAATACAAAATGTTAAAGAACAAATAAAGACTGATTAATGAACTGAAACAGGAGCACTGTTATGATGTCACACTGGTAGGTCCATTTGGGGGGGACATGGACATGGTACAATGCATTGCAAGCAGATTACTCCCAATTTTATTACTTGTTTTTTCAATGTATTTGGAAATATCTAACTCTATAACAATGGTAGCTTGAATAGGCTACAGTGCCCTCCACCCTCATGACCCTAAATGGGTAAGTGGTATAGATGAGTGGTCTCAGCCAGAGGATCAGAACCACAGAGCTGTTTTCATAGGACTGAAATTTGTTTTGGACAAACAGTGACAAAACTTTAGACAGATTCTCATTGGACATCTATATATTTGATATAATTTGCATAATAGTTTGTGAATTGTGGTTTCATTTCCTCAGGGCCTGTATAGTAAGGGTCTTTTTTTTCAGTTGTTTAGTTCCATTGAGCATCCAAAATGTCAGATTTGTATTTGATGAACTTGGAATATTGAAAATCTAATTGTGGAAGTGTTGGGTTTGAGGTTTGAGCAGCCACAAAACACGTTTGTCAAGACAATGGATGGATGAAATTCTGAAAATGTCAGGGCAAAAATATTTCATAAGCATTGTACATCCCAGAGCCAAACGTGAGTCACAAACCTTTAGCTGGGCCAAAAAACATGTCATGAAAAAAAAAATGTTTTATTTTGAAGGGTTTTTTTTATGCATTGGAGTGCTGTCTATTCACACTAACACTTCACAATAGTTATACAATAATATTTTGATAGAAAGGAGTTTGTTACTCATAGAGTGGATACTCATCTTATGATGGATGTTTTTCTGTCTTTTTGAAACAACTTCTCAGAAGCTGGACTTTCTCATTTTATTTGAGAAGTAAAGCTCTGTTGAGTCTGTTAAAAAGACTGAAGTTACTGAAGTGTTTTGTGTGATGGCCTTGTGATAAAGGGCTTATTTATTGCAACTGATTGAATAGTTTTATCACAGAGCTGTTCAGGATGTATCCACTGATTCAAGGTCATCACAACAGCGGTTTGATTGTGTCCCAAGATGCAGTTTTTAGTTCCAATTAATATTACTAATTCAGTTTGAAAGGGATTATTTCACTCTCCAGCAAAAAACAAAAACAAAACAGTGATGTTTTACTCAGTACAAATGTCAGTAATGCAAGTTACAATTCGTGTTTAATTTAACCCAAAATGAAGAGGTGTTTTTTTTTGTTCTCAGGGTCAAACTGCAGCATCTTTTTATGAAATGAATTCAAGAGGTAAAAAATTTCCTTCATTTGGGTTGTGGTTGAGAACCACTGCCTTAAAGTTGATTTAGAAAGAACAAAAAAATTGGAAATAGGAATGGTGGTATATGTGACTGTTTCATTCAATTAAGCTGTCCTTAATCATTTGTTAAAAAATGTGTGAATTATTTACAAAGTCCATGGGAAACTTTTGCCCTCCTTTGGTCATGTTTTTGTTTTTAAAGGAGACATATCATGCTTGTTTCTCCTTTTCACTATGCCAGACTAGGATGCCTGTAAAGCATTTCTGCCCTCAGAACAAGTCATTTAGTTCCTTCATTGCCCCACAATAGCGTTCTCAAAATCCTCATTTTAGGCCATTAATAAGGTCTATTTGAAAAGCTCGGATCTGAGGATGACCTAAAGTTACCTCGTAACGTCACAGCCCTTTGTGCTCTGATTGGTCAGTTCTATCAGGGGTTGAGCCAGCCTGTCCTTCTTCTTCTACTGTATTTTCCGGCAGGCTCAAAGCAGCGACCGCATATTGAGTCCCCCTACAGGCCAGAGCTGGTAATGAGTGACTGTGAGCTAGGGATCTATATACCCCTGCTGGACGGATGTGTTCCTCGGTGACGGTTTTGTGGCTAACGGACATCACAGAGGAGGAAGTGTTTTATCAGATTACTCCAATAAAAAGAAAGGTACCTCGTGATGTCACGACGTTTGAAATCTCGCGGACATCTCGCAATGACCTATTTTCAGAGGCATCAAATCTCGTTCTATCAGAAAAAATACAATATCTCATTTTTTGAAAATTAAGGGGGAGTAAGGTCTTGTTTTCAAATTTATTATATTATATGTAAGTATTAAATCATGCATCAGCATGATATGTCTCCTTTAATCACCCCTGAGACAAGTAGTTTCTCTTTATTATCCTTGAGCCACTCTTCCTTACAAACATCTTTTTTCACCTGAAATTATGCATGCAATGCTTTACAGCCAGATGGGGCCCCCTCAGGAGATTCCCGACTGTCATTGCAAACTTTGCACATTTTGGGCCACTGCTTTAGTTTAATTATACAGGCTCTTTTGGGGCCTTCCTATGACCTGAAGCCCCAGATTGTTTCCTGCCTTGCCTGTTGACAACACATGCCCCTGGTGCTACAAGCTGAAGAACTGCAAGTTGACTTGTTAGGTTGGCTAGCAGGCTAAAAAACATGAATAGGCAAGTAGCTAAAGCATAAAAACATCATTAAAAATCTGCTCAGGCTTGTGTGATGCTTCTGTCTCTGCCAATGCTGTTGTGAGGGTATTGTAAGCCATGTTAGATTATTTTTAACATGGATGCTGGTTTAAGGGTTTAATTTTTTTAGCCTGAGTCCCAGAAGATTCCAGAATCACCACTGTGTAAAGTATGCTAAGGCATCCAGGCTGCGCACTTTCTGTCTGACCTTTAAACACACAGCACACTCAGTTAACTTCGGTTTGTCTTTGTCGGGCTGTAATAAGCATCCTCCTGTGTGTTGTGTTTGTGTGTTTATACTGATGGATGAGACGGGCTGCATCTTTATGTAAAGCAGTTCGACATTTCTCTTCTCTTACAGGTCTGCCGTGCGTATCATTTTGGATCAACAGGACTTTGTGAACTTGCAGAGGTGTATTCTTAAGGCAGAAGAAAAAATACAGACATATAATAAAGCCTTCTCTGCCCTGCGGTCTAATAAAGATATATGTGTTATTCTCTTATGTGCTGAAGAAAGAGTAGGATGGATTTGTTTGCGGATGCAGGTTCAGTGCAAATGCATCAGCTCCTGCAGCGCCGGCTGACTTTCCAAACTTCCTCTCTCTCTGATATTTACACGCCTGCCCTGAAAATTAATGAGAAAACAACTTAATGGAGCCGCTGAGGGCTTCATAAGCAGCTCTGACGACACTCGCCTACACGGGGCTATTTGAAGATTGAAATCTAATTCACACAGTACCTTAATCTAATTCAAACACCACAACAAAGATTCACATAATTATGACTGGCACTTAATTATGGATCTTGTGCATGGCGTAGAGTTCTCTGTGAATTAAAAAGTTGTCTGGCATGTAAATCAGGCTCCATCTGAGCCTGAGAGAGGAATTGTCTTAATAATTTCTGCTAAACGACGATAAAATGCCTCATGTCTGATTTGTCTTTAGTGGAAAGGAAATTGATCCGCGCTGGTTATAGAGGGTGTCATATTAGCACCAGGGCTCAGTAGATCTGCTGCTGGATGAAACAGAGAGAGGAGATAAAAAGTGTGACGTCTGTGCCAGATTTCTTGTCAAGTTGTCAGTCGAGAGGGATGATTTTTCAGCCGACAGTATCATCCACTTCACCCGCTGCTGTTTCTTCCTTATCTGCTTAAAATTCAGCATCATTTGAAGTCTTTTCCTCTCAGTGATACCTTCTAGACATAAAGTGTGTTATGAGAAAAAGGCACAGATGATGAATCTTAGCTGTCTCAGTGTTTCCTTAGTTCTCATACACATGAAAATTTCCCACTGTTTACATACTTCATGCTTGAATCCTCTGATTAACAGTAGTTTCAGCATTTCTCAGCTAATTTTTTTGTGGTTGCAAGAGTGCAGAACGTGCATTCTAACAGTAATCTGGGTTTATTTTTAAACATGCTTATCCACAAAAAAGCTTGACCCCTGAAACCCTGTACAGATGGACGTCACTGTCACAGAAATATGAGTTTTTTTGGAGTAGCGAGTATGTGCTGGGTAGGAAGTCATTGTTAGCTTGTCCCTTTTGATTGCAGAAGATCTCTCTACATATAGGAGGTCTTTTACTCACTGGAATAAAGAATTTTACTTGGAGAAATGTTAATATTGATGAACAAGAGCAAACTATTTCAGCTTTGAGCCATTGCTGTTGCCCTTATTTTGGACCGTCTTTCCAGACATTTAGCAGGATTAGCATCCATTTTGTACATTCAAATACTGAAGTGACTGCACTTAAGTGGGCACATTGTCAATATGTGTTACCAGTCCATCAACAGTGTTGGTATGGGGTTTGTTTATATCTGTTTAGCTTCCACTTGTATCTCTGAAAACAGGGCAAAGTAGCAATGAGCTTAATCTTGTAGCACTCTTTAACAGCTTTTCTACTTTATTTTGCCTGAAATCAAGCTGCTAAATCATATACTTCAGTGGACAAACTTGAGGAGTTCTGGCTGGATTGAACTGACACTACACTTTAGTGTAAAGGTGCCAAACAAGCAGTTTGCAAAGGAGCTTCTTTTAAAAGCTGACTTGTTATATACAGGACTGGAGTAGGCCTCCGTTAGTGAGACAGTTATCCTTTTTCATATTTGCTGTTGGTTGTCTGGAATAAAAAAACAGTGTGGTACCAAATGAATCCCAAAAACCAGCTTCCATTAGTTATCTAAACTAAATGACCCTGATCTCTGAAATTAGATGTTCCAGTCAAAAAGAAAGGAGGCTGGACGAATGCAAGTAAACACACTTTTTACGAGGATTATATCCAACACCAGAACAAGAGAGGAATGTCAAAAAACATGTCTTATGCAATTCTCTGTGTCCTCTTGTTGCTCACAGTGGTTGGAGGGGAGCAGAGGGTTTTTTAAAAGCCATAACAAGCTCAACAGCTTTTACCATTATTGTCAGGATTCAAGCATGTGATTTTAGTGTGGGATTAGGCTGTGATGTCACCGTTTCTGAAGCTATCTGTATTCACTGTTCACAAGGAAACGCTCGACCGGTACTTTCACATTTGTCCACCATGGAACCTGTTTTCAAACATGGGCACGTGAAATGCCGTATCCTTGTGGATGAAATGCCTATACATCAGATTCACCTGAATTTGTTTCCTTGTGGACTTCTGTGCTCTTGCTAGCAGGAGGTGGTGGTTCATGCCTGCAGCTTGTTAGCCTGCTAATGCCCATACATCAGAAGTATTTAGATTTTACTTATACTTGTATAAACTCATGAGGGCATATTGTGGACAGGGAGGTATGGGCAATTCAATCATGTACCTTGGGGTATAAAGGTTGAATTGTCCTACTTTTACTGTTGGTTCTGCTAGCTACTTATCTTCTTCTACTCCCTCTACTTTTCCTCTTTTTTCTTCAATTTCTACTTTGTCCTCTTCATCTTTACCTTCCTTTATCCTTCCTGACTTATAACATTTAGGTTGCTATCTACCTCATGCCTCAAATTAATGTTAGTATTTCCACTAACTGAGAGCTTCAAAGTGAGGGTCATGACTCAGGTCCAATTATGTTGACTGTTAGTAAAAATACTAACTATTTAAACACTGATTCAAAGCAGAACTGGTAGTCTTCATAATTATATCCACTTTAGCTGCAGTACGCCATCAAATGGATGCAATAAGAAGGCCTCTTAAAGGACAGTGCCACTCAAAATCAGAAGTTGTCATCACACATGAAAAGATGTCATCGATGTATGGCTACATACGGATAAGGACATTTCTCAGCTGGGAGCCATCATGAGCGTAGAAACCATTACAGCATCTGTCATGGTGTGACTTTATGGATGCCCTTGCAGCTTAGATTTTTTCCTGTTTTTAATCGCTGCTCGTGGTAAAAATGACGACAACAAAGGAAACTGTGCAGAATATATGGGCATATATGGGCAGCCTTAGCCTTTATGGAGACAAATCAGAACAACTGAAGGGGAGTGAAGGACTTTGGTTCCAGATAAATCATTTTTGAGGTTTCTTTAAATGACAAAGCCTTTTAAACACCGCTGTGACTGAGTGGATACCTGAGGTAAATGCAGGCCAGGATGTTTTAGCCATAGATGAGGTCACGGCCTTGGCCTTTCGTCTCTCTTACGCCATGACTCATTTAAAGAGGAGACATGGTGTAAGAGGGTATGCTTTTTCAAGGATTTCTTAACATTAAGAAAGGGTAGTTCTTCATTATTTTTGATAATAACTCAAAAATTATATGACAGATTTTGATGACATTTTTAAGTAATGTTGGTCCTTCAGAAATGCCCACATTTCCATACAGTTTTGAACAAAGTCTTCCTGTACTGGCTGACTGGGAAACCCTCACTCCTTGCTAATAGCACCAACATTTCTGAATATTTCTATCCACCTCACAATACAAAGCTATAAAGGACCAGGTTTGACAATTCCTGCAGCTTAAGACACTGAAATGTCGGGTCTGCAGGAATCATAGAAGTGATTTAAAATTTGGTAGATGGGCTGCTTCATGTTGTTTGGCTGCCACTTTTTAACTGCACTGTGTGTGGTGTCACCTCAGGTATCTTTACGACTGCTGTCCCAAACATTTGGGCCTTGTTGATTCTGTAAAATCTGTACTGATACATGTATCTGCAAGGAGTTAGGGATGATGTATTGCAGTATCAGTGTATTGACCACAGGTTCAATATTCATGAATTTTTTACAGTTCTTCAAGTTATGACATTATTATGTAAATGTTGCCATGGTCTGGTACTTTTAAGACCATGAACAGAACTTTTCCAACATATTTTGATTATTAGGATTGTGTATGATGTAGGGATGGGACTATACACTTAAAATCACGATACGCTGCACCTCGATATGCCCGGGTCATGATACGATACATCATGATGCAATATCAAAAAAGTAAAAAAGAAAAAATATTGCTGTGTAATTACAACTTTTTTTTTTGTTTGAGTTGCACACAGGAAAACACAAGGCCTAACAGGCCAAACACAAACTATAACACTCTCTCTAACCCTAGAGAGGTTAGAGAGAGTGAATGCTAATGAGCAGTAGCTTCGTTTTTGCCGGGGTCGTCTTCACATTTTTATGGTGACGCTGAAGGTGGTGATTCATGTTTGTTGTGTTGGAGGCGGTGTACAGAATGACAGCATAGCAAAGTTTACACACAGCCTTAGTCTTGTCAGTTACTCTATTGTCGTCTTCGTCTTTTTTAATGAGAAAGCCAAAACACTGCCAGACAGATGATTTGTATCCAGGTGGAGCGTCCTCAATTTCGACCTCATTCGACTCCATCGTTTGGCTTTTTGGAGGCAAGGTAGTTGGTGCTAATGTTTGTTGTCGTCACTTCTGGTCACATGCGCTATTACCGGACGTGACGTCTTTATTTCACGGTCCATTTTTTTCAAACTCAACTGTATCACGATATTTTGCCAAACGTTTCATCTCATCCCTAGTATGATGCTAGTGTTATGACAGTCATACTTTATATTCACAGGAATATATTAACACTTTTATATTGATATATATTGCCACTCAGTAAATCAATATAGCATCAGGATTTTTGGTCCCAGCCCAGCCCTGCTCTCCAGTTAACACCATTTCACTTTTTATATCCCCTCTTCCTTGTGCCTTCAACTCATTTTTTCCCATTTTGGTATTTTTGTCTGACCTTGTAGCGTTAAGGTCACTGTTGCGTTAAAAAGAGCGAGTAATTGATGAGAACATCCGAGCCCGACTCGTCTCCTCTCAACAGGTTCAGATCAAAGAATTTCCCCCTATCATTAAAAGAGGAATATTTGGACATTTTTTATTGAGCGTGAAAGATATATGGGTGAAAATGATACGGGTATGACTCATCAAAGTTTCTGCTCAAACATCGTTTAAAGGACAGGAACGGGATGATTTAACTTTGGCTCATTACCAGCTTCACAGACCTTCCTCTCCCTTTCTCTCTTCCCTGTAAAACACACTCCACTACTCGCTGGAGAGGCGTAATCCACCATTTCAAATATGCGGAGGATATGAATGGTAAGATAAAATGCTATTGAAGGAGCCCAATTCTAACATTTGAAATTGACTTTATTCATGCCAGCAGTGGGAGCTAAAAGTGACTGTGGGACTGAAGGAGTAGGTTAGTAATTCAAGGCTGTGCCCCCTTAAGATACAAACAAATGTCGCTCCAAGACCTTTGGCCCCTTAAAAATGTTTCATAGTCTTCAAGGCTCAAAAATGTGAAATTGAGTCATCCAGTCTGATGTTGCTAACTCCTACTATCAGCGTTAACTTTTCCATTAGTTTTTAGGAGCTACATTGCAGAAATTGTTCATCTTAGCCTTCAACCTGCAATACATCTGGGCTCCATTTAAAGTAACCGATTAAGGCTACATTTACACGGACACTCCTGACTTGAAAACGCAAAGATTTTTCCTTTGCGTTTTCAAATTCTTCTGTGTTCAGACGGCGACGCTGGAGACGTATGGACCCGCTGTAGTGTGCATGCCGGTTCAGTAGATGGCAGTGTAGGTCTGCAGAGAGACACATACGGAGAAGAAAAACTTTTCACAAACAACAATGGCGAGTGGACCAACAGAGATGCAGGAGTTTCTTTTCTGGACAGCAAATCTGTCTGGATAGTTTTGTCTGGATAACAAACCGAGCACGGTAAGAGGCTCACACTTTACTCGGCAGACGGCCAAAGTTGTTGTTCCTGGTATACGATCACAACCTTCATGTGAAAGAGTACTGCACATGCGGTGACGTCAGCGTTTCAAACTGAAACGCTCTGATACGGGTTTACATGGAGCTACATGGAGAGCGTTTTGGAAACTTTACACTCTGGAGCCAATTTTCAAAAGTTACCGTTTTGAGACAAAACACAACGCGTTTCAGTGTAAACACAAGGCCAAAACACAATGAAAACTTATCGGATTGGACCGCTTTTGGCGCTGTGTAAACGCAGTCTAAATTTACTAGTGGGCACCACACTGGGGCAGCAGTCAGTGCTGGTGCCTCGCAGCAAGACGGTTGCTGGTCAGACTGCTGGTTGAGCAGGGGGGGGCTTTTAATAACATGCATGTAATGTTATTTGGTGACTACATTTTCTTGAGATTTGTGTCTGTGTTAATGGCTGTCCATCTCCTCTGTTGAGCTGTCAAATTAATTTCTGCCCTGTTAGGAGTTTCTATGATCACTTAGGGAAAGGTTGGGGGCGAGAAAGAGAGTCTGTGAAAGCAGATTAAACTTCTGTCCACTAAGTAGTGCCATAGTGGAGAATTCACTTCAAAATCCTACTGTATTCTTTCAAGGCCATTCACAACCTCGCCCCCCCCCATCTGTCTGATCTCCTCCACATCGCCACCCCCTCTCGCTCCCTCAGGTCGTCCTCCTCCCTCCATCTCTCTGTGCCCTCCGCCCGGCTCAGCACCATGGGTAGCAGAGCTTTCAGTCACTCTGCTCCCAAACTCTGGAACTCCCTCCCCCCGGACCTCAGAAACATCGACTCCCTTTCCCACTTCACATCAAAACTCAAAACCCATCTGTTCCAAACTGCTTATTCCCTTTAACTTTCCACCCTCATTTAACTGTGTCACTCTTGTGTGTTGTTCTTATTTATCTTAATTGTGATTTTAATGCAGTGTGTTTTTATCATGTATGTTGTAAAGTGTCCTTGGGTGCTTAGAAAGGCGCTTTTAAATAAAATGCATTATTATTATTATTATAGTGCAACTGACCTCGAGTGCAGGAGCCGCTGTAGTAAGACACTCAGAGTTCTAGCACAGTTTATTTATCAATGCAAGAAGAACGAACCAAACATGCTGTTATGAAAGTTAAATATAGCCTACTGAATATGTTATCAATGTTTTATTCCCTTATCAATACCTGATCACTTTATTGACATTCTGTTACTTGTATTATCTTACATAGTTATGAGATGTAGGGTGTGCTTTTGTGTGCTCTTTTATACGGATATGTGAAAGGAAAAACAACATTGACAAGTCTTGACTCCTTAATTGTGGCACACTTGTACCTAGCCAACATTAAGGACAGAAATACAGCTGTGGTCGAACTGACCTGGACAAGGAAAACGACCAAGACTTACCACACTCTATTGACAAGTGCACTCCAACAGAAGGTGAAACTCTTAGCATGGGACAGGCAAGAATGTAGAGGACACGACGCTCTGATGTCTTCTGTTTTGGTGCAAACTAGAAATGAAACCGCCCATTTGCGATGTATACATTTTTATGTTACACCATGCAGGTTTTAAAGAGAGAAAGCTGTGAACATTGTCTGTAAGCTGCTCATTCCTTGCACGTAAAATCCTTAAAAACAGCTCTACACTCTTGTCATCTTTCATTGGCTCCATCAGTCAGAGGTGAATAACAAGGGAATATTTTTCTGACATTCTTAAAAAAGGAATAATTTTTCCAACACCTGCTTATAGGATAGATTTGGGCTGGCCTAAGCAGGGCGTACAGCTTGTACAACAGTTTTCAAGTAGTTAGGCCAAAAAACTCCACATCAACTTCCCATCGAACATTATGACCCAAATATTTGGTACTTCTGAAATTTTGGCATGCCAGTCTTGATGAGTCAGGGTCATGAGCTCAACTTTTGCCTGTAAGCTTTGGCAACCAAAAAGCTCAAAATGTTGCTCAAGTCATGAACTCTGGTCCAGTTTTAACTGGAAGCAGCACAGTCATGGCTGCTGTGAGGAAGAGGTCTTCATTGTGTGGTTCTTGGACTGATCAGCAGGTCAACTTGAGTCATTTGGGGTGCAGTTTAAAGCTGCCTCACCTCTTGCACAATATTTCCCGTAGAAAGCAGTCAAACTTTCTGCTGTGTAACCCCCCAAACTAAACTTGTGAACCAGATTCTCCGCCCTCTGTATTTTATTCCAGAGCCTTTGATTGTGTTGTTGTTTGCTGACTCCGGCCTGCACACTGGCCAGAGAGTGGGAGTCTGTTTTTTTCCAGCTCTCTGCCTTTTATACTCCAAATAATGAAGCCTATTTCCTTCCTTTTAATAATCACCAACTCTGCAGCATAATCAAATGAAAAAGCAGCGTGTTTTTTTTTTTTTTGTTTCTTCTTTCGCCGCGACTCAGAAATGAGTCTGACGTAATCTCACGCCCGGGCGTTTTTATCTGCAGGGACATTATGTGTTAAAATTAATATTTTTCTGTGGTTTGCTGCTAAATGAAATTTAGTTTCTCCTCAAAAAAGCTACCCTTTCATTAGTTTCCTAGCAACTGAAGATTGTTCCCCCAAAAGAGTGCAGTTTTATTTATTTAAATCTTTTCTTTTTTCTTTTTACGCAGCTCGGTTGTCTGGGACGCCTTGTTCCATTTAAAGACAGTGTTAAGTAATCAACTCTGGAGTTTGGGGCACTTTGTACAAGAAGCCCTAACAACTTTGTGATTGAACTGAAAACTAATTATAGACCTTTTTTTTGGTGAATTGGCTCGGCACACCAAGCTACCTTAAGTGACTATAATGTTCTGCTGGTACTGTGTGTCCAAAAAAAAAAACACAAGCCGAGGTAATAAATCAAAAGTCATTAAAACATCAAATCATTTACTCCACAAAACATCACCAGGTCAGAATTTAAACCTCCAGAAGAGTAATTAAATCTCACAGCAAACACTTTGTATGCATGGCTGGCAACACACACATAAATTCAAAGATAACTGCAGCGATAAGAAATGATGTTTCATGATGCGCTGGGATTAACACAGGCGTTTATAGTGATTGAAGCTGTTACAAAGACTGACTCATAATGAGCTGTTAATATTTAATGAGTTAATGAGACATGCAAGGGAAATTATGAAGACGAAAGAGGGAGAGGATTGGATGCACACAGGCCTCCATTTTTACCTCTAATTACTGGCATGTTTATTATTGGTAATGAACTTTACCTACTCCTAAAGAACATTTAATTTAACATTAACTTTTGATCAGATCAATATATCTTTATTTGCATAGCACCAGTTTTTAACAGGGAAGAATGAGAATGGATGTAAGGCTGGTGTTGCTAGAGGAGTCAGGCAGGTGCACAGAAGCGCTTGTTATTTTGATTGGAGACTTTTTTTTAATTTTTCAAATAAGCTAGCAGAGGAACAGAATAGAACAAAAACAATTTAGGACAGTCATGGACTAGTCCTATTTTCCAATCCCCAAATACTAAGTCTTCAACATACAATCAACCACACAATCAAACAAATATCCATACAATCACAACAATATAAATGAATTAAAAATGAAATAATAAATTAAATAAAATGAAAAGAATAATATAATAAAAATAGTAGTTATAATAAAATTTAATGAAATTGAATACACATACATAGATATATATAAATATACATGTACACAGATAATACAAATACAAATTTAAACTAACAAAAAACATTAAAAGGGTTACAGGGTAACACTGGTAGCTGCCATGTCTTCCACGGCTGCCACATTTCAAAAAAATTGTTGGAACAGCCTCTAATAGTATACCTAATTTGCTCTAGGTGGCACATGGCCTCTCTTATCCACTGCCCATATACTGGAGTCCTTCCATTTACATAGAGCACATATAAATTTTGATTAAAGATTTTTTGTTCTTCTCAAACAGACCTCCTTGTTTCATAACAGTAGTGCTGGATGCCAGGCTGTTGCCATCTTAAACTCTTAGTTGAAGTCTCTGTGAGAGGTTTGGGAAAAAAATGTTGTTTCTGTCAAGACTAGGGAGCAGTAAACTTTAAGTTATCCAAGTCCTAATGTCCTTCAAGCATTCATCAAGCTTCAAACACCGCTAATTGGTTCCATTTGGCTTTATTGATGTCTATAGTTGAGTGTCATCTGCATAACAACATTAATTTTATTGAGTGTTACCAAATAATATCACCAAGAGGAACTGAAAAGAAAGAAGCAGTCCAAGACTAACTTATGAGTGCTAAATAGACTTGTTAGCATAAGCAATGATTCACCATGATCATGGAAAACCTGTTTACTCCTTATTTTCTCTCTTTTTTCTGCTTTTTTGTAGTGCCACCCAGGGGCTCTTGAAATATAATCAAATTCTTCCACAGCCATGTCAGAGCTATTTTTCCCTGGTATTTAAAGCTTAGGTTTTGCAAATTTCTGATCAATTTGGTCAGTCGGCTTCACTCACAGTAACTCCAAAGTCATTTAAGGGAGAATATTGTCAGTCTGTCAGTTGGTTTATCAGTTTTTTGAGACCAATTTGCCCTCCTATAATGTAAGCCACACTTTATTTGTTCTACAAGCAATGTTTGAACAGTGCCCAGTTCCAAAACAGTTGGGACATGGTTATATGTAATTTAAAAGGATGACCAGCATGTGCGTCATTCAACACAGCAGACAAGACAAGACACATCAGGGTTATAGTGATACATTTATTATTTAAAATATCTTCACACTCTGATTTTGATGCCTTGGACATGCCCTTTAATAGTTAGGACATGGACAAGATGGACTGGGCTGTTGAATACTGGAACACCTGGAATATTCCACAGGTAGATGGGTTAACAGGTAATGGTGCTATAATAGATATTAAAGAACAAAGATGTGTTCTCATGCTTTAAAGGGCTTTACGTCTTGCCCTGTACATGTCTGCTGTTTGGTCACAAAATCAAATTTTGCATTAAATCTTCTGGCCTGTGACCGAACCCTATCAGGAGTATAAGGTATTAGCCATGAAATCATAAAGAAACAAACGACGATCACTATTGCTGACAGAAGGGAGGGATTTATTTCGATGAGTTATCAAGTCCAGTGAAAACAGACATTGCGCCGAAGGTACTTAGAGTACTTAGAGGTACTGTTTTTCTGTCAGTCATGAAGTGGAAGAGCAGCTTTACCATTTAAAGCGATAAAAGCTCTGAATGCTCTTCGGAGCTAAATGCCTCTATTTTGCGGGGTGCTTTTTTTGGGAGCAAATCTAACCTTTGTATTTCAATTGTCTTTATTTATAATCTCTTTAATTATTAACTCAGCTACTTTTCAGCCTTTAAATCACTTTATTGTTAGGTTTTTCCAAATGGGTGCTTTTTTCTGACATGTTAGCTCTGACTGGAAGCATTCTCCAAATTTCCAGTCCTGTAGGAACTTTGGAAACATCTTACATTGGTGCATCTGTGAGGACAGAATGGCATGAATTCTTTGCTGATCTTGTCCTGGACATACTTTATCTAATTTTTTCTAGGTTTCCTCTTCCTGTCTCTGTTTCCATCATTTGGTCTGCTATTGCTCCATGGCAACAGCAGTTTTAGACAATTAAAAGACAATAATAGAGACACTTAACATTTTTGTTCCAGTGTTCTTTTTTTTTTTGGTAGGTTAGAAGGATTCATTATTGTTGATTTAATCCTGATATACTGTTGTTCAAAAATCTCTATAACAGGAGCTTTAAGTCAACTTGCAACATGTTGTGTATTTCAAGAATCAGGCTCCACAGAACTTACATGTAGAGTGTGTGTTCATTTGTTCATATTTAAAGCATGAGCTGATGTTCATAGGTGCTCTCATCTTATAATTAGAATATAATTGAGCTGGCGCCTGATTAAGCCCTGGTGTTCTGTTTTTATCATGGCACTATCTCTCTTACACTGACTCTTTATTTGGTAAACTGTTCAGGCCAGTGAGAGAGCAGCAGAGGAAGACAAAGAATGGATATAAAAAAGGGGAGAAGAAATATAATCACCATCTGTTGTCAAGGTCATTTTGCCACACGATAAACACATCCATCATGAGCACAAAACGCTCACAGTTAACAGAAATGGAGTTGTTAGTCTTGGTGACATTTCTCATTCACTATTTGGGATGATTGTGCAATATAACAGAGCAGTAAAGACCAAAATATAATCACCAGAGCAGATTTAATCTTATATTTGATATTTAATTCATCACTAAAGTGTTTCTGATGTGCTGACGACGCCAGTCAGTCTTTGTTTTCAGGTGAAGTCAGCGTCTAGTTTGGCTTTTTTTGCTTGACATTCTCTCCATAACCTCTTTGAGCATCATCTCACCAGGCAGAAAAGCTCCCACAAAGGGCAAATCCTCCTCGTCCTGTCAGCCGTGCATCCACTATTTCAGCTTTGTTTCATCTCAAATGCCAAAGCAGTGCTGCATCTCTGTCTTGGCAAGGTAAAACTCAGGTTATTTAGCGGTGAAATGTACCGCAAGACTTTGAACCCACTCGCCTGTGATCAAACTTTTATTCCTTGGATTTGATTCATATAGATCCACACCATGGTTATTATCAGCGAGCCAATGTACGCTAAGAAAAAAAATACAAAGAGGCACACTCCCTCCTGGTTGTTGCACTAAATGGAGTTCAGCAACCTGCCATCCAGCCTGAACTGGAGATTTTTTTGGCAGGAGGAGTCAAAACATATTAAATTCCAGCTTGTGTAATGTTAATTAAGCGTGATGGACCTGCTCGTGCTCTTTATCATAATTGTCCTTCTTTGGTGTTCATGTCATGTTCACTCCTCTGCCCACGCACTGAGGAAGAGTTTCACTTCCCAGCAGCTTCACACTGACTTTATTCTCTCTTGTTGTAGCGCTACGTGAAGAAGGAACTTCTGCCCATGAATGTTAAACTAAGTTCTACCTGCAGCAGTCTGCTAGCTGACACTTATATTCAAGAACCTGTGCTTTTTAAATAAGGGAATAAGAATTTTAATTAAGGACACAAGTCTTCAAGTAGTTCTGTTTTTCATCCTTCAGTTTCTGGTCTCTCCTGTGGATAAATATGTTAAATATTTATAAGAAAATGTTATAAAGCCGGATAGACCATCCCTCTGCGTCTAGTTAGTCCCCTTCCATGACTCTCCTCTGGTCTCCACTCTCCCTGGCAGATCTCCGCCTCTAATATTTCCAAATTACGATTGATGGTATCCACAAAACACGAAGTATGACGGAAAAGACGACCAGTTTCAAAATACGGCAAAAGAACAGCAAAAAACACACTCCAGAATGATACAAATGCTATTATTTACAAGATTTATACATTTTTTTAGTCAGAAAATACTGATAAATCACCTGTAATTCACTCAGGTATGGCTCACTGAATCTTCTCTCTCTCCGGCTCAGTCACTCAAGGAGTTACAGTAGTTCACACTCGTCTTTTTCTTCCCCTGCAGCTTCGTATTTTTGACAGGGTGACCGTCTTCTATCAGTTTTCCCTCGACCTGAGCTCGGAGTTCTTTTTGAGAGGAAAAATCTCTGCTGTAGTTTGTTTGTGGGATAACTTTCGCTCTGTCTCAGAGGCCAAACAACGCAAACTGTGCATGCACGGCTCCATTCACTGCTTTACTGAGTTATGGCCCTTTTCCACTAGCACGCCTTGGCCCTACTCTACTCGGCTCTACTTGATTTGCAGCGTGTTTCCACTAGCCTGGTACCTCCTAAAACAAGCTAGTTTTAGTACCTACTCCGCTCTGGTTTTAAGCAAGCTGAGTTGAGACTAAAAGATGACGTCAACGACTGCTGGCTACTGATCAGTCAGACAATGTCGTCATCGATGAGTCATGAGCGCAACCACCTAGCATGCTAGCCGTAGCTACCATTAGCTTACCCTCATACGTCTTTTCTTTGCAGCTCGATTGCTCTCGTCCTCGGCTTCATTCTGTTGTATAGCTTCCAAAACTCTCCTGTGCTTCTCAAGGGGTATTTCTTCTTGCCACCTGCAGCCTTCTTCTGCTTTCCTTTTTTACTCGGTTTGTGACAAAAAGCCACAGATTGTTGTGTCGCGCTCAAAATGACGTCACTGCAGAGCCGCTCTCTGTTTACAACGACACTGCACGCCGTTGGGCAGACGAGTGGGGCTAATGGAAAAGCAGCACAAGGCGAGTAGAGTAGAGTCGGGTAGAGTCGAGTAGAGTAGAGTAGGGCTAGTGGAAAAGGGCCAATAGTTCAGGAGTTCTGCAGTCAAAGAGAGAGACGAGTTAAAGCAAAATGTGGCAAGTTAGCTTTGGGAACACCCATGGCTGGAGTCATTTTATTTCCGTTCTAGTCCTTCTGTTAATTTTGCTTTATGCGACAGAACATGGAGAATGTGTGAGGATCTCTGAAAGTAAACATTAAGTATATTTAATGTTCACATTTTCAGATCTGGACAGCCCGATCCTTTTCCAAGACTATCAGGGAAGGCTCTTAACTCTGAAAACACTACACACCACTATATAATCAAGCTTTTGCTTTTGTTGGTTGGAGGAGGGCATTCAGGCCAGAAAGCAGGCTGATGATCTTGTATTATGTGCCCACTTTTCTCCTCATGGCCTGGGTTTGTTCAGTGAAAATACTATTAGATTTGAAGTTGAAAACATGCTTCAGGCAGCTCAGCCTACAGCCTGTTCTGACTTTGAAGCATCGTGACCCTAATATTTCCTTAAAATCTGTATCATGGATTGGTAACTAAGATGAGGAGACCTTGCAGATAACCCAGCTTTGGGCAAACTGTTTGATAGTCATGGACACTAAAAGAATCCTCTCACCGAAGAAGCTCCTTCAGCCTTTTTTCAAAGAACTGCTTTATTCATTTTTAACCTGTCAGTTTAACTTCCTATTTTGGAATAAAAATGAAATGTTTTTGAAAAGAGCTGAGCTGTGCAGTCACAAAGAAAAATCATGGCAGATCAGCCAACAGCTCCTCTCGACTTAAAACCTGCTTCATTCCACGTTTTAGCAGTTTGGCTAAACTGTTTGTCTAACATAATATAACTGGCAAAGTTCAAATTTAGGTGCTATCTTATCCTCAATAGCATATTGGAGCTTGTGAGCAGCCCCTCCTGACTCTGACAGCTTTATTCTTTGATTTGACATGTTTAAGTAACTCAAACACAAGATAAAAATGAGGTCTCTTTAAAAATGCCTTTCTTTTAGGAAATACTAAGCTAACTGCAGCTTTTCTTTTTCATTTAGAACTAATTTATTGCTTGTTTCAACAGTTTTAGTCATGCAGCCCTCTAGGCTTGGCTTTTTGGTACAGTATTTTTATTGACTTTTTAACATTGACAAACAAATAACGCACTGCAACATACAAACAAGTAACAAGTAAACTTGGCCACAAGAAATACAACCCCACCAGCTCCCCCGTACATAACACACAAATACATCCTGCTATCCAATGTACAATCTTGACTATTCACAACAGGGTTATACAACTTAAATATATGCATGTACCAGATGCACTCAACTTGACACATCAAGCAGCTGCCAGCAATAAGATTGTACCAAAAGAGCATCCACTTGGGGGCAAAAATAAAAGAAGTATTAAACACACAAGTGCATTCCAGGATAAACAAAAAAATAGAGAAGTTAAATTTACAAAAATCAATAATAAAAAAATAAACAAATAAAAATAGTACTACTACTACTACTACTACTACTACTACTACTACTACTATCAATAATAATAATAATAATAATCAATAAAATAAATAAAAATAAGTGGGGGAAAAAAAGAAGAAAAAAGGAAACCTCAGGTTCTAAACACCTCTAAGATCTGTTACCCAGGATGGACATTTTGCCCATTTGGCGGGTTGCAATCAATCATTCCCTTTAAGATGACATTTGTAAAGGCCCCTACTCACCAAACGTGGCAAGCGCAGGCGGTCGGCGGCAAACCCATTCATTATGTATGTGCTACCGCCGCGCAAGTGCGGAGGTCAGCGGCACGCAAGGGGGGCGCCTGCCGCCGTGCCGCGTGGCAAGACGGCGGCGGCGCCCGAATTGAAAAATTTTCAATTCGGGCGCAGCGTGCTGTGACGACATCTTGGCGCATCCAATAGGAGAGGCCAGTTCAGATAAAAGTGGCCGCGGATACAAAGCTGAACTGTGCTACGAGAGACTGGCTGCCTTAGGTTTATCTGCATTCTTACCAGACTTTGACCAACTCGGGACAACAGGCTCTCAAACTGCTCCTTGGTCAGCCTGAAGTACATTTAGAAGCATTCTGTGAAAATGTAGCTCCCGAACGAGCCTGTACTCCCCCAATACCTGCCTTTCCATCAGCATCGGGTGGACCCACATCCTTCTCCTCCCCGCTGCTGATGCTGCTACTCTGGTCTAGCTCCTCAGGAGGATTACAGCTACAGATTTTTGCTACGGAGTTAAGGTACTACTCATCGAACCAAGCGCGCCAAGAACACTTCCTGCTCTGTCGCTTAGCAACTGGCGCTCGACGCGCGGCGCCGCTGCCATGCTCAGTGCTTGCTCTGCGCGCACTCTGCGCTGTGCCGCGCGGTGGCCGCCGCGCAAACTGCGCTCGGTGTGTAGGGGCCTTAAGTCTTTTACCAGCATATCTGAAAAAGGGAGTCCAAATACAAAAAAAAAACCTCAGTTTTACATTTGATTCTGAAAGTAAGATATTCCATAGGAATGATATTAAAGATTAATCTGTGCCATGATATTAAAGATTAATCTGTGCCATTCTGCAATCGTGGGAGGTGTATTATCAATCCATTTAAATAATATGTTCTTTCGAACAGCAAATATGAGAATACTAAATAGCCTTTTCTTGTAGAAACCCTTAATTTGAGGATTTGGTAATCCAAGCAGCAGAGTCTGGGGTTCAATGTCAAGGTGAACATTAAAAAAAAGATTAAGCTTTTCAACAATTTTCCCCAATAATCTTCAGTATGGACACATGACCACACAGTGTTTACAGTAGGCTTGGCTTTTGGTTAGTATTATGTTCATATTGAGTCTGAAGTCAGTCCTAACTTTAAACAAGTTTTTTTGAGTTTCCTATGTGTCTTCTTCTACATAAACGTTTCTTTAGGATGCTTATGCATCTGTTCTGTTGTCAGTCAGTAATGCATAGTTTGAGTTGGTGCGTTGGCCCATCAAAACATTATAGTTTGACAGTCACAGCATTTGTAATTCACTTAAGAGCAGCTCGACCCTCGTTCTGCTGCTGTAACCACCGCTCTTGACCACCTCACAGAGCCGTGTCACCGCTGTGAAGGCATCAGAGTGGAGCGCTCTGTAATGCTCCCACATCAACTGCACATTAACAATGCAGACGCACAGGGTGAGTGAGAGGACAGCTCGGGATGGCAGATCCATTTCCTGACTGACCAGCGTCTCACATCCAGGGGCAGCCGGGGTCTGTCATTGTGGGATTTAAGCCCGAGCGTGTGGTGACAGCTTGATAATGCCGGCCTGATTCGGACACCAAGCTGTGCTCTTCCGGATTTACAAAAGAGTGCGAAGGGCGGCTCGCGTTAATGAAACGCACAGACTCGATGACTTTCTGTTTCTGGCTGTGAAAGCCGCTTATTTTGTTTGATCATCGCCTCGAAAGATCCAAACTGAAGAGTTAAGAGGGAGTGTTGGAAGGCCTGTTTTCTGTCCAAAGCAGATCTTTTGTATATCAATGTGGACATAGGCGGCTACACAGAGGGTCACAGCTCACTGAATCAAGAGGACCATCTGCTGGTTTTTCTCTTAAAGTCCCTGTAAAGCAGAAAAATATGCACTTTAGGGCCATTTTACATCAGAGAAGGGTGTTATTTACCAAAACAAAAGCTCAATAATGACAAAAGTGCTTCAGTATGAAGTCAAGTTTCAAAACCCTGGCAACTAGAAAAGTGACCTCCACTCTGGGACGCTGTGGGTTTGGATGTGGGACAATCCTCTTGAATTTAAGAAGATGCTGACTGCATAGTTCATCTGTCTTTTGGACCTTTCCATCCTACATGTTTGGACCACACTCATGTCATGACAGGAGTGTTTGTTGCTGAAAAGCTTGTGCGTCATTTTTCAGGCCTCCAAATATCATTGCTTCGCTTGCACCAGTCTGATTTGATTTTGCATTTCTGATGTCTGAGTTATATTAGTTGTCAACTAAAGTCCTTTTTAACAAGTTCCCACTGGTCCGAGATGTCCCTGGAACACAGTAGCTAGTTTTTGGTGTGCCCATAAATCTGTTTCAGCCTTGCTCATACAAACAGGCTGTGTTAGTGCAAACCTTGATGCTCTGTGCCTGTCCCTCTCAAGAAGTGGATCTGACTTTATCTTTCGAGCTCTGTGCTTTAAAATGTATCCCAGTCACTTTCCACAGCCTGCGCCTCGACCCAGTGTCCAGTGCATGCCAGCAGTGAACCTTTGGTAATATGTGGCATATCTATATTCACCAGATCTGCTTCAACCCTGTTTACACATCAATCCAAAAACAGGACAAGAAGAACTCAGAGTTCCTGGAAGTTGCAAAATAAGAACTTTGAAAAATAATCAGATGCAGTTGCTGAAAGTTTGGTGGCTTTTAAACGTAAAAAAATCTTCCTTTTATTAGTGTTGGCAGTTCTGTGTCCTCACAGAAAAGTCAGGCGATGTCTTTATCTTTGCAGACAAATGTTCCATCCCCTTCATGTGCGTCCGGCAAACTTTTCCACTGAAGGCACGCCTCATAGTTTAATTGTTTAAAATGATTGTGAAGGCTTAAATATTGTGTAAAAATAAAAACTCACATAGTAAAAGCCTTCAGAGTATCTGCTGTCAGATATCAATATCTGTCCAGGCTTTGGCATTTAGCAGTCTATTGTGAGACACAATCAATAAAAGCTGCTCTTGGTATTATTTCCATCAGTGTGATGTGAATCTGAGTGTAGTGGCTCCCATCTGCTTGAAAAACTGCCTGAGTGTAACAGGGACGGGTAACTGGTGGCTTTGGGATTAAGAAACCACCCTGCTCTTCTCACCCATCATGACCAGTACGTCAGTAATGGAAGTTTGGATATTCTCTTTTTGCTTCTAAAGAGAGGCTTGGATGGCCTTCAGTTCTTCTTAAATTAGGCATTAGTAGTTGTGAGTTAGTTATAAAAACATGCATAAAAGTTGATGTAATGAATTCTTATTAAAAGTAGTGTCGTGTTGTGTTGCTTGCGGGCAGTGAAGATACTCATATATGATTGTTATTTGCCCAACTTTGTTGTGGATGCTTTCTTGCATGGCGCCCAGTTAGGATGCTGTGTTATGTCAAGATACTTTTCTTTTTACAGGAGTCCAGTTTGATACGAGACCATTGTTCAAGTAGTTCTTATAGTTGAAAAGAAAACCTTTGTTAATTATGTGCCTTTAATTTTTTTTCCTTTCATTTGTCATAATCTGAATTTTTGATTGCCTTTTGCCACAGAAAGAAAAATATCACTTCTGCTTTTGTCTACTGCTGTGAAGCACTAATAGTAACAGTTGGGAGAGATGATGAAGATTTGTTTCAAGCTGCATGTTTGTTTTTCAATACTTACACAAAAAATTTTTACCACTAAACTGAACTTCTGAATAACTTTAAGGTTGTGTCAGCTGTTTGGAGTTTTAAAAAAAGTGCTTAAACCAACACTATGTAGTTTTTCAAACATAATATAATCCTTCGACATTCATTGTGATGGTCCACCACTTTACAATGAGTTCAATGACACCTCTGTCGTGGTCTGAAGTGGTCTGTATCCCTTTCACTGGCGCTATGTAACTTCGAGGTGGATGGTGGGAACCCTGCCACACTAAAAAACTACACGTTTGGACTGCTTTACGGCATACGTCACTTCCCCCGATTCCCGATTCGTTTACAACACGGTAGTCTCGGCAAAAGCCAATCGCGGAGCTGTAACCATGGCGGAGGCAACAATGTCAGGAAGAGAAAAGTTCTGTCGGAGGATACAAAACAAAGAAAGCGAGAGAAAAACAAGCTGAATGCTCGGACCAGAATGAACATCGGTTCGGCGTTCACTCGCTGATGTGAAATAAAAGACGAGGAGGGATGTCCGACTACTATCAGGTATGTTGGCCGACTAATTTATGACGAAGTTCCTCAAAAACTTGACAGGAAAAAAGTACAGCACAACAAGTCCAGAACGTACCAGTATGTAGTTTTGTTCAGATCTATTTCAAGTGTGTGATATCGCCAGCTCTTCGTTGTCTTTACTTTCATTCACTTTATCGCTTCAACAGGACGGGGGCGACTTCAGGGTAATAAAACCAAGTTGAACTTAGCGATTTTTAACATCGTCACTTAGTCAAAAATGAACACATTACCTCGTCGCTACCCATCCTGCAAACAGCCGCTGAAGACAGAAGAATACTTTTTAGCGAAGTCCTGGCTTCTGTGATTCGCCTACAAAACAAATGCACGCGACCGGCAGATCTGTATCCTTACGACAGTATGCGCACGCTAGAGCTCATGGGTAGTTGAGTTCTCTCTCCGGCCAAGCGAGGATCTTCCGTTGTGCTGCTTTAAATCAACAATATCAAAAGTAATGAAGTTTGAACTGGAGGAAAAATGCTGCAGATGTATTATAAGTATTTATGTCTCCCTAATCTGTTTTTTTCTTTTATATTAGTGTTTTGTATGAAAGAGGTAAAGTGTGATTGAGTGTCAACATCATATGTTGCGTTCCAGTTGCAGTCAGAAGTTGGAATTTCCTAGTTCCGAGTAGGAAACTGCAACTGGAACGCCCTCTGAGGTCATAATTTCCTACTTGGAACTTGGGGAAACCTGGCCAACCCCAAGTTGTCAGTTGAACTTGGCTGCCCCCGGTGTAAACAGTTATTAAGCTCCTGTAATAATCTGTTTATTTGCACTTCTGACTAGTGTGTCTCTCACTAAATCAGCCGTATACACAGTATTGTTCGACTTATATGTACAAAAACGCTGCCATAGTGATATTTACATTCTTCATGTGGTATTTGCGAACTACAACGCAGGGTGTGCTAACAACAGCTAACAATAGCTCCATAGACAGGCAGGTTTTTTCCGACTTTGTTACTGGAATGGTTATAACTCTGAGATGACGTCACTCCCAGTTCCCTCTTCCCGTTTCCGAGGTTAATGGAACACAGTATTCATGTTGAAAGAGAAGAAAAGCCTTCTGGGTATTGTAGTTTTAGGGTCTTTTTGGACAAACGTCAGTGGAGGTGTGCTGATGATTCCTCATTGGCGTCATTCTGTATGATGTCTAGAAACAAGGAGAAGCAGCTCGATGGCAGTCATGGTGGTTACATTAAAGTCTAAAACTGATGCTCTGAATGTACCTGTTTTATTGTATCGGGCCTTTTGGGCCTCCTGGACTGTATTCACAAAATCTCCCACTTTAAAGTTTCCTCTCCCCAAAGACCATGCCCCCCCAGTTCTTATTTCCCCGAGCAGCACTTCCCCACTCCTTTTTATCATAAATCCATTTCGGTTGTTATTGCCTGAGACTTTCTCTCCGATGGGACTTCATGTTGCTTTAAAAACCAATAACCGGGAGCCTCTGGCAAGTTTCTGGACAATTTATCATTGTTGCTTAATGTAAGCAGGGCCGTCTGGAGATGTTCACAGATTTAAGGGCCAGTTATGGGACACGGTGCACACTAGCATGCATGCTAACTGTGCCCAAGTGTCTCAATCTGGTGACATTTAAGGAAGATAATATAAAAAAGCCCACTTCAGTTTGACTTGAATATTCATGTAGTTCTACCTTTGAGAATTAATATGTTAAATCTACAAACCCCAGTTACAAAAGAGTTGCGATAGATTTTTCAGCCTTTATCCTCTTGCATACAGCTGTAAAACAAGGTTCTTGTCAAATATACAGACCCACTGAATACAGTGCTTTTACTATATTCCAAAAAGAGTTGGGACAAGATCTCTTTTTCACTCAGGATCTTCTCTTCTAACAATTCGGCTGAAGATGCTTCTTGTTGACCTGTTGAAAGTGGAATTCTCCCCATTGACTACATGAGAAAACAACTTGAGCCTTTAAAAAGTGTTCTTTTCATACACAAATATGTTTCTATTACCTGCTACCATTAAACTTTTTTACTTGAGAAGTTTCAGGTGCCATTCACCATAATATAATACTCAAAGTTTAAATGGGATGATTCAGTGGTGAAGTCGTTCACGTTTTAGAGCTACAATACCCCATTTTTAGCAGCATCTTGATAAGTCCTTGGTTTTAAGCCTCAAAGTGGCATGCTTAGATTTATGAAGTGCATGGATGAGTTGTAGTTATTACAGCCATCACTGAGGGAATGTGGAGTAAATTGGCATGAGTAGGTAGACATGACCTGTGGTTTAAGAATTTCTTAAAGCAGTCAGAAAACTAAGTGCTGGTATACAAGATACAATTTTCTTACTATAACCTTTTCTTTTCTCTGTCCAAGATCTTTTGGGGAATTTTGTGCTGTTTCATGTATATTCATTTTTCCGACCAAACACATCAGTAAGCTCTTACTGTCAGGACAAAGGCTCCACTGAACCTACCCTTCTTCATCGCCAGTACTTTCAAACAAATATCAGCTCGTTCATCAGCTCACACCTTCTTTATTTTGTATAAAACCAAAATATTCCCACACTTGGGCTGTGGCATTCGACTTAGGAACCGTCGCTTTAAATGCCTTCATTTATATTAGTGTTTGTTTCCTTGTTACTCCTCGTGACGCTCGCTTCAGATCTGTGTGATTACGCGCAAGCTGCCCCGCCTCCCCCTCAAAGATTGAATGAATGACAGATGGATCACTAACCCTAACGCCGCTCATTCCGCTATAGAACTAACGCGCCCAGGCGTTGAGAAAGATGGACGTAGTGAGCCATCTTCTCATCCAGCCTGTTTAGTAGAAAGAGAGTAGGAAAACAAACACGAATGCACATCAGTTTATCGAGGCCAGCAGACTTACTGCAGACGTTTTTATTTATCGTTTGGTTAATTGATTTCGTGATTATCGCGACAAACCTCGTTACAGGTATCAAATTCAGGTTGTGCGAACATCTCCAGTAAAGCGATTTGATTAATTCACTTTAAGTAAACATGACTAACAATTAAATATCTTGTCTTTGTGTACTGTTCAGTAAATATAGTTTGAAAGAGGTTTTAAAATTAGTTTTCGGCTTTAATTCACATTTTTTGTCTCAAAGTTTAACATCAGTTCATTTAAGGAGAAAATGTGGCTCAAAGCAGGAGCCAAAATGAGGAATAAATTGAGTAAAATGAAGATAATAAATGTAAAAGGAGGTAAGCTGCAGGGCTCTAATTCAACTGTTTTTGGATGTTGATGTGTTCATAGCAGACAGCATCATTTTACCCGTTAACTCTGCAGGGCGTCCGCCAGAGAGAAGCAGGCTCTGCTCTGCCGCAGCCCCTGATGGCGAACAATTTCCTCGTTTAAAAATGGCTCTCTGCCCACGTGTAGAAGTATTTATGGATGTGTTAATGTTCCTGTGGTCCATTGTCAACATTGCAAATCTCACAGAGCTGCCTTATTAACATCAAGCCAAAGATGGTAAATATTCCACTTGTGTTTCTGCATAGTGTGGTGTTCACTGTAAATGAAGATGAGAGGGGACGTCCTACGATGCTTTACTGCACCTCTATAAAGCTGAGGAACTCACAGGGGAGGTTTCTTTATTGGGAGAAATGAAGTTGTAGATTTCTTTCGGGATAAAAGCTTAATGAGGCTGCATTAATACTGAAAACCTCCAACCTCAGTAAGGGTAGAGCTTATATTTTTATAATGCAGCACTATGCTACTTTGCATCCCTTAAAATACATTTTAAAGGGAACATAGCAGATCAGGGACTTTCACAGAGCAGAGTGGAGTCTTGACCATTTCCACAGAGTGCCCTGGTTGCCTGCTTTCAGCACTATGTAGCTTTCACAGAGGGTTTTCTGTGAGTCTGTGGGTCGCAAGTGTACTTTGAACTGAAGATCTTATTCACGTCAGAGTTTAAACTCAAGGTGTTGCACCACCTGAGATGGTTTTAGGTTGCGGTCATGGTTTTAGGTCGCCTTGCTTAGTCCACTTGAACCGAACCCCGGAGCGTTTAACTCCTTAGTGCGGTTCGTTTCGGTTGATGTGAACGCTGGTCTTGAACTCTTGGGACGCTTGGTAGGGGTGGTCTTGGACCGCTTCCAAGTGAACTCTGGAGTGATTTACTTCTGGTGTGAACCCCAGACACACCAATCACAGGAAGCGCACCGTTTTACACGTCATATCCTGTTTTGATCAGAGACAAAGTTAGCAAGGTGCAGCTAACCAAATGTTTGGCAGGGGACAAACGTGGAGTTACGAAGAAGAGAGGTGAACGATGAAAATATTTCGAAACGACGTGCGTGTATTAACATATTATTTTATATCTGCAGTCTTTCCAGCCGTTTCTATGCGTAGTTCATTGAAGTCTGCTGATATGCAGTCCAGATGAGCAGCAACATGAAAATTAGCAGATGATCTATGCTCCATGATGCACAATTAAAAAGTGATGGATTTGTGTTCTACCTGCCTGAACTGTATAAACAATCACTGGACAGCATTTGCTCACACGAGACAATTTTTGGACCGTTTGAATTTTACCTTTGTGAACGCAAACTGGACCAATTGAGAAATTGCAACAATGTGTCATCCTCGCTTTGAGTTCGGATTAGAAAACGCACCTTTTGGTGTGAACACGAACTTAAAGTAGACTTGACTCTTTAACTTCAGGCTTAACTGCTTGGCAGAGGTCAATAAATTCAGGAATATTTAAAGTGTTAGATAAACAGCACATTTGTTTCTGTCAGTGTTTTATGATACAGAAAGACTGCAAACAAACATAAAGATCTGATATTTTGTTTGTGGGATTCAAAGGTATAAAAAGCTACTATTTTTACCATCATTATTTTAAATACTTAACCATTTACCGATTTGATGATATGAATGTACATATAAAGTGTTATTCATCAAAATATTTTTTGTTTGTCAAACTCAATTTAATCTATGTTAAGTTATTTTTGCATTGTTTACAGACTTTTCTGCCTTTATAATTGTGTATTTTTCCCTTCCGTTTGTCTTGTCTCGTCCTGTCTGTCACTATTTCCCCTTCTTTCAGACTGTGGTGTGGCACGGCTCTCCCATTCAGCTCACATCAGGGGTTAATAAAGTTTAATATGATGGAGTAGCCTACAGGGAGGGCTGGTGATGGTCACTATAGCAGTTAATCGTATTCACATTGCTCTGACTGCTAGAAAAAAAATGCATTGGTCTTTTCAACGCTGTCATCTGACACAGTGCTCAGCAGAAAAGATAATGCAGATCGGGGACAGAAAAAAATGAATAAATATAATAATTGTGTATTTTTATGTCATCACACAATCAGTTGTTGGCTTTTAAAATCCCACACCAAGTCTGTTTTTTGGTTTGTTTGTGCTTTTTGTGTTTCTGGAGTCAAACAATGATTTGATTTGTTTTGTTTCTTAAAACATTAAATAGCTCTAAATTTAATGATGACCTCCACCAAACAGTTGAGCTGGTAGTTAAAGGGTTAAGTTAAATCTTTTACCTACCTCTTAGTAGGTGTCAAGTCCTCTGCTAAATACAGTTGCCCTGGGAAACCATTTAAAGAAGCTTTAATCAGTTGAAGGATGAGGAGGAGAGGAGGATCTTTTGTGTGCTCTCTGTGATAATTAACATCCGTCAGAACACATGTTGACTGTCTTACTCTTGCTTTTGTTTTCCATGAGTGGAGATTGTTTCATTTAAACTGTGAAATGTCATTAATTTGCCAAATTTGTGGTGAACTCTCTGGACTTTAAAATTTTTCACCAGTCATTGTAATCAGACTTCTCTGAGTTTTATTGAGGCCACAAGCACGGAAAGTCCATCTTTTGTACCTAGTGCCTCCTCATTTCAGACATTGACGGTTAATTTATGAATAATTTGCTCAGAAAAAGAAAGAAATTAGGTCAATATTCATCATAAATCGCAATTCATGGTCATACCTAGAGATCACAGCAGTGGCTTGGGTCTGCCTTTTCTAAGCTGAGAGGGAATAAGCTTTGCTAAATATCATGAATAACATTTTAGCACCAACCCTATGAAACCATAATATATACCATCTATATATAGTGAGGCTTCGACAAATTATTTTCTGTCTGCAAGAAGATGGAGCTTGAGGATGTAAAAAGAAAACTCTTATTTGGAGAATTATTTCTGTCCCTGTGCAGAGAAAAGTTGGAGGTAAAAAAAACAACAACTTTGACTTGTGTTGTTATATAACGTGCCTCGGTGAGGCATTCTTTCAGGTCTCGTCCAAATGGATTTCTGCCATTAAAAAACTTGGGTATTGAGCTTAAATACTTTAATCATTGAAGCCTCAGCATTAACAAATGTTGGATTTGAGCCTTCAGGCCCATTAATGTCATAGCAGGGCTTGGTGAGTACATCCATTGCTCTGGTAGGGTCAAGCTGGATCTGAAATCTACCCCACAGTTGAAAACCAGTGCTTCAAAACACATTTAAAGGATAAGTTCAGTTTCTACAGCTTTCACATTGTTTATAGAATGAAGTAGAACAATATGCTCACCCAGAAGGCTTTCCTGACCCAAACAGTGCTTCAGGAGATATTTAGATCCAAAATCGAGCGGCGGACATCCGTATAATGGTAGCACACGGGGCATACACGAGGCTCCTAAAACTGCATTAATCATCCAAAAACTCATTAGTTTCACCAATATTTCATCATGGTTTGCTTACACTACTCCTCCATTACAGTCTGTGTCGCCCCAGACATGTTTTTGTAACTGTGCTGACCTCTGAACTGAAGAAGAAGAACGCTTGCCTCTGCGCATGTGCAGTACTCTCTGGAGCGCTGCCTCCGCATCCTCCTTTCGATGAGCTCCTCATCTGTAAACTCTGGCTCGAAACTGTAAGGACACCCATCATATTCAAAGTTCTCCTCCACAACATCTTCATCTGATAGATATTCGTCCATTTTTCACAAAACTGGAAGAAGAAAGTCGTTGTGTAGCCGGCGGTCTTCCCCTGAAACAATGAGCCGTACTGCGCATGTGCGGAGGCAAACATTCTTCTTCTTCAGTTCAGAGGTCAGCACAGCCACACAACATGTCTGGGGCGACACAGACTGTAATGGGGGAGTAGCCTTGGCGGACCATGATGAAATATTGGTGAAACTAATGAGTTTTTGGATGATTAATGCAGTTTTAGGAGCGGCGCTGTATGCCCTATGTTCTACATTATACGGATGTCTGCCGCTTGATTTTGGATCTAAATATCTCCTGAAGCACTGTTTGGATCAGGAAAGCCTTCTGGGTGAGTATATTGTTCTACTTCATTCTATAAACAATGTGAAAGCTGTAGAAACAGAACTTATCCTTTAAAATAGCTTGAAGGAATAGTTTAATATTAGAAAACAGCTTGAGTTCTGGAAAGTTTAACAAAGATTTATGTCACAGCTAAATCTTGAATAAAACCATGAACTCATTGACATGCTCTACAGTTGTTTTAAAGCCCCTCATGCACACGCACATGTTGACATTTTCTCATGCTTGCCCCTTGACTCTGAGTCGGCCGCTCCTTAGCACACAGTCATGCTTCATCCCCGCTGTGGATGAGTGTGTTGGCATCAAACTTTGATTTATCCTCGTAATATCCATCAGGTCAGTGGGACCTTGGGAAGGCTGGGCTATAAAACGCGGGGCTCTGGCTGGGCCTTTTTAATACAGTCTCAGTAAAATGGCTGAAGGTCAGCGGCACTCTCACTCAATCAGATAGGAGCGGCTGGAGCAGCTGGAGCGACTGTTTGTTGCTTTAAAGTTTTGGCTGCGGTAACTCAGCTCTGAATAAAAGATGTTTGCTCTGCCGGCAGGAACAATGGCTGTGGGATGTTCCACGGGAGAGGAATGTGTCTCTCATGGTGAAGTTATTACTCTGCTGTGAAAGATATCAAGTCTATTGCTGGTGCGCTGTAAAAGAAAAGTCAGCTCTTGTGTTAAAAACAGAGTAGGAGCCTTGTTTCCCTGTAGAAACACAAGAGCATCCCAGGGGAAATTAGCCTTGCTAGTTAGTTTGTGCCTCTCTTATTTGATCTCCCTCTGAAATACGTGTCAGAATGCAATGAATGAGATCGGTGTAAGAAAATAGATCCTTCTGTGTCGCATGGGAAACCTTAACACTCACACATGGGCATGCAAGTCGTTCCAATGGCCCCATAAAGTCGACTCAAGCAAGCAAATCGCTAAATTCAGCTGCACTACAGTGTTCCACCTTACATCTCAAACTGGTCATATCAAACAGGATTCTGCAGGATCACGTGTTCTGAATGGTAAATGAATTAGGCACAGTCTGGTGTGCATGACTCCTTCATACATATGTTTAATGTGGGAAGATATGAAGGAATGGGATTAACATATGATTTACATACAGTCATACATGATCAGCGCAGGCTTTCATTAAAGTATGTAAAAGATGTGATATGAGGGGGTTTGAATGTTGGATTGGGTTGATGTGAAGGCACAGCTGTCCTTATGTCTCAGTTAAAAGTAATAGCTTGTTAAGTTTTTTATGAGCTGCAAAAAGACTTGAAACTCAATGACCTCGTTTCATTGGTCACCTTTAAGAGGAGCCTAAATGAATATTGAAGCATCTGATTGTAGGTGTTTTGACAGATAACCTTGTTTTCTTTGATGGTCCAGCTTGTCATTTCACTGTTCTAAATACTTTCTCATTGATTGTTAAGCGTGATACATTTCATGTGTTTGTATGTGCTGCTGCCTATGAGGTTCTTTTCCTGGTTAATTAAAGTTAAATAAAAAAAATAGTCCATATTTCTGTTGTTATCCTTTTTATATTAACAGTAACATATTACCACGTTCACAGTGTTCGGTCCGCACTATTGTTTTGCTTCAATCACCGCCTCATACCCATTGGGACCGTTTTGTAAGCCCAGAACAGCTGGATCAGGAGATTGAACATTCGTACAAACAGCAGGTTGCTTTGTCTATCTCTGGTTGATTTGTTGCTCCTTATCTTTGCTCTGGTGATGGATTGAAAAAACCCAAATATAAGGAACTATTTGCTTTCGGGATGCACCGACATGAAAATTTGTGGCCAAAGTTGAATTAAACCTATAAAATCTTGGCCGAATACCAAATACTGAATATCAAATGTCACTCTCTCTCTCATTTTAATAGTTCATAAATAGCTTCAAACAAATTTTTCGACATGTTTTTGAAAGGAAGTCATTATTTATTGATTATTCTGACATTTTTTAATACTCTGAACCCCCTCAAGATCATTTTGTTGAACAGTCGTTGCAAACTGCACTTCTTGTCTAGCTCTCCAACACTTTAAAATATTTCCACACCGCTGAAATTTTCACTCCACCGAAGGCCAAATGTGGCTTTTTTTTTCAATATTCGGCCGAATATATTTGGTGACGGAATATCCGGTGCATCCTTAATTTGCTCAATTGTTTTTGAGATATTGATCCATAAAAAAGTGACCCATATGCTCAAGAAAACAACCAAACTAAATAACCAAGAAATTCTTTAAAATAGTATGTAGCACACATTTTGCTACACTACGCTTTACGCCCAATGGAAAAACAATATCTTAAACAGCTGGACTTGTTCCATCTTTGTGCATCACATTCAGACCTAAAATGGAGCAGGAGTTTGCACTGTTTTTGTCCGCCTGGATTTTGGATTCGCTTGGATGCGGTCTCTGTTTTAAATGGTACAACGGGCCGCAACGCATTGCTCCAAATTTCTTTTGATTATTTTTGGAACTTACATGTTGATATTTGGCTACTCCTGATTTGACATTTCCACCAAGAACCAACTTTATTCAACCTTAAACCTTTCAAAGATTGACAAAAATGTGATTTTACAAATGCAGTTTTCCCTGTACACTTAGAGCGATAGAGCGAACACTGCCAGTGTTGCTTGACACAAGAGGCGTTTTCAAACCACAGGGTAGAAATTCCATCAAGCCTCAAAATCTAGATAACACAGCTTACTATAAATCTGATATTTTAAATATGTGGTCCATGAGCAAGAAAGCACTATTGAAGAGATCTGATGTTAGTTTTTTGGTTTAGAAATCTGTGATTTGGCAAACAGAGCTCAAAATTAAGGGTTCATTTTGGCTGGTTGGTTGATACAGCTGTTGGTGAGGACATTGTGAATTGATCTCTTCTTTTATGTTTTTTTTTAATGCATAAAAAGCCAGAACTAGTTAGAAAACAGCTCCGTACAGCTTGGGAGCCTGAGATTGAGTACTATGGTGTCCTGAAGGAGCAGACTACTTAAAATGTATGAATATTAAAGTCTTTCATCCCCAGTTTTAATAACAAGTTATGTTCCCCAAACTGATGCTAAATCAGCTCACTCATACTTGTTTTGTTTAAGTTAGAAATCAGAAAAGCATGAGCTAAACACCAGGGAGCTGCTCTGATTATATAATGATCTTCAGCGATGCAGACAATTGAAAGTGTTATGTTCTAAATAACAATTATCCAAACACAAAGCTCATAAAACACATCAAAAAGCTAAATGCTGATGAGAAGTCTTCCCTCTCAACAGACACCTTTAGAAGAAGACTAAAGGAGGACTTCAGAAGCTAAACTGCAAAGCAGAGTGAGGTGAAGTAATTTTTATACTATAGAAATTCCAAATTCAGAATAAATTGAAAAGCCTTGTCGTTGTGGAGATAAATTAGATCTGTTCTTTGTGGAAATGTTTGAAATGAGGCCTATTTCAAAGTTAAAGCTGATTTGTTTTTTAAAAATCACAGAATGAAACAAGTCAAAACATGTTTGTTTTTTAAGCAGATGAATTCAACTTGTCATTTTTCTTGTTTTCCACATATTTTAATTACTATGATCAAGTGTTTTTCAAGGATTTCAGTGACTAATAATATCTCTGAAATGTGTGAAAGGCCCAGCAGCTGCTCTGTTTTTGTGTTTTTTGTGATCACGCTCAATCACAATCTGATGCCTGATTGAAATACTCTCTTTTGATGGGATTGTGTTTTGTTTTGGGCAAAGAAATTAAAACTTAATTCAGGGAGCGGAGAACTCCGCTGAAAGCACTCGCTGAAAGCACACGCTGAAAGCACGGGGCGACGAAAACAAACAGCACAAGAGCTGCAGAGAGAAAAGGAGGCGATAGTCGGGATTAATTGTGCGTAAATTCGCTTCCGCCAATTTTGGGAAGCGCCTCTGACAGATGAATAATGTGTGATGTTCACAGCTTAATTATATATAGAGAGAGCACCACGATGAGGCTGCCAGTGTGATCCAACAGGGGAGAAATCTGTTCTTTAGCACAGCTGCTGTGCTCTCATTCAGTCTGACAGCTGTCAGAAAATTCTATAACATCATGTTCAATCAGTCTGCAGAATATGAATGTGTTCTCTTAATCTGACTTCATGCTGCTGACATTGAATTTATCCACATTTTAATGGCAGTATTATTTAGAAGAGGCTCTTTAATACCTCAGTGTTAATGACAGATGTCAAGTAGTTTTGCAAGTTCAAATGTATATGAATCATCAGAGCAGTGGGGGTTTTATCTCTTCAGTCAGCACATGAGCAAAGACTTTTCAAAGGTTTCTTATAATGCAAAACCCTTTTTATGGTTGTTATTTAAATTATGAGGCTATGGCTTGTCTATTGTCAGCTCTTAAGATCTGAAGCCACATACACTTGTAAAGAGGGTCATGAACTGACAGAAGTTGAGGGTTTACACTAAGACAGCTTGTTTTGAATAAGGCTGAAATGGAGGGTGGGGGGTTTATAGACATGCCAAAAGAACAATATTTGAGTTGACTTTTAGACAATGCATAGGCAGGCTATGGAAGCTAGATTTACCCACTCAATGGAGGTTTACATAACAAAAATTATAGTAAAAGGTGTGAAATGGCACATAAACAAAATGCAGGATGTGTTATATCAGTGTGAACAAAGAGCTGAAAAGAACAAACCCAAACCACATTACAAAGACTCCTTTATTGAGGCTCTACATGACATTTAACTTCAAGTTGATTGCGTCCCACTGCCAGAGAAAAAAAATCCCATCCCGTCCCAATCCCGGGCCGGAGTAAAAAAAATAATCCTGTCCTGTCCCACTCCCGTAGAATGACTCCCACTCTCATCCCGCTCCCACTCAAAATTACTCCCACTCCTATCCTGTTCCCGTTTGAATAAAACCAAACATGTTGAAAAAAAGTCGCATTTTTTTTATTTTAGGTAAAAGTGCAGTGAGTATAAAAGACCTTGCCTTTAAGTTTCACATGCCTGACATTCGGTCGGTGTAAACAGCTCTCTTTTCGACGTGTTGTCTTCTCCCTCCGTGTTGTTTTGTTTTGTATGTGTGTTGCCGGCAGCAGCTCGGAGTCACTTTTCACTTCCAGTGGTGACAGGAAGTCAAACCACTTTTGTAGTTCTTTTGTGTTGCTAGCACGGTTAAGAGTGTTGGCTCTCACTGAGAGATGACTATAAAAATGGACGCACCTGTTCATCTGGTTGTTTAACACGGCTGAAAATGATCATCTATTAATGTCGCTCCCGCTCCTGCCTGCTCCGTTGCTTTTTTTTCCTGTCCCGTCCCGATCACGGGATTAATTAAAAAATGATTCCTATCACGTGGGATTCCCGAAAAATGTCATCCTCTATTGCACAACAGTCTCACTCGTCTAATGTTGTCATAGCTGCTTTCACTACTTTGATGATGCTGATACTAGTTTACAGATACTAGTTTGGGGTCTCATGTCTGATTTTTTATTTGTTAAAGATAAACCTGGTAACTGTATGTCAAAGCCTCTCCCATTATTGTTTGGGGTTCCACAAGGGTCAGTTCTTAGACCTTTGTATGTTGCCTTTAGCCACGGTTTTCCACAAACACACTGCTTTAAAGCTTAGAAACACTTTCAGAGCTTAGTTATGAATTACTTCTCTGAAGGGTAGAAAATGTGTTGAATTCCGCCAGTCTGAACCACTGACTTAGCTTCTGTACTCTGAGAGTTGATGAAAAGTGTTAATGTGTGGATTTGGCTCGAGTTCAGCGCCTCCAATATTTACTCTGCTGAAACCCTCCATGTGCTATAGGCCTGCGAGAGGACCATTATCCCAAACAGACATAAGAGGGTAATTTACCAACAAAAGTAAGGCTGAGGGTGTCATTTAAAGATGGTTGTTATGTTTCTGCTCCACTTGCAGTTTTTAAAAACCCTGGGACTGGGTTAAACCAGACACCATGATCAGACTCTTAAAAATGAAATATGAAATATAATCTAATGGAAGACATTTACTAAGATGGCCGTTAAATGAATCCTTAAGTTTTAAATGTGATGAAATAGTTTTAAAGCGTTTGCTTTGCCCTCATGGAGGAACACACTGGTTAAAGGACAGTGGAGGATAAAGGAGGAGGCTGTTTTTCTGCCAGTGTGATTGGCAGAGTTCTGATGTCTTTAATGGGGTGGTTCAGTTAAAATAATTTTTGGATTGCAAAGATGATGCAGAACTCCTGACCTCAAGTCTGATCAGGTCACCCCAAAGGCTCAAGTGTTGGTTTGACCTTCAACGCTGTCTTATTCCTTTATGCACAAGAGATTTAAGTCCTCAGAGAACTAAACTTTCTCATTTCAGAGTCTCCACTTGACAGTAGAAATGTCCTTTCCCTTTGAAATCAAGGGAACAGCTGTTCTAAGCCACAGAGTGCTGTCGTCACTTGTTTTTAGAACTATCTAGCTTTTCCTCTGCTTTAGTTCACACAGTTGGCCTGCTCGCTCATGCCAGTTCTGTTTTATAAAATGGATGTTGCTATGAGATGGCAAAGGGTGGTGATGGATGAAGATAACAGGAATTAAGTGAGTGAAAATTAAACAGGAAGTGGAGCTAGATTAAACAGGCTAACACACTAGCAGTAGTATCAAGGAATTGGTAGTCTGCCTTGTGGTCCTTGTTGCTGTTAAACTGTTGCAAACCTGTTACTCTACTGCCTTACAGGTAGGCCAATGGACACTCTCAGATGGCAGCTGCACCCCAGGCCTAAAAACCTTGACCTTCGATATAATATCTCAAAGATACATTAGCTAATTCTTGAGCCAGAGTTGATACGTTCTGGAAAGTTTTCAGTAAACCTCTCAAAATCGTTCCAATTTATTATGCACATGAAAAGGGGAGAATGATCTCAACATTTGCCTTCAAAGTTCTCATCAAGTCGCTCTTGCACTTAAAAGGATATTTCTGAGAAGCCGTTTTGATTTTACATCCACGAGCAAGAGAGGAATGTAAGACACGGGTAACTTAAATAATGACTGACTTACTCAAAATTCACTCAGTAGATCCTTGTCTACCAGTTAAAATACAAGGTGTTTAGTTTAAAAAATCATAAAGTCAGAGGATTGATACAGGAATAAAAAACTGCTTTTACTTCTGAACCCTCTACCTTCAAAACTTTATCAGAAGACTTAAAGTTTGAGTGGACATCTTCCTGAAGTTCCTGGTATGGGATGATCATTAGGCCTCAACCTTTGGTCTCGATAATAAGAATTGATTATCTAAGAGTTACCAAAAATGTCTGCAGTTATTTGCTGGATTTTCGACTATCCACTTTGACTTATTCATGAGTTAGTGTAGGTGCAAGTGCGAAGTCCCTTGAAGCTCTCTTGAAGTATTGCCGTCATAATGATGGGATAGACATGAGGGACAGGGATCTTGATATTTGACCTCCACAGTAACTATTCTGTCAGTTAGACTTGATGTTATCTTACTGTATCACAAGCTGGTCTCAGGCTGGAGCAACCACTCTCAAACCATTATACAGCCTCTATAAACAATCTCGGAAAACTCTGGATAAAAAACCGAGGGACTATCACCATTGTAACATCATTAAGAAGTATAACTTAATGACCTTTGACAGTTTTCTTTATTATGCAGATGTGTGCTTGATGTATAAATTAATTCATGACCAAGCCCCACCACCACTTAAAGGAGACATATCATGCTAATGCATGATTTAATACTTACATATAATATAATAAATTTGAAAACAAGACCTTACACCCCCCTAATTTTCAAAAAATGAGATATTGTATTTTTTCTGATATCCTAGAACGAGATTTGATGCCTCTGAAAATAGGTCATTGCGAGATGTCCACGAGATTTAAATCGTCGTGACGACACGAGGTACCTTACCTTTTTACCTTTCTTCACCGAGGAACACATCCACCAGCAGCAGTATATAGCTCCCTAGCTCACACTCACTCATTACCAGCTCTGGCCTGGAGGGGGACTCAATACGCGGTCGCTGCTTTGAGCCTGCCGGAAAATACAGTAGAAGAAGAAGGACAGGCTGGCTCTACCCCTGAACTGACCAATCAGAGCACAAAGGGCTGTGATGTTTCAAGGTAACTGTAGGTCATCCTGAGATCCTCGTGTTTCAACGAGAGCTTGATAATGGCCTAAAATGAGGATTTTGAGAACGCAATTGTGGGGCAATGAAGGAACTAAATGACTTGTACTGAGGGCAGAAATGCTTTACAGGCATCCTAGTCTGGCATGGTGAAAAGGAGAAACAAGCATGATATGTCCCCTTTAAGCAATGTGTGCTACTCTGCGTGAACAATCGCAGAGAAACCAGGGCATCAGCAAGAGGAGACTGCACAGTTAAACTGAGGAAAACTGCTTTTGGTCAGTCTGCTTTCTCAGTTAAAGCAGCAGAGAAATGGAACTTAATGCCTACACAAATTAGGGATTCTGCTACCCTCAGTGTTTTTAAAAGCAAACTGAAATCATGGCTAAAAACAATCATGTGACCATTGACTGAATCTCTGAACACAGAGAAGAACAATGACATGTTTTAGTGTGCTGTTAACCATGGACTATTATTGAATGAGGTTGCTTTAAATGCTAATTTATCTGGTTTATAACTTTTGTATTTTATTATTGTTTTTTATTGTTGTATTTGTATAATTTATTACTGTATTGTATATTTTTCTGTTTCCTGCCCAGGGACCGCAGATGTAAATTAGCTCATAGCTAACTCTGGCTTGACAGTCCTTGTCTTGCATGGCCCCTGTTAAATAAAAAAAAAATAATAATAATAATAAACCCATCAGAGCATGCTCCAAATATCACAATCAAAACAAAGGATGAGCATGAGGTGTGATAGATCATTTTTGAATTCTAGCTCAAGTGGACATTGGGATAAAGTTTGAAGAGAATCATTTCAAGCATTCTTGAAATTTAGTGTTTGTAAGCAAGGTTAGAACATAAAGCTTCAGGATTTTAATCTACAAGTTAATCACTAAACTTTGATTGAGTATCGCTTTGGCAAATATCCCTTGAAACCTTTTTGTGGATGAGCCTATTAACATGGGGTGAAGTAACGTGAAAGATGAAGGTATGTTAGCTACAAGTAAAATTCCATGAGTGTCTTGACAGTTCTGTGTCTGACATGAAACACCTGCTGCTGAAGAGACGCTGAACCCCTCAAATCTAAAGAAATCACATTATGCACGGTGAAGCTAATGTGCTCTTACAAACTGTGTAAATGAATCAATTTCAGCGGCTTAATAACGGAGTAAGTCTTGTTTCTTCATGAGCCTCGTGCCTCTTTGAGTGATTTAAACCAAAACGTGCACATTTCTTTCCCTGTGAGGGAGTGTCAGGCCTGCTTACCGTCATTTAGAATGACCTTGTCACTCGCACTTGGCAGATCTTTGAATTACGTCCCACAGCTCCCCCCCTAATGCTATCATTACCATTATTAATGGGACATGACACAAGTCATTGCCACACATAACACTCTCCCACAGCCCACGAGTAATGTCTCTGCTCGGATGTAATGCAGCCGCTTTCTTAGTTAGTGTGTCAGGGAGTCAAATATTGAGAGTGCAATACTTGTGCCGCGGACTTAATGTGAGCGCCGCGCCGAGGACTTCTTCTCACACTGGCAATAAAATCCAATTTCATCTGTGGGTGTGCGCCTGTGAATTAAATGCCCCCATCTGTAATTTGTTTCAAACGCTCCGGCTTTACCAATATTATGTGGACACTGATTGAAAAGGTGCCGCTATCCGTGACGCTGAAATTCATCTGCAGCTGTACAGTGTGCGGCTCCGTGGTCAATATCTTTGTGGGGCGTGCTTTGTCTGACTGTAAATCATTCCTGATTACGTGTAAATTATGCAGCAGGTCCGATATTAAATGGCTCTTTATACATGAAGTGGAATTAATCATAAAAACAGTATGTCGCTAATAGCTGTTGGTTCAATGGTTCAGTGTGGCTGCTGTTCGACTGTGTTAAAACTGCTCACAGATTTCCACCATAGGGTTAAAATGTATATTATTTAACTAGATTAAATTAAGAAAGAAAATGTATGCTATGGTCCTTCAGCTAAAAAACATCTGGTTCAAGGGGTGGCTCTCACCTGAATGAGTTAGCACAACCCCTCATGGCAGAATCAGGGTTGATGTGGTCGCAGCACACATTTCCTGAAAGGTTGATCAAACACTGATGAAGACGAGGAAGCTTTTTTTAAATTTTCTAGATGTGTAGACTGACTGCAGAAGCATATTTTTGTATTTAAATCCCTGAAAGTGTATTTTGCTACAGTGATGATGAGACCTTTGTTCACATCATTGCAGCCACACGCACTGCAGCACTTAACACTTAAGAGCATTAATTATGGGCTCAATGCACCTCAGGTAGTACTGACTATAATGTACAAAGAAGGATTTTTTTAAATTGTTTTGTTCCATTGCTTTGTAAGAGCAATCTGGTGAGATTTAACTTTACATTTTGTTATTTTTATTAAGCTTTACCTTGCAAGTACACAATGAAAAATTGCCCTCATTAACTTTTATTGCAGAAAGTTTGTTTTCCTTTAACCAAGCACATTAAATCCAAAGTGCCTCACTGATTAATTATGCCAATGCTGTAGCTTGGAATTTAAACTATAAAGCTACAGTATGGTAACTTTTTTGTTGTGTATAGTTCTTAAAAGTCAATCTATCAATCAATCAAGCTTTACTTATATAGCGCTTTTCCTACAACATTTGGAACTCAAAGTGCTAATAGAAAAGCCAGTTGAAACATTGAAAGGACAGTGACAGCTATTCTAAGCCACAAAGTGCTGTAGTCATTTGTTTTTAGAACTATCTAACTTTTCCTCTGCTTTAGTTCACACAGTTGGCCTGCTCGCTCATGCCAGTTCTGTTTTATACAATGGATGTTGCAATGAGATGGCAAAGGGTGGTGATGGATGAAGATAACAGGACATAAGTGAGTGAAAATTAAACAGGAAGTGGAGCTAGCTTTGATATTTAACAGGCTAACACACTAGCAGTGGTATCAAGAAATTGGTAGTCTGCCTTGTGGTCCTTGTTGTTGTTAAACTGTTGCAAAGCTGTTACTCTACTGCCTTATGCTGCGTTCACACCGGATGCTACTTGTACTACCTCGGCCATCCCTCTCCATGCAAAGTCAGTGTACAGCCGTGATGGGGCGGGGCTAACCCTCCCACGATGTGACAGACGCTTTTTACACTACCACCTCACTCGTCGCGCAATGTCAAAGGTAAAAAAGAGTTGATCTTTACAGACGATGTTGTGTGTGGCTGTGCGGCAACAGCCAATCAGCGGTGTGTGACGGTGTGATGGTGCCCGTGACAGTTTTTCATCTGGACTACAGAGGAACAATTTATGTCCGTGTGGGAAACATTAGTCAGTGAGGACATTATGTTATTAATGACATTATTACAATAATGTCCGCTTATACATCCCATTATATGATATATGATTTGATCGCGGTGAAACTCGAGCGGACGTGATGTAACCGAGCGACGGCACAGCAACGGTGACCAAAATGAGATATTTATGGATGCGCAATGATGCTTCAGTGGGTGACGCAATTTTGGTAGCTGGGTCGCTCGCGGTGTGAATGCAGCATTACAGCTAGGCCAATAGACATTCTCAGGTGGCAACTACACCCCAGGTGACATGTTTATCAGGCATTGTTGTATTGTGTTAGCACTTAAAGCTGCCACGCTAATCCTCAGGTTTTCAGACAAATAAATACACAAATCCATCTTGCACATGGCAGCTGTCTTTTTACTGTCAGTCTTCAAATCAGTCATGAAGTTTGGAAAGTTAATCACCTATCTCAATTAGCATGCCACAAATGAGCGTCTCCAAAGTAGCCAAGAAGCTGTGTGATGTGAACATGAAGGCACTGAAAACACAAACTCCACATTCATACAGTGTGTATTTAAGAAAACTGTTCTGTACTGTGAAGGCAGAGAAAAACAGAAGTTGTCACAACCTTTATATCTGAGGGAGCTACATACTGACTGTGAACTTTATCTTTCATTAAATTTGGCAAAAGGCAACCCAAATTAGAAACTCATCAACTTTACAGTTTGTGCCTCGAGGGCGTTTTCGAATGGGTTCTACTCCCATTTTCTCTACAGCTCTTTAATGTCAGCTGTACTTCAGCACAACTCCTGTGATTCTCAGGATGTGAATATTACGCCGTGTTGTGAGCTCTGAGGGAAGGATAAGGATCTTTTGTTCCTCATGAAGACCCTCGCATTTGTATCCTCGTTATACATCTTAATGACTGAGGCGGCTATCTATTCTGTGGCGTGCTAAAGGTCAGATCAGCATCTTAATGTGCCGTCCTCCTGCCTTCTGACCCACATGCGAACCTCGGTCAGTGGGATTAGACCTTTACGCCGTGTTCAGCAGCCTGCACGGAAATATAAATCAATGTTAATGTAACAGCAGATCGTTTAATTAAACTTTGACATTTGTTTGAGCACCCACTGCAAAGATCACCGGCAGATGAGGCCTCTCTCTCCAAGCACGATCATAGCTCTGCGATTCTGGCTTCAGCTGAGCAGTTTGAGAATGAGTGACTGGCAAAGAAACTGTGTAGACAAAGAGCTGACAAAGCTACATGGACAAAGTGAACTGTTGATAGCTTAAAGTTGTTTTTTCTTAATTATAATGTGCATCAGCCATGGCTGTTCTGAGGGAGGTGCGTACTCCTGATAGGTGATCTTGTAAAAAAAAAAAAAACACAGCTGATTTAAACCAGAGATGGCAAAAATAAAGATGGAAAACCATGCCAAATTATGTCCTTAAGGTGCCAAACGAAACATAATGCTGCTGAATACATCCAACTGGGTTAATTTATTTTCTGCTTATCCATTCCTGTCTCTTTATTGCAACAAAAAAATGTAATTGATGTAAAATAATAGTACTTGATCCTGGGGTTTGATCATTTTAAAAGGTTCAAAAACCTCAGAGTTTGACATAATTAAAGTTTTCAGTCCTAAAATTCAACGGCCTGAAGTGGTCTTCAGCTGGAACCTGGTGGCACTTTTACCCTGAAAGAAATAATAGATTCAGATTCAGACAACTTTATTAATTCCCGAAGGACAATTTCGTTCACTGTTATCCTGCCTTATTGAACCATCCAAACAAATCAGGGAACAAACAAACAAATGCAGGACATTCGTAGCAACCACATCTCTGTTAGTACTCACGGATCAGGAATACATAACTAAATAAATACAATAAGCAATGAAGTTTCACAGTGAAAGGACTAAGATACAATAGAAACAAGGACATAAAATATGAAATTAAACACTCCTGAGACTCCAATTTAAGCACAGACCACGTATCTTCAGTCTTCCTCCCAGCATTTAGTAGCCTGATGACTGAGGGGATAGATGAGTTGGAGTATCAATTTGTCTTCCTAGGGGGAGCATAGTTGTGCCACCCAGAGGGCTTAAGAGAAAAGTCAAAGGAGAGAATGAGTCCGGGCTGATCCATAATACCTTTGGCTTTCTGGACCATGCGTTTCTCCCAGAGAAAGCTCAGGTCTGTCAGGTGTACTCGAATAATCTTGGAGCAGACTTCTACAATCGGGTCCAATCGTCTTTCTCGGAGACGTATATTTGATGATTGGTTGCTGCTCATACCCTTCAAATTGCCCACATTAACCTGTATGTAATGTCCTGAAATCACTCAAGGCTTTTAGCTGCTTTTCATCTGCTAACAACAGGTAATGAGGCACCCCAGGGGCATCAATACAGCTTGCCAACCGCCCTGGGTTTGACTTGATCATTGTTCGCTTCCTTTGGTCTCGAATGGATGTGCTACAATGCTTGCATGACTCCCAGTACTATTTCCTTGACTATTTGTATGAATAATTGGTTGAGTCCTGAACTTCTGGGGTGTTTACATGAAAGAGCTTTTGTATTATTTATAATCGGGGCTAAATCACACGTGCATCCACACAAATGCACACACAGTTTAGCAACTGAATTACTCTCCGTCGGCCTGTCGCCTAGCTCGGGTTTCAGCCTCTGTGAAATAAGAAATGAAGCTCCCTTTTTCCTTACCTCAGAGCCTGGCTGCCACTCCAACACAGTAATTACCTCGTCCTTCTTTACTGCTAATGAGAAGGTAAAATATGAGCTTCTGGCAACTGCAGTCATTTGCGACCCCGGCTCACTCCCGGCAGGAAAAGAGAGAGAAGGAGGGAGACTAATTTCTTCCCAGAAGCCACCATTGAATTATGCCATCCATCCTCGACCCCACCGGTACAAGTTTTCCCAGCTTACCTTGGGATTGAATTTGGGAATGTTGGACTTAGTTGGGTAAGTAGTTTGCTTGAGTGTTCACATAAGAGCTGTCTGACTCTTAACACCCCCCGTGAAGTTGTTAAAGATCAGCCTCCAATCAATTTGAAAATGCTTTGAATTGGGCACATTTGACATAGTTGATTTTTAACCTAAGAAAGCAATATAAAAAAAGAAACACTTTGGGCTCAGTTGTGAAACAAAGCTGCAATCATGGGCAGTATGCTGTAGCTAGAGATGCTGATATTTGTAGCTTTCTATGTGGTGAATGAACGGACTGATTATATATTTTCCTTTAGTTTTCTTTGTTTTAAAATGCATAAACCTATGATTTAAACATATTTAACCATATTCAACCAGCAATTACATTTAAGGCCAAGTTGTGGATTTAGTAAGTGTTATCTAAGATAAACACAGGACATATATGCCACAACTCGAACAGCAGACCTGAGCCCATTACATGCATGCCTAGGGAGTAACAATGGTGATTAAACTTAACCACAACATAGGGTAATATCATATCTGTGGCCCTTGCTCTACCTCTTTGACTCTCTGATTTCATTAGGAAAGCATGGAGTTAAAAAACAAAAGTAAGAATGAATGATTATCAGCCTTATTCAGTTTTTCTTAGCATGCTAGCTATGCAAAGGTATGGAATTGATGTTGACTTTGCCACGCACTTGGCTCCATTAAAACTATCAAGTCTTGGTGCATCAGTCTGTTTTTTTGTGAAGCTACTCATCAATTAAAAAGCCATATATAATACTTAAACAAGTACTTTGAGCGCCCCCTTACCTTTCAGTAGTTTAGGGTTGTGTTATTTACCAGAGTCTTTTTTTATTTTTACAATTCATTTATCCATTTTGCACATGTCCTCATAAATTTTATTTTATGAATAAAACCAAACAACTTGTCATAGGCATTTAGATATGTGGTGGGGTTTCTTAAAGGGAAACTCCGGTATTTTGACACCTGGACCTTATTTTTAGGTTTGTGCATGCTCATATACTCACTCAGACAAACATCGTGCAGCTCGGAGTCCTTCAGAAGTTATTTAGATCCAACCGATGTAGCCGCACTTAGCGGGGGCCACGGCAATGGAGCTTCAGCGCTGACGAATCTCTGCAAAATCACTCGTCTCTACCACAGCCCGGTTTGTCATTGCAGAGAAATCCTCCAGAGTAGTCAGACATATATTCCTGGATAGATCCATACGCTTGTCAGCCGGTTTCAAGTCCCACTCTGAGCAGTAAACACACTCCTCTTCTGTTGCTATAGGCGAACACTGTCCACAAGTGCACACCAGTTAGCATTGAGTCGTGGACGTGCTCCTGTTTGTTGTTCTCGAGCCAGCTGTTCGTCTCTCTCCCTCTGCATTCTTCTTTCATGGAGCTCCTCGTCCGTGTACTCAGACTCAAACCGGTCGTCGTAGTCTGACTCTTCGGCATCAGATAAATATTCTGCCATGTTGCTCAGCAATGCCGGCTAAAAGTAGGTCAGCTGTACCTTTGTGTCGCGCGGCTATGACGTCATCAAAAGTTTGTTTACCAGGTCAGCTGACCCACCTGAAGATGGTAGACGAGCTGACTTTATGATAACACTGGAGATGGATGAAAAAATATAGCCGAAATAAGCGATTTTGCAGAGATTATGTTCCGTGCTGAAGCTCCTTATAGGGCAAAATCGCTCATTTCAGCTGCTGAGCAACATGGCAGAATATTTATCTGATGCCGAAGAGTCAGACTTTGACGACCGGTTTGCGTCTGAGTACACGGACGAGGAGCTCCATGAGAGAAGGATGTGGAAGGAGAGAGACGAACAGCTGGCTCGAGAACAACAAACAGGAGCACGTCCACGACTCAATGCTAACTGGTGTGCGCTTGTGGACAGTGTTCGCCTATAGCAACAGAAGAGGAGTGTGTTTACTGCTCAGAGTGGGACTTGAAACCGGCTGACAAGCGTATGGATCTATCCAGGAATATATGTCTGACTACTCTGGAGGATTTCTCTGCAATGACAAACCGGGCTGTGGTAGAGACGAGTGATTTTGCAGAGATTACGTCCCGCGCTGAAGCTCCATTGCCGTGGCCCCCGCTAAGTGCGGCTACATCGGTTGGATCTAAATAACTTCTGAAGGACTCCGAGCTGCACGATATTTGTCTGAGTGAGTATATGAGCATGCACAAACCTAAAAATAAGGTCCAGGTGTCAAAATACCGGAGTTTCCCTTTAAGAGGAGTTCCCGACTGTCATTGCAAAATTTGCAGATATTTATATAATGTTTTGATTCAGAGTTTATCAGCTCTCCATGACCCCTTATGAGTCCAGGTCTAGCTGTCTGTCTAGCCTGTTGATAAGTAGCCCTTCTTATTACTTGTCTCTGAACCCAATTTTCCAAAAGGCTTGAGTTTGGTGTTTCTGAAAATGTGAGCATGTTTGAGGGACAGGTTCGTGTGTGACTTGTTTAGTTTTTTAGTTCTTTTTTTTTTTGTTTAGTTTAGTTTATTTCTGTCACTTTAAACATGAAATCTCACTTACAAATATTAAAGTAAGAAATTGCAAGCAAACAAGTGTTACATTAGTGCCGCATTAACCCCTAACAATCAACAAAATAAAAAACAAACTAACAAAACAAGACCAAAAAAGGTGTAGGCTGAAGCCTTTGCTTATTTTGCATACCCTTTTCAAATTCATAAATTATTCAGCTTCCTTTTGGTTGATATGAAACAATAATAAATTCACACGTATCCAAAATCTGAACACATTTTATGCTCACACCATAGTTCTGTACTTTACAATAATTTTTTGTTTAAGCAACTTTTGACATACTTTCATTTCTCTGTCCAATCCATTCCACAGACTAACTCCATACACTGAAACACATCTTAGTTTAACATTTGTTCTACTCTTTGTTTTTGTGAACATAAAACTCCCCCTCAGTTCATATTCACACACTCTTTATGGTGTGCCTTAAACATCAGTGAAGCTCTCCTCAGACACACAAGTTCACAAAATTTTAGAGCTTGTAGCTTTATAAATAATTTGTGTGTTGGTTCTTGATAATCTGCTTGATTTATGAGCCTGATCACTTTCTTTTGAAGCAAAAAAAATGGATTTGTGATCGTTTTATATGTTCTCCCCCAAACTTCCACACAGTAAGTAATGTATGGAAGTATGAAAGAACAATACAACATATGCAATGAATTTAAAATTAAGAACATCTTTGGTTTTATACAATAATGCTGCTGATTTTGATATTTTGGTTTTAGTGTTGTTCTGTTGTTAATTGAACTTAGTTATGATTTAGACCAGATGACTCCTAGTCAGCAGCTGGTTGCACAATCTTATTATGATGTTTCTTGAGGAGGGAGGTCATGAAATATGGTTACATATGTTCAGACTAGATTTTGTCAACCATGGAGCTGTCAGCTGCTGGTTATTAGAATAAATGCAGGATTAAGAAGCTTGGGCATTGGCTAATTTGTCATCAGAGAGCTATGATCATTTTCATGTACAATTTAGAGATAATTACTTAATGTCTTTCCTATTTGAGCCACGCTCACATTTCTTTGATATTTTCATTGTTTTATACACAGTAGAAAATGCCAAACGGTGATTGATCAGTCTAATAGTTGTTTTGCTGGGGGATTTGTTACAATTCCATCAAACATAGCCCTCTCCTTTCTGCTATTTTCATGCACTCAGATCGCACTCATGTAAAAATAAGTGAAACATTTTAAAGAAGAATCCATGCATAATCAAACCCTTTTGATTTAAGAGTTATAATAGTGTTTCAGTGTGTGAATTGGACTTAAATGTGATCTCTCAAAGGCACCTTTCACCTCCTATCAGCAACAAAACGTGAACATTCAAACACCATCAAAATGAAATGCACGCTTTATGGGCCCGTAAGACTCTTTATTCACCAGGCAATCCATATTTCCATGTCATCACTGCTCTCTTCTATTCCATTATCATTTTTTATCTGATAGGAAACAAATCAAGGGTTTCTCTGTCAGGAACAAAAGCCATTTCTGTGTTGAAGGTTATAGAAGAGCATTGTAATGTAAAGAGAAAGATTATATTGGTGCCCTTCGGATAGACTCCAATGTCACACATGAGGAGACAAAGAACTTCATCACACAGGCAGAAGGGTTTTTTTGACGGTGATCTGACTTTTATTCTCTTTGTGAGCTTCATATTTGCTATAAAATCTTAGGGATTGACTCCAAAACCTTACCACAGGCGTGGAAAAATCCTATTAGATTGAAAAACAGCAAGAGATGCAAAAAATGTATTAGCAGTAATAACAGATTGCTGAACTTATTGCATGCAGTCTGACGACTTTAGTGAAAATGATACAGCCAGGGCAGGAAAATTAAATCCATTTCAGAGGATCATGTAAATGCTAATGTTTACTGGTTTTACAGACACTTCCATTAGAAAACCATTAGCTGGGCGATTACTATGATTAACTCAAAATTGACTCACTGCATCAATTCACTGATCCCACTGATCACGATGCAATGCAGTTACCAGATGACTTGTTTAGAGGGTTCAGTTAACGTCATTCTCAGGCTGTCCAGTGGAGGGATTAACTGGAATTAGAAAGCACAGATTGGAAGATGCAACACGTCAATATAATGTTTTTGGCACTAAACCTGTTGACCTGACCTCCAAGTTCAGTTCATCCAATACAATCATGCCCAGAAAACAAAATGCCACTAGATGGACAATAAAGATACTATTTTTGTTGTTTGGATGGCTGTTTCTCTTAATTTTGGTGCACTTGAACATTTTAGTGTTAATCATAGTTTGATTTTCAGAGGTCACCAAACTTCCAAAGGTCATGAAAGTTGTCCAAAATAAGTTGTTTGAAACTCTGTACTTACACTTGATTGACAGTTACATAAAAAAAACTTTTCAAATGGGTTAAAGATACACAACTTCAGTATCACAGCAAAGGCACAATATATGTGAGTGCTTCTGAGTGGGGCCCCATTAGGAGGGCTTTCTACAGTCATTGTAAATATTGCTTATCCTTAAGGTGCAATGAGGAGAATCTATTACCGGGGACATAAAGACTCTGCTACCCATGAGCACGCGTGGCGACTGTCGTAATGCTGCATTCCAGTAACCTCAGAACTGGGAGTGACATCATCTCTGACTTATCTGCATTCCAGTTGAAGTCGGAAAAAAACGTGCTGTTGTTAGCTGTTAGCTGTTGTTAGCACGCCCTGCGTTGTTGTTCACAAATATCACATGAAGAATGTGATTATCACTATGGCAGCATTTTTGTAAATATAAGTCTAACAATGCTATGTATACAGCTGATCTAGAGCGACACACCCCAGTCAGAAGTGCAAATAAATTGATTATTACAAGAGTGAAATAACTGTTCACACTGGGGGCATCCATCTTCCATTGTCAACTCGGGGGTGGTGATGTTTCACTGAGTTCCCAGTGGGAAATTCAGACTTCAGGGGACGTTCCAGCTGCAGTTTCCTACTTGGAACTCGGAAATTCCTACTTCCGACTACAACTGGAATGCACCAAAATACGTGACCCAAGCCAAAGCGTGCATTTGTTGTGATGCTGAATGAATGCAACTCAGACCTTCCTCAGAACTCTGCATTGCTTTACAACTTCTTTTGTCAACAACTTCCAGGATGCAAAGCGACGAGGTAATGTATCTCTTTCTAGTTACGTAGCGGTAGTTTTTGATGTGTGACAACAATCAATTTTTGGAAAACTTAGTGTTATAGTTTTGTAACCAGCTATCTATCGCTACTTACAGCCTGGTGCTCTAAGACGTGTCCGAATGATATAAATTTGCTCTAGTTATAATTGTCTTGTTCCCAAAGTTGAGTATCCAGGCCAGTCCAGCCCTGTCCAACCCGACCGGAAGGCTAAGGAATAGCATTTATAGATAACCTATTTTGATGCTATAAAACTCACCTTAAAGTGTGTATTTCAATCAGGCATATATCTAAAAGTGAGACTTTTTTGTAATTACTTAGAAACTCCTCACAGTCCCTTTAAGACACTGCTGTGGGCTTTTTTGATAATCTTTTTTATGTATTTTTTGGGCATTTTGTGCCTTTATTGGTAGGAGAGCGACAGTGGATAGGCTTGTAAAAGGGGGTGAGAGAGTAGGGGAAAACACTAAAAACTGGTCACAGGCTGGATTCGAACCTGGATCGGCATAAGTGTGAACATGGGACGTGCAAGGTTGCTTACCACTCCACCAAACCAGCACCCCAATGGTTTGATAATCTTGATCTTGGTTCCTGGTCTTTTAAGTTACATTTTTGTTAACTCTAACCTTTTATGTTATTTTAGCCTGGTAGTTAAGCTTCAAGTTAATTCTTGGCAGTACACACTCAACTCTAATTTACACAAACTAGGCTACTCACAAGCAAAATTTACACCTTTAAGGCATTAAAGAACAATCATAATGTGAAGGAGGAGTGATTATCCAAGTGTCTCCTTCACTTAAAGTTGATGTGGCATTGAGTAAATTACAACCCACCACTGTCTTACATTCCCTCTGCCTTTGAGCCAACAAATCAAACAACTTAAATTTCAGGAGTTGTGTAGGTGTGATGGTTTTTTACTCTTCTTTTGACTTAATTTATCTTTGTCTCTAAGTCAAAACAGCAGCAACTTCAATATCAATTAGTGGCTATGATTAGCTTTACATCTGGCTCTGTGAGATTTTACACCACGCCCTCATGAAGTCAGTGCACCACTGGATGATTTTTGGCCTTTGTGTTTTGACCTTAATAAAGGATAAAGATCTGCCATTACAACACCAATGGTCCCTCTTGCCACAACCATATGGTGTTTTTTGAGGTGGCCATTCTGTCAGCTCAGTATAAGCTTGTTTGCCTGGGTTACTGATTTGTGCCTACATTTGTAGCCAAACAAGGCCAAATTGATGTTTGAATGACAATTTATCACATCCACCTGCAGTCTTGGGCTGAACAGTCTCTCTCTAAACTGTTTTTGTTCCATCCAAAGCAGATGGTTTGGCTTCATTTCAAGGGGAAAGGAAGAACTTGTGCAACCCTCTAAACTTTGTCTCTCTATCTGATTTGAATAGTAATTCTTGGCCTTAAAGCGTCCAAAGCAGACACTGAAAAAGTTGGCTTAGTAAAAAAATAAAGACACTGTTGTAACTTTTTAAATGCCGTACAGTAATCGAAACCAACAGTGTGACATTTGCTCCCACTTCATGAACATATCGACTGGATTCCAGGAGGGACTGCACACTTGAATTAAAATCTATCTTTCTCTTTTATTTGGTTGCAGACTTTTAACCCCACCTTCTGACCTGGCCTTTCAGACCAGCTCTTTTCTCTGTTGAACGTGCTTGGAGCAGAAGTGTTTGATGCTGCTTGGGCAAAAGTAGCTGCCAGATGAAGCCCTTTAGTGCTCTTATTTGTGCACAAGTTATTGTTATTTCTCAACTTTTCTGCATTGAATTGCCCCAACGCTTTCTGATTCATCTCAAACGTCTGGCAACAAAATAAAGCAAAATTAGTCTTCTGTTAGGCTGAGCCATTTTGTATCCCCAATGTTTATGATTCATAATAAAACCACCGTACCTCTTAGTGCTGTGAAATGTTATCTGCCTCTGCCTTTTGAAAACCTATATGCACTTAGAGCCTTTCAAAGAGTTCACACCTACCTACCAACGTGCTTTTTTCCCATTGCAGTCTTATAGAAGCACCCTTTAGAGAAATAATTGGTCATCTGTGGTGATGATTTGTCATCATGTCAGCTCCGTGTGGGGGTGTGAAATGGGCTGATTGGGGTTGGAAGCTCGCTGAATAGAAAAATAGACAAAAAACTGGCTGCAGCAGAGATTTAAAGGCAAATCTTGTCTTGAAATTAAATTTTAATTATTTGTAAACGGCGCTGCAGGGCTAAAATACACGTGAAGCTGCACTCACACTAGCCCTGACGGACACATCAGTCATTTCAGAGTATTGACCATGAAATCTAAACACTTACCAAAGTTGCTCTGGTCACCAAAGGCCGTCCACTCTAATTAGGTCTTTGTGGAGCCGTTTTTCTATCCATCCATTCCTGAAGATACACAAGAAGTTTTCAGACGCTTCAGTTCTTCGCTCCCACCTGCTGCCTGAGTCGGACTGTTTAGGTATGCAAACCCAGTGTGACTCAACTCTGTGTTGAACAGGGGTAAATAAAGGCAGGCCCAGAAAAAGAATCTTCGACTGTCTTTGACTCTGTGAGCTGAATGTACCTTTCCTGGTTTGGAAGCTTGCACAGAGACGTTCCTGTGGCTTGGTCAGGACAGCTAGCTGTGGGGTGGGCGATCATTTTTAAGATGTCCAGTAGCTTTTCTTCTAACGTTTATCTCAAATAAGCCTTGCCTGTAAATACAAAACCATGTCCACTATTCTTCAGCCATCATGTGTCTAAAACAGAGCTACATTTAGAAAAAAATAACAACAGCACTAAACATCTTTATAGAAAACTCAACATTTAGACTTTTACCCTTTGAGCTTATAAACTTGTTAGCTTTTGTGCCTTGTTCTCAGCCTTCTACTATAAGGCTATTAAACTGTGACAAACATAACTTGGAATAAGGAAGAAGTTGTATGTGGTTGTACACCTGTTCTTGATCTTAACGCTTTCGTGATTAAAAAAAAAAAAATCTTGTCAAAAGCCTGTTATATCCTTCTCAGAATGAAGACTTATGGACAATTTTATGTAAAGTGCAACATGGGCCTTCTCAATACATGGCTGTCTCAGTACATTTTGGTCTTTTGAATTCATGTCAACAGCCTTCAGGTCAGTGGAAATACACTTTTGGGGTGGAGGTTTCTTAAAACTGCATTTTCCATGTTCACAAACGTATGTTAAGTGGCATTTAGGGCTGGGTATTTCCAGCAACTCCACGATACAATACGTATCCCGATACTGAGGCCACGGTACGATACATATCCCGATACACATAAATTGTGAAAATTGACTGCTCTCTTAACAGAATTCCCAGCAACTTTTGTTTTTCATTACAAGAAGAAGAAGAACAAGGATGAGTTTTAAAATTGCTGTACATCTTAAGAACTTTAAGTCAGGTTCCCAAAGATGGTGGACACCTAAGTTTAAATTTGGAACTGTGTTTCATGATGTAGCTTGGCTTCTACTTTGAACTGTGTCAATGTTAACATTACCCAAAGAGCATTTACAACAACAGTCCAAACATTGAGGCCGTATCAATTCTGCAGAATCCGTATCGATACACGTATCCCCAAGGTGTGCGTGACGATATTTTGTCATTGATATTTTGAGCACAGGCCTAGTGGCATTTAAGGCTTGAAACTTGTGACATTGTACAACATTGTCACCTCTGTTTACATGGGTCAAACTGGCCGTCCCTAACTGTTCTGGTTTCATTATTTACGAGACTGTTTATATCCTGACAAATACCATATATATACAGCTGCTCTCTTACTATGATGCTGCTTTATGCAACACTCCACCACAAACCCTGTTGATGTTTTTGCATAAAACCTGGTGTTGTGGTCTAAGATTTTCTGTAGCCCCATTCATGCTGCTGATTCAAGCCATGATATTTATGCCCCTGTGATGCTCTTCCTGTGAACAATGTAGAGGCTTAAAGGGCAACTTCGGTATTTTTCAACCTGGGTCCTATTGCCCCAAGTGTATGTGTGTATACGATTGACGGGTACAACTCGTTTTAAAATTGGCTCAGTATCAAGGGAGCGGATGCAGCCGGCAGCCGCGAAGCTAGATAGGGGGGCAACTGCATTCCGTATAAGTTTGAGCATTAAAAGTGTTTATTTCGCCACAGACCGGTTGCGATCGCCGGTGCTAGCTCTCTAATTAGCATTGTAAGCATTGCGTTTTCCTTCACGTCCTCTGACCTGTGTGACGTCATCTCCTGTGAGCTTGTTGCCGGAAGAAAACAGAGGAGCCATGCAGCGCGCCGCTCAAGTGGAGCTGCTTATCCCGGAGGACAGTTGAAAGTTTTACTGCATCGGTATCATGGCTGAATATTTACCAGATTTCGAGAGTGAAGACGAGCCTTTTCATTACGACGGCCACCCGTATTTATTTGAGCCAGAGTATACGGACGAGAGCTGCTACAAACTCAAGAGCTAACGAGGATAGCAACAGAGGGCCAACGAGCAGGCGAGGGTGAAGCAGCGGCGGCAAACGCTCTGAGGACTGGTGGTGTCTCTGACACACACATTTACTGTTGCCCTAAATCCTGTTGCCCACTATTTTTCCTCTCGTCCAGCCAGTACAGACTTGAGGCCTATCGTGTTACAAAGCTAATTAGAGATTTCCCCCTGAGCAACAGGGCAGTGCTGGACACCTTTTTCATGTACCCAAAATAAACATTGGAGGCACAATACATACAATACTTATACTATCCATAAAGTAAGTATTAGTTATACTTACTTTATGGATAGTTGACCATTTGGTCCGTGTGGTTTTGGTGTCCAATTTATTTTGGGTACATGAAAAAGGTGTCCAGCACTGCCCTGTTGATCAGAGAGATCCTCTAATGTAGTTACACAGCGTCGGGTACTTCCTGTATCATCCCACGACACATCGAGACCACGAATATTGGGCAACAGGTATTTACACAGACATTCTTCCTCTGTGGGCATAGAGTCACAGCAACCACAGGAGCACCACCAGTCCTCAGAAATTCCAGTCGTGCCGCCGCTGCTTCACCCTCGTCTGCTCGTTGGCCCTCTGTTGCTATTCCTCGTTAGCTCTTGAGTTTGTAGCAGTTTCTCGTCCGTGTACTCTGGCTCAAATAAATACGGTGGCCGTCGTAATGAAAAGGCTCGTCTTCACTCTCGAAATCTGGTAAATATTCAGCCATGATACCGATGCAGTAAAACTTTCAACTGTCCTCCGGGATAAGCAGCTCCACTTGAGCGGCGCGCTGCATGGCTCCTCTGTTTTCTTCCGGCAACAAGCTCACAGGAGATGACGTCACACAGGTCAGAGGACGTGAAGGAAAACGCAATGCTTACAATGCTAATTAGAGAGCTAGCACCGGCGATCGCAACCGGTCTGTGGCGAAATAAACACTTTTAATGCTCAAACTTATACGGAATGCAGTTGCCCCCCTATCTAGCTTCGCGGCTGCCGGCTGCATCCGCTCCCTTGATACTGAGCCAATTTTAAAACGAGTTGTACCCGTCAATCGTATACACACATACACTTGGGGCAATAGGACCCAGGTTGAAAAATACCGAAGTTGCCCTTTAATGGGGAATTGAGTTGATCTCTTTTCTCTGTGTCCAGAGGTAGCATCAGCTGTTCTTACAATCTTACAATCAACCCAACATAGTTTTGTGGGGGTTTTTTTCCTTAAAACTCACAAAACTACAACAGTCCACCCTACTTGTAGTCTCAGCTCATTCTTTTTAATGGTACATTGCTGCTGTGAACCATTTCAGTGGCCTCACTGACTATTCTCTAGTACATTAAACAACCCAAATTAAAAAAAAATATCCCTTTAAGCCTGTCAAAGGATGGTAGAACGTGCCCTGTTATTGTACTGAGGAATAGATTTTGTCTGTTATATATGGCCGTCACTTGTTAGTTTGTAGATGTGCATAGAGTCGAGCAAACTGCAACAAGAGAATTTTGTTTTTGGATGAATTGAGTTGAATCTGAATCTGATCTCCTGATGCTTTATTGTTCTGCTATAGTTCCAGCCTAAAGCCCAATCAAGCCGCATCAGAGTTTTTTTTTTGACACAGAAAGTCTGTTTTAAGGCTCTGGTGTGTCCAAAATGTCTCACTGTGTCCACCAATTTGACAGCTAACAATATTGTACTCATTTACTTGAACTGCATGACAGGTTAAGATAAGATTCTGAAGGCCTTTTGGCAGATTTTTAGTCCTGAGCTAGTTGCACAAGAGCAGGCCAACTGGAGAGCATGACTATAAAACAATAATCTTAAAAATGTGCAAAGTATGAACATATTGATGGAAGAGTTTGTTGAATTTTAGTATAGAAGTTTTTGAACCTGAATGTTTTAAAGCCAAAGTCCTTGACAACCCTCCACAGGGTAAAATTTGCTTAAATTAGAGCATATATGAGATGTAAACATGCTTTTTACACTTCCTCTCTGCTCTCTTTTGTGCATATTTTCCCTTTCCATAGGCTAATTAAAAGTTTACAAGCACCAAAGGAATAAAGAGACTCATTCCCACACAACCTCAAAGGTACCAAGGCCTTAAAAACATAATGTTTTTCACTGAACTGCAAAGCAACCCTGCCCCCACCATTATCAGAATCATGCATTTCCCTCATGCTATGCACCACATAGAAGATAATCCACATTTTGCTTTCGAGTCTTGTTTTGAGCTTGACTAAGTTTATTTTTTTATAGAACTGACACGTAATCTCCAAGATAAAGATTCAGACAGTGCTGAGAGCTGTTGGCCTCCCATCCTCATTAATGAAGCTCTATTCCTGGGTATTCTAAACACAACAGCAATCACTTAGCAGAAGGCACTTATTAGTGTTGCTGTAATTGAAAAGTCGTCCAAAACTGGCTTGTCATCCAAAAGATGTTTGCAAACTGCAGATTTAAGCTTTTGTTTTCTTAAAATAAAGTTTGATTTTGGACTTTTAAGCTTCTAATTAGCAGCAAAACTTGTATCGTTGTAAATGTGGCACCATAAAACAGATTAAAGCCTAATAGAAGGAGAGCAAAAGAAGTAAGCAGCTGCAGTGAGTGGAGCTGACAGCGTGTCAGACTCAGATCATCATCTTGTTTTTACATTTTGAGCATTTAACATAGCATTGGCAAAAAAAATACAAAATAAATAAGGTTGGCTAACTTGTTAAATTTTAAATTTTCCAAATGACTGCAACATTTTATTTCTTTCCAAAATCATCAACCTTATGAGGGACCAAGTGGAAAAGTGAAGAGCTAAGTGCAGCCTCTTTGATTCATCCTGTGAAAGTTGTTGAGATGGATCAAATTGGACTCATCAGCAGCTCGAGAGAGTGTTTGATGCCAAACTTTAGAATCCCACAAGCAATTTGCTAACATGTCTGAAAGTTCTTTCGAGTTGTATTTCTCTGTTTGCGTGTTATACCCATGGGCTCATACTTTTGATACCCTCTCACAGGAGGACATTTTTCTGGTTTTGTTTCTTGTCTAAAGAGGAAGTTCAAGAGGTTTGTTTTTTCAGTGAATCAATAATGAATTTGTTGAAACATTTTTATCCTTTTACAGCAATGCCAGCTTGCAGGGTGAAGTGCTTATTGAAACTCTACTCATTCTTGAGTTCTAATCATCATCATTTAAGTGTATCTGAGCTCAAATAGCAGTCAAAATCACTGAAAGATTTTTTTGGACCAGTTCAGGCCCGAGCTACCGGATCCTGATGAAACCCCTGAGCTATAAAGCACAGCAGATCAGAAAATGACATCTCCCTATTCAGATTGACTGATTCCTGTCGAGGTTTGTGTGTGGAAGGCACACGCTCCAAGCCGCTCGTACAGAAGGCTAACCACGCGTAGATAAGGCCGAGCCCGGCTGGTGACACGCCCGGCTCTGGAGGGAAAAAAGCCAATCATTCAGGACAATCTATTCCCTCCGCTGCCAGTCACTTCACTGCCGTCGATTCAATACCGGCTGCTCCGGAGCAACACTGTGGCCCCTGAATACCATTTCCATATGATTATTCCCACACAAATGGCACAGCATGTGCTGTTTCATCAACCTTTTGGGCCACATGCTGGCAAATAAATAAAAAAATACGCAAACTTCCCAAGCAAATGTATTGAGGGGGTGAGGAAAAGCTAATGGGATGAAGTGACCTGCATACAGGGAATAGGAGGTGCTTTGTAGGTGTCGGCATGTTCATTGTTGGATGGGACAACCCTCAGTTGGAGGAGCATTTGTCACTGGGAAGAAGGGCAAGTTTTTTCTGTGAGGAAACAATAGTAATAAAAAAAAGAGCTCGGGTATGTGGAGACAAACGAAAAGATTGCCTTATGTTTGTATTCAGGCAGATTTTGCTAATAAAAGAATCATGACTGTGCTGTTGTTCAGTATATAAGCACTGCCTGGAGTGGAATTACTTACATATCACTGCTATAATATTTGATAGAATATAATATATGGTAACATAACATTTGTAAGAAACAGCAGTTTATTTTTCTTTTTTTAAGTATTTTTTGGGCATTTTGTGCCTTTATTGATAGGAGAGAGACAGTGGATAAACCTGTTAAAGGCAGTGAGCGAGTTTTCCAAAATAGGTTGTTTGAAACTATGTACTTACACTTGATTGACAGTTACACAAAAAACTGTTCAAATGGGTTAAAGTATCACAAAATAAGCACATTATATGTAAGTGCTTCTGAGTGGGGCCCCACTAGGAGGGCTTGCTATGGTCATTGGAAATATTGCTTATCTTTAGACACTGTTGTGGGCCTTTTTGGGTCTCTTCCCAGTCAGGGCTCTTTAGTACTTTCTAACCTTGCCTGTAGTCTAGAAGTAGTCTTTTGCCATTAAGCCCCCCTTTAAAGCATTGTCAATGATGGTTTGATAATCTTTTTTTTTAGTATTTTAGGGCATTTTGTGCCTGTATTGACAGGAAAGACACAGTGGATAGGCTTCTGAAAGGGGTTGAGAGAGTTTACCAAAATAAGTTGTTTGAAACTCTGTACTTACACTTGAATGACAGTTACATAAAAAAAAAAAATTCCATGGGTTAAAGATGCACTGGTTTAGTATCACAAAAAAAGGCTCATTAGATGTGAGTGCTTCTGAGCGGGGCCCATGGATGTATTATAAGAACTGGATAGCGTGGCTCCGCCTTCCACCATGTAACGGATTTGAAGCCAAAATATCCCTCGTCAGGGCGCCGCCATTGTGCAACCAGTAGAGAATTTGGGCCATAATCCGGACGCAGCTGTCGTAAACGGTCGCAACACGCCTCAGCATACGCCGTACACAATCATTGTGAAGCTGCCGTACACCGTGGTTATTTTTAAACTCTAATAACTAATAAAAAAGAAACTTTTCAGACAAAAGAGGACTTGGAGAACACGCAGCCCAATAATACTTTAATGTCACCACAGCATACGGATGGGAGAAATATTTCTACGAGGTGTAATAATTTTTTGAAGTTTCACTTCGGTCCGTCCAGATGAATGGGGGAGACGGAAATTTGACCTATACTGCAGCCAGTCACCAGGGGGAGCAGTTTTCGTGGAGGCTTCAATTTGAGTCCAGCATCACGGCGTCCATGTTTTTTACAGTCTATGGTGGGACCCCATTAGGAGGGCTTCCTACGGTCATTGGAAATATTGCTTATCTTTAGACACTGCTGTGGGATTTTGGATCTCTTCCCAGTTAGGGCAGCCTAGTACTTTCTAACCTTGTCTGTTGACTAGAAGGAGTCTTAAGCCGTTAAGCCCCCCCTTTAATGCATTGTCTACGATGGTTTGATAATCTTTTTCTTTTTAGTATTTTTTGGGCATTTTGTGCCTTTATTGATAGGAGAGAGACAGTGGATAGGCTTGTGAAAGGGGTTGAGAGAGTTTACCAAAATAAGTTGTTTGAAACTCTGTACTTACACTTGATTTACAGTTACATAAAATACTTTTCAAATGGGTTAAAGATACACTGGTTCAGTATCACAACAAAGGCACATTATATGTGAGAACTTCTGAGTGTGGCCCCATTAGGAGGGCTTCCTATGGTCATTGGAAATATTGCTTATTGCATGTTGACTAAAAGTAGTCTTTTGCCATTAAGCCCCCTTTAAAGCATTGTCTATGATGATTTGATAATCTTTATGTATTTTTTGGGCATTTTTTGCCTTTATTGATAGGAGAGAGACAGTGGATAGGCTTGTGAAAGGGGGGTGAGGAAGTAGGGGAAGACACTCTGCAAACTGGTCACAGGCTGGATCAACAGTTTACTTTTTAAGCTAAATAATGAATCAAATACTATTCATGTATGTAAACTTTTACAAATACACATGTCAAATTACATTTTATCAAATAAGAGCCTTTTTCTTAAGTAAAGCAGAACTTCTTTTCTAAGATGAGAGTAACAAGCAAGTAGTATTTATCACATGACTAATAAAAGCATTGTTTGACTCAAGTTCATAGTATCTATACTATTACACTTGAATATCTGTACAGTGCTGTGTGGTTTATATTGTGAACAAAATGGAAAGGGCTAAATTAACTTGATGGACCATTACAGGCACCAAATTAAAACACAAAGAAGTGGTTCCTTAAACAAGACTCCAGGTGAGACTCCTCTATGCCCATGAATGACTCTGAAATGTGAAAAATACCAACAAAAACACTCAGCTTGAGTTCAATATAAAGCTTTCCCCTATATTTAGGACTGTGTCATGTTAAACATGAGTCTGAATGCAGCGATTAAGGTCCTCAGCCTCAAATACAAAGTTCACTTTAAAAACTCTCGTCCCCACATCAAGACACCAACTTTCTGCGGCAACCGCTCCCCTGCTGTGACTTTAAAAGCATTCACAATACACCGCCACACTGGTGTGATGGACGCTTTTATCAACCTAAAAACCCTTTTCAGTTTCTTAACATATAATTTGAGAATAAAGCCACTCTCTGGTCTGTCATTCATAGCTGACATTTGTAACAACATGGCCCTGAAACTCAGCCCCTTTAATTAAACTTGTGTTAGGGAGGGTTGTCTTTGTCTGATACCTTTAACAAAAGGTTTTTTTTTAATTCTTTTTAGCCCTGGAACAAAGAGAAACAGGAGTGCTCTGACCTGCAGCCTTCCGTAAAGGTAGATGTCCAATTAACATTCTTAAACTATTCTAAAGTGACCAGAAATTAAACTTTTATTGACCTCACTTACACAAAAATGAGTTCAGGGTGTTCAGTTGCATCTCCTATTTGTTTAATCAACCAGAAATTATCCTTTTCTATTCTGTTATTTTCACCCTCATGCTAGTAAATAATTTATTAGAATTTTTGGTATATTAAGCTTATAAGCTTATAAGGCTTATAAGAGCCAATTAATGTGCAAAAATCCGCAACACAAAGAAAAATGATCATTATCAACATTTCAGGCATTATTATAAGGACTGAAATTGGATCAAACAGCTACATCAAGATAGTTTGTAAAGAACTAATTAGGTTAAAGAAAGATAAAGATATTGTGGGCATTTAGTGTGAGCAATTTAAAGGGAAATACTGACATTTGTAGCTGCAGTTGTTGTTTCTGCCATTGTTGCCCATTGTTGCGCTATTACCCAGAACCAGCTCTGAGTAATAACATTTTTAGATAGAAGTAGCTCAAAAGTGTTCTGTTCCATAAAATAAAAGTTATGCTGCGATCACACTGCAAGTGACCCAGCTACCAAAATCGTGGTGCCCACTGACGTAGCGTCGCATGTCCATAAATACCTCATTTTGGTCACCGTTGCCATCGCTCAGTGACGTCACGTCCGCTAGAGTTTCACCGCGATCATATCATATATCATACAATAGGATGTATAAGCGAATATTATTCCAGCTGTATCCTTTTCACTCTCTTATCAACCACAAAACACTGCAGCTGATGATGCAGCAGCAGCATCTGTGAGTTTCCCGCAGCCCGTCTAGGCGGAACTAACGTCCTCACTGACTAATGTTTCCCACACAGACATGGATTGTTACTCTGTAGTCCGGACAAATAACTGTCTGTCTAGGGTACCGTCACACGTGCACACTCCCGCTGACTTATCAACTTTTTTTTACTTTCACATCGTGCGACAAGCTATGTGGTAGTGTGAAAAGCGGCTGTCGCATCGCGGGAGGGGAAGCCCCGCCCCATCGTGGCTGTACATTGACTTTGCATGGAGAGTGATTGCCGAGGTAGTACAAGTAGCGTCTGGTGTGTACGCACCTTAAGGCTGCTTTTTGGCTGTTTAACGTGGCACTTGCACTGGAGCAATTTGTGGACTTAACTTGTTTTAAGGATCAGAGGCCGTTGCTAGCAATGCTAACGTTAGCCACGCTCTCCTTAAATTGTCAGTTAACACTACTTTACTTTGCTTGTGTTGATGTGTCTAGCCCAAATTCAAGCCATAACTCATAGATTTTTGGATCAGATGGCTTTCACACCCACTCTAAAACAAACTGGTCTGGATTGAGTTAACCAAGACCCCCAGTTTTCTGCAGGACTACAGTTTGGTTCTTTGGTCCAGCTCTGAGATAACGCAACTCTAATTTCACAGAACCTGCTTTTTACATGATATCTTCATTTCAACCCTTTAGAGGCAGCAGGGGCCTGGCTTGGTATCTTGATCCCCTGTCTGATCGATCAGCAAATCGCTAAATTTTTAACACAAAAGGGACTTGGTTTTGAGACTTGCTTGACTGTTACATGAAAGAGTCAAGAGTCAGAGCCCAGCCCCCCGGCAGTCACATGTGGATGTGTCCTTGTGCAAGGCACTCAACCCCAAACTGCTCCAACTGCTGCATCAGTGGCATTTACATGGGAAGTAAAGAGAGTAAATGTAGCTATTTAATGCTGATGGACGACTTACATAGGAACTGTAACCATTAACATGTGAAAGGAGAGAAAATGGAAGAAAATGGGTAGATGTAACCTGCGCTGTAAAATTGATTTTTTAAAAGACTAGGAAAGCACTATAAAAGCTTAAATCCATTTACCAAGCTTATTAATGATGCTGTACTGAAAGATATTTCACTTACTTGTCACACTTTTACTTAAGAAAATGTTTTGCCAACAAAAGAAGCCATGAAAAGAAGTCATTCTTGTTTGTAGCCATTAATAACACACAGAAATAGCTTCCTAAAGAAATACATTTGACTTAAGACCTTGAAAGTTAAGCTGTTGTCTGCATTATTTGGTCTTCATGAAGCAGCTCTTCACTGAGTGAACATGATGTGATGCATGTAACCCATTTAGGAAGCTCACCATCATTTAACAATACATAACCTAAAGTAGATTATTCTGAGCCAGTGGAGCAGAAACACTGGACTGCAGGTCCATGTTAGCTCAGATCCATCACACCATAAAAGTGCTACGCTGCAGTGTGCTTAGTCAGTGTTAAACACAGACCATAGATTGTGTTTGCATATTAGGATGGTTCCCCGCTCCATCACCATCCTCTCTGTCGCAGCACGCACACAAGCATCAGTCACCAACGCTCTTCCCTGGCAGTCATTAGAGTCCCATGAGCTCTTTTTCTTGTGGCACCTCAGCCTCGTAGATCTGGTCTGCCAATAATCGTCATAATTGATGTTTCTCTTCTCAGCCTGTAATGATGTTTTTCGTATTTATGGTTACAGACAGCCCGACGAGCTGATTCATAATAGTTTCTCCCTGCTTCTTCATTGGCATGGCGTTTTCTCACATTCACATCAGTAAATTAATTTTGACCCACAGATGCCGTATATCAGGGCAAAGCGCCGCACGCCGTCTCCACGTGACCGGGTTTTCTTAAGCTGCTGTCGTAAAGAATGGTTTATCGATCCTCCCCACTGACGCTTTAATAAGTGCTTTGCATAACAAGTGTTTTACTGCGGGATAAATCACATGGGCTGTGGTGGGCTGTCAAACACACAAGTGCACACACACATATGGAGACGTATAGCAGGGATGACGGACAAGGACGTCTCTCTTAGACTTATGAGACTAATGCACCAGGAGTGAGAAACAAATGGTTTGAATCCAAAATAAACCTAAATTCTCTTTGCAGTGTTGACCCTTGTAACTTCAGGGACTGGTTAATCCAAGCTTTTCATGGTCTTAATATAAATATTGAATCATTAAAGGAGACATATCATGCTGATGCATGATTTAATACTTACATATAATATAATACATTTGAAAACAAGACCTTACACCCGCTTAATTTTCAAAAAATGAATTTTTTTTTTTTTTTGATATCCTAGAAAGAGATTTGATGCCTCTGAAAATAGGTCATTGCGAGATGTCCGCGAGATTTCAAACGTCATGACGACACGAGGTACCTTTCTTTTTATTGGAGTAATCTGATAAAACACTTCCTCCTCTGTGATGTCCGTTAGCCTCAAACCCTCAACCTTTTGGTTTTTTAAATTTTTTAAAAGAAACCCTGCTGTAGACCTGTTGAAATCTGATTGTAAAACATACATGTTAATATGGGGCCTTGTGGGGATTCCTTGACTTTCGGAGCCAGACCCGTGTGGACATTTGAGGTACTGCAGTTCTTTGCATTTCCCTATTCTCGACACTTGAGGTGACTGCTTGAGCATGAATTCAGAAATCCTTGCCAACTTTCACCCTTAAGGAGCGACCTGCCTGTTGCTACCACGCGAGCCAGCACATCCTTTAGGAACAGGAAGAATTCAATCTGGGAGATCCATGGCCCTGAGCGGAGGCCCCTGAGTGAGATCGATGGCCTGAGCGGCAGGTTGTGTAGGGGTCAGCTCCCTTGGTACAGTGTTTTATCCCCGTCCTGTTGCTGCTCCTGTTTAGGTGGGGGTTGGAGGAGGGCAGGCAAAAGCAGCGTTGCATCCTGGTCCCAGAGGCAGCCGGGGCCTACCACAATAATATCATTTCATGTCAGCTATGAGTGAAAGTTTCTGCAACTTGGGGCGAGCTGATTGATGACTGTTGTAAATCAGTGCTGAGAGTGCTGCATGGGGGTTTTATAGCTCAAGGAAATGATGCAGGTTGTACTCAACTCACCAGAACCTCTCCATACTTAAAGACTCCTTAGCTATTCAACAGTTTTGTGCTTTTAAAGTAAAGATGTCCATGTGATGTGGAAACTATATTTCTAAGGAAACTGACAAAGCTCTATGCTCTGACATTTTAGTTGTAAAAAACATTCTGTAATCATCCTTAAACACCTTACTCTGCATATAAGCCATCATCATCAATGTCTCTTCTAGAGAAACAGGCAGCTTTTGTACTTTGATGTGTTGCAGACTGGTGAGGGACTGTGCGGCATTTGAAAATTTGGCATCATGAGCTTTTTGTTTTTTTGGTCTAAACTTCAATATCATTTCATTTTGATTTTACTATTATTTTCCTGGACATTACACTGTCTGTTTAAGCAATTAAAATACAATACAGTTAAATGAAGTAATTCAAAGCAGCGAAAGGTTGAGTGCTCTGGAAAAAATGCCACAGGTTGGTAAATAGGTACCATCTGGTTGGAGAAATCTGTCCTGCCATACAATGTTTTCCATCTGATTCTTTAAATCTGCAATTTTTTTTCAATGGCACATTATCTTTTGTTTTATTCATGCTATTTAATGTGCCAGACTAGCAGCATCTTCTACACACATAATTTGAAACACCAGAAATAGAGCCCCAGTGTTCATGCTGTACAAGTATTTTTTAAGGCTGCATTAGAAAATTTGCAGGTAGAATGAAAAACAGGGCTGAGACTTGGTGCTCACTCTGGCAGCATGGAATGCATTGTCTAAAAGTAGATGTAGAACAATTTGGAGCATGTCTATTTAAGTTTTGTTATTTTGGTGATGCAAGTTCTTGGCGAAAACCAAGCACATGACACAAAGAAGGACAATCAAACAGCTCCCAATGCCTACAAATCAAAGATGGCAGATACCTGGTATTTAGCTGTTTACACGACAGAGTTCATTGATTGGTGTGAATTTTGAATGACAGAAGATGACATCACATCGACTACAACCATGTACTATGTGCATTAGGTGTGTCACTATGACAAATTTTGCTGGACGCTAATTGTCCAAAAAATTACTGACGATAAACAATATTATTGTCAATATAATTTTATTTTATTTATTTATTTATTTATTTTTTCATTAATTTCATTGTAATATGTCATAATAAAGTGGTAAATCATATCAAAAGAAAAAGACTTTAATTTTTTAAAAGTGTTTAACTGTAATTGGAAGGTCAAGATCTTTTAAATAAAATAAATTAAACAAGCAATATAATATATTTAACAAACAAAAAAGAGAAAAAAACCCAATGAAAAGGAAATGGACGGGGTGCTGGTTTGGCGTAGTGGTTAGCACCCCATGTATATGCTTCTGCCGGTCCGGATTCGGGTCCCGCCTGTGGCCAGTTTGCGGAGTGTCTTCCCTGCTCTCTCACCCCCTTTCACGGGCCTATCCACTGTCTCTCTCCTATCAATAAAGGCACAAAATGCCCCAACATATACATTTAAAAGGAAAAAAAAAAAAAGAAAAAAAAGAAAAGGAAATGGACTCTCTTTTGGGAAAAAAATTGCATGTTAATAAAAATAATTATACAAATAAAAAACAATAACACACACAAAAATAAAAACAATAAATAAAATGGGCTTTATACAGTTCCAGAATTGTTTGTGACATGTGCTTTCTCTCAGTCAATCTGTACTGTCTGTCAAATGTTTGTAACATTTTCTGGCTTTTCAACCGTATTGAAAGGCTGCATTTGTTTTGCATTGTAGTGAAGGACACTGTTTGTGAGCACGCACCATTTTGTGCTGTTTCATTTATATTTACTTTGCCGATCAATCGCCTCAGTATGCGTTGACTGTCAAGGACAGAGGCTCCACTACACCTCCCCTTCTTCTTCATTGTCACTACTTTCAAATATGACATCGGCTTGTTGGCATTCATGGGCCCGCTCCTTGTTCATTCCGTTTAAAACCAAAGCACAATGGGGCTGTGGCAGCAGGCTTAAGTACTGTATCTTTCGTGTCATCATTCATATTAGCGTTTGTTTCCTCATCACTCCTAAGGGAGCTCACTTGAGCTCTCTCCATGTGTACGCCCAAGCTGCCCTCTTCAACCCCAAAAGATTGCATGAATGACAGATGCTCACTTGGCTATAAATCCGCCATAGAACCGATGCACCCTGGTTTTAAGAAAGATGGACAGAGTGAGCCATCTTCTCATTCAGGCTCTTTGGTAGAAAGACAGGAGGAAAACAAACATGCATGCATGTGTCAGTTTATGGAGGCCGGCAAACTTATCGAGGACGTTTTTATTTATCGTGCGGTTATTTGATTTATTGATTATCGTGACAGGCCTAATATGCATTTAAAGTTATTGTGCACTGTCATCCTTTGGCTGTACGTTACCTTCCAGCAGCCTTCTTCAGGTTTTTATATTCCCCTTCCTCATGTCTTCGTCATACTCTTCATACTTTATTACTTACCTCGGCCATATTTTGTGAATATTAATGTTAAGTGTGGACAGATTCAGAGGAGAGTCTGGGATCATGATGAACATAGATATGATCTGTAGATGAAGGGATTTAATAACACAGCAATGAACTCAACAAAGTAAATGACTTTTCAATGGGGCTGATGGATCTTGTTCATCTACTTCTTATTAATTTTTTACTTTTGTTTTTGCCCCTGTGCTTTAATGGATGTTTGTTATACCTTGCATTGGATGCTTGGCGACAAATAACCAAACAATATTTGTATTTTGGAGGTGCAGCTGCAGAATATGAAAGAAAAAAATCGATATTAAGAAAAGAGAATATTCCCTTAACAAACCTCTGTTTTACTTTTCTTCTTCCTCAGACTACCCTGCATATAAAGCCATGATCATCAAAGAGAATCAGAGTAAATGTGATGCAGTAAGAAATTGTTTTTATACCTCAGTTAAATTTGCCAATCAATCCTAACCGGAGGCTGTGGCTGAGTGCCTCAATATAAAATGGCGTTATTGTGAAAGGCTTTTGAAAGTCCAAAAGAAAGAGACGTTGATTGAGTGATCAATAGCAGAGCCTTGTACTGACGCACAGCCTTTCCTTGAAGCGATCGCCAACATGGAGGATTTTGATGGCGCCATCTGTGAAGTTGAGACTAAAAAAAGAGGACTTTATTGGATCCATCAAGCAGGAGAAAGGAATAACTGACAAGGTGTAAGAAAAGAAAAATAACACCAGAAATACTGAGTGAGAATTTGTGGTGTTTTAACAAGTAAAAATCAGATCATCCAGAGGAGCACGCCTTCAAAGATGCTGAGACAACAGAGGAGCTGTAAGAAAAACAGCAGCTTCCATCACTTTGAGAGAAATACTTTATCACTTTCATTAGGAACATGTATTTTTACACACAGCATACACCCTACAAGAAAAATGTTGCAATTTGTGTGATGTTGTAGACAGAACATGCTGAAGCTGATTCGTCTGATGTAAAAAAAGAAAGTTGGTGACTCCAGGGACGTTATCTCACAAACTTGTAAAGGTTGTGATTTCTTAAGTCTATTTTAATACCTCAAAGTAACTACAGGGAGAAAAATTCTTTCAATACTCAAAAGATTTGGTGATAATATTCCTTTAAAGATCCCACATTTTGCCCTTCGACACTTCTTTGTCTGAGACAAAAGCCTCAGGACTTCTCCTGATGTTTATGGTGCCAATAGCTGCCTGATGCACCCACGAATAAACCTACAAGTGTGACATTGTAACATTTTTTTTACCATCAGTGTAGGCTCATTTACAGAGCAGATATTAGAATAAATACAGAAACAGTCCAAAAATTCCTTTCAGGTAGGCCTGTCATGATAACAAATTTTGCTGGACATTTATTGTCCAAAAAATTATTTAAGATATTATCGTCAATATTGTTTTGAAACATTATTTTTTCATTAATGTAATTATAATATACGTCATAATAAAGTTAGTACACTGTATCAAAAGCAATAAACTTCAATTTCTTAAGAGTATTCAACTGTAAATGGAAGGTCAAGAGCTTTTTATTAAAATAAATTAAACAAATAGTATATTAAATTTAACCAAAAAAAAAAAAAAAGAGAAAAAATACCCAATGTAAATGAAATGGACTCTCTTTTGGGAGAAATTGGCATTCAGCTAAGGAACTGTAGCTTTCATGCCATCATTCATATTAGTGTTTGTTTCCTTGCTACTCCTATAGAACCAGCGCACCAAGGTGTTGAGAGAGTTGCACAGAGTGACCCATCTTCCCATCCAGCCTTTTTGGTAGAAAGAGAGGAGGAAAACAAACACGCATGCACGTGTCAATTTATCGAGGCCGGCATACATACCAAGGATGTTTTTATTTATCATGCGATTAGTTGATTTATTGATTATCGTGACAGGCTTCTTTCAGGGTTAGCATAGCTAGCAGTTGAGCTGTGTTTCTGTTCCCTCTTTCATGACTTTACTTGGGTCTCATATGAATGGTTGTATTATGCTGCGTTCCCACCGCAAGCGACCAAGCAGTCAATAAAGTAGATGTTTTTGTGTTAACAACACTTGTTGATTTCCCATTGCCCATTAAAATGGACGATGGGGCTATGGCTTTTCAGGTCTGTATCACAATTTTTTGGGCTACAGTAAATTCTTTTGCAGTTTCAGACCCATGGAAATGAGTAGATTCCTTTATTTTTTTGCTTGAACTGGAAGCCAGCGTAGCATATACAAAATAAACCTGACAGAACAGTCATACTACATACTACATTCAAGTGTAGTAGGCAGTATGCAGTGTCTACTACATACTACTTTCATAAACAGTATGTAGTAGGCGAATTCAAAAACGGCCTGCGTTTTCCTTGTGACATCACACAAATGTCTTTGTTCCAGTGGTTTCCATGGTGATGGTAAATCTCAATTTATTTAAATGGGAGCGAAATAAAGGAATCTATTTGTTTCCATGGGTCTGAAACTGCAAAAGAATTTACTGTAGCCAAAAAAATTGTGATACAGACCTGAAAAGCCATAGCCGCATAGTCCTTTTTAATGGGCAATGGGAAATCAACAAGTGTTGTTAACACAAAAACATCTACTTTATTGACTTCAGATGTTATTTCTGTGAACTGTAACTGTATATTATTCAATTCATCATGAGCAGAGCTTCCATTATAACCTTTTAGAGACTCTGTAACAATACTGAAAAAAATTCAGCAATAATGGCATAAACTCCCCCCAAAAAACCCTAAAAAAAACACCAAAAGTGGCAGCCATCTTGAATTTGAAGGTTAAAATAAGGTAAAATCATTATGTAACTCAGGAATATGTATTTCCTAACAAAAATAAGGTCTGAAAACGTGTTTTGTCAATCAATGTAGGTCGAGCCTTCAAAAAGATCATTTCCACGACAGCCATTTTGGATTTTGGCCTCTAAAAAAATTTCCCCGCCATTTTAAAAAATGCACCCTGGCTAAATTTTTTTTTTAGCCCTCCTAGATGACAAATCCATTGAGAAACGGACCTTCGCTCACCGCGGTCACGTTTCGCTCCAAAATGACCCTACTATTCAGTGTTGGGGCTGCTTGAAAGCAGAAGAGAGTTCTCAAAAGGGCTCTCCTGCATGACAGTGTTGAATGTGTATTGAGCTCAGTTTCCATTCAGCCTGCATGTATGACGCAGTGCTGCTCAGCTTCTTGCTTTGAGGCGTAATGCACTATAAGCAGGATCAATCAGAATTTTCTCAAAGAGCTGTGGTAGACGCATTGTGCTCTTTCCCATGTTGCCATTATGTTAGGACGCACAGGCCGTTGTGCAAGATGAAAAGCAAGACTGATGTTGTCAATCCTGGTCCCTTATGCGTCTCACTTCAGGGAATTGATCCTTGTGAGTCACGCTTATTCAACTGAAGACGCTGCCGCTAGTTTTCTGATATGTCCTACATTTTGGGGGACAGCTGAACCTGATTGTGTCTCTTTTCACATCGAGTACTCTCAAGTTGGAGCACATATTGAGCTCCTTTTTGACAATGCAGTGGACCAGGTGTTCCTTCTAGCTTGTCTTCTTTCAACAGATGAAACATTACAGCTCTGAAGTGATATGAAGACACGTTTCAGAAAATCAACCTCGATTACAAGGGCAGTTTTCTTTACTTTAACCTTCACGTGTGACCTCCTTTCTCTGCATTTCATTAATCCAATCCCTGAGTGTTCGACCCCTGACACTTTTCTTTTATATTGATGATTTAATATGCCTTGTAATGTGTAAGGTCATAAAAAATTCAGCATGCTGTTCGCAGTTCTTTGTCAGGCATCATAATCATAATATTGAACAAAGATGACACGCTGTACATATAAAGTAGTCAAACAAATTACAACTCCAAAGGAAATCCAGGCGTAACAATACAAACAACATATCTTTGGCTCTGTTTTTATTGCGTGTTCCTGCCTGCGGGGCTTGTGTAAAACTCTTCCTGTTTCATATTTGATTTGATATATTATGAACAAATGTTGCATTTTCAATAAACTAGTTGCTGACAGTGTGCGGGGAATCAGTGTATCCTTCTGAGGTTTGTTATTTTTGCTGTTAAAGCTTTTTCAAATGATACTGTTGATTTTGAGTTGGAGCAGTTTTAAACACACACGGCTTATTTACAGCCAACAATTGTTCTGCTTTTGATGTTGAACATTTCTGCTTGTTTTAATTGTCATATATCAGTCATGATTGTAATCCCAGGCTGTTTAAGTACATTTCAAATAATCTGTGGACATGTGTTTAATCTTTAGTGAAACAGTGTTTTGAATGTAGACATGGTGTTTGCCTGTAGCTTACTTTTGAAATTATCTGTTATGAGAGAGAGAGGCTCTGATCTTCGGGGGTTTGTCTAGTCAGAAATGTTCCTGAACTTACCTGGTAATAACCTTTACAGAAAAATGTTGGTTTTTAATGCCATGCAGCCTAAGGGATCAAATGTCACAGGCATTCGGTGTTGGTTTCTTCCTTGCTGTTTACATGCAGATATTTCTCTGGACTTTGAATCTTTTGGTGATATTCTGATCTGTAGATGATGAAATCCCTTAATCCCTCTACATTGTTGTGGAATGTTCCAAACATTTTTTTTCTTTTTTTAGCATTCCTTAACTTTCCCAGCCTCTTGTTCCAGCTCTCTTGGAATGTTTTGCAGGCATCAAATTCAAATTAAAGCTGCAAGCAGTGTTGGTCGGGTCCTCGCGCTCTGGCAGGTACCCCATTCCCCGTTGACCTCCATTTTGAGGGTTTCATCCCTTTTCATCCCTTTAAACTGCTCTAAGTTAGACTGATATGTGTTTCTACAGCTCTGTCAGGAGCCTCAGTCTGTCTCTTACATTCTATGATCAGCTGTGGACATCAAAGACAGAGAAGGGCGACATCACTTTTGACCTTTGGCCAAATTGCTGTGAGATTTAGGGGCAAACTTGTAAAACAACGCCTCATTGGTGCTACAATTTTGACTAAATCTCTCTAAAATTAGATATTTTAACAGCACATGTTGTCAGGAGTGCAGTCATACACATTTTTAAGCTGAATTTTTGTTTGTATGTTTCTGTAGAGGCCCAAATGACACAGGATGTCTCTTGCTGTTCCGTCGTTCCCCCATTCATTTGAATGGGAGGAGCAGCGCACGACACGATGAGACCTGCATTTTGGTGTTTATTTGATCTCTCTAATAGCCCTTTTCCATTAGCCCTACTCTACTCTACTTGACTCTACCCAACTCTACTCTACTCGCCTTGTGCTGCTTTTCCATTAGCCCCTGTCGCCTGCCCAACGGCGTGCAGTGTCGCTTTAAACAGCTGAGAGGCACTGCGAAGATGTCAGATGCAGTAATCTGTGGCTTTTTGTCACAAACCGAGTAAAAAAGGAAAGCAGAAGAAGGCTGCAGGTGGTAAGAAGAAATACCCCTTGAGAAGCACAGGAGAGTTTTGGAAGCCATACAACAGAATGAAGCCGAGGACGAGAGCAATCGAGCTGCAAAGAAAAGACGTATGAGGGTAAGCTAACGGTAGCTACTGCTAGCATGCTAGATCATCGCGCTCATGTCTCATCGATGACGACATTGTCTGACCAATCAGTAGCCGGCAGTCGGTGAGGTCATCTTTTAGTATCAACTCAGCTCGCTTGGAACCAGAGCGGAGTAGGTAGTAAAACTAGCTTGTTTTAGGAGGTACAGGCTAGTGGAAACATGCTGCAAATCCAGTAAGGACGAGTAGAGTAGGGCCAAGACATGCTAGTGAAACAAGGGCCATAAGACATTCCTAGTGGCTGTGAGGTCCATTTTAGTGTTTTCAGGTGGAACAAGAGGGCACATATTTGAATGTTGGGGGTTAATTTTTCCATTTTATAATTTTTTTGCTGAGTCTGAGGTGTGTGCCAGTTTTGGTGAGTTTTTAAGCATTTTTAGGGGTTCAAATTAAAGATCCATTGCCCGTCAGGTGAAAAATAAGAAGTAAGAAACGCTACAGGAACTACAGGAACAATAGGGTCTTTGTCCTTGCCCTTCAGGAAAGGGGCGAGGACCCTAATTAGAGAATATTCGCACAAAAAAACAATAAAGTTTGTCAGTTTGAACATTACATTTCTCACTTTTGTAGTGTTATCAACTGAATGTAGGTCAGAAAGGATTAAAAAATCTAGCATTCTGTTTTTATTTACACTTTACACAGCGTCCACACTTCATTGGAATTGAGGTTTGTGTATAAGCTGGAACATAAGAAGACATTTTCTACTTCTATTGCTCCTGTTTTGTTTTTCTTTAAAATCTTTTTTGTTCTTTGGAATAAAATCTCAAGAGTGAGCCAGGTCATCCCTGCACTTAAATTCAAATGCAGCAGCTTTGAGGAGCCATTATGCCACAGTGATAATTTCACCAATTTTATGTTCTTCTCTGTCTTCAGTCACGCAGGTTACCTTTTAGCACACATCCGGACTCACACTCACACACACACATACCTCTGCCGAGTCATAATCTTTCTCCCCACATCAAGCGATATGAGGAAAGCTGACTTTTCCACATCAAGATGAGTATTTGGGGGGAAGGCAGAGGTATTATCAGCCCTGAAGACAGATAAGGGTTGCGTCGCTGGGGCAGGAGTCCTGTGTAAAAAATCCAAAGGTCACCCGAGCTTGACTCCACGCAGGCCGACATGGAGGCACTGAAGGTCAGGGAGATTGGCGGGGTAATCCATCCACAAGAATGACACCTTTAGTCTTCTATTCTTTTGTTGTTTCGAAGCCGCGTGTTTAGGAGACTGAGAGGTTTTTGTTCTCTCCGAATATTTCATAAGGATTTTTCTCTGAAGGAAGGACAAAATTACCTCCATTAACGATCCAGAATGGTGGCCGGAGGGGTGACGGAGGCAGGGGTGTGGAGTGAAAGTCCACCTGAAGCGGGGCACTGAACCCTGCTTGCATCAAGTAGCATATTAATTCTAGTGAAGTGCCCGGGATAAGTGGGGCCCCTGGGCACTGCACACTCTGGATGTAATCTTGAAGTCAGTGCAGTCGATAGCATAATAAAATACAGTGCACACCCAAGCTGTGAAATGGATGTAAACAAATTCTGCAGCAAAGACAATCAAGACGACAGAGCAAAGTTTTGTATAAGGTAAGAAGTTCATTCAGTTTGGATAATGTGGCTTTATTTAAAAAGAGAATAAGGACATTCTGATAGTTTAAAAGTTATGTTATAGTTACTAATCAGGAAAAGTCATGGGATATTTTTGCAATGTGGGGATGAAATCCTTAAAGAAAAAAGGTCATAGGATTTTATGATCATAGGCAAAAGATGATCATGAGGTTGTGTTTGAGAGGCGTGCAGTGAAAACGATCCTCATATTCATTATTCAGCATTAAAGAGTTAGTCCAAACAACACATCAGTAACCTGTTGGAGGTCAAACTCATCCACCAGATGATTTCACACCATGCGTTTGGAGTACTGTGTCGACCCTGAGGGGCTTTGCTGAAGACATTATCATGGGCAGGAACAGAAAAACGTGGAAGTGATGGTTCATATGGTCATTTGTGAGGCATCAAAGATGGAAAAACTCTGATATTAGGAAGTGCATGGACTGGCTTTGAATCAGTACGATGTCCATTTAATACAAAGTTTGAAGATGAATTTTTTAAATGTTGTGATCACAAGCCATCAGTGACCTTGACCTGACTTCAGCTGATCTGTTGATTCTTGTGTTAGAGCAGACATTTGTGCAAAGATTATTTTTAATTGTATCCTTGAGATATCGTCAGTGTTTGCTCGTTACTTCTGAAAAAAGTAACTTGTTACTTTACTTAGTTACCCTTTATGAAAACTAGCTTTGCCTTACTCGGTACTTTTATGTTACTTTTACATCGATCTTGGACAGAACCCCATATCTGTACCTATATGTAAAGGCCTACAACAAGTTCTACTACAGAGAATATAACAGTTATTACTTTTGTGCTCTTTATTTTACAAAATGTTACATACTGTGTGGAATGAGAGCTCCTGTCCAGTGTTTCCTGGTCGATAAAAAGAAGCCCAGAATTAAGCAACCTCCAGCTATTTCCTTTCCTAATGTGACGTATTACTTTTTCAAACGATAAATCTATATTAAGTGTGTTAATTTTCGTCTACATTGCATTTCAATACCACAGTGCCAAGCATCTATTCAAGAAAAGAACGTCGCTTATAATAAGTAGACCTGGCAACTTTGGCTCTGGAGCATGCACCATGTGCGTGAGTGTGTTTGGGAGCGTGTGCGATAACCAGGAAACGAGGAAGTGGACAAACTGCCTACCGTGTTGCACTCATGTTTTGCTTTATGTTAGGAGCTGAAAGGTAATCAGGGGGATTCACGCAGACAGGAAGGCCTCAAGAAGTAACTTCATGTTTAGAAACAAGCCCAAAAAACCACAACCTGCGGCCGTGACTCACAAGATTTGCTGCCTTTAGACGCTTATAACGAGTGGACTTGGCAACCCTGCTCGTGTCTATGTGAGCAGCTGGGAAGGCAGCACCGGAGTCAGATCGGTCCGGGGGAAAGTACTGTCGCGCCGCATCAAAAAAGAAACTATGTTTCGTCGCCACATTTTCAGTAGTAGTGCGTTACTTTACGTTTAACCCGAAAACATAGTTACGTTACTGTAACGCATTACACACAACGCTAGATATCATAGATAAAGCTTTAGCTTCACCACAAAAAGCGAAGTTGCTACTGATGAGATAATAATAATAAAATAAGAATACAAATAACAATGATAGTAATAATTAGGGTTGAAAGCATCAACAGTGTGAATAAGAAACTTGCTACAAGCCGTAGTAATGGTGAAAGAGGATAGAATAAAAAAGGAAAATGTTTAAAACCACAAGGAGCAGTTTATCCAGCATTCAGAAAAGGATTTAGACCTGCATGAGACTTCTATTTGGTGGAGCTGAGGTGGGATTTAATTGCCAGTTTTGCCCAAAATTAAATTCTGAAAATAGCATCAGCTCCGAAGAGCCTCTAACTGTGGCAAATTAGCTTTATTTCTGCATTAATAGAAATGACTGAGCTTGTACACAGTCCAAAATTATGACAGATTTTGTACCTCCACATCAAGCATTTCTGCACTGCTTTTGAGAACAACAGTACGGCCCATTGGCTCCCTCAGTGCAGTTTGTTTTTGCAGCATAGGTCATTCAAAACAAATAAATAACAGCACTGAAAGGTCTGACAGTGCAGCTCCCCGCGTCCTCCTTCACTTTGCCGTGGTGCAGTTTGTCAGAAGTGAGAATGCAATCTAAAAGCCTGCGGTTTGAACTGGACAAACTGTACATCTCCTGTCTTTGGATATAGCAGAAAAACATCAGGGTTTAAGATGGATGTGGACGCGTCACAGTTCCTCTCGTCCGAGCAGCCTGGCAGAAACATTAATTGAAGACAAATTGAAGTCTGATGCGAGGATTATTTTCAGCTATGTCTTCCCCTGTGCTCTTAGCTGTTCAGAGCAGCAGAGTGAGTGAAATAAAGCCAATGCTTCCTGCCAGAGCTGTTCACGGTGGGTGTTGTTCTCCTCTTAGGCTGTCCGCTGGAGCTTGATCTGTTTGTGGTTTTCATGGATGGAGTGTCTCTGTGAAGCTGAAGGTTGGATAATGTCCAGTTAGGTAGCCTCAGGATTGAAGGTGTTGTTTTCTTCATCTTCTGCATTTTGGAGCATATTCAGCTGGACTTTCTAACTCATGACCTGAAGTTACGACTAAAAGATTTTAGAACTATAAAGAACATTATTCACATGTACGGACTCTCATGAATGCCCAACTGGGAGTTTACCCAAGATGAGCTTGAAGGAGACTGAAGGGATAACACATCCCACTTGACTGGAGCTTACCGTGGGACTCCAAATGAGGAGGTGCTCGAATCAGCCAGGGAGAGAGGCGCGAGGGTGACTCCCCTCATACTGTTGGACGCTACTTGAACTACCTGGGCGATCACTCTCCAAAGTCAATGTACAGCCGCGATGGGGTGGGGCTAACCCTCCAGCGATGCGACAGACGCGTACAAGACGACCACTTCACTCATCGCGCGATGTCAAAGTTAAAAAAAAGTTGATCTATTCAGGTGATGTCGTGAGTGGCTGTGCAGCATCAGCCAATCAGCGGTGTGTGTACGTGTGATGGTACCCTAGACAGACTACAGACATCCGGACTACAGAGCAGATGAGTTCCGTCTAGGCGGAACTAATGTCAGTGAGGACATTAGTTCCACCTAGACAGACTGCGGTAAACTGACAGATAATGCTGCTGCAGGGCATCAGCTGCAGTGTTTTGTGGTTGATAAGAGAATGAAAAGGATACAGCTGGAATAATGTCCGCTTATATATATCCTATTATATGATATATGATATGATCGTGGTGAAACTCGAGCAGACGTGACGTTACCAAGCGACGGCCGATGGCAATGGTGACCAAAATGAGGTATTTATGGATGCGCGACGCTACATCAGTGGGCAACGCAATTTTGGTTGCTGGGTCGCTTGCGGTGTGAACGCAGCGTAAGAGCATGAATCAATCAAGCTGAACTAAAAGGGATCCACAATCCTCTCATTAGCCTGGCCTTTTTGATGTGTATGTACAGGTAATGGCTAGAAACACACTGTGTAAACAATCGCAGTGCAGGGTGGTAAAAGTATGTGATCCTTTGGATTTAATAACTGGTTGACCCTCCTTTGGCAGCAATAGCCTCAACCAAATGTTGTGTCGAATAAAAACAGAAAAACTTCTTTTTTGTGTGTGGAATTAGTTTAAGCTGTTTTTGTCTGTGACAAAAGATCAAAACATATTTTAAGACCAATTTATGCAGAATTCCAAGAAATCCCAAAGGGTTTACATACTTTTTCTTGCAACTGTAGTAAGGATAAAGATACAGAGTGTTACGAAAGGATGACTTCAATTCTCTAAAAACCTGTTGAATTGGTTTAAAATATCGCCAAGTTTTGTTACTGCGCTTAGCAGTGGCGATTGCTCTAAGACTGCAAGGGAAGCTCAGCTTCCCCTAAAATGTCCCCAAAAAAAGTGATATGTACTGCTGTGTGTACGTTTCATTGACTAAATATATACCTTCACCTTTTGTTCAGAATCAGCTACTTATTACAGGTAACTGTAGCGACTTCCTCCTCATTCATCCCCACCGCGTCTCAGCGCTTTAACACAGTCGGACGCTGAGCTTCTTCTGACTTCGATGGGGAAGCGTAGAGTGGGTTGTTCCACTGTGGAAACTGGACGGTCATTGGATAAACGCTGGGCTTTGTCCCGCCCATCAGACGCTCAGCGTCTCAGGGGGTCTATGAGGCAGTGGGCTGACCTCGACGCTCGGCTTCTGCATGATGATTGAATGATTTGTCTGAGGCCGAATCCCTTTTTGATTGACAGTGAAATGAGCCAATCAGCGATCTTGAAGTATAACCCTCCACCGGAGCATCTTCTAAGTTTTACATTCAGTCTTTCTGGAGAGGAGCTTCTCCTGTTTAAAGCGGCTCAAGTCTTCCACCAACACAATGGGCCAAGGCCGTTTAAGCAGTCTAGCTCTGCTGACCATTGAGAGAACACTGGTAAAATCCCTGGAAAAGACACCTAGTTGATATGATAGGGTCACAGATCATTTTCTTGAAAAGGAACGGATGGTAGAATTTACATTTAAATAAATAAACAAATTTATGATGTAGGCCGGAAAAAAATGAGCTTCCCCTCCTTGACTGACCAGCAGTCGCCACTGGCCCTTAGGTAAAGTTATTGCACTTTGGCATCACCAGAACATCAGTAATTTTGAGCGTCAATACCAATAGTCCATTTTACTTTAAGAATAAATACATCCTTACTATTGAGTGTGGTTGTCCAAAGAGTATAAACCAAACTCTTTTTTTTCAAATGTTCCTCAAGTGCCCTCCCTCACTTCAGAATAAACAGAAAATGTTATGGAGGTCATAGACCAATGCTGTTATGACTTTAAATCTGATCTTATTTCTACCATATAAACCACCCTCATCCTTCATCTCAGCCCACTGTTGCAGCTTCTCTGTCTAGCAGTTGTAATTCTCACAAAGTTACATAATCATCATCAGATCATTCCGGCATAAGTAGTGATGATCTAATACTCATGCAAAACACTACTGAGGCCGTTTCCTCTGATTTTAGCCGTCCCCAAATCAACTGCTGGTACAATCAAACCTTTAAGTGCCTCTTTAGTCTGATGCACCTCATTCTTTAGAAGTCTTTAGTTCCCGGCCATTACCTGTAACACCTCAGCTTGAAGACATTTGCCACACAGTGTGCCGCCATTAGGAAGGAGCAGTTCTCCAAGGGCCACAACCCCTCTTGGATTTTCTCAGCCTCGTGCCCTCTGACAGCACATCTTGTCGTCTGAGCCTAATCTGACAGGATACTAATAGATGGTCTAATTAACATAATGTCCAGCCATTAGGAGTGGTTAACCTTTGACTTATTGCACTGACAGGGATAATGGGACTAGCAGGGAGAAGCCGCGGCTGCTAATGCACTGTGAACTCGTGTTATTTACAAATTGTGTCCACAGTCTGGACACAAGGACAGAAGCGGCTGCATCTTTGGCGCCAAACTTTTGATTCACGCTCTTGTAAGTGTGTTGTTACAGTCCGTGTCAGTTCCTCTATTAACTCCGCGCTTAAGCTATGATGTCAGCTTGGACGATGGGAGCACAGAGCGGCCAAGCAGCCGCCACATCACCTCGCTGAACTTTGGTCGCCGCTTCAACCCGTCTGCTGAACCAGATCTGACCACTTTCCTCTCTCTGGCTCGCTCCTCTTTTAATGGACACTCCCAGCAAACATATGTGCGTTTTCACCGCTGATCCGTCATGATGTCTCACTCCCCCCCCCCACGCTGACTTCCTCAGACCCTTGCCTCTTTCTAATTGAGGCGCCTGCGAATACAATTATGGTGAGAATCATCCCGGACTGATGTGAGGATGGATTAACGGGATTAAGGCGATAATCTGCTGACCCTCTGGCCCCCGCGCTGTATGAGGCTGGGAAGGCAATTTTGAATCAGGGAGGAAAAAGAGGATGGGGGGGCTTTTAATGAGTGCGCCGATGAAAGCTTCTGACCACCGAGGGCCTCACTTGGCGTGCCGCTGGAGGATTACTTTCAGCAAGACTCCCCTACGTAATCTTACCTAACCCCCTCTCATCCGCCCCACTGCCCACTGAGTCACTTCTCCTTCAGAGATGTTCAGGAACAGCCCCACGCATATGCTGATGAAGCTGTTCCACCATAGGACGCACAAAGATGCAGGCTATACTTACAAGACTATTTTTGTGTGATCGCTGTTTCCTCAGGGCGTGTTTCTCTTTTGGAGGACTGTAAGCAGGATTTGAAGTTAATACATGATAAAATGGTAAATGGAGTTGAGCTTATATAGCGCTTTTCTAGTCTTTTGACGACTCACTCAAAGCTGCTTTACACTACAGGTCACACTTACCCATTCACACCCACTCTCTCTGGTGATTCTAAGTTTCTATGTTAGTTATCCATCAGTATCTCCAACACATTCACGCCCTTTCATGCCCATTTATACACCATTGACGCAGCAGTGGGAGCAACTTGGAACTTAGGGTTAATTGTCTTGCTCAAGGACACATCGCCATGTGTCGCGCGGAGATGGGCTTGGACCTGCAGCCTCCCGATCACTGACCAAGTGCACTATCCAACTGCGCCACCGACGCCACGTAAAAGACTCGCTGTACCTTAGTAAGCCAGACAACATGACACGATCCAAAGAAAAATGGAGCAACTGAGCTGTTAGTGTAAAAACTTCGACAGAGGATTAGGGCCTCGTTAAAAACAAAGAAAAAGTAAGGTTACGAGAATAAAGTCATGAAGCTATGAGAATAATCTCATAAATTATGAGAATACAGTCGAAAAGTAAGGAGAATAATCTCTTAAATTATGAGAATAGAGTCAAAAAGTTAGGAGAGTAATCTCATAAATTTAGGAGAATAGAGTCGAAAAGTTACGAGAATAAAGTTGTAAAGTTATGAGAATAATCTCATAAATTTATGAGCATATAGTTGAAAAGATATGAGAATAATCTCATGAATTTACAAGAATGTATTTGAAAAAGTTATGAGAATAGAGTCAAAAAATTAATTGGAATAAAGTTGTAAAGTTAGGAGAATAATCTCATAAATTTATGAGAATAGAGTCGAAAAGTTATGAGAATAAAGTTATAAAGTTATGAGAATAATCTCATAAATGTATGAGAATAAAGTTGTAAAGTTATGAGAATAATGTCATAAATTTATGAGAATAGAGTCGAAAAGTTATGAGAATAAAGTTGTAAAGTTAGGAGAATAATCTCATAGATTTACGAGAATAGAGTCGAAAATTTACAAGAATAAAGTTGTAAAGTTATGAGAATAATCTCATAGATTTACGAGAATAGAGTTGAAAATGTATGAGAATAAAGTTGTAAAGTTAGGAGAATAATCTCATAGATTTACGAGAATAGAGTTGAAAATGTATGAGAATAAAGTTGTAAAGTTATGAGAATAATCTCATAAATTTATGAGCATAAAGTTGAAAAGATATGAGAATAATCTCATGAATTTATGAGAATATATTTGAAAAAGTTACAAGAATAAAGTTGTAAAGTTATGAGAATAATCTCATAAATTTATGAGCATAAAGTTGAAAAGATACAAGAATAATCTCATGAATTTACGAGAATATATTTGAAAAAGTTACAAGAATAAAGTTGTAAAGTTAGGAGAATAATCTCAGAAATTTACGAGAATATATCCGAAAAGTTACGAGAATAAAGTCGAAAAGTTATAAGAATAAAGACCAGTTGAAGTCGTCTGGCTCGTATGACGGCTCGCTTGGAGGAAAATGAGCTTATACCTCACAGTCTTCATTATAGAGATCAAAAAGAGGGGTTAGGTTTGGAACTAAGTTCTTTTGAGGATGAGTTATTGAGCCGCAAAGTCTGAATCTGTAAATATTTTCAAACTTAACCCAAGTAGATGTTTCAAGTTTGATCTGGAAAATGTATGACTTAATTCTCGTAACTTTTTGACTTCATTCTCATAATCAACTTTATTCTTTTAATTATTCGTCCTTTTTCTTGTAATTTTGTGACTTTATTCTAGTGAATTTATGAGATTATTCTCGTAACTTTACAACTTTATTTTCGTAATTTATGATATTATTCTCAAATCTTTACGGCTTTATTCTCATAACCTTATTTTTTATTTTGTTTTTAACGTGGCCCTAATCATCTGTCGTAGAAAGCCACCCTGTGCTTAATAGATTTTATTAAATACATTTTTAACACCGTTAACGCCTACACCAGTTTGGCACAGCGAGAAAGGTACATACAAGAATGAACTGACCCCTCAATGCATTATCTAGAAGCAAACTAATACGTTTGCAAGTCCAGTTAAAGTCACAGCAACACAATAAATTAACATGTCTGACATGAAGAAAATAAACCAAGTAAGGATATTTGTTGTTTTTGAGTGTTCAGGTAAAAGCTGTTACTATTCAAAAGTGAAAAATAAAAGCTTGAAACACAACATAAGTCCTGGCAGTAAAGAGTTTTCAGCTCACAGAACTGTGATGGAGTTGTTTCTCAATGCAGTCATACACAGAAATATAGTGAAAGTGTGGATTTCCTGATCATATGAATTGTTCTTTACCTTTTATTTTAGACAATGCATCACTCTGGCGAGACTCTGCTTTATATTCTCTAGAATAAGTCTTATCTTCTGACAGCTAGCAGGATTACTTGTTATCTTTTGTCTTGCTGTGAAAGCATATTATATTTTACCACGTTACCCGTCACGTATCACTTAGCAGAAATCATTTTAACTTTATAGCTATGGTACAGTTGTTGATCTTGTCGTTCTGGATCAGTGACTAAGATTTAAAATGATGTTAATGGACGTTTGATGGGTTTAAGTGATGCTTTTGACGCCAGCGACAAATCATCCTCTTTCTTCTGTCTAATGAAAGAAGGAAATGAAAGGCTTTCTGCCTGAATAAGACTTTCATCCTTTGACACCTGTCTTGTAGTTTTCAGTGAGTAGTAAGAGCTCAAAGTCCTCGCCTGACATGATGAATAATAAATGTGCACATTAGATGTTCTAATACATGATGACTCCTCTTAACTGTCACTGTTCAAGACCATTTGAGTGTCAGAAATCCTGTAAGAGGAACAAAGGGTTGATTGGAGGTTTACATGAGGTTTCTCCTGGAATATAGCAGATATAAAGGAGCAGATTGGTAGTCATGCAGTCCTAAATGGTGCTAGCTGAGCTCTCTGTTCCTATCTCATACTTGATTGAATGCTTAGATGACTTTTTTTTGGAGAAACCTTCAAACTTAATACAGTTAGTACTAGGACCTAACCTCAGAATTCCAACTTTTCAGACTTTGACAGTGTTGATCACCTTTCAAAACACCACACAAGACACCCTGTTAACAACAGTAAACTTAGTGAGGAAGGTGAGTAATGGAGGGACCATGTTGAAGACATAAGGGCTGGGCATATTCTCTGGTCTCATTTGACTGTTAGCAAGACAAAAAATGTTCCAGATAGATTTAGCTGAAACTTTTGGGGAACATACAGTTACATGTAAAAGTATGTGAACCCTCTGGGATTACTTGGATTTCTGCTTAAATTGGTCTTAAAATATGTTATGATCTTCATCTAAGTCACATTACCAGACAAACACAGTCTGCTTAAACTAATACTGCACATAAAGTTATAAGTTTTCATCTTTTTATTCGACACACTATGTAAACATTCACAGTGCAGGGTGGAAAAAGTATGTGAACCCTTTGGGATTACTTGGATTTCATCTTAAATTGGTCATAAAATATGTTCTGATCTTCATCTAAGTCACATCACCAGACAAACACAGTCTGCTTAAACTAATACTGCACAAAAAGTTATAAGTTTTCATCTTTTTATTCGACACACTATGTAAACATTCACAGTGCAGGGTGGAAAAAGTATGTGAACCTTTGGAATTACTTGGATTTCATCTTAAATTGGTCATAAAATATGTTCTAATCTTCATCTAAGTCACATCACCAGACAAACACAGTCTGTTTAAACTAACACTGCACAAAAGTTATACGTTTTCATGTTTTTATTCGACACAATATGTAAACATTCACAGTGCAGGGTGGAAAAAGTATGTTAACCTTTGGATTTAATAACTGGTTGACCCTCAGAAATCCAAGTAATCCCAAAGGGTTCACGTACTTTTTCATGCAGCTGTAGGTCATGGCACAAGAAAGTAGCGATTAAAAGTGGTAGTCAATATTGAGATGTGGATCCAGGAATTAAAAAAATTAAAAAGGAAAGATATTTTTCCACATTTTAACCAGTAGCTCAAAAACTCTGGATTACATTTTCAACAATGTGCCGTTTATGCACTGGGAGAAGTGGGATGTGCTCATTTTTATAAAGCCTATGAGCTCTATAATGAGGTTAGCAATGATCAAGATCAGCACATCAAAATGTCTATGATTACCATCATATTCAGTATTGACTCAGGCTACCATAATGACTATAATATGTGTGCAGCATTAATTTAGATATGCATTAAGCAGGTAATGTTAACATCATTTTACTCTGGTGTTTTTGTCTCATCAGAATACAGACATTTTGTGACAGTAGAAAATGGTTCTTAAGTGAAGTGTTTACTATAGAATTTACGGTAATTTTCTGATCTTGCCGAGGTTTAATTTCTTAGTCCATTCACATCACAGTTCAGTGGATATAATCCAAAACATAAGAAGTAAAGGCCTAAAATTGAGAGAAAAATAAGTGCCTTTCTGTGAGGAACTAGTCTCCATAGTGCCTCAGGAGAATTTTAGGTTTTATAAATAGCTGTTTTATAGTTTAACATGATTATAAAGAGTTCTATTTCAACAGAAATCACAAAGCACTCGGCTTCAAACAAATCTGTAGCAGTCTCAAAGCCACCAGCCAGTACTTCCCACAAGCATCTGTTTGCAGCAGACAGTCCAAACACAATTAGCCAGGGGATTTGTAATAGATTTATGTGAACAGGGTTCCGGCGAGAGCGGAGACGTCGTGGGAAACCGAGTCGACTCCAAGATATCAGCAGGCGCTTTTCAGATTTGTTGTTTGGCCCAGTAGAGAGATACAGCAGGTGTGACTGTGTGTTTCACAAAGACAGGGAGACAATGTGTTTGCTGTGTCTGATTCTTTTTTGTAAGCAAAGGAGGGGTTCAGTGGTTCCTCTATCTGCTGTCCACACTGTGCTGAGTCAGGCTGCCGTCCCAGGGATTGTCAGTCCCGCCGGCCGTTGGAGTTTTACCATCAGGCAAAGACGGACAATCAACAGGGGCACCAGGATACCATGATGGAAGAAGCACATCAAGAATAAAGTATTTGACTCCAGTGATTTGTTATGTGCTTTTTAAATGTACTTTGCCCAGAGTTTGCAAATATAGAAGTGCTGTTAGCTCTTTTTAGTACTTTCAATTCTATAAATTATTTATGATTTGTTATTTTCTAAATCAATTTTCTTCCTCTCTTCTTGTTGAAATTGTTACAGGCAAGTTCCTCACACTTTCTAGATAGCAAAACAAGGAACTAAACAATAAACTAATGCAATTTCCTGAAGAATTCGAGCAAAAATAACCTTAAAAAGTGGCATGTAATTGCAGAGAATATGCTTCTAATTCGAGCCTTGTCCTGATACATTAAGATTCCAAATTTACGTGCAAGAAACTGAAGCAGTATCCTTCCTTGCACCTTTCCAGTTTCACCCGTTTATGTGAATGTTTGCTATTTGCTATTAGTTTATACCATGGAAGTAGAATTTTTAAGTAGAAAACCAGCAGTTCCTCGTGTCTAAATTGGACAAATTAGTTGGCAATGATGGACTGGTTGAGTAGACCGGAGAGAAGTGAGGACGATGTTGCTTTTTAGGAATTACTTACCTCCTGCGTAGTCACACGTGCTGTAGGCCAATGCTCTTTGGTGCAGTCTTCTTGTGTCTCTGGCCCCATGAGGTCGGGCTCTCCTCTGTTTTTGTGTTGACTGGGCCTAGATTGTTGTGCCCAATTTCAGATTTCCTCATGCTTGGTGAAATTATCTCCACTGCATTAGCACCGTTGGTCTGTAAGACACCAGATGCACCAATGCGCTCCTCTTAGGTTCTTTTGTGCTGGTGTCTATTTTGTCTTTAGTGTTTGTATGTAAGAGTTCTTTGATTTAAATTGAGCTTTGTGTTATTTCCTTTTATGCTGAAGCTCTTGTGCTTTGCTGTCTCTTTGCTGTTCTTTGTTTGTTTGTCAAAGCACTTTCTAAACCTGTCTTTAAAAGTGCTATGCAAATAGAGGTATTATTATTCTTTTTCTTATTCTTATTATATTAGTACCTTGCATTTGTTTTTTTTCCTGCAGTTCACATGGACTCAACAAAATTTAATAACTGGCTATAAATGTGTTGCCTGGTCTTAATTTCTGCTGTTAAGATCATGGGTCCACAATTTGGCATAAACTACTTCAGGGCTTGAATTCATCCTGGTGTAAACAGTCCAGACTTGTGCGTTCTTGGTGCCATGTTTGACTTTTTTTTTGGATGACGAAGCCTGCTCGTCTTTTGGTGGCTACTTCCAGCAGGATGAGGCCTTAGACATGGCAGTAGGTTCATTATGCTGTGGTTGGCCTCCAGGATTTCAAGGTCAGATCATTATAATTGTGTGTTAAGTTTGTTTTAAAGCATCTTAAATTACCCCTTTTTATCTAAACACTTCAATTGCAGTTAGATTGATAGTGCTGACTTCTCCTGATTTTTTTCCACGTTGATCCCAAATATGAGATGTTACAGAACAAAATGAAAGCCTTAAAAGCATCAGCACACCCTTATTCTCTTCACTTCACTCTCAGAGGTTCATTTAGAGCAGAGCTGTTTGCTAGCACCAACACGCCGCTAACTGCTAAGTGTTTATTTAACATGATTATTTGATGCGCCCTTATTTGTACTCCGTTTGCCGTCTTGATCTCTTGAGACGGCATCAATGTGGCTGTCGTGCATATTTGATGCACGCTTCTTGTTTGTCAGCTACTTTGAAACTGGCATGACTTTTCACCCTTTAGATTCTTTGTGGGCGTGTAAAAATGGAAACAGTCGTACCAGGTGGAATGTATTTTTGTACAAGTCTCTGTCTTTTGTTGCAGTGGATTCAGATGGATTTAATTTGATGTGCGCTTTGGAGGAATATTACGAACAGGGACACATTCAGAGTAGTGGTTTTGTTCATTTTGCAAGGACAGAATCACTATGATTTCACTCAGACAGTAATTTTTCTTGTTGGCATCTTTCTGACAAACAGGTAATCAATAGAAGCAGCTCAATGTAAATGTGTTTAAACTACAGGATGTTTCATTTAGCCTTTTTGTCAGTGTTTCTTCATTCTTCTGCTGAGGTGAACAGCCTGCGTGTGCTCTGACAGACCACCTGGGCGATCTCTCCTTTGACGTACATCCAATTTATCTCCGTCCACATCACTTTAGACCATCGAAGGGAAACACACAACCTAAATTTCTCTAAATGGACGATACTCCAGCAGCCCTGCTCTGTGTCATCTGCTGACAAACACTTGTGCACCACATTAATCATAATAATCCTCATTTTCCTGAATATAAAGTGTTTAGGAAGCTGCTGAGGCAAGCTTTGTGACTCCCTTTCATGCCCCAGTTTTCCCAAAATGCACACTTTACAGGCCAAAAACAAAGCAGTGAGGTGGCATGTAGCTTACTTCAGAGTGTGCTGTTTCATTGAAGGGAAGAGCGTTTTTACTCCTCACTATAACAGGCTGATATAGAAACAAGCCGTTTTCCTTTGGGGAGATTCACAGAGATGAGAAAGATGTTAATATAATTTGAAAGACAGAAACAAAGCATGATGGGAAGTAGCCCTCTGCTAACAGTACAACAGGTCAACACTCTGTATGTGTCAGATCCCAGAGGAATGGGCATTATATGAGATTTTCCTTTGAAGATGGGGCACATTTTCCTTCTTATCTTATAGCTGAAGTCCCCTTACAATACAAAGAATGATAAGAAAGCAAATTAAACAAGGGGGCACACTGTTTTATTGAACAGTGAATATGAATTAAACCATGATTGCATAGGTAATGTAACAATGGTTAGGTCGGCAAGTGGCAGTTAGACTCTATGATTATATGTTTGAATACTTAAGAGGCTGCTTAGGCCCGTCACGATAATCAATAAATCAGTTAACCGAATGAAAAAATAAAAACGTCCTCAGTAAGTTTTCTGGCCTCAATAAACTGTCACTTGCATACATGTTTGTTTTCCTCCTCTCTTTCTACCAAAGAGGCTAAATGAGAAGATGCTTCACTCTGTCCATCTTTCTTAACACGGGGGTGCGTTGGTTCTATAGCGGATTTAGAGCGGAGTGAGCATCTGTCATTTATTCAATCTTTGGGGCGGAGGCGGGGCCGCTCGCGCATACACACACATAGCTGAAGTGAGCGTCCTGAGGAGTAGCGAGGAAACAAACACTAATATGACTGATGGCACGAAAGCTACAGTTCTTAAGCCACAGCCCCAGTGTGGGAATGTTTTGGTTTTAAACAGAATGAACAAGGTGTGAGCTCAACACCAGTGATTTTTTCTCTTTATTAGTTTGTTAAATTTACTTTGTTTGTTTGATTTATTTTTTAAAAAGCTCTTCACCTTCCAATTACAGTAAAATGCTCTTAAGAAATTAAAGTTTATTGCATTTGATACAGTGTGCTCACTTTATTATGACATATATTGTAATTACATTAATGAAAAATGAAATCAAATAAAATCAAAATAATATTGACAATATCGTTTATCTGCAATTATTTTTTGGACTGTTGTCGTCCAGCAAAATCTGTTATTGTGACAGGCCCAAGGCTGCTCCTCCATCTTGAGCTCCTCTTAGAGATTTTTTTTTTGCTGGAACAGTTAATAAGACTTTCAAGATTTCGACTTTTTGAACATGAGTAATATTTTTCATTATGCCTTCAAATTCTTCGCAAAAAAGCGTTAAAACATTCACAAAGATACTGCCCTCAACTATAGGAATACTGTCACTGAAGGAAAAAAAGATAGCAAATCCTCCGTGTTGTAAATCAAATAAATGTCTAACAGTCTTACCCTGCATTTTTACTTGAGTAACAGCCATTACAGATGAGTCTCTGCAGCAGAAAAAATCGTCCTCATCTGCTTAGTAAGGCTGTAAAAAGTCAGACCCAAATGTAGTTGAAAGTCCGGTTGTTGATTATGTATTTCAAGTTACTTGTTGAACACTGCGACATTATGTTTTTTTTTTTACAGACATGGCCTCAGTGAAGCTAAACAAGTTCATGTAAACAGTTAAAAACATACTTAGAACATGTCAATTAGACTAATGAATGACAAGTCATCACAATATGTTTGAATTCAAGCAAAAAAGGTTTCTAAAAGGTTCTAAAACTGTGATTCAGGGTTAAAGTTGTTCATTTTTCCAGCACTAAAAAGCAGATAAAACAGTAATAAGCTAGGGTAAAATTGCACTTGCAACTCTTTCTTTTTAAATGTGTTAATTTTCTACTTGTGTCATAAGCTGCAGTAAAAGTTGCTTTTTCTTCCCATTAACACCTTGCTGTTCTTGTCCTAAAACTGTGATAACAAATATTTAAACAATATTGCTGTCAGTACATAATTGCCTTTAAATTTGCTTATCTCTCTTGACATGTATGAACATGTCTTCTGATATTTACAGCCACTATTTTGTAAATACATGGTGGACTTATACTGCATATCTAAAATGTTAGCTGTAATAATTGAAGAATGTGAGTTGTGATCTAATTTCCACTTTATGAATCAACAGCACAGTTGATGAAAATATGTGATGTTTTTCTTCTTCCACATCTTTTTCTAACACAAGCAGATGATCACCGCGAGAAAAGGTCAATGTTAAGTGTAGACGCAGAGCTCTTCACAAGTAATATAAATGTCCACATATCAGATATCAAAAATCAAACGCTATGCACCCCTAGTACTGAACTGTAGGAAATGACTTGACTCAGTGTGCCTAGTGCTTGTTGTGATATCTGTAAATGTAATGTTATAGATATAATACTGGGATGGAAATGAGATTTCTGCCTTTCACAGCCGTTGCAAATCTGTTTGACTCTATGTGCTGGGAGCTATCTGTCCTTCATGCTTTTAAGAGGCGAGAGAACGATAGATCACCCCGTGTTGACATGAAACATTGCATTTTTAAGTGTTTTCACATCCTGTTCAGTACCCGCTCCAGCCTTGGTGTGGGCGTTTTATAATCGGAGGTCAAACTTAAAGGCTGTGAAATGTTAATGCTGCTCTTGTACGGCATCATTGAATCCACTTAAAGCAAAAATGCGCATTGTCACTCACGGGGGATGACATCTCAACTTGTTTAAGCTCTACAAAGACCTCCACCGTGACTTATCTGTCTACGCATATGGCTCGAGTGCTTTGCCTGCACTTCAGTTCAGCCATTTAACTTGGTTGCTATAGCGACAGACTGGCCAGCAGTGACAGCGGTGATGACGGAGCAATCGCTGACAGGCTTAACTTCAAGGCAGGCCACAAGTTCTTCGACTGGTGCTAAATGTTTAGCCCTTTTATTCCTAAACACAAAGAGAGCTGCATTACGCAACGCTGTGTAAGTGTGAAGTGGCGTCTATATGGGTGACATGTCAGCTGTGAAACGGTCTGAGGCTTTTAAATACAACCACACATACTCTGACAGCACTTATTGTGTCAGTGGTTATTAAAAGTAAGTGGAAAATTGGCCTTTTAAAAGCAAGCAACGATGCAAATTATTGTTTTCATGCTGATATGTGTACAATAAGTATTTAGAAACCAAGACAACAGGACATATAGGTGAATAGAAATGCCAAGCTAAACATTCCATTATTGAATTATACACTGATGGCTTTTTCTTTGACAGGACTGTAGGTTTCACATATGCACAATCCAAATCAAACACAAAAACAAGCATCCTGAAGTTTTATACCCACTTACTTTGACTTATAAATTAACCTTAATGACTCAAAGTTGAATGCTTTTGGTGATTTGAACAAGAAAACAGAGCATTTTCAGATCATTTTTTAGCCATAATAAACTCATTGGCCACTTATGGCCCTTTTCTATTAGTCCTACTCTACTCTACTCAACTCTACCCGGCTCTACTCTACTCGCCTTGTGCTGCTTTTCCATTAGCCCCAGTTGCCTGCCCAACGGGGTGCAGTGTCGCTGTAAACAGTAAACAAAAAGGAAAGCAGAAGAAGGCTGCAGGTGGTGGGAAGAAATACCCCTTGGGAAGCTCAGGAGAGTTTCGGAAGCTATACAACAGAATGAAGCCGAGGACGAGAGCAATCGAGCTGCAAAGAAAAGACGTATGAGGGTGAGCTAACGGTAGCTACCGTTAGCATGCTAGGTCGTTGCGCTCATGACTCATCGATGACAACATTGTCTGACCAATCAGTAGCCGGCAGTCGGTGACGCCATCTTTTAGTTTCGACTCTGCTCGCTTGGAACCAGAGCGGAGTAGGTACGAAAACTAGCTTGTTTTAGGAGGTACCGGGCTAATGGAAACACACTGCAAATTGAGTAGGGCCAAGGCGTGCTAGTGGAAAAGGGCCAATAGTGCTCTGCTGAATTGAGTTCTGGTGACTGTGGAGGCCCCTGGAGTGCAGTGAACTCATTGTCAAGTCCAAGACACCATTTTGAGAAGGTCTGAGGTTCATCGGATCAAGCAACATTTCCCGCCCTATTGTCCAGTTTGATGAGCCTGCGTGCATCGTTGCCTCAGTTTCTTGTTTTCGGTGTCAGGAGTGGCATCTGGTGTGGTCTCCTGCTGCTGTAGCCCACCTGCTTTTCAGACTTGAGGTGATGTGTGTTCAAAAATGGTCTCCTACATGATTATTTGTTTCTATCTTCTCAAACCACTCACACTATTCTTCTCTGACTTTGGGCATCAACAAGAAACGTTCACCCACAGAACTGCTGCCCACTTGGCATTTGCTCTTTCTTGGACCAGTGTCTGTAATCATTAGGAATCACTGTTTGCTGAAATACAAGAATGTGAGGCTGCTGGTTTAGCAGAGTGGTAGAAACCATCATTCTCACCTGCTCTCCCTTCTAAGTCTGTCCACTTTCTCTCCACTGTTAAAAAAGCTAAAAATGACCCAAAACATCAGCAAGTCTCAGAAGAACACGGACAAGCACGCTGACACCGGCACGTTTTAAGTTGAAGCCTCCCTCTTCTCAACTCTGATTCTTGTTTTGAACTTCAACAGCTTGTCATACCTGAATGTATTACGTTACTGCCATGTGATTGGCTAATGAGCCACTTGTGTTCACTGGCATTTGAACAGGTGGCTGATGAGTGTGTTTACTTGTTTGGGCATTTAAAGGCTGTAAAACTGATGAATTACTCTGAGTAATATGCACAGAAATAAAGAGCACAGTTGGTGGTTGCACCTTTAGTGCAGTCTAATGCTTGTTGTGGTTATCATCGCACATATTTAACACAAAGTGTCGCTTTTCCTTCAACAGCCTCAGTCCTAGACACTCCTGAAAACTGAATGTCGAGTACCGCACACAGTGGCTGGCTCGTTCTGCTCTACAAGGTATTTTTTCACAGATACCACATATTTAAAGGGCAGGGAGACAGGTTACATCACCTCACAGAAAGAAGGGAAGAACTTGAACTTTTGCTATTTTAACAACTGAAGCAGCAGCTCTGTTGAATCAATTAAGACTAAAAATGGGACCTTCTGCTGTCAGGGTACCACCGATCACATAAAGACACTAAAATCACTGCTTGTTCTAAGGGGGAAATGGTGGCACATGCTCCTTTTTTAATGAAAAAATGACATTGAATGTAGTTCTTATTTAATAAATAGCGAGTAATCACATCAACAAGACGTGAATTCAAGTGTTTCAATGCAGCTACATCCAATCTACAGCAAAGCTGTCACCAGGAAAGCTGTTTTGAGATAACATTCCCACCCAGACCTTCCTGGGAAAACATCATTGCACTCCATTTCCACCAAGTCCCAGCTTCCCAGTTAGACAGTTTGACACAAATTGCACTGTAACAAAACCCTAAGCTCACCTCTGGGTGGCTGTTAGGCAGGTCGAGACTTTTCCTTATCTGCCCCGTTACAACATCCACAATGCAGGCCTCTGCAAAGCCACAATGGGGAATCACTGCCCGGCAGTGATAGTGGGGGCGAGAAAACAGGTGAGCGTGTCTTTAAATCAACAATAAAAACCTGTCCCGCGTCAAACCTCCAGCTACCTCTGATATTAATGAATGTGGCGGGCCCTAATTAGGTTTCCATTCCTCAAACATGACAAATCACCAACCCTGTGCCTCCATTGATTTCATAATCCAAAGTCATTTATTCTTTTGAGATAAATAGGTCAGCATTTAGTCACTTTTAATTTAGCTCGTCATTTCCTCGCAATAGAAATGTTTTGAAGGCTGCTATCTCTACTATTGACACAACGCTGACTAAAAAGAATGGGAATTAGAGGGTAGGTTTAATGAAATAGTGACGCCGGTGATACAATTGTGGCAAAGCTTGAACAAATATTGCTCTTATCTTCATGCAACGGATGTAATTCAGGGTGTAATTTATGACTCAAAGGTAAAAATAACACTCTCTAAGCTGTTGAACTTTACATTTACAGTAAAGGAGTTTGAAGACCTGGCTTGAAAAGGTCTTTATAAGGAGGAATGCATTCTGACATTTAACGCCAACAATCAGCTACGAGAGCTTTACTTTCCATTTCCTTTTTCACTCTTGAAGATTTGTGCTTAGATAAATGATAAGTCATCTTCTACTGTTAAAGGATCATTTCTATTCTCTGCCGTCAAAAGCAATCACTGAATATCTGCTGTAATGCTCAGCATCATGGACCAGGAACAGCATCAGAGTTCTTGGGTAAAAATCTCTAGTGGCATCCAGAGTAGGTGGATGTTGTTTACAGTTTTTTATTAGAATTTTGCTGAGTGTGCAAGTGGGCAATTTCTTTGGTTGAAAAATAAAGGAGAAATACAGAAGTGCTGACAAAGAGGCTTGAATAATTGATGTGTAAAGGAAAACCAAATCAACAGTTCAGGTGAGAAGAAAATAGATAAAATGATAAATAAGGAAACCCTTGGACTGGTGTGACCCCTACTCCTCAAAGCATACTGTAGGCAGTGGGGAGGGGGCCAACAGAGTGCTGCATGTCAACAAGCAGGGCAGGAAACTTTACAGGACCCTTAAGGGCAGAAACTTCAAATCCAGCATTGGTTCAGTATGTTAGGAGGACTGCCATGTCATCTTTAAGGCCACATACACAAAGAAGGACTTTAATCAAACATCATGGCTTTTGTCGTATTTTGACAGTTGGTTTCGACTCGTGATCTTGTCCTCGTTTGTCATGGACAGAGAGGCTGATGCCCACAGTGCAGTAAGCATGAGTTTGACCCCCCAATCCCCGGAGACCCTATTCACAGCCCAGTTTTTATATTATTTTTTATTTTATCATGATCTTTTATTTCTTCCATTTTTCAATCAATCAATCAATCAAACTTTATGCCATCTTAAAGGTTTAAAAATGAGAAAACACAAAGAAGACTGTGTCAGAAAAATTAATTCCAGTCCAAAAAAAGGAAAGCTACAACTTGTTCATCGCTGTTTCGAGAAAAATTACAAAAAATAATTGGAAGTAAAAACAAATTCTGTGCAAAAAAATGTGCACAGTAGTTGTTTTTCCTGCAACTTCTGAAGGTCAAAACAGTAAGAAAAATTTGATTAAAAAAAACGCAATTCAGCCCATGTTAGGTGCAAAAATATGATTAAATATGGTGTTCCTCTGGGATTCATACTTGGACATTTTTATTTATTTAGTTGAACCTACATATTGTTTAAGTTTAATTTCATATTTCAGCCTTTTTGCCTTTATTGACAATGTACTTTATTTATAAAGCACTTTTCATGCCAAAAAAGAAGCACAAAGTGCTTTACAAACAGACGGATGATTTAAAATAAAGGAATTATGACCCAAATCCACTCCACCAGTCCCTGAACCCACCCACACCACAATCTATACACAGTGTTGATAAAAAGCATCATAAATCAAAAACAATAATAAAGCACACTGCTGTACCCAGTACGTACTGAGGAAACGCCATCTTAAAGGTTTAAAAATGAGAAAACACTGAAGGTTAGGTTAAAGTGTAAAATAAAATATACCATAAGATAAAATAAGAAAAAGAATTTAAAAAAATAATAGTCATAAATTGAAGTTAAGTAAAAAAAAAAATGGAAGAACTAGAAAATAAAATAAGGTAAGATAGAAAATAGAATAAGATAAAATAATAATAAAAGTGAGCTGTAATTAGAATGAATAAAACACTAAAGGGTAATTCTGGTTCAAGCTCAACTAAAAAGGTAGGTTTTGAGTTTGTTTTTAAAGACATTACCGTTACTTGCAGCCCTCAGGTCTTCAGGTAGGCTGTTCCATAAGCGGGGGTCGTAGTAGTAAAAAGATCCCTCCGTAAGTTTTTGTTTTAACTTTAGGAACTGTTTACAGAGAACTTCCTGAGGACCTGAGAACTCTAATGGGCTCATACGGTAAAAGCAAATCAGATATGAAGGACTGAAACCATCAAGAGCTTTAAAAGCTAGTAAAAGAATCTTAAAATCTATCCTAAAAGGAACAGGTAGCCAATGCAGAGACCTTATAATTGATGTGATATGGGCTCTCTTTCTGGTCCCCGTCAGCATACATGCAGCTGAGTTTGATTTTATTTATTTATTTATTTCGGTCACGTCAACACAGTTATACAGCATCACACATTGTCAATAGTTGATCAAATGTTCATGTCCGAAAGGGTAGACGGGAGAAGCAGAGCTTATCTAGTCCCGTCCCCATTTTCTCAATATTTATTAGTATTTAGTCTCCTCTTTTCCACATATTAACAAGTTGTTATGCATTTTTATTCATTTACAGAGGTCTGACATAATTCTAGATTCCCTTTTAGTGTCCGTATTTGACATATTCCATAATCCTTCGTTCCACGTAAGCCTTTTTTGTTGTTGTTGTTGTTGTTGTTGTTGTTGTTAGTCCCGGTTTGTGATGTTGGGGTAGTGATGTTGGAGATGGTGATGTTGGAACGTGTTAGACGCGTGACTCCTCGTCACTCTCCTCTTCACCCAGGCGTGCTCCTGCACTTCACTTCACCTCACTTAACTTACATCATCAGGTCATTCACTATCATTGTTTTGGTACATTTCCTCTTTCCTGCTGTCTTATAGACCAAACAACCCACATGTTTTGTTTCATCAACCATCAACATCCTTGAGCTCTGTACATGTTTTTGTATCATCACCCCTAGATGTTTTCATATTTATATCCGTCAAAGTATCTTCTCAGTATTCTCTTTTGAAATTCTTTTATGGTACCGCTGCACCTGGTTTCTTCCTGGAGGCTGTTCCATTGATTGACTCCATTAACTGTGATTGTCATCCCTTTCAATGTTGTTCTTACTGTTTTATTTTTGAGAATCATAGACCCTCTTAAGTTGTGCTTTGCCTCTCGTTTTATGAACCTTGTTTGTAGGTTCCTCGGCAGCTGATCATGTGCAGCCTTGTATAATATCTGTACAGTCCTGTATTTTATCAGGTCATATAGTTTTAGGATCTTTGCTGTGATGAACAGCTGATTTGTGTGTGCTCTATAGCTTGCGTGGTGAATAATTCTCACTGCTTTTTTCTGGAGTGTTAATATACCTTTAATATTTGTTTTGTAGCTGTTTCCCCATATTTCGCAGCAATATTGTATGTGTGGTGCCGCCAGTGCCCAGTAAACTGTGAGAAGTGATTTCTGGTTTAGTACTTTTTCTGCTTTCCACAGTATTGATACACTCCTGGCTAATTTTTTTTCTGTATAGGATATATGAGGTTTCCAGTTTAGCTTCTCGTTGATGATTACTCCTAGAAATTTGAATTCATTAACCCTTTGTATCTTGGTTCCGTTTATATTTACATTAGCCTCACAGTCTCTATTTTTGTTGCCGAATAACACAAATTTCGTCTTGTCTAGGTTCAGAGATAATCTGTTTATATTGAACCATGTTTGTAGCTTGTTTAGCTCTTCGTTTATCACTGTGATCAGCTCCTTCAGGTTGTCCCCCGAGGAGAAAAGGCTTGTGTCATCTGCAAATACTATGAATTTAATTTTTTCTGCAGGAGCTGAAGATGGAAGAGTTTTTTTTACTGGGACACCGAAAAACAGAGACAAGTTGGGATTAAAAAAAAAAAGTTAAACAAAAATATTACATGAGCACATGCCTGGGATGCCCACATAAGAGGGCGTCTTCCCATAACCTGCTACCTATCTTCTCACCCTGCCTCCCAGATGCTTCACATTGTGCCCTGATGGTACTGTGGCAGCTGTGCAGTGTTGCTTCATGATCAGCTCACTCAGCACTTAACAGGTGACAGGTGTAGGAACAGAAATGCAGGGCTCTGACTTTGAAGCTTGCCGGTGTATGGCTCACTGTATGCCAAATAAAGTTCGTCGGCTTTGAGAGTGAAATTTTAAATCATGGATATTATGAATGCTGCAGTATCTCTGCTTTGTAAGATAAGTTGCCAAGCTCTGCTGAAAGAGAACAGATAAAGAAATTAAGAAAATCCCCATTAACACATCGTCAGTGTCCCTCTATGCTTATTGTCTGAGTCGGTGCAGACAGAGAGGAAATAGAAAGTGGGCGTCAGGGTGTGCTGGATTGGATTGAGCTGCGTCACCCATGATTCACCCCATGATGGGTGTAATGTTGCTGACAGGAGTAACACTTTGAGTCATTAGCTATGACGGTGTTTCTCTGCAACCACTGGACGGGTGTGGTATCATGTGAGGGGGCGTGGCTTTCTGGAATGGGTGTGGCCAATCCAATTTCCTAACTCGTGGTTGGCGTGACAGAGGTGGGCTTCATCAATCAGGAAGGTGTATTTAGACTTCTTTTCCTAGAAGTTAAATGTGGATCTAAATTCTTTGGAATCTTCGAAGAATAGCTGAAAAGTTTGAGGTGTTGCTCATTTGTTGTTGTTTTTTTATTTGTGTAAATATAAGGTTTAAGTAAGTAAGTGAATATTAAGTCATGTTAACATTTAGAGCAGATACAATATGTGGACATTGCAAGCAGTTCGAGTTACATATGTTGTAGGAAAAGTGCTACGTAAACAAAGTTTGATTGATTGATTATGTGTTCACGTGGCAACACACTTTAAGATGAGTTTTATAGCATAAAAATAGGTTATCTATAAATGCTATTCCTTAGCTTTGCGGTCAGGTCGGACAGGGCTGGACTGGCCTGGATACTCAACTTCGGGAACAAGACAATTAAAACTAGAGCAAATTTATCTTATTCGGACATGTCTTAGAGTACCGGGCTGTAAGTAGTGATATATAGCCGGCTACAAAACAACGATACTAAGTTTTCCAAAAATTGCTTGTTGTCACACATCAAAAACTACCGCTATGTAACTAGAAAGAGATACATTACCTCATCGCTTTGCATCCTGTAAGTTGTTGAAAAAAGAAGTTGTAAAGCAATGCAGAGTTCTGAGGAAGGTCCGAGCTTAATTCAATAGCATCACAACAAACACACGCTTTGGCTTGGGTCACGTCTTTTGGTGCGTTCCAGTTGTAGTCAGAAGTAGGAATTTCCGGGTTACGAGTGGGAAACTGCAACTGGAACATCCCCCGAAGTCGGAATTTCCTACTGGGAACTCGGTGAAACCTCGCCACCACGGAGCTAACAACAGCTAACAATAGCCTGGTAGATCGGCATGTTTTTTTCCGACTTCAACTGGAACGCCGATAAGTCGGAGATGATGTCACTCCCAGTTCCGAGGTTACTGGAATGCAGCATTACGACAGTCGCTGAGCGTGCTCCTGGGTAGCAGAGTCTTAATGTCACCGGTAATAGATTCTCCTCATAGCACCTTTAAGAATATGAATGTTAAGATATGTTAACATTTTGAGCAGATACATAATGTAGGCATTATGTGTTCATGTTGCAATACCTAATGATAATATTGGTATTAACAAGCGTAAAGGTATATAAATAAATGCGACTTAGCTTTTCCATTTGTGGTATCTGCTCAAGTCGAAGGTGTAACAACTTTTTCCCGTAACATTACAGACTGGAGCACAGTGGATCGGAAAACCAGAGGCATTTCATTCCCACGTGGTGATCCACTGACCATTCAGCCGTCACCTCATGTTGAGTCTTGGCTCAGCTCACTCTGAACCCCCCTGGAGATGATACGAAAAGCCGCGCCAGGAAATAGGCACGGTCCCTACAGGAAAACCAGAACAACAGAATAAAATTGAGCCAAGTCGAGCAGAAAAGCCCAAGGAGTGAATTGTGGAGATTCAGAGGAGTAGGGATGGTGAGGGTATTGAGTACTTAGCAACTATGAAGCAGCTCAAGAACTACAAGAACAATGGTGGACTCTTAAGGTGGAGTAATTCAGGTGACTCCTTGTCAAGGTTTGTAGACCTTGACATGAATGCAAGATTTGTTATCCAATAATTTGATGTTATATTTCTGTAAAGTCTAAAGTAACACTTTGTAAACTTCAGGAAGTATTTTGTTGAAGTTTTGTTGAGTTTCAGGTTGTTGCTAGCATTTGGAGATTATTCCTGTGGATGTTTTGGGGCCTGGAAACGCCCTGCTACTTCCACAGGGTGCCACTCTCTCTTTTTCTTTACCTCCCCTCCAAACTTTCCCAAACGTTCAAAATCTCCCACAAAGTCCAGCAGACGTCCACATGTTGGCCTTAACTCCCCTCTTCTTCTCTGCTTTCCTCCACAGCCTCCAGCGTTGGCTGCTTGAAGAAGTGATGCTTGGAGGGGGGGGGTCCTCTCCTCTCCTTTCCTCTCCTCAGCTCAGCGCAGAGCAGGCGCGGTGCACGAGCGTGCTTACGCCGGTCGCGCGCGCATAGGAAGGAAGCGAAGGAAGGAGCCGAGGCTGCTCAGTTCAGCTCAGTCGCCAAAGCGGGGAGCTCGACACAGCGGATGAACGGAGCCTGAGAGAGAGAGTGTGTGGTCGCCCTTGTCGGTTTTTTCTTTTTCTATCGCAGCAACGGGAGGAAAAACAAACAAACAAGCAGAACAGCAGAAGCGGCGTCCGGCAGCGTGAGAAAACCTGCCCGAAAATGATGCTCAAACTCGTCCATCTCCTCGGGGTGCTGGTCTGCGGCAGCCAAGGTAAGGGGAGCCTGCGTGAGTGTTTGAGCCCCTCGAGCTTTTTTTTGTGTCGGGAGACTTTGTGGATAAGTTGGGTGCTATTCCCGCTCTGGTGAGTCTGCGGCACAGAGAGAGCTGAGGGAGTGCTGTCGAGAGAAAGAGAGGGCTGGTTTGTTAAGTGGACGTTATTTTGTAGTTGAGGCACGTCTTGCAGGGGCCAGAATGCTTTCTTGCTGAAAAGGGGGGATTATGATAGGGTCCTTTTTTAAGGTGGGAGACACTGTGTACTACCCAGACAAGGGAGAAACTGTTACCGTCATAAGTAGGCGTGTTGAAGCCCCGTTATTGAGTTTTTTAATCATTAGAGACAGGCGTAAACTTGCACCGTACATAGAAACATTAACAGCTGTCATGTTAGCAATGAAGCACCTGCTGTCATGCTTTCCCACACTCTTTATCCTCCTTAATATCGACAATAAAGGCTCTAAATGTAACGATATGCCGCTCTAATCCCCCCTCAGGCTGTGTGTGATAACACAAGGCCCCTTTTGTGGACGCATACTCAAAAAATCGGCGGAAAGTTTTGACATTTTAGCCGCATTTTTGACAGTTGAGCCGCGCGCGAGCGTCAATTTGGCTTGACGCACGCAGCGCACCTGGTCTGAGAGGCTTGATTACCTCCCCTCTGTCTCGCCAGTGCACGCGCAGACAGATAAAGCCATAACCTGGGTGACAGCCGCCTTCATCCCCATTTTCTCCTCCTCCTTCTTCATTTTTCCTCGACTCTGTTCCTTAACTGTGTCCTGGTCAGCGATGCGCGTCGCCGTGTCACCGCAGGGCTCCCGAGCTGACGTGCGCCGCGAAAAATAGACCCCCCCCCAAACTCACTGTAGTGTCTCCCAGATTTGCCAGTAATCCGTGTCTTGAAGCGAGGAAGATTTGCTCGCAGGGTTTGGGAGTGTTTTTATCTCTCATGCATTTAAAAGCTGGCTTCTGTATTTCCTTTGAAAAACCACGCAACAAGTTAATTTGCACGAAGGATTACACGGGCTATCTCCACGCCCTCGGTCAGATTTTGCCTACTTGTTAAAGAGGCTAAACTCTGAACTCAGCCCATTAGTTTTTTGGACATTCTTTTGCACTGTGGTCGCACTCGGATCCTGGCGCACAACGGCAGGTGGGGGTAGAGCTCTGCAAAGTGGTGCCAAGAGTGGAGCCACAAGCCACTGGTCGTTAAGAGGATGTTGCATGCAGGGTGAAGTCCTTCAGGGGTTTAGAGTGGAAGCTGGAGGGTCCCTAAAGGGGTTTACAAAAGTGCTCTTGCAGGAGAGTGGTGAAATATATATGTGTTTTATTCTACCTGAATTTTTCTCCATGTAATGCTGGTTTGAAGAGGTGTTAAACTGACTGCATTTTAATGGCAGACCACTCTGACGTCATTCTTATCCCAATGAAAGTGAAACATAGCAAACAGTAGGCATGGGTTAAATGTCAAATTTGAGACACACAGGTGTGGCTTTGATTGTCATATATGGTTAGGCTTTGTTTTTCACTATATTGTTTCTAAATTTCAACTGAAAGTGGACATTTTTAATTGAAATATTGCAAAACATGATCAAAACAAAACAGCTGCCAGGCCCAGTGCCAACTAAAACCATTGTTTAAGATAAAAAAAAACCCTTATACACGTATCTTAAAACTCCAAAGCACTATATATAGGACTATATATTTGATTTTATACACAAATATTCCATTCAAACTTATTCAGCCCTCGTCTCTTGCTAGTTTTGCTAACTTTTTAAATGCTGCCAACAAATTTGACTCTCTCTGTGGCAAAAAATGCGACTAAAGATGGTCAAATTTCAGCACTGTTGTTACTAAAACACATTAAGATGTTGGAATTTCATAATCTGAAGCACTCAATCATGAAAATGAAGAAAATATTTAAAACATACATAGTGGTGTGTATTTACAAATTTGTAGTGGTAAAATACATAGTGCAATACTGTTTTTAACATATCAGTACTTCAGCCTGGGTGATATATGATCTATCTCTAAATTAATTATTATTTTTTGTTTAAAGAACCCGTGGTAGTATCAGCATTGAAACATGCAGTTCCTGATCAGTGATATCTTTATGAATGAAAGGTTCCTGCAAAACTCTTTATCCATCCCATATAGAAAAAAAAGACATTTTGCTTCATTTTTTGTCAGCAGAGATGTGTATCACTACTTAGCTTACGTACTGAGTTATGATTTTTGGAACATGTTGCCCCTCCATAACAGAAAACCATTGGATGCCTTATGAGATTGGCATCAGCACGACAAATTTAGCCCCCTGTTTAAGAGCCAAAAGTCGAGTCAATTTATTCAAATCATTAAAATGACATTGAATCCCCATCCCCAGTCCCCTCACTCTTTAATGTGTTTGTTTTGATGCTGTATTTTTTGCAGAAGCTCAATGTCAAGATCTAAAACACTCTGACTCAGAACACCTGCAGGTTCAGCATTTTGAAAGTCTCTGAAGTTCATTTGCAATTCATATTCCCAACTTCATAATCAATAAACTTTGAGGAAAAACACTTTAATAATGGAGAGTAGGGCTGGGCACTCTCTCTTTACAAGTCATTATATATTTTTACATTTTCTGTCAGGAAGTAGCAAAGTCAGTTTAATGTCTTATTGACACTTGGTCAAAATGCCATGTTGACATCTCTAAATGTATAACAGGAGAAAGGAGCGAGGATGGGGAACCACACTGTCAGACCTCAAAACAGGCTCCAATGCTTTCACAAACTTACATCTGTGAGCTTTTGGCACAAGTGACTAGGGATGGGAATCGAAAACCAATTCCAGTTGAGAATCGTTAACAGCTCCATCAAAGAATCGATATCATTAATCTTTTTGCTAATCAATTCCCTTATCAATTCCATTCAATCGACAGGGTTCAGAAGCGTCAGAATAGTGGCTTAATTTTAATTACACCTACTGCACAACCTTAAGTGAGTGGCAACACCAGCAACTTGCAGAAGCAGTTATCTATACTGTGATGTATGTTTGGCATTGTTGACACTGAAAATCAGACCATTTGCCCACATGCAAAATTTGCTGGAATCCATAAGGGAATCATTAAAGAATTGGATCGATTAGCAGGATCGTTAACAGCATTGGTATTGATAAAATCTTATCAATTCCCATCCCTACACATCACACAGCTGGACTTTCTCTGGCGCACCTCTCAGCACCATGGACAGCTCCAACTCTTGTCTCTTAGGTTCAGCCCTAACCTGTAAAGCCTTTGTTATAAACTGTAGTAAATACAAAACATATGGATCATAACTGTGTTTTAGACCATGTTACTGAAATCATTATCATTGGTGAGCGTGATAGGCGATGGTACCCTCCTGTAGAGCCTGTTAAAGCTGGTTGTTATTAACTTCTGCTTCTCTGAGGTTTACCATAGCAGTGCTTCTGTCAGCCTGGACCCAATGTTTGTGTTTACTTTGTGTCAGAGCTGAGCAAGACTGACAAATCATCATTGGTTGATGTCAGCTGAATGGCAATGCATATTATATATCTGAAAAAAAAACTGTAAAATTATAAACTGTGATATGACTGTGTTAAAAATTAAAAAAGATTTACATCTGTTTGCAAACCTGCCAGCATAAATAGAAATCCTTATCACTCAGAAACACAAAGGTGTTTACTTTATCATTGATGGAAGATTAACTCCTGTCACACTGGCAAAATCGTACTGAAACTTTGTCAACATTTTTTATTTTAATGTTATCTTAAAAAAAGAAACATATCTACTCAAATATGAAGTCAACCCTGCAAAGCAGTTCCTTTTGCCACATTATGGATCCAGCCTGCAATACTCGCCTACTGAGGACAGAGAGGCAAAGCTACAAAGTGTGGGTGTGTAGTTGTACCGAAAGGAAGAGGTGACTGCAAGTCTCTAACTGGCCTCTAATGAATGTGAGAGACAAAAAGCTTCTTCCATCATCTTTCACTCAGCCCACTTCAGTCACTATCTATAGGATGTTGCCTCACATATACCTGGAATACCTTCAGATGTGAGAAGTAGTTCATCGGCTTTGTCAGGTTGATGCTGTGAGTGTTACAATGAGACAATTCCTCTGTTTTAATGGAATTATTTCTAGTTAAGAGCTTTTTATGTTGTCACCACTGTTTAAAAAAGATGTTAGATTATTCTAAGGAAAAATGCCTCTTGAACACAACAAAATAGATAATATGATCATTAGCTTGTTTGGGAAAGTCCAGGCATGTGGATACTCAGCCAACAACAACAGTAAGTGTATGATTATCTTATAACCTTCATATATTTCTGTGCCCTGTTTGCAGCACATAATCCCAGTCTGCGGAAGTGTAGCACTGACTATGAATTTTAATGACAGATCCTCTGACGACACTTAATGTTTAATTCCAACTCTTGTCCCAGGGAAAGTTGGGCATAATTGAAACCATAAAACATTAGCAGCCTTGTGAGAGATGGAGATTATGAGGGACATAATTGGACTTCACTATGGATGTACTGGTTCCACATTATGAGAGCTGACTCCAGATTAAGAGCCAGTTTTCTTTTGTGAACCGTCTTTCTGTCATGACTTCATACATCACAGTGCTCTGTCACAAACATACCTACTGCTACTGCTTTGTAGTACAGCATTACATTTTGTTTCAAATATTATGTGAAAAAAAAAAAAGTTGTTTTAGGGATTATTCTGTGTAGGATGGCTAAAGCAACAGATGTGCAGTCGATCCACATGTAGCAAACATAGGAGGTAACATTGCTAATTTTACTACTTAAAGAGACTATGAGGAGTTTCTAAGTCATTACTTAGATATATGCCTGATCAAAATAAACACATTAAGATGAGTTTTATAGCATCTAAATAGGTTATCTATAAATGCTATTCCTTAGCTTCGCGGTCGGGTCGGACAGGGCTGGACTGGCCTGGATACTCAACTTCAGGAACAAGACAATTAAAACTAGAGCAAATCTATTTTATTCAGACATGTCTTAGAGCACCGGACAGTAAGTAGCGATATATAGCCGGCTACAAAACTACGATACTAAGTGTTTCAAGAAAGGCTTGTTGTCACACATCAAAAACTACCGCTACGTAACTATAAAAAAATACATTACCTTGTCGCTTTGCATCGTGTAAGTTGTTGAAAAAAGAAGTTGTAAAGCAGTGTAGAGTTCTGAGGAAGGTCCGGGCTACAACACAACAAACACACGCTTTGGCTTGTAGTGTGTTCAAGTTGTAGTCAGAAGTAGGAATTTCCGAGTTCAGAGTAGGAAACTGCAACTGGAACGTCCCCCAAAGTCTGAATTTCCTACTGGGAACTCGGTGAAACCTCGCCACCCCCGAGTTGACAATCGAAGATGGATGCCCCCAGTGTGAAGAGTTATTTAGCTCCTGTAATAATCAATTTATTTGCACTTCTGACTGGGGTGTGTCGCTCTAGATCAGCTGTATACATAGTATTGTTAGACTTATATTTACAAAAATGCTGCCATAGTGATAATCACATTCTTCATACAACAACATAGGCATGCTAACAACAGTTAACAAGATTAACATGGTAGATCAGCATGTTTTTTTCTGACTTCAACTGGAACGCCAATAAGTGGGAGATGATATCACTCCCAGTTCCGAGGTTACTGGAACGCAGCATTACGACAGTTGCCGCACGTGCTCATGGGTAGCAGAGTCTTAATGTCCCCGGAAGCAGATTCTCCTCACAGTCCCTTTAAGATTGGACAGTAAATAAAGTCAGATCATATGAAGAGGGATAGTGGGAATGACATTTAAAGGAGCCACATGCTTGATTTGAATCAAGACCCTCCACTGAAGTAAAAACACAAAATCAAAAAGAAACTCAATGTCAAGATCTGAAGTTGGACGCCTGCAGGTTCAGCATTTTAAGAGTGACTTTGACTTCACTGCTGGTTCCTATTTCCAACATTTCAATCAATACGCTTCTAGAAACCTCTGTTATGATAGAGCAGAGTTTTATTATTACATCCCATCCCGCTGAGATAGAACAAAGCGGCCCATACTGCTCGTATAAGCGAATATTCAATGCTTTGTTACTTTCTCTTTGTTGCAGCGGTGTTACATCACCCCGGCTCGACCAATTTCCATTCTTATCATGCTTTTTCATGATGGCAAAGTCCGCACAAATTGACCTATTAGACAATGCAGAGGAGCTGCTGTAATGTGAATAATGAGGCTCGTTCGGCGCTGAAGGCTACACGAGTGAGACGCTGTGATTTGTATCAATGTGCGGGCCTTGGAGGGAATTCGAACGAGAGTCAGGAAGCTGTTTCTGTGGGTTCCATATATTCATGTCAGGGATGTTCCCGGGCTCCCACTGCATTAACTCTGCAGATACCGCCCTCTTTTTCACCCCCTCTGGCCTCCTGAAGGAAAACATTTGCTTTTGAAGTCCCAGCTCACCATCTAACCTCCGCCCGAGTGTGCATCCTTGAAGGTTTATGTATTTGGCTTCTACACTATGCTTAGTACAATGAATTATATGCTTGCTCGGGCTCACCCGGGACACGCCGATGTGATGTTAAGTGGCGTAATTAAGATATTTCTCTGTATCTCTGGGGGGAAATGTCAGCGGTTCAGGGTTTAAAAGATTTATGCCCCTGCGCTTAGGTGTCTCTCATTGCACCCTGAGCCTGGGCTTAAGCATGTGTTCCAGCTTTGCTTACATCCTGTACCGCTGCTGTGTGGACATGCTCACATGATGGAGCATAATTCAGGGCGGCTCACGCTTCCTCACACATTGAACTCAGCCTTCAGCCGCACGAGTGAATCAGCAGGTTAATATTTATGAGGCTGGTGCCGATCTCTTTTTTCAGATATTCAATTCTGGCTGTGCAAGGAGAATTTTTGGAGGCAAAATACACAAGTCAAGCTGGATGATATGAGCTGAAATTCACATTTTAGGCTTTCTCTTGACTCTTTGCAGTAGCCATATATGAGGGTATTACAAAATAAAGGAGGTCACGTATCAAGATGTTATTCTTAAAGATGCAACCCCCTCTTCTCTGCCTAAAGCTAGCAAGCACAACTCTTTTCTGCGCTGAAGATAATCAACATATGCTGTAAGAAGTCTTTCAGTTGAGGTCAAGTTACATTTTGTCTGTGGTTTTAAGCTCTATATTTATGTTTAGTTACTACAATAAACACAGTAAACATTGGCAGTATATAAGCATTTTGTGTAAGTAACAAGGAGGACTGATATTTGGTTATTTTACATAAAGTAATAGTTATCATTAACAAAGCATCAGCAGTGTGAGCATCAAGTATACAGTGTTTTTATCTGCTTCTTTGACCACTGATAGAGCCACAGCCCACTTCTTTTTGATTACTACCAAGTTATTGGCTAAAGATCACTTTTGATCAGATGTTAAAGCTGCTGAAAAGTGAAGATGTAAATTGCTCCTCTGCTGGATCAGACTGCAAGTATCCATCTAGGTTTTGAACCAGTTAGTGTTATGATAGCTCATTTTTAAATGTCAGGCCCACTTGTGAATGTCATGGACAGCGATTGTTATAGACTAATGCAGTCTGGGATGCTTTATAACCTCCCTTTGACGTGTTTGGAATGAGTACAGAAACCTGGCACTGATGTGGTTGAGGTGCTAAAGGGCTGGATATTTGCCAAACTGTATCCCATCGTAGGTATCAGTGCTACATTTCTGTTCTGTTTACTGAATTTTAGAGCCAAAAATGCTGAATCCAGCATTACCTTCCAGCTAAAGAAGTGGTAAAACTTGCATTCTCTGACTAGCGTGACACCCTGACCTGTTGTCAATGTCAACTTTATCCTCCCAGGGAAAGCTCCAGTTTTGAACTATTGAAGCTACTGTAGCTAACACATGGACATATTTAGCTTGGCCAGTGGAGCCAACTGTCTTTACAAGATTTGAGTTTATAACCTTAAAATCTATTTCAAGGATTACTTGGTCTGAATTGTCTTTCTCCTTGAGTCCACATTTGGTCCTTTTTGTTCTTTTCATCTTCTTTGAGCTTAAAACTAGCTCTCTCTCCTGCCAAATTGACAACCTATAAACTCATGCATACTCAGGGTTCAGACTTGCAGACTGGGTTCTCAATCAGACAAGACAAGACAGCATTTTTGTTCTAGTACTCTGACACTGGACCCTTGTAATGGAAAAAAAAACAGTTTGAATGAAAAAAGATGTCCTACAAGCTAGCAGATGCCTATAATGTTGCTGATATTTATAAGCACATTGATAGAACGGGCTTATTAATACTGTGCTTTGGTTAACTTTTCTAAATATTGACATATCTGGAGGATGGAGTGATCATTGTCGTCGCTTGTATCTAACATGTTCACTACAACCAAAATGACTGTTTAATCATTTAAGGGGGGTGAAACAGTACTGGTGACAGCATTGATAACAGTTAGCACCCAACACTAACCGAGGCTCCGTTTCTTTCTGATGATGATTTCATATGCCCTCAGATTTGATTTTTTTCACCACATTAAAAACAGAAAAGCAGCTCACTGGAGGAATGGTGTCTCGGACCTGCAAGGTGAAATTGATTGCATTATTTGATTAATAGACTGAGACGGAGAGCACACATATAGACCAGTGTGTATATGAAAATGGAATCGGCCCCTCGAGGCAGCTGCATATGAGAAATCAATTTAGGGAACGACTGGAGTCAGCAGACCCTCTGAATTGTACAAAGGGCAATCTCAGTGTTGGTGGATATGCTATTTATTTGCCTGGGAGCTTTTTGATCCCTCATGTGTGCCCTTTAGCACCCTGCTTTGAGTCTTTGCATTGAATTTCCCTGCTTCATATATGACAGGAAGATTGTGTGGTACTCTTAACACCTGGCTACATGAGGGAGGCTCCGTCAGCCATCTGTGCTGCAGGTTGTGATGAATGAAAGGGCAGACTTACAGGACATAGGCGATTGTCCTGGGATGCGACGTCGGCCTTTTTCTCTAAATCCTCAATGCATATGTTCCAGAATATTTCCCAGACTGAACAGCTAGTGAATTTTTAAAGAGTACACTCCGTGACTTCTAGCTTGCTAGAATGTTTGGTTTCCTAAGATGCAGAAAATTTGTCAGCATTACCCCCGATCTTCTTAACAGATCATTGGATGTGACCCAGGAGTCTTTTGGGTCCCCTGATGAGAGACTCTAAAGCCTCTGAAGTTATTTATTACTGTTGGCTACATAATCAAAGGACCATGATAAAAGATTAAAAAGGACTTCAACAAAAGAGACGAACAACAAGCAAGACTGGCCCACAATATCAAAGACACTATTTATGACCAAAAACTAAAAAAAAGATAATGCAGAGGGATTTGAAAGGGGTACAGTTGAAAAAAAGTGATTCAAGATGGTGCCAAACAACATCACAGACCTTAATTGACCAGAAAAGCAACAACAAAAACCACAAAAGATTCCAAATACAATAAAAACTAAGAGATTCAGGCCTTAAAAAGCTGGAAAAAAACATCAGGACCATAATAACCGGGAGAATTACAAGTGAAATAGTGAAGTATAAACAAAAAATGATTCAGCGGTTGGAAAAACTATATCCAAGAGCAACAATAAGAATGAAAACAATTCGAATCACAGAAAGTTTCAAAACACCTCCAGCAGGGTGCTTGAAAACTAAAACAAGTAAAGTTTCAGCAAAAGACTATTATAGAAAGGCAGAATGACCAAGGGATTCAAACACAATTCTCAGAAAACAAAAACAAAACGCATCTTACAACTTCAGGGTGATACAAAAACACAGAGATTCAGTAACAAAGACATGATAATGAGCCAAAAATTAAACTTGAATCACTAACAAACAGCAACAAATGTTGGTTACACTAAAGGCATGTTCTTCTCCAAGACCAGTGTGCAGCCCATCAACGCTGACATTGTCATAAAGGCTGAGAAGATTGAAATAGTTAGTGAGTTTAAATATCTTGGCGTAGTTTTAGATCAAAACCTTAATATGAGGAAACATGTTAAGAAAGTTTTGAGAACTTTAGATTGTTTTGAAATTTGTGCATGGTGTATAAGATTGTAAATGGCTTGGCTCCACCCCCACTGCTTCAGTTTGTTAATTTCCACTCATTGGACTCCATTAAATCCACAAGGATATCTTCTTTCAGAGACCATCTTGTGCCATTCTGTCGTACTGCAAGCCACAACTCAGTGGAATGCCCTCCCAAATGATATTAAGAACTGTGACTCCCTCAGCAGCTTCAAAACAAAACTGAAAAATCTCCTAAAAGACTCTCAAACTTGTAATCATTGACTGATTTAAAGCATAGTCTTAACTGTTGCACAGTATTGTGTGTGCGTGTATGTGTGTGTATGTGTGTGTAAGCGTGTGGGTTTTTACAACAATGTGATCTTTAATTGTGACCTGCCAAGGGACTGCAGATTAAATTAGGTTTAAGGCAACTCTAGTACAATGCATCAAATGGTGACATTTATGTTGAATATTGTACATGGTCCCTTTATAAATAAATTAAATATTAAAAAAAAAAAAAAGATCAACAAAAGTACTAGAAACTGCAACAGATTGACCACAATACCCATTAAAAGACTTTAATCAACAACAAGAGCTAGAAAGTTACCAATAAGATGCTGGAAACTATCATAAATCGACAAAAAATTACCCATAAAAAGACTTGGAACACCATCACAGAGCTGAAAATGATCAGAAAATACTAGAATCCAACACAAATAGACAAAATCAACCTGTTGAAAGTACAAAGACGACCAACACAAACACTTGGAACTACCAAAATAGATCAAATTTATCCACAGATACATTTAACAATCACAACAAGAAGAAACTTCTGACAGAAAGGCTGGGAAAACCACATTTTGAGGAATGATAATGAAAGGACTAGCATGTTGCCTACCATGTTGTTTGTACTTTATCCAGCAGGCCTTGCACATAGCTGCTCCACTGGGAGGCCACAAGGTCAACTTAAGTGTGGTGAAATGAACTGCCTTGCCCAACGGCAGCATGTAGGGCATTAATACCAGGTGTAAAGTCATCAGCTTACATCTCTGTAAACAGGATTAGTGTGGGGGATTATGGGCGATGTGAGGCAAATATATTCATACTCAGACACGTTAAAAGAGCAATTTCAGCCTTTTGAGTTACAGCAGCAGACACAGAGCTGTGAAGAGGAGGGTCATTTGGAATCGGATGTCAAAATAAAGAGAAGTGTTTGATTTTGAGTAAATCCTCAGCACTCTTTGTTGAACTTTTAATGCTGAAAAGTGAACAATGAGAGAAATCAAGTGAGCAGCAGGCAGATTGATACAGAGGGTCGAAGGAAGGAAGAGATAATGTTTAAAAATTCATTCAACTCAAGTGAGTCTGATTGCATCTAGTTAAATTGCATTGCCGGAGATTGAATCAAACTCTGTGGAGTAACACTGCGCCAAAATTAATAAAATGTAATTGAATCCTGTCGAGATGGAATCAAATTAGGCTGGAGTGACGTGATGGGAGGAGGCAGCTGCTGCATGATCCGGCGTGTGCCTCCTGCCGGGCCTTTGTCTCCTGTTTCAGGTCCTCGCCAAGCCCCTCGCCCCTTGGCTCCTGCTTTTATGTGTCCTGCCAGTCTAAATGCCGGTCTAACTAGCGGGCTAATAGGCAAGCGCCAGGATGCCAGGGCGACAACAGAATCAGTGGGCATGCTGGCTGACGGACAGATGGATGGATGGAGGGATGGAAGTGGTCGTCTATTCCTCCACCGTCACTCATTTTCTGTAGCTTCAGCGTGGCGTGTACACACTTCACAGCCGGCTCCTCCGAAAGCTCGGCGCCTCATGGGACGCCGCGGTGTTGGTCGGGGGCTTACTTTTGGGTTTGGGCACCAGGAGGCATGATTAAATGAAGAACAGAGGCATCAGAAGAGCTTCAGATACACTCCAGTTTGGGCGGTGCGTTTTTCAGTGACCCACTTAGGCCGTATTTATAACCACCCTGAAGCCTGGAGGTTTGCCTCGCTGCGGTCTGACGTAAATCCTAAGAGAAATATAGATCGTAGAAGAGGGTTTCTTAGACGTTAATCACAAATAAAGCTCTAGGTCTTCTATTGGAGCTAAGAAAACCACTCAGAGATGAAGCTTTTTGGATTATGTTGGAAAATTTTATTTTATTTGTAGTATTAAGATTGTTAAATGTGTAGAAATGAAAAGCTGAAACTTGTTTACATTTGTTATTTTATTTGACATGGCATGGATTCTTCTGCTTGACCCTCAGTTTGATGTGAGATCTTCAGTGTAAGTTAGACACATTGATTTGTTCATCTTCTTAGTGATTAAGGAAACTTATCAACTAACCAATATCTAGTCAAGTGTTTTAGCTGTGCCTTGCTTCAGTAAAGGCTTACATGTAGTTTTTTTACTCTTTAACGTCAAGCAAGATCATATTAGTGTTGTTTCGTACCATATGGCCTTTTTAAAATGAAGTAAACATTACACAGAGATGCTCCAAATAATAAGCAACAGATCATTATTGGTTGGTTTGGATCTTATATTTATTATATAAGCTTAATAAACCTTCTTACTACTTAAGTATGACCCTTCAACCGTTAAATCAAACACTGCAGCTGATGTTCAGCCATCTAAGCTTCATATTGAGCAGCTTGTAAAGAAGCCAAGGCTGCAACTGGGCTAGTACTTCAGAAATAAGTCTTGTTTTTCTTTTGCTGCAAAAAAGGATCTTGTTCCTGCTACTTTTATGCCCTCTGGTTTTATACCTGCATGCTTCTTTTCAATGCCTTTAATCATTGGATACTGTTTGGTTCATAGCAAATCTCAAGGCTCTAACGCATCATTGTGGTCTGTATGAGCTAGTTGGGTGCCCCTCTCTCACCATTCATGGACTGTATCATTGGCACATCATGATTTACAAGGCTATTCTTGGCCTGCTTCCATCTTACTTGAGTCACTATATTCATGTGAAAAGTTCTGGAAGCTTCAGTATTTGTCACAAGATCTTGTTGTGCTATCAGTCCCCAAAGTTCGTCTTGAAATGGGTAAAAGAAGCTTCAGATATGCTGCTCCTGCAGACTGGAATCTGCTACAAGAAAGGCTGTGTCTTGAAGCGCTGGTCTCTTTAAATCTTTTAAAACACAGATTAAAGGCTTTCAGGGGTGTCAAACTGATCCAGTAAAGGGCCACTGTTGCTGCAGGTTTTCATTCCAACCAAGCAAGATCACACCTGATTCAACAAATCAACTGTGTTAAGACAATCCAGTTGATTGAATAATTTGCGTCAGTTGTGTTCTTGCTTGGTTGGAATGAAAACCTGCAGCCACAGTGGCCCTTTATTGGATCAGTTTGACACCCAGGCATGCTTTGACTGAAACATTCTGCTCTGTGACTCTTACTTAACTGGTTGATATGTTTCTAACTGTGTCTAAAATTGTTTTATGTCTGTAACTTTGTAAATGTGCTGCTGCCTCTCTTGGCCAGGACACTCTTGCAAATGGGATTTTTAATCTCAAAGAGGTTCTTCTGGTTGAATAAAGGTTCAATAAAATAAAAATTTACTCAAGACAGCCATACTTTTAGACTTGAAATAGTTGTTTTAATGGGGAAATGTTTGTCTTTTTTTGATAAAACCTCTCAGTTGATAATAATAATGAAAAAATCATCACATTATCTGATTCTGCCTTGTTTTTTCTGTAGAATTTTTGCAGCATTGCTCCATGGTAGGTGTTTTTAATACCCTGTTGAACAAAGTGGGTTAAAGTGTTGTTGAATGAAACAGAATGACTTTTGTAATCTTGTTATCGGATTAGAGTGCCACTTTTAGGAGGCTCTGATGTATTATGAAGCTATATCAACTTACCACCGAACCAGCTGCTTTGATACAATATGGCAAACTAATGTTAAAGAAACTTAATCAGGGCATTCTTAAAATATGCTGTAAGCTCATGTGAAAAGGTAAAGCAGCAACATTGATATGCTGAAATTGGTCGCACATTTGTCCCATGTGCATGATATTAAACCAAACAGCATATTAATGAGCTTTGATTCAAATGTTTTACCTCTCTAACAGTCACTCTTCTTCACGCGTACATCTCCCACAGGATGGTGCTGGCAAGTAAATCTATGTGAGGTGTTGATGTTAATCATGTTTCTTGGCAAACATAAACCATCCGATACATTTTTTTTTTTAACTTTCCCAAATCTTGTGAGCTTGCAGTTCCTGCCAATCTTTCTCAGAAGTTTTCTGTGTTGAAGAGTTTTATCCTTTCAGCGTTATCCTTTCCTCAGAGTAACAGGAATATGTTTACAGCAATTTACTGAAAATGGGTGAAAATGTTCAGAAATTTGGTATGGCTTTAAAAAGTCGTCTCGAAGTAAAAGCGAGACCTGTCCTCTGCTGATATGGGGCAGATAAATTGAGTTTCGGGAATGAATTGGTGCAGACTTTCTTATTGGAAGAGTCTGCACGGCAGATGCACCCACAAAATAATAAAACCTCTTTATGAGGCCTCATTAAAAGGGCTTTTTTTTCTGCTGGAATGAAGCAGTGCACTGCAGCAGGTGAAGTCCAGTGGAGGGACGCCAGCACGTTGACTGATGAAAATTTGGCCTCTGAAGGCAGAGATGGACATAGATGGATGACGGGACAGGGTGGCTGGATGACAGATTTACAGACAGCTGAATGTGCTAACGTTGAGACACAGATAGAACCACAATGAAGAGGAGCTCTCTATTGACAGCCAAAGAACAACATTTTTCAACTTCCTCCTGCTGGATGTGGGCCTGGCGTCGATGGAGGATTAGTTAGGGCCATCCCACGGAGGCTGCTGCTTGTCTGGACGGTCCATCACAGTGATTGAGAAAAGGACTAATGCTAATTGTTGCCAGGCTGGCTGGTGATAATGAGAGTGGTGCAGACTTTGTGATTCACCTTGGTGTAATGAGAGGAGCCAGGTGCTTTGATTTTTAAGGAATGGTCAATTTCTGTGGTAGATACAGTGGAAAATCTTACTCTGTGTGAAAAAGTCAAGTGCAGTTGAAGAACAGTAGTTTTATTTTCTTAATTTGAAACCATATGATCTACACAAGCATTATAGTGAAAGTTTAGATTCTGTTAAGTACAAAAAGGCATTATTGGTTTCTGTTGATTACTAGAAGCGATGGCAGAATCTCAGCTTGTAGAAAACTAAAGGATCAATGTTTCATGTTCTGGTAAGACTAAGTCACAACTTTTTTTCTGTTAGCTGGAGTCCAAAGTGGCTTTTGAGGTGGCTGTGTTCTCTTTGGAGTTCAAGAAAGTGTCTCAAAAGAGAAAAACATGATTGTAAATGATTTAAGCATGTTTCTTTTTCTCTGCAGGCATCAAATTCTCAACTCTGATGCTTGCTCACAAATCAGCTCCCGCCTACTACACTACACTACACCACCCCCTGTCTGCTTATGTTCTGCCAGTAAAAGTTACAACAACATGTCCTTTAGTCACAAGCTAGACTCTTCTCATGTTGCCACTTTTTGGAGGAATGACTTGGCAAACTCTTGTAGATCAAAATAGACGTAAAATCTAGTGTTTAGTTAATTTTTCTGCGCTCACTGATGGTGATCCACCCATGATCATTCAGATAACTGTAGATATTGATGGTGATAATTAGGGTGATACTGATGTTTGGCTTTGTCTCTCTGAGGTGATTGAGCTTTTTCTTTTCCCAGTTAGGGTAAATAAATAGAAAAGAACGACCGGCACATGAAAAAACGTACTTAATCCCTTATCCAAATTGGCCATCCCTCGAGGGGCTTCATCATCGCCGGGAGATTGGTGGTTAAGATTGACTTTTAATTGAAGGTGACATGAAATAAGTTAAGAGACGAGGGATGACAAAGGTCCTTGGCTGCATTATGTAGATGTTCTGATTACATAGTCAGCATGATTTACCCAAAAGCCACCAGGGCTAACTCATTTAGCACTTAGATTAGCTTAGCTCAGCCTTTAAAGCGAGTGATTGAAGGTGAAAACCATTCTATAGGGACGACCTGGGCCTGCCGTCATGAAAATGCTGTGTATTCTTTCCTCCGCCTGCCTCGCTATCCCAGCTTCCCTTTGGGCTGCTGGTATTAAATTATCCTCCGCTGCATTGTGCAGCTCTGTATCCATCATATTTCCTCATACCCATTCATCCATCCATCCGTGCAGGCATCAGATTCCTGGCTTGTCTGTCCTGCTGGTTAATTAGCCCAAATTGTGATTGATGGGCTCTCCAGTGAATAGCTGGTGGTTGTGTTGTTGACCCGCCCATGGAGATCAACCCAGCTGCCAATCACTCTGCACAATAGTGTTGTAAACAGACTCAAAAGTAGAGTGAATAAAAAAGAATATATCCTAGTTCAACCCCTCTGTCCAACTGGTAATTATGGTGACCTTAAAACACAACAAAACAGGGCTCATTAAACACAATGACCAATAAAAAGATAAAAAAAAACAACGCAAAAGAAAACAGAACAGAATAATGAATATGTAACACAAGACCAAACAAAAACCATGATGACAGACAAAAACACATTTACACACATTGAAACACAGCAAAATGTGATATAATAACAGCAAACAAAAACACATAATGGAACAAAAAACACAAAAACATAAAAATCATAAAGCAATGCACAAACACAAAAATTAAAGAAATGAGTTAAAAAAATACAACAAATTAAAACAGTATGTTTGAGACACAGTAACTAACCAAAACAACAAACAACAAGCACAACAAAAAAACAATGAAACACAACTGCACTGGGAACGAATCAAAACACAAAAGTTCTTGAGGAAGCGTTACTTCAAATGAAAAATAAAACAAACACAAATGAAAGCTGCAACATCACAATGAAATACAAAATAAAAAATATTTAGTCATATTTCTTATGATGGGTTAGTAAGCTTTTATTTATTGCTTTGTTTCTATTTTACTATACATATATATATTTGATTATAGTCATGTTTTCTCTTGTTGTGGTTTCTGTTTGTTGTTTTTTCTAGTGATTTAATTATGCAGTATTGAGGTTTTTGACTTGCTGTCCTGTTTTTCCTGATTTGATGAAAGCTGTGTTCTGTGATTTGTAGAGTCTTGTGTGTTTGCACTTCAGAGCCACCGTAGAGACTTCCCAGAACATGGAGGCATGAGGTAGTCCGGTGTCCTTGCGGGACGGCTCTTCTAGGAAATGACAAAAGCAGGATCTTGAGGAGGGATTAGTCTCCTCAGATTTCGTTCCTCGTGGCCGATAGCCTTGTTTATGGGTAGGCTGTACTTGATGAGGGATAGATGAGAGGCAAAGACGAGGAGGAGGGGGGACACTCGAGATGTGGTCCGGGTACAGCAGGACAGCCTCGACGTAAGGCCAAACCCTGCTCTGCTTTCCTGATTGCCTCTTCATGCCAGACAATCTTCAAACGGAATCTCGTAAAGTGATGTGGGCCAGCTTATTTTTGTTTCTATCTCTTTCCCCCTCCACTCTCCCCCCTCTCTCCTTTCATTTCTCCCTCTTTTCATGTGCTTGCTGTGGTCCTCCCACACTCGTCTCATCACCGGCGTCTGCGGGGGGAAGATATCCTGTTCTCCCCTACGTGGGAAGCCTTTCAAGCAGCACCCATGCTTAATGCTATTTGCTTGGGAAGCTAATGATGTTTGTTGTTCTAGTGCTCAATGTAGTTATTACCACCTATGGATTTTATGCTCCGGAATTTTCAACTATTACCACGCCAAGGTTGTTCTGTCAAGCGTGTTATTATCTCTCAAAAATCCCAGCAATCGCCCAGGAAGCACTCAGAAGAGGCGTGTTTGTAAATTACCCTATACATCGGCATGACTTCCTGTCATCCTCAGCCCAAAGCAGGCACTCTGGGATTCTGCTTACTCAACATCCGAAGGATTCCCAAGGACGTGTTGCTCCATGGGAATTCACAAATGGTGTCTCAGTAATTAAAAATCCAGTCTAATCCTCACTCAGATTAGTTGTTTACCAGCATGCCAGGTGGGAAAAAAGTTCCCTTATGTGCCAGTCCCAGTTCTTTTTTCCCGTTAAAGTCCCTCGTGAAGCATTCAAAGAAGGCTATTTTTGGACAAACTTCACTGTCCTACCTAATAAACCCTGTTTTTTGCTGTCAGTAGGTATCTGTGTTCCAGTTTTATTGATCTTCTTGCATTTGTCTCAAATGAGAGATTTGTCAAACCAACATTTCACAGTTAATTTTCACTAATGCCAATTGTGCACATCTGCCTATGAAGAGAAGCGTTGCCAGAAAAATTTCTCAGGAGAATTATAAGAGCGAGTGCAAGTATTTAGCAGTCTTCTCATGTGAATATTTTCACTTCAGGGTATGAGTCATAAGACAACCTTGTGATCACATGGACATGCTCAGGTTTTTTGAATTCAGCAGGTTGATAAGACTGCTTGTAAAGAATACCATGGCAACCAATGAAAGGAGAGTCAATCCATCCTTGATAGGCCGTACACGACAAAGCTTTAACAGCAAAACAGCAAGCATTTTGGGTTATTTTTTATATGTTTACTACTAAAACAAGGGCTGGGCAGCAGTGGAGGGAAGTGTTTTAGCCTCAGGTGTTAAAAAGTGAAGCATTGTGAAGGCACAAAAAGCTTCGGCTCCTCCAGTGACCACTTGAGGTTGTGGACAGAAGCTCCAGAAGTCACATAGTCATCCCAATGTTAAGCCGTTTGCAGCACAATTTAACACATTTACAGCCTATTTAAAAAGCTGTGGTCTGAACAGGTTTGTTATAGCTCACTATTCCTTTTTGATAACTTGCCCTTTATGATTTAGACATGCAAAGCTATAAGAAGTTACAGCTATACTCATTATTTTAGAAGGCTGACAGGGAATTTCGATGATGGACATGAAGGTTTGACCCAGTTTTTTGCTGTTTTGGAGCATGCTTGTTGTTGAAATATTACCTAAATCTTTTGATTTATGCATTTAAAGAAAAAGCCGTACATAAAATAAGATGAAGAATTGTTAAATCATCATTTAGTGCAAAGTTTTAATTACCTTGTGGTCCTTTAGCATTTAACTGTTAGTGCTTCTTACTACATTAACAAGATTTTCATTGAGCCTATAGCCTGGCCTTATTTTCAGCCTTTATAGCAGGATCACTTTATTGTTTACTATCAAGCCATCAAGTTTGGTTGAAATTCTCTTTATATTTCTCATATTTCATCAAAATTTTGTTGTAGAACCAGATCAGATTTTTCAGAGCATGCCATGTTGTAGGAGCGGAGTGTATCCCAGAGAAGCTAAATCCTTCACGTTGCTCCAAGAAACAAAAATTACTTTTATTTCACGGTGCTTTTCATCCATCGTGTCGAGTCTGGAGTAGGCGACTCCAGGAATGATAGATGGTTTCGGTACTTGGGGCGAAAGCAGCAGCCGCGAATGTGGAGAAACATTGCAGCGCGGCTCCACAGTCAATAAGCAACAAGAAGCTTTGCTGGAAGCTTGGGGGGAGAGAAGAAGAGGGGGATGCTGTAGCGGCTCTGGCAGCTCTCTCCCCAAGGAGGCGGCCTGAGCCACAAATTAATAGAGCGCTCCCACATGATCGGGGAGTTTCATTTGGAACCGTCACGCCACATAAAGCCCCACAGAAATGAGGAGTTCGCTGAGGTCCCCCTCCACTTCCCCAAGAGTCCCCAAATAACCTGTGTGATTGTAGCACTCGGCCCCCTGGTCCCCCACCTGTGAACATCCCTCCATGAACATCCTGGGTGAAGCTTTGCTCCTGCTCATCCCACTCCAATTACCCAAGCTATTGTTCCTTTTATTCCCTCCTAAAGTGTGTCAAACTCTTTTGCTCCTTAAAGTTTCAAGCTCTAATAAACCTGAGTGTTCGAGTTGGGGATTGCATCAACTTTTGAGGGTCTTGTCGTGTATTTTGAATTGAGATTTAGGGCAAAACAATAATATTTTGATACTGACCCAAAAAACATTGATGTCTGACCAGGGGCCTTTACTACGAAGCTGGATTAGCTCTTAGAGAGATAACTTCCTGGATACGTTTTGGGTTTTCCGCACTAGGAATGTGGATCTCTTTTTATCCAGACACGTTGCCCCGGTAACTGATGCTGAACGCCAAACCTGGTCCGGAGCAGGTTAATTTCCAGGATAAGAGCTCACGGGGTGTGACAGATCGCCCGCTGACCAATCGGTTCTCTCGGGCGGGCATAAAAGACCGCACAGTCACCAATTTGCTGTCTTGGAAAATGGCTTACCCATTTCTGCCAGAACCGGTCGGTGTCGGTGCGCGAATCGTAAGAGGAGCGCTTCGTCAGGAACGTTTTTTTCGTGACCGAAGTAATCCGCTTGATTGACATTATTTCTCAATGTCAGTGATAAGGTTTGATCCGAGGATGTTTACTTCTGAGAAAAGAAAACACATGCTGATAATTGTACTGAACTTTATTATGGATAAAGTCAAGTAACAATAATTTTGGTTTAAGGTTCAATTACAATTACATAAGTAATCATCATATCTTAAATGTTGTCTAATGTAATATGATCTCCAAATTTTGGTAGTAACACCATGACACAGAGGGACAGAATTTTGTTGGAACAAAGATTTTTAAATATCTAATTTACGTTTAATTTCATTCATAGATTTATCCCAGTGTTATCAACACTGTCCATTTATTATTTTTATTAACAAAAAAGAGGAAATGTTTTACACTGTCCAAAGCGGTGAATCGTGACAGTGGGACAAATGTTATTTTAGATGCAAAGTACAATAAAAGTGAAATTAAATATTACATTTAGGCTAATTAAATTACATTTAAAATACATAAAAATAATTATTCATCACCATTTAAAAGACTGTTTAATTACATAATTTTGGTTTAATGTGGATGAGTTCTTTATTACATTTTCAGCGATTTGTGTTTCTGGAAAATGTAGGGCCATGTTTTTCACCGTGTTGCTCCTGGCCTGGATAATACTGCGGTACTCCTCATACTTTTGCAGGATTATTTGCTGCTCCTCCGCCGTGAAGTAGGCTGCTCTCTTCTCCATTGTGGAAAATGCTCCGGGGCCGCTAACCACGCCCATTTTATGTGTGCGCGCACAGATCCCAGCCAGATTCACTTATCGAGTTGATAACGAGCCTCGTAGTACAGCAGATCTGGATGGCGGAGATCCGGTGAAGTTCAGCGAGTTGTCGCAGAGTTATCCTTGATGACTTAATCCAGTTTCGTAGTACAGGCCCCTGGTGGTTAGTTTTAAGATTGTTTACAGTCGGGACAGTGACCAGCTATATGTCCTTAGACTGCAAGCCTGAACAGGGAATTATCAAATATTGCATTTATTTTTCCAAAGGAGCCTTGGCATTATTGGAATAATCAAGTTATACAACATATCTGTGTGATTCCATCAGAACAAGAAAGAAGTCCAGAGAACTGGGTCGCTTGTTTCCAGAGAAAAATCTGCAGGCAATTCCTTTAGTCAGTTAAAACTGAACAAAACACTGTTAACAATAATACCATATGCATATCTATAATAATTTAAAAATCCCTAAATAATCAACATATTAAAAAAGAGCTGTTTAACACACACGTCTACTTTGCCTTGACGGACTTTATCTAATCAACAGCCCTATTTTTGGTTCAGTAATGTTTTTAAAGTAATGATGCATCTCCTGTGAACAAAATTTGCCTAATTCATCAAATTAAGAGCCTGCTACAAGTCTGCTTATACTCATATGATGTGTCATGGCACTGAGAGCTGGTCAACTGATCAGGTTTGAACTTTAGTTATGATTTTAAACCCCCATGTTCATAAAACCACAGTGCTATTTGGGTCAAATTTTAGAAGTGAAAGTTGAATAATTCCAAATCCTAGTTCACAATATGCCATAAAAACCGTGTCAAAGTTTGGCATTCTGGTGTTGTGATGACCAGAGAAAAGTCAAGATGCAGTTGCTTTTGTTGGGTTGCATGTTCTTCATGTGCATGCAGTGTCTCTGGATGCATTGACTTTCTCTCGTTGACTTAAAACATGCTCTTTGGGTTTAATTAAATTGCCCTTAGGCGTGAGTGACTGTGTAAATGGTTGTCTGTTTTCTGATTGGCTGATTGGCTTTGGGTATTCCTCGCCTCTTGCGCAGTGTCAGCAGGGAAATAGAATAGAAGAGAGTAGATCCTGGATGTATGGTTAAAATGTATGATCTTTGCATCATTTTCCCAGCCCTATTAAGTGCCCCTACAATACTATGCCAGAGTGAAAAGTTCTTCAAAAGAAATCCCGAGAAAGCTGTAATCATAAAGGTTAAAAACTCAAACTACTGGAAAATATCTGACTTTAATCTCACTGCTCTGATTTATTGGCTTACAAATTCAAAGCACATCCAAACATTTCCACTCTCTTCCCCCCCCTCTCCCGCTCCTAAAATCTCACAAACACTCAACTGACAACAGCGTGAAATTCTTAGTGACAAATGTGGAGAGTGCTGCGCCCCTGAGGCCTGCTCCACTCTTATCATTATCTTTGCAATGCCTGAGATTAGACACAGCAACCAACTCTGTCACAACAGCGTGGCCCTGAGCGAGGATTAACACAATGACTAATCACTCAACTCACCGGACACAAAACATACTGCACTGATCCACATTTTCCTGCAAAGTCTCCATATTAAAAATTGGCTTTGAATATTTGCTCATGGCAGTGTATTGAATACAAATGATTAATTGAGAGGAAATTACCAAGTCATCCTTTTTGTGTTTGGCAAACAATTTCTACAATAATAGTTTTGGAAAAGGTTTCTTTTGGAGTATTATTGGTTTATTTTCATAAGTAGACACTCAAAGGCAAAGTATTTGGAATAATTACCATAAATACATATTGGCTATGTGGAAGTTGATTTCTTCAAAACATTGCATGGTTATGTATGATATTAAGATCAAGTTATGCTGCCTCCATGCTCCAAATTGCTGTTCTCAGATTCTACCAGAGCCATTCTTCCATGATTTTCAGCTCCAAAAATCTTCAAACTCTCGTTGATTTTTTGAGCAGAGCCCCCAAAATTTTGGCTCATGCTGAAAAAAGCCATTTCAGCTTCTTCCCCTGCCAGCCCCCTCCCTTAAAAATCACTTTCTTCCCATTGGCCAGCTGGAGAAAGCCTGCCAAAGAGGTGACGGCAGCAGCATCCAGCTGTGCTCCCAAACTCTGTGAGCCTCACTTGAAACTTGAAAGGCTGTTGAAAATGTCTTGGGCAGTCAGATTGGTGCTTGGGGTTGACATATTGGGGTATGGTTGAATTTTTATTTAACAAAAAAACACCCTCTTGAACTTTCATACTTGCATTCATGGTTGATGTAAGAACTGCTTCTGAATTTGGCCTTGGTATTACCAGCTAACATGCACAGCACATGGCATTTCTGCAGTCCTCGGATGTACTTCGGCCATTTTGATGTTTAGAGTTTGGTATATATGGTGGAAACATATTTTTGTCTGTGTTAACTGCACTTTACCCCAGGCAGGTCAACATTTTTGTAACCTATTTTCTACAGTAAGGAGTGGCATATCTTAGAGCGGCACAATCTGACAATACTTTGGTCTGCAGATGGAGATAAAGTTGCACGTCGGCTGTGTCAGGTTAGACTCACAAATCGATAGTAGCAATTTGTAACCATACCCGCGCAGGCATGTGAATCTGCAGAGAGGACTGAGGGCTGCTAACGTTGGCCACAACCAGCAAACTGACATAGAATTGTACATCAAACCACATTGTTGTGCTAAATAAGAGGCTAAACTGAACACTTGAATGAACAGTTTTTGGTTCTATTCTCTTGTATGGTTTAATTACATGCTCATTCAAAATGATCAAAACTCTGGTGCACTTGGAAGCAAACCATTTTAAAGGAGAACAAGTTAAGTTCTTAAGTTCATACCAGAGGTTTTCTAATATTTACTGCACCCCAAAACGCAAAAACACAACCCAAAAAGTACCCCAAGGATTGTCTTTAGCTAACCAAATAGGCTGGGTATTAAAGCACCTTCAGTTTAGTGCACTAGCTGGTAGATTTTGGCATGTCAATACTAAGAATCTACCAGAGAAGTCAAAAATATTCTAAAATGACAGTAGTAGGCATGCTGTATTTCTCACTGGAGCACAGCAGAGAGGAGCTGAGTGTTGCTAATGCTGATGTTGGATCCCCCTGTGAGATAAATGTCCATCTTTCTGTGCTGAATAAAGTCTCTCACTACTTCAGTCAAGTAGCTGTATATGTAAGTACTTTCAGACAGCTTCAGTATCACTTAATCCTTTTTTAAAGCATTTCTGTGCTGTTCCTATGAGACGCTGCTAGGGATGTCGCAGTTACCAGTAAAATGGTACTGTAATTCCCACGGTAATCATTACCGTGTCCTATTAAAATTACAGAGTTACCGAGTTTGATCACCACACTGTGTCAATAACTTTTACAGGTTTTCAAACTTGAGACAGACAAGAGTCTAAAGTCTTGATTTTGCAAGGATGTTGAGGGGAAACTGATTGACGACAGTCACCCTGTCTAAAACATCAAAAGATAAAAATGTGCGTGATTAAAACTGCTGTAACTCATCAAGTAAATGAGCAGAGAGAGAGAAGATTCAGGGAGCCATACCTGAGTGAATTATAGGTGTTTAATCAGTATTTTCTGTCTAAATAATGTATAAAGGTTGTAAATAACAGCATTTGTATAATTCTGGAGTGTGTTCTTGCCCTTCTTTTGCCATTTATTCGCTGTATTTCATCGTAGTAGATCGTCTTTTTCTTTCGTTGTTTGTGTTTTATGGATTTAGTCAATCGTAATGAGCTGTAACATGGACACTAATGCTGTAGGCAAACAAAATGTGTGAGTGTATGTAAAATAGGTTATTTTGGTCGTCTCAAAACTTTGAACGTATTCATTTACAGTTGTTTATAAAAAGAATCCTGTTTAAAATTCAAATCATTTTTTTCTTTTCTTGTAATTACACACTGTTGAAGCATTTATACCATAATAATGACTAATACTTACCAGAATTGATTACTTTTGCTTCTCATTAAAAAGTTTGAACAAATTTACTCATAGGATATTTCTTAACATAGTTATTGACAAAAAAAACAAAAGAACTGTTAAAATTGTAATATTAAAGGGGTTAAATGATTTCAAGACTGTGTAAAAGTACTGTTTGAACATTTTGAGCACACTGCAACAATACTGTGATAATAATGATAACCGTGATAATTTTAGTCACAGTAACCGTGATATGAAATTTTCATACCGTTACATCCCTAGATGATGCTGATGCTATCATCCAATTCTATGGAGTTAATTTGATACCCTAAATTAATATTTGGGCTTATGGACATTACGACTTAGACAGAGTATTTGACTGGGATTCAGTACCTGTGTTGGTTTAAGATCTAAAGATGTAGCTCATACTGACTTGTAAATGTGGTGAACACTTTTTCTTATTCAGCTTTAACCATTTAGCTGCTCTTCCCTGGTCAACATGTGGCGGGGCCTATTGGTCAACACCGCCAGAAATGTCCCCGCTGGCTGACATGGGCCTCGCTGCAGCATGAAACCGCACTTGTTGAAAAATCGTCTCAAAACTGCTTATCATTGTTGTTTCTGCAGTGTCTTAATGAATGTGTTTTCATCAGCCCATCTTGTGTTTGTATATAGTTTGTGCATATCAATAACCGTAGAGGTCTTTGCGTTCAGAGCTTGAATTGGCGATTGTAATGGTGACATAAACACAGCCGCTCCACTCTCTCCTATTGAGTCCTCTCTCAGTGGAATTGCCTTTCCTATAATGAGATCCTCTTTGTGCGATTCTTGAGTGATGAAGAGCAGTAAATCAACACTGAGGAGGGTCTTACACCAAAAAAACCTGATATTTACTGACAGTGTTTCTGTTTCTGAGAAATGAATCCGCCTTAAGTCCATTGTAGTGTTTGAAAAGTGTCTGCATCTGGCCAATTATCCGTGGGAATAGAGAAATACACAGCCAAAACAAAAGAGTCCCCGGACTGAAAGGAGGACTGCCAAAAGCCTTTTGTTACATAGTTGGAAAGCCTCAAATTGGATTATATAACTACTTTTAATATTTTTTTAAGGTGTAAACACAGATAAAAGAGACAACAGGGAACCAAAAACTAAAGAGCCAGCACAAGTCCCTCACTGTTAAGGTTTAAACTCTTTTCTCAAGGCTGCATTGAATATTGATATTATGGGTTTTACCAAACTTGTATCACTTTAAGATATTCTGTTTAATCTTTTCAGAAATTATTTGAGTATGCTTCAGACTTTGACAGCAGATTGAAGGTCAAGGCTTGTACAGGGAGGCGATGTTGTCTGATATACATGGGGGAAGATTAGGTGAATAAAATAGAGTAATTGAGGTTATTCGATTACAACAAAAGATTTGAGTCAAATTATGTGCTTAAAATCTGGAACACTGTACGGGGCCCTGTGTTTGACTCAGATGGTCATTTCTGTTGTGCAGCGTGCTTGCTGCTTCTGCTGCTGGTCCGCCGCTGCATCGTAGAAATGAGGCACATATTGAGAAATCATGCAGAGGAGCGGGGCAGAGAGAACAGAAAGCATCCCACTTGTTGGATCCCAAGTTGAAAAGAAAAGAAAAATAGTGCAGTGTGTCTATTGTTAAACAGAGTTAGCTTAGCATAACAGCATGTTGTTGATGCTGCAGGTGCCCTTCAGGAATAAATGCCCAGTTTATGCATCAGGACTGGGCACAACAACAGAAGGGTAATGATGCAGAAGAAATGTGAACAGTAATTGAGATTAAGTCTAGTAAATAGCTAATTTTGATTTTGGCTCCTTGTAAAGACTGATTCAGATGGTAAATCAATGTGGTGGCTACTTGACTATTTTTCATGTGCAGATGTACTTTTCACATCCAGCACTTACCGCAGTAAAGGAAGAAACATGACAAAAAGAGAAAACTATGAGTAACAACATGACAATACTAATACTACTACTACTAATAATGATGATAACAGAAATAATAATAATGTTAAACCAAAAAATGCTGAAAAAACAAGATATGAACAAAAGAAAAATAAAGTAAGATCAATGTAAGCAAAACAGTGTTAAAAGTTGAAAAATATTTACACACTGCACATAAGTAAATATCAGTATCATTTGATTAGTTGTATAGTTTTAACTGGTTTAGTGCTCACTGCAGAGATAGTTCTCGTAACTTAAAGGACCTGTTGATCCATTTTGGTTTAGGAATAGGGTTTTTTTATTTTGGGACCCTTTTTATGCAGTAAAACATTAAAAAAGGAAATAATTAATTGTTCATTTAAGAGACCTGGCTTATTTTCATTTTGTATGTTACTGATGCTTTTCAATTAGGCCAGAGTGATTCAGCGTGTACAATGGATGTCTTGCCCGATTAATCAATGAACAAAATAATGAATAGAATGCTCGATACAATAAGAATCTATAGCTGCAGCCCTAGTATTAAAGCATTGCAGCCACCACAGTGTAAGCCATTGACGAAATGGTGCATTGGCGTGTTGTTTTTTGAGTCTGCAAACCCATCAACAATCATGATGGAGAATAGTTTGTCATTGTGGCTGTTAATATTATGCTTCCCTCTTCCACGGGCTTCTCATCGGCTGTAAACCAGAACAGTTGTCATGTGCATCATTGACATCTGCTTGAGTAGACCATCATTATAAAGCCATGATATGCACATTAAAAACAAGTCTAATTTTCTGTCCTTCAGTATCTTCCTTTTGTGGGACTATCTATGGCCATGATAGAGACAAGGTTATGTTTAAAGCCTCCGCCATCTTGTTTATTTGGACTACCAATGGGTGTGGTTGGCATGGACATCTTTTCCACCACAACCATCTTGACTTTTTGAGCTTATTAGGCCATGGTAGCGAGAAATTTGTCCTTCTTGCCATCAACAAGGCATTTTTTTGAACTGGCCATTCGCATCTTGCATTTTTTGGACCATCACTTTGGACAAAATTTGGTTGGTGGGTCGTCACTATTTACTGTTTCAAGCTGGTCAGACACGAAGTTTGGATTAGTTTGGCATTTCATGAGGCTTTCTAAGGCCCATAAGCAATAACAAGGGGTCTGGTTTGTCTTTTTCTGTGCATTACAGTGTTGCTTTGTCGAGACAATCAGTCACCATCGAAGGGAAATTTCAGCCTTTTTTGTTTTTTGTCTTTTTTTGTGTGTGGATGGAACCGTTGAAGACCATGCAAACATCAGGTTTGTCTTTTAGCTATCGTTATCTTGCTTTTATTGGGACTGTATCACCTGGTTGTCATGCTGCCTTACATAATATAACTTTAAAATGACTACTATTGTCCAATTAAAACTGGTGGTTAATACCCAAAACCCTTTTAAGAAAATGTTGACAGAGATCTTAGAGCAACATTTAGGCAGTTTTTGCTACAGTGTTTCATATAATAGAGTTTTTTCCACTAAGGAGAAGAACTTATTTTTAATGCACTTACAGCAGTCTTAACTTTTGAAACACTACCAACACAGAGTGAAGGGGTAGCAATGCATGGCAGTATTCAGAAGAGAGTATGCAGTGTTCTTTCAGCCCTTTGTTTTTTAGGCTCAGCACAGATAAAAAAGTCGAGAGATCCGTATGCATCCTGGCAAAACTTTCTTATGAAAGCATGATGTAGCGTCTTTGTTGTTTAATAGAGCAAAGTTTCCTCTGGTAGTCTCTCCATGCGAACAAATGAGCCTAAACTTTACTTGTTTGTCTGAGTGTGACCGCGGCTGATGAAATCTTCCCAACAGTGACACAGAAAGAAGCAAAAAAAACATTGTCCCACTTTGAAGTTTGTGCTGTGCTGTTTGCCAGAGATTCAGTACGGTGTAACAATTTTCCCCCCAACACTGCAGGCTGGCCTTATTGATCCATTGTCTCAGAGTGTTGCAAACAATTTTGCTTCTCTCTTTTCTCTTTTCTCTTTGTTCCTCCTCCTTCCAAGAACGAGAATTTGTTAGCTTTATGAATACTGATCACAGCTGCTCCTTCAACCCGAGGTGTTGTTGTGAAATCCCAAGAAAAGAATAAAGAAGTGTCATTTCAAAACCTCAATTATAACTCAACCCAGGACGGAGTCAGAGGGAAAAACGTATGAAGGACTCTGTTCGCTCTAGTTCCAGAGGAGTTGAGATGGGTGAAATAAAAAAATAACAGATCACAGTGATTTTTGAATCCTTTTAGCCTGTATTAATTTTAAAAAAGAGCACAAAGAAGACTAATTAACTCTGTAATTTGAAAACACACACTAATTCTGAACTTCATGCCTTCCACACATCTCAAACGCAGTTGGGACGGGGCAAGAGAAAACAGAAATACGTGGAAGATTCAACAGGTAAACAAGCCACCTTAAACAGGTGATAGCATCATGTCTGTGCACAAAAGGGAAACTACTGAAAGGCTCAGGCAGTCACAATCAGCATAACACAAGGTTCTCAAAGTCTGCAAAGTCAATTTTTTTTTTAGCATTCCACAGATTTTCCCGGTCTTTTCTTGCCTCTGTTCCAACAAATTTTGCTGGACGATAATTGTCCAAAAATTTGTTGCAGATAAGCAATATTATTGTCAGTATTATTTTGATTTTTTTTCATTTTTTCATTGATGTGATTAAAATATTTGTCAGAATAAAGTGAGCACACCTTATCAAAAGCAATAAACTTTAATTTCTTAAGAGTATTTAACTATAATTGGAAGGTCAAGATCGTTTAAATAAATTAAATTAAACAAACAATATAATACATTTACCAAACAACAAAAAGAGAAAAAAAACAATGCAAATGAAATGGACTCTTTTAGGAGAAACTGCATGTAAATAAGAATAATTTATACTAATCAAAACAATAAAAAATAGGGTGTCTCTGTAAAGACAAAACTAAACTCCAATGATAACACACACAAAAATAAAAACAATAAATAAAAGGGAGTTTATACAGTTCAGTTTGACATGCAGCCCCGCCTCCCCCCCAAAGGTTGCATGAGTGACAAATGCTCACTCCGCTACAAGTCCACTATAGAACCAATGCACCCTGGTGTTAAGAAACATGGACAGAGTGAGCAATCTTCTCATCCAGCCTGTTTGGTAGAAAGAGAAGGAAAACAAATGCACGTGTCAGTCTATCGAGGCTGGCAAACTTACCGAGGACGTTTTTATTTATCGTTTGGTTAATAGATTTATTGATTATCATAATAGGCCGAGTGTTTATATTATCAGGTTCACATTTAATGCTGCCCATTTAAATTATTAAGTCTGGCTATCTATCCATGTATCTGCCCCTCTTTATTATTCTTACTGTGCGGCGCTCCTGTGTTGCCCTGTTTTTAGCACATCCCTCACATAACAGCTTCCTTGTACAACCCGAGATAACAGGAAGCAAAAAGCCAAAAATCCCTCCAGTATCCTTGGGTGCACTGCCACCTTCCCAAACAAAACCATTTATTATATAGAGTGCAAGCAGTGTTTGCTATGATGGAGCACGATGGGGCTCCAGGTGACGCATGGCCCAAGCTCTGGCGCATCTTGTGTCACTCCACGGTTGTTTAATGGGAGCCTTTCTCCCCGTTATAGATTTCCACGGCGTGACTGTGAAGCCTCAGCACCTGCAGCTTCTTTGTGTGAGTGTGTGAGCAGAGGATATGAGCTGATCCAACACTCATAGGTCATTCTGCTGTGAAATCTGACGCTATATGTGTATAAATCAAATCTGATTCCTGCAAAGAGCTGCTAAAGTGGAAAATGAGTTATAAGGGCGATGGATTGTGTGTTTGTGGGTGCATTTATTTCAGGGTTTTGCTTACTCTTTCAAATCTGCCGTTTTGGGTTCTGCCCCCTTTCTAGCTCAAGGCTCTGAGTGTTTGAGTGAAGATGCAACGCCCGTATCCAGCTGCATCAGCAAGACTTTATGCAAATCACATGGAAGCGTGCGGGAACATTGCAGGTTTTTCCGAGAATCCTCAAGTCCCCATATCCCAGCCTTGAGATCTTGAGATAATAGCAGAAATTTTAATTTAATGTTCAACCATGCGTCTCGTGTCCCCCCTTGATGACAAGAAAATCAGATAAGTGGAGGAGAAAATTCAAGCGTGGAATCAAAATCAGGACCTCCCAGCTCGGCCCGTGATTATGGTCCAATCATAACCGCTCTTGGCGGGATCCCCACTTCAGCAAGCGATCATGAGAAGGCCTGATAGTCCATCAGCGGCGCAGAGGGAGGGAGATGCACTCCAGTGTTGCCCGCGCTCAACATGCTCAGCCATCTGCGGGCGCCTCGGAGCTGCAGAGCCCCCCCACCGTTCTTTTGGAATAAGTTGTAGGGAAAGCTGTGAGGAATAGCAACTGAAAAATAAGTGCCAAGTGAGGTCAGCAGAACGCTTACCGCTGAGCTGGATACAAAATGTGATCGTCTGAATACATAAAATCAGCACTTGTCTTCTTGCTGATTTCTGCGGCCCAAAGTGAGAATCAGTTAGCATTTCAGGATCCCAGGGTAATCCTGCAAGCAGCAAGTGATTGTTTGATATCATGTCATAAAATAGGAGTTGCAAGCTGCAGATTCGCATGAAGCCTCACAAAGCAGTATGACATGTTAGTAGCACGAGGAATCTGCCGCTCCCACCTCTACAGGAGCTGTACGTCGCTTTAAATTACACCCCTGCCTTGCTCTTGACACCTATCTTGTTATGCTATTTCACCCGCTGCTGTTTGCAGGAGACACCGTCTGCATGCCATGATATCCAACCTTCACCTCCTGGAGCTCACATCAAAACTCCCTCGACTCATGAGGGGAATCCATCAAATTGGAAGTTTGAATCTGACAGGGCTGAAAGCAGAAAAAAGGGTCGGTGTTTTCCTTGAGAGAAAATCTGATTCTGCTCTCTCATGAGCCCAGGACACGGGAGTTGACTCGCCACCGTGCAGTCGAGTGTGTCTGCGTCTAAACAAACAAACATTTGCCCGTTCTAAGCAAATGAGAGTCACGCGAAATGGCCCCAGCGTCATTTTGTGAAGCAGAGAGAGTGGCTATTGTTTGCCATGCAGGGCCACTGATGTTATCGCAGCTAATCTACTGACTGGGTTATTGTGCCGGGAGCTGCTAGAAGAGACAGCTCTGCTCTGTGTGAACCTCAGGGGGGGCAGCTAAAGGGCTCAGGGTTTGTAATAGTGTGCATACTGTACGTGTTCATGGAAGATAACAGTGTGATGACCTTGTTAGCATCATGAGGTCTCTGACGGTGTTAAACTCCGGGCCTGTGGCATTAAGTGACAATGGCTTGCATTATAGCACAGTTTGATAACAGTAGAGTGATCATTTACTTGTGTGCTGCTTGTTTTTCTGTGAATATTCATCTTAAAGAAATACTTTAAAGTACAAATTTGTCATTATTTATAAACTGGAACAACTACCAGAGTTGTTGACAAAACTTTCTGCTGTTTCTCTAATTTATTACAGAGCAAAGCTGTGATTTCAACCTTTCAGAGGAAGGAAAGATTGTAAAATATTATAGTTATTTATCTCCTTTATTTGTCCTTATAAAGTGCCTGTTCATTTCTTGTTTTGATTATGAGCATCTCTTTAAACCTCAGTTGTTTAGTGATGCACAACAAAAATGATTCCTTCAGTTTCATGCACCTAAATGTCAAATTTCAAACATTTTCAATCACTGAAATGATGATTTCTGACAAATGTTCTGCTCTTTAACAGGTATCAACCTGGGCTGCTAAGATGCTAACAGCTAATGAACATCATTCTATAAAGGTCATTGTGATATGATATTCAAATTCTCTTTCAAAGGTATTTATTAGGCCTGTCACGATAACAAATTATTGCTGATAAACGATGTAATTGTCATTATTATTTTGATTTTTAAAATTTTTTTCATTAACGGAATTCTAATATATGTCATAATAAAGTGAGTACATCATATCAAAAGCAATAAACTTTAATTTCTTAAGAGTATTTAACTGTACCTGGAAGGTCAAGATCTTTTAAATTAAATAAATTAAACAAACAATATAATAAATTTAACACACAAAAAAGAGAAAAAAAGATGGACCCTCTTTCAGGAAAAACTGCATGTAAATAAAAATCATCATACTTATCAAAAACAATAAAAAAAATAGACCCTGTCTCTGTAAAAAAAAAAAAAACGAAACTTCAATAAAAACACACACAACAATAAAAATTAAATAAAAGGGAGTTTATACAGTTCAGGAACTGTTTGTGACATGTACGTTCTCCCAGTCAATTGGTACTGTCTGTCAAACGTTCATAACACTGCTGGCTTTTCAACCGTTTTGTAGGGCTGCATTTCTTTTGCGGTGTATCAAACGACACTGTTTGTGAGTGCGCACCATTTTGCGCTTTTATTTTTATGTCCCTTGCAGACCAAACGCCTAAGTTAGCGCTGACAGTTGAAGGCTTCCCTGCACCTTCCCTACTTCGTCACCACCGCTTTCAAACAAACGCGACATATCGGCTCGTCGGTGTTCATGGGCTCACATCTTGTTCATTCTGTTTAAAACCAAAATATTCCCGCATTTGGGTTGTGGCAGCTGGCTTAGGAACTGTAGCTTTCGTGCCATCTTTCATATCAGTGTTTGTTTCCTGTTATTCCTCAGGACGCTCACTTCAGCTCTCTGTGTGTGTACCCGCAAGCGGCCCCGCCTCCCCCCGCAAGGATTGCATGAGTGACAGATGCTCACTCTGCAACAAATACGTTAAATCCGCTATAGAACCGATGCACCCCGGTGTTAAGAAAGATGAACAGAGTGAGCCATCTTCTTATTCAGGCTGTTTGGTAGAATGAGAGGAGGGAAACAAACATGCATGCACGTGTCAGTTTATGGAGGCTGGCAAACTTACCGAGGACGTTTTCATTTATCGTTTGGTTAATTGATTTATTGATTATCATGATAGGCCGAGTGTTTATATTATCAGGTTCACATTTAATGCTGCCCATTTAAATTAATATAGATTCTTTTAAAGGTCTTAAGGTTCCTCCTGGTTTGGATCAAATTGGCGCCCTCTGTGGACAAGGCAGTATGATTTACAGCTCTGCTTATTTGGCCTTGGTTAGTGTTCCTATAAAACAGAGAATCCCATCAGTCTTTAAATACCAAATGGATCATTCATCAAGAGTCTGCTGAACATAAACAAAGGCTGTTGACGCAGTGCTAAGTGCTCTTAATCACTCCATGTGACATCAAACCTCAGTGGCAGCAAGCTGTAAGCATTCATTACGATACTGCAATAATCAATCTTGTTGGCTTTTGTTGGCCATAAAGAGGCATCAGTATTCATTTTGTTCCACTTTACCACCCTGTTAAAACTCCACAGTGGAGCTGTGAGGTCTGGTCTTCATGCTGAGCCCTCTTCACCTTTTCCTGTTATTGAAGAAACCCTTTGGTAAAACTAATTTGATTGTTTCCTTCTATCAGTTTAGGCTGTTCACTTTTTACTGAAGGGAGGGTTGGATGCGATGTCTGAGCTTCTGTTAGCATCTGTGCTACAAGGAAACTGACATTTAATTTTCCATCATAGATGTTAAAGTTAAAGCTGCTGTAAGGACTTTGACGATCAAACCTACTTAATGCTGATACCTGTTATGACCCAGCAGAAGCAAAAATCATTGTAATCAGAGTAAACATTCATTATTTATGTTATTTAAATGCATGTCAGCTATGAGAAGGTCTTACGTTAGGTTCCAATATAAGACAATTTGAATCAATAATGACATTTTCAGGGGGACAGAAAGCATATATTATATATTAAGTGCAGGGGTGGGCAACTTCCCAAGAGGGCCACAGTAATTTTATCCTTGACACCAAAGGGCCAAAATGTTGAAATTTAAAAAATAACCTCCTGATTACCACAAGTTATAGCCTTATTTTCATGGGATTATTGTTTTTTCTGACATTTCTATTGTTCATTTTGTCCCATTTTTTTGATTAATGTGCATGTTTTGTGTTTTGAATTGAGTATAGGGCCATGCTGAGGGGGCTGTATGTGGCCCCAGGCCACCAGTTGCCAATTACAAACTAACTAAAGAAGCGTGTTTGTGTTCACAGATGGTGCCAAAATTAACATAGCCTAGAAGTTCCTTACTGGAGTTTTAATTTAATTTTGCATGGAAATACATCAACTCTAATTTCTGTGAATGATCTTTAAGTTCATAGGACAGAACATGTATTCATATTTAAGCAGAAAAATTTGAAATAAGAATATAGACCATCTTTATTTTAAGGGAAAGCTGTTTGAGGGCAACATGCTGCTGCTGCTTTAATCTCAATGTGGCACTCAATTCAGTTTCTGACATCACAAAATTATGAATGTAATGATAATATCAGAAAGTCAGTAAAACTTTAGAAAAAAAGGATTTCTACCATCATTTATGATCATGTTAACTGATATTAAAACCTTTCATTGTGAGGCTCCACTAATTAAAAATGAAATAATATTGTTAAAATTAAATGTGCCAAAAGTTGGTGAATCTCTGTTCAGTGCATTAAAAAGCAATTAAATTAATTAAATAAAGCACTTACATATGCAGATCAATTAAGGAATACATATGTCACTGTCTCGTCACCAGAATTGCTACTTTAAAAGTTAAAAAAATAATCTGCTGCTGAATGAATAAAGGTTGTATTCCCTGATTGAAAATGATTTTTTGTACTTTTAATGAGTTTAAACATAATAAAAACTGTTCATCATCATGGAGGAGGACCTGTAGCACTGCTTACTGTCTAAAGAAGAAAATCACAAAAAAGAGAGATGATAAGTTTTGCTTGAAATGAAAAGAAATGTTGATGTAAATAATCCTGATAACAGCCATGATTAATTTTTTTAGTTTTCAAGTCTTGATTACAGCTCCCTGATTGGGAATACACAAACAAATTCCAACCTAAATGTGTCTGATTGATATTTAATTAACTGAGAAGCATTTTTGTGATCAGTTAACCAATTAACATTTTTTATTCTGCAGGGTTTTCATGAGGTTTCATTTTTCAGACTTCCTGCAGTCTCCTGATCATGTTCTCAGAAGCTTGAGCATTTTTGCTGTCTCAGTCAGAAAGGATATTTCAGCCATGACCGTCAGTCTGTCTGTTTTATGATCATGTAATGGACAAGCTGCCCACATTATCAAATTTCCAACGGCCGCTCCCGTCCTCATGCTACATTACACAAGCACGGGAACGAGTGCTGATTTATTTGTGCATTCACTTACCGCCTCCTCTCCACATTGCAACCGTTCAGTCCATCTCCGAGTTCGCTTCCTCGCACAGTCGTGTAAGGAAGATGTAAACAATAAATGAGGCAGGCGAGGAAAAATCAATAGTGAGCGTGTAAAAGTCGAGGAGCGAGGCACATTAATGAATTCTCTGCTGCTCATTAAAATCACCTTTGGGTTGATCCGGCCGACTCTACTGCTGCAAATCCTCACGGAGGTCATTATTATGATAATCTGCATCTTTGTTCACCTATCCCTGAAATCAGTGAAAAATAAACTCAAGGAGGGCTCTGTGTATGGGTGAAATATATGAAGTCTGCACTATGATACTGTATGAATGCTTGAACAGCTTAATTTGCAGCAGCTCTGTGATGGGTTTGTGTCAGATTGTTTACGCCGTTTTTTTAATGTGTATTAAAAGTGTCTGATGGCTCTATTGAAGACTCGGAGTGTGCGTGTGTACAAGCCCATGCGCGCACATAGACCAGCACGAACAAATGATTTATGGGCTGTTTTTAATCAGCCGCTAGAAAATGTTATTAGACAGCCTTCTCGAGCTCCCTCCGCCTGCAAATGAGCCGGCCTCCGCTGCACCCTGGGATAGCCTCCTGTAATTAGTTCTGGGAACTCACCTGTTACTGAGGAAGACGGAGGGAAGGTGGGAGGACCGAGAGGGTAACAAGCAGGCAGATAAACAAACGGTACGGCGAAGGGAGAGGGAGGCTGAGGGTGAGGAAAAGGACCAAAGAGGGAGAGTATGGGGGGGGGGCATGGTTGTAAAAAGGCGGAGGAGAGAAGAAGAAGCTGACCTGAAAACAACACCTCCCGGTTAGCTGTTCTTCTAACAAGCCAGCCACAGCTGAGCGGACCTTTCCAGCATAAATTAGTTTGAGTGATGCCGGGAGAGAAACACCGTGCACCATCTATTTTTGAAAACTGTGAGAAAACTTTCTCTCAGGTGGAATTATTCAGAGTTACATAACCCAAGAAAGCAACTTTATTTCCTTTTATTAAGACAAAATCACATGCAGTTATGTGGAGAAAAGTCCTCTTTTGGTGCATGCTTGCACAATTTTTTAAATCTTCGAAGCCTAATAGACCTAGAGTATTCTTCACATGTTGTTGATCATGAGAATGCCCTCAGGTTTGTGGTGTTTTTAAGGTCTGAATTTACATAAGAATCTCAATCAGTAGAGAAAAGGAAAAAAAAATTCTGTTAATTCTTCTCACTGTAATTTGGAAAAGGTATAAGCCTCAAGAATTGTGTTCCCATAGGAGTTATTATTTCATCACTGGAGAGGATTTTGTGCCAATATTGGCTCCTAAACTACAGTCCAAACCTGTCTTGTTTACCTCCAATGGGTTAAAAAGTTTAATAATTAATTCTTCCACAGCTGATACTACGCCTGTCACGATAATCAATAAATCGATTAACCGCGCGATAAATAAAAACGTCCTCGATAAGTTTGCCAGCCTCGATAAATTGACGCGCGCATACTTGTTTGTTTTCCACCTCTCTCTCTACCAAACAGGCTGGATGAGAAGATGGGTCACTCTGTTCATCTTTCTCAACGCCTGGGTGCGTTGGTTTATAGCAGGTTTAGCGGATTTATAGTAGAGCGTGCATCTGTCAGTGATTCAATCTTTTGGGGAGGGTGGGAAGGGGGGTCCAAAAAGTCCCTCTCTGCAAAGGCTGAATGCTGCATCAGGCTGTAACCTTGTTTACTTCTGGTAGAAAAATGTTCATTTCAAAAGAAGACCTTCTGGGGTTATAGGCTTTTGTAGGCAACCCAAATTTCCTTGTTGCGCTTTGACCTTTGCTTTTGCATTTATATATCTGGATGTATTTCCAGCAGCTGGTTATGATCCTGGAAATGTTGTTGGATGATGGTAAAATGCACAGAATACGACACATGAAGCTCTTCGAGCTGTATCAGACTTAATGTTTTCCTTTCAAAGAAACATGTTTTTCCAGCGCTGAACTCTACATGCCTCTAGTCTCGGCTTCCTGATGAATGACTGTAGCTGCCGGCCACGGACTCTACTGAGCACCAGCTTGACAGCCAATCACACCAGATGCTTGTCACTCCCAGCTATGCTCTCACATAATCCCAAACACACGTACACGGAGAAAAATACAAAAACTTAAGCTGTCAGCACAATCCCGAACTTGTAATTTAAATCTGCTCATATGCAAACACACACGGTGCATTTTTCTGCTGTTTCTGACAGGCCAGTAAAAACATTATGAAATATTCAGTAAGCCTCACTGTGCTTTAGATTCTACCTGTCTCAGCTTTTCTTGTTAGTTTGTTTGTACCAAAGAGGAGCGATGCGGCCTGTGTGCATGTTGGCATCACTTCTGTTGAGACGTTCTCTACCTTATGGATATATTCAGTGTAAACATGTTTCTGTGTGTAGCACCAAGTGAGCGAATGTGTGTTTGATGCTTGCACTCTTGTTTGTGCTATCTTTCAATTCATGCTGTCACGGCTGTGTGTAATTGGGTCTGAGCCAGCTAAACCTTTTGTCTGTGCGTTGCCTTGTGCTTACATCAACCTTGTTTCTCCTCTCAATAACATCCTTGTGTAGCCAAAGTTATAGCCAGACCTTCAGCATTTCTATTTTCAGGCCAAGAGCAAGAACTTTTTTTTTTTTTTTTATTCCATTTTATCAAAAGGCGGATTCAGGTACCAGTGACCTTTTTCCAATTTCTGGAATTATCATAATTACAGGCTGTTACAAAGTGAGCTGATACTGCTGACAGGTCTTCTCTTGTGCTCTAATCAAAGGCGCTGCATGATCTGTCACCGGTTCAGAAACGAATTGGCTGAGAGACAATTTTCCAGGAAAAGTAAAAATGTACCAGTCCTCATTTTAGCTGCAGGTAGATATATAAAGACCCCAGACAAAGACCTTTTTCAAGCTCTTTACATCAAGCTTAAAACACCTATAGCCTTTCATTAGCCACAGAGTACGACCAAACCTAGAATAGGCTTTTTTTAAACATCCAGTGTTGCCTCTCATGACCACATGTACATATTTTAGCATGTCTCAAAGCCAGTTTTCACTCTTAATACATATATTATCACGTTAACATGAGAACTTTAATTCCTCTTTAATTCCAAATAAAGCTTAAACCTCTTTAAAAATATTAAAAATGACCATGTAAACACCTACTTTCAAGTGAAAATGATAATAAAAACTTAATTCTGAAGCAAGTGGCTGGTTTATTCTGATTTTATATCCAAATGAAATAATTCCTTTATCATTATACGTTTATTACACTTTTAATTAACTCCGGTTGTTCTGCGCATGCTCGTTCCCTTGTCCTGCAGCAATGAGACACAGGATGCTGACGGGAACAGGAGGACTGCCAGAAGCAAGCGTGGGACTCCACGCAAGCCAAGACAGTTTATTTACTTAGAGCCTTTGAAGATTTGGAAGTAGTGAAAGTGTGGATGGAGGTACCCAGTAAAATGTGAACATTTTTAAAGCTGTAGTATCCAAGTTAGGTTTCCCGGACAGAGACACTGGAGGCGCTGAACTGGAATTTTTCAGTAGACGTAAATACGTCACTACGTCACGTCCGCCTCCTGTCCAATCAGAACCTTTTCCAACTGCCAGGCCTTGAATAAACATGTATATGTAAATAAACATGATTTCCATGTAAACCTTTATTTGGAATTATTATTTCCATGTAAACACAGAGAAAACTTTACTTCCGAATTATTTAATTCTGAATAATTAACTCTGAATTTACAAACATCATGTAAGCATGGCCTTTATTTAATCAAATTAACCAGTTTGTTATACTAGTATCTTGTTGTGTCGACATATGTGCAGTTTGCTTGCTGTGAGTACATTTTGTGGACCACTGTAAGGGCATTGACAATAGAGGTGTGAAAAAATATCGATACAGCATTATATCGCGATATTTTGATCTCCAATACGATATTGATATTTCAAATCTTAATATCAATATTTTGTTAGTAATAAAAACTCATATTTTATCTGAGTTGGAAATAAAAAACAACTTTTGTGTATGCACAGTTTTGTTTTCATACAGTCTATTCAGTTCAGACAGTGACAAGTGAAATATGTGATTTCATTTTTACTTACCGTTTTGCTGTCAGTAACTCAAAGCACTTTGTTCCTCATGTGTTTAATTACAGTTTGAGCGGCACTGCAGGTTAGGATGCTTTCAATACATCATTCAAGGGAAAACAAGAATTATTTCTTTGCAATATTAGCTTAAGTGACTTGATGCACTCTTTGTTTTCAAGTTAAATATATTTATGTAACACTACATTAAAAATATTTCAAAGACAATAAAATGGAAAATTTGTTTCCAGTCAAATACATTTGACTTGATTTGAACTTTCAGTTTTGAGTAATATTGTGTGATTTTCGTATCTCTTGTTATTTTTGGTTAACTGTAGAATATCGCAATATAACACAATATTGATATATTGTGATTTTATTGTATCGTGACCCAGGTATCATGTATCGTTTCTTGCCAATACCCACCCCTAATTGACAGTGTATTTAAGAGCAAGGAATGCTCTATGTGGACTTTTTGGATATTTAAGATCAAATTATTTTTTCAGATTCCTGGCTGTTCAAAATGCGTATCTTGAAAACTAAAAGTTATTAAGATGTTTTCCCATGTCTGAGCCTTAAATATTACAACTTGACAAGGCAGTGCGAATGAGGCTGTATTTTTTGTTTTCTGTAATCGTCTTAAAACACAGAATGAAGCTTGATTAGCATTTGTGATTTTGCTGAAGACAAAGAGTACTGCCACATGAACCTTTGGCATTCCCCAGGGCTCTGTTCTCATCTCTACTCTCTTTAAATTCATGGAAACCACTGCAACAGTGTTGACTTCAGCAGGTAACTGACCTCAACGGCTGCTTAGGGTCCTACAGGGTTCTTTTCTTGGCCCCCTCCAATTTATGTAAATCTGGTTTTACCACAGTCTTTTCACTCATTAATAGCGACAGTATGCAACGAATGTTAACTGGTAAATCTGCCTTGTAGAAGTTTATACGTCAAATGCCAGGAAGCTGTGAAGAGTCAAAAAGAAATGAGTATTTTGGGCCCCAAAAGGCTGTTTTTTGGCCCATTGAAAACAAACAGTTTAGATATTGCTGCATCTATATTCTTAACCTTCAGGCTTCGATAAAGCTCTCTGAAAAGACTCTTCACCGTTTTATGTTCCATCCCGTTCAGCTTCCTGTGTTTTTGAAAATGACACCTCTCACCCTCACCCGTCAGCGCAGAAGCTCTTTTGCACCGTCATATTCTCATGATAACTCCTTGGCAGTTCTGTTTCCTCCCACTTGAGTCCAAACTTTCCTCTATCTGACTCAGACAGATGCCATTGGGGAGTCTGTCTGATGATTAACAGAGCGTATCACCATTGTAGCCTCGCCGCATAGATGAGGGAGCCACTCCACTGCTTCTGGAGAGGGCTCCTGATAAATGAGTATGGTAATAGTCTTTATATAGAAGCAGAATGGACATTTATTTATTTATTACTTTTATATAGGGAATAAGAAGTCTGATGACATTATTTCATATAAAGATTTTCCTTCCAAGGCTTAAAGAAATATCCTTAAGTATAGATTTGGTAACATGAAAAACAGAGACGTGGAAGACTGATGACGATCTGAGTCTAGTTTTCCCATCTCAAAACGTATAATTAGAAACACTTCAACAATTATTTTGCCAGTTTAATCCTGGAGTGTGACTCACATGCAGTCTAGAGTTGAGCTTTCCTCCAAACACTAAGTGCCTTAATGTCAGTGATCGGGCCATTCTGAGTGTTATAACTTAACACTCAGATTTGTCATTTGGATCTTTAATTTATGATTATTATAATTCATTTTATTCTTATGAAGTTATAATGTCATGATCTGTCAGTTTGTTCAATTTTAAAAGTGCGAAGAATAGTTATACAGCCATAGATTGACTTTAAGCTCCTTTGTGGAGTGTTTGATTAGTTGAGGAGTGAGAAAAGAAAGTCAAACATCAGGTGTTTTGAACTGAGATAACTCGTCCAGATAAATGTTGAAATAATAAAAGAGATAAAAATGATAGTATGAACAGACTCAGACTGAGGCAACTAGAGCAACAACTCGACTATCCCTAATTGATCCAAATCTAAATATCAAAAATGTAGCAAGAGGGAGGAAGTTCGATCTTAAAAGTGGTGTTAGAGGGCATTTGGTGTGATAAGAGCTTCAACAGAAAAGACAGTTTTCCATGGATGCACCTGAGTGTTGTCTCTGAAAGCATTTAGGACAAAACTAATTCAAGATTCAAGATTTCTTTATTGTCATTCAACTTTATACCAGCAGTACACAGTGAACGAAATTCCGTTACATATGGCTCACGATGCTTAAAACAAGTTAAAGATATTTACATAATACGCAGAGACTTTTTTATATACAATGAGGTAGTTATGATGTCGAGGTCTGAGGACTGACCTCTTGTGCAGAGTAGCAGCAGGTATTTCAAAATGAGGTGTGCAATCGCAGTTTAGTGCAGGGGACCCTGTACATCAAGACAAAATATATATTTACATATGTATACTTATTCCAAACTCACGTGCATACTCACATGTACACAGTTCCGCACACATACCCACAGATAACACTACACCCAATAGCATACATGTACAGGCTATATATATATATATATATATATATATATATATATATATATATATATATATATATATATATATATATATATATATATATATATATATATATATATATGTATATATATATATATATATATATATATATATATATATATATATATGTATATATATATATGTGTGTGTGTATATATATATATATATATATATATATATATATATATATATATACACATATATATTGAAATCCTATAAGGAACCTCAAAATTAAACAATGTGCCTATGTTTAACATATAAAACATGTAAAACCCTAAAAGAAAAAAAGGACAATTAAAGCTAAAGAAACCCCCTGAAAAGGTTGTAATTTAAAAAGTGCAGTTTTTATAAAAATGTGCAATAAATATGAACATAAAAGGTAATGAACAACAATTTCAACATTATCTCTTAAAGTGCAACAATTCAAACAAATGTTATCTAACTACAATGTCTGTAATCTGAGTGAATAATACAGCTGATTTAGAACAGATTTTTGTTCAGACATCTTCAAGCTTTTATCTCCTTTTTTCTTTCCACCATGGCTTCATGCTTCATAACCAAACAGGAGATCCCATCATGCACTGCGCTAAATGTGTTAAGATTGGCTCGTCGGGTGTGTGCCAAAGTCTCTCTGCCCACACAGACGATCTGACGATCTTTCTGCCTTATGACGATATTAAATTGTTATAATCCTTAACGATTTTATATCGTCATATCGCACACCCCTAATATATATATATATATATGTATATGTATATATATATATACACATTCACATACACGCACAGACATGCCAGCACATCTGTGTACCAGTGTACAGCACTCAAACAGTTAAACATCTATCATTCTATATACATATGTAGCTATATGTAAATGCACTCACTTACATTTTCGTTATTAACATACTAATAGCCTTCTAGGATGGAAGAAAAAAAATGATAGCAGGAGTCATTGTAAATAGTTTCACCAGCTTCTTTGCAAAGAACACTGTTGCTTTCTCAGCTTGGCAACTTGCCATGTGAGAGTATGTTTAATTACAAACTGTTTAGCCCTCTAATAAATCTTAACATGGGATAAGTTATTTAAACCAAACAGGCTGTAAATCCTCATTTGTAGCTTTAAAGCATGCCTTTTTTTATAGGCCCTCATGAGGATTACTTGGCTTTTGGAGCCAACTTCAAGTGGACACTCAAGTAGTTGCAGTTTTGTGTTTGCACTAAATCATCGGCTTCATTTTTCAGTACCAGACGTTGGCATTTTTGGAGCAACAGCTCCAGAGGTGATACAATCTAGTCACTGGCACCCTAATGCTTATGCTAATTCCTCCTTTGTTGAATCCCTCTAAAGTGGGTAAAAAAACTTCACATTCTGTTTTAATTGGTATTTTAAGAGCCAGACTACTTTCTTGGGCAGGGACCAGTCGTTTCCTGTAATCTCATTAGTCCTTGCCAGGAAATAATTTGGCAAACACTTGTGTCTAAGTAAACCAAGAGCAATAATGAGGAGTTTGGCTTTGAGTTTCACAAGTTAGAAAATTAACCAGATTTTGTTTTGCTCCTGGAGCATCGGTGCAGCGTGTTTACAGCCCAGCCACCATGACAAGGCGACATGGCTGGGTGGAGGTGATTGATGTAGCTTGAAACCTTTGGGGGATGCAGAGATTATTCACTTAGTCAAACAGGAATATTGACACGACTTTTTTTGGACTCACTGTGCATGTTAACAGCTTCATTAAACGAGTGTTCGACCAGAGCTATAGGCGATGATTCAATGGCTGAGTTTGTGTGAGGTTGATTCAGATAACACTCATACATGTAAAATTCCAGTGTCATGTGAAAAACAATCATAACGTGTCCCTGTTACATCAAGAAACATCCCTTGAGATCTCATTGAGTGAGCGTGTCCTGTTAAAAATGATCCGTGCAGACGTCCAACTCCCACTGTGCTTTGAAAACCAGTTCTTAGTCACTCAGGCTCACTGGTCAGTAAAGGTGGAGGAAAAAAACGTCGAGGCCACACTTTTCACAGCATCCAGCTCTAAATACGCAGGACGATCACACCTCACTGCACTCTTTCACTTTACTGAGGAGTTATCTTCTTTAAAAGTATATTTTATATCAGTTTGTACTTGAAGGACTGATCATTTATTCTTAGTTGGCTTTAACTTTACAAAACACTGGCTTGTCAAGAGTGAAGAGCTTTTTTTTTTGTTGTTTTTACAAAAGAGTACATTTATCTTACTAAAAGTGAGACAGCTATGCACAGAAGACCAGTTGACATTTTGAGTCATATGCATAATAGCTTTCAAGCCCTGAGTCAGTCTGGAGAAATGTTCAACTTCATGCCTGCGCAAGATTTCATGCAGAGAGTTCTCATTTTTCAGCCTCAAGAACTGGCCCACCTGTTGTCAAGGCCACCTATAAGGGGGTAAAGGGTCCACAGTCTCAGACTGGATCCAAGTAAAATTTAAGAAATGATTCATATTTCCATGTTTTTAGTATTATATAGATGTATGTACTCACCACAACTTGTCAAAACCATAAGATGTGTTTTTTTTAAATTGCTGTGTTTCATAATGGAGGCCCCTTCATTAAACATGGTACAAGTCTTTTTTTCTTATTTTGTGATTGACCTTGTTGCTGGTCTTATTGCAGCTAGCGACTTGTTGCTGCAACTTTTTTACCTGTTTTAGATTATGGGTTGATACTGCCTAGGGGTGTCCCGATACAACTATTTCACCTTCGATACGATACCGATATTGCAGCATTGAGTATTGGCCGATACCAATATCAATCCGATACGATATCAGCAGGAATCATATGTATACTTTGATTTCCTATTTTGTAGTATGGACCGTAAGAAAAGGCTTGATCAGGTGAGATTACTCAAACAGAGAACAGTAGTCAGCAATAGTAGGTATGAGAAAAACTGACCTATTTGTTATTAACCAATAGGTTAAATGAAGTTTAACCTTAATCATAGAATATACTACAATTAAAATAAAATGAATAAAGAATAATAATTAGAAGACCCTGAAAAGTAACCTCAATTAATCAAATAAAAACAAAAACATTTCACCAATTGCAAAATAACCACTGTGTTTAACTTTAACACCAGCATATTCTACAACTGAATTAAATAAAAATAAATATATTAGAATGGACTGCTTGTATCGGAGTGCTGATATCGGAGATTTTGGATGCAGGCCGATATAATCTGATATTTGTGTTTTTTGACCGATATCCGATATCAATATCAGATCGGGACATCCCTAATACTGCCCACCATGCATCCTTGAGGTTCATTACCAACTCTAAAAATCTGATTCATCACTATGAGTTGTGCACTTGTGTTGGATGGCCCGCTTTGGTGACCTGCAGGGCAATACACTGGTACACTTTCAATAATAAGGCAGTTCTTGGTCTGCTTCCCCTCTATTTATGTGTTTTTATTATGCAAAAAACTACCGGACAGTATTCCTTGCGTTCACAGGACCTTATCATGCTCTCTGTCCCAAACGCACAAACTGAAATTAGGAAAAGGGCTTTTGGGTACTCTGCACCATCAGACTGGCATGTTTTGCAGAATGACTTAAAGCTCAAGGAGCTGGTGTCCTTAAATGTTTTTAAATCTAAAATGAAAGACATGGAGGCAGATTCTATCCAATGCCGATGTTTTAGCTAGGCTGTGGATATGGCTCATAGATGTCTCAGTTTTAATCCATAATGATGCGCTTGTCTCTTTTGTGTCTGTCTGCAACTTTGTGTTTTTGCTGCCTGTCTTGGCCAGGTCTCCTATGAAAAGGAGGTTTTTCAAGCTCAGTGGGACCAACCTGGTTAAATAAAGGTTAAATAAAATAAACAAATAAATAAGTGATATCATTATTATCATTAGCATCTGTGCACGGATAGATAGATAGATAGACAGATAGATAGATAGATAGATGGATAGATAGATGGATAGATAGATAGATAGATGGATAGATGGATAGATGGATAGATAGATAGATAGATAGATAGATAGATAGATAGATAGATAGATAGATAGATAGATAGATAGATAGATACAAACTTTATTAATCCCTTGGGAAGGTTCCCTCAGGAAATTCGGATCCAGCAGCAGGTCACACCATAGTACAGAGAAAAAATGTGCAGATAGGATAGAAATCATAAAGATAGAAACACAGGTTATATAAAAACACAGGTTATATACAGCAAAATACAAATAATAATTAGACTAGACTGTACAATCTGGCAGTGGGGATTTCCAGCATAAGTTAGATACTGTGCAAATTATTCAACTGTACTCAGCAGCAGTTGGAATGTCCAGCATAAATAAACTGCAAAAAAAAAAAAGTTACCTTTACAGCAGAAGTTAGAATGCCCGGTAAAAAATAAAATTAGAGTTTAGATAATTAACAATACAATCAGATACAATCAGATTACATGAGGGGCCCGTTTCCAGGGGCCCATTTACCTCTGTTGTCGTCCTTTTGCCCTCAGTGCTGCTCTTATGTTCAACTAAAGGACGTTTTCAGGATAAATGCTTGCTCTGTAAGGATTTATTGTGCCCATGATGATATTACTTTACCAATTTGATTCAATAGATATGTGATTAATATCCCAATTAATGCTTGAGATTAGAGGCAGTAAGTGAAGTTAAAGTAACTAACACGTCTTGTCAAACACCCACTGTTGTGTAAAGCTGTTTCACATGGTCCAGTGGTTGAGTCAGTCACCTTTTAAGTAGAAAGATGGGGGTTTGATCCCCTATAGTGGCAGCTGTATGTTGATGTGTTCTTGTGCAAGACACTTTATCCCTGCTTTCTTCAGCTGCAGGTCAGCGGCATTCAAATGTGTGTGAGTGTGTATTGAATCTCAAACTAATGGACTCTTGACATCCCAACCTCTGCTATCAGTCTCTGAATGACAAACTGAAATTGGGAAAAGGGCTTTTGGGTACTCTGCACCATCAGACTGGCATGTTTTGCAGAATGACTTAAAGCTCAAGGAGCTGGTGTCCTTAAATGTTTTTAAATCTAAAATTAAAGACATGGAGGCAGATTCTATCCAATGCCGATGTTTTAGCTAGGCTGTGGATATGGCTCATAGATGTCTCAGTTTTAATCCATAATGATGTGCTTGTCTCTTTTGTGTCTGTCTGCAACTTTGTGTTTTTGCTGCCTGTCTTGGCCAGGTCTCCTATGAAAAGGAGGTTTTTCAATCTCAATGGGACCAACCTGGTTAAATAAAGGTTAAGTAAAATAAACAAATAAATAAATGATATCATTATCTTTAGCATCTGTGCACGGATAGATAGTTAGATAGATAGATAGATAGATAGATAGATAGATAGATAGATAGATAGATAGATAGAAACTTTATTAATCCCTTGGGAAGGTTCCCTCAGGAAATTCAGATCCAGCAGCAGGTCACACCATAGTACAGAGAAAAAATGTGCAGATAGGAGAGAAATCATAAAGAAAGAAACACAGGTTATATACAGCAAAATACAAATAATAATTAGACTAGACTGTACAATCTGGCAGTGGGGATTTCCAGCATAAGTTAGATACTGTGCAAATTATACAACTGCACTCAGCAGCAGTTGGAATGTCCAGCATAAATAAACTGCAAAAAAAAAAAAGTTACCTTTACAGCATAAGTTAGAATGCCCGTTAAAAAATAAAATTAGAGTTTAGATAATTAACAATACAATCAGATACAATCAGATTACATGAGGGGCCTGTTTCCAGGGGCCCATCTACCTCTGTTGTTGTCCTTTTGCCCTCAGTGCTGCTCTTATGTTCAACTAAAGGACGTTTTCAGGATAAATGCTTGCTCTGTAAGGATTTATTGTGCCCATGATGATATTAGTCTACTAATTTGATTCAATAAATATGTGATTAATATCCCAATTAATGCTTGAGATTAGAGGCAGTAAGTGAAGTTAAAGTAACTAACACGTCTTGTCAAACACCCACTGTTGTGTAAAGCTGTTTCACATGGTCCAGTGGTTGAGTCAGTCACCTTTTAAGTAGAAAGATGGGGGTTTGATCCCCTATAGTGGCAGCTGTATGTTGATGTGTTTTTGTGCAAGACACTTTATCCCTGCTTTCTTCAGCTGCAGGTCAGCGGCATTCAAATGTGTGTGAGTGTGTATTGAATCTCAAACTAATGGACTCTTGACATCCCAACCTCTGCTATCAGTCTCTGAATGTGAATGAATGGGTAGGTGCGACCTGTGGCCCAAAAGCATTTGAAGTAGTGGAAGAGTAAAAGTGCTATTCAAGCTCACGCCCATACACTGCTTTTGTATTATGGTGCCTTTTCAAAAAGTGTCTGTATAAAAGCTGGGAAGTCTTTTTGAGATAACTCTAGTATTAAAGCAATAAAACAATAGCTAGTCTTACTGATCGATGAGAAGACACAACATGTGATCTTGACATTCCTTCGTTGGCATATATTGTCCTTTTCACAGCTTAAATGAGCAGGTTGTGATGCTTTTGTAACAGATTATTCCGCAATAAAAGGAAAACGCTGCATTTTTATCTCTATTTTTCTATTTCCTTGTCATTTCTGTGGCAGGCATTTAATTGCACAGCATCTAATGAGAACCATTTTTCATACACGGCTTATTCCTCGGCTTGTTGGCATGTAGCTGTGGGGGGACCAGCAGGGGGTTCTCACCATGAGTAAATCACTAAAGCTTGTGTGACGTACATGTTTTGCCTCAGTTCGGGGGATTACGTGGGCCTCTGCAGACCGAGAAAACATCTGAAACCATTTCAAAACCTAAAAATTAAACAATGTGCCGCTTTATAAATGGGGCAGATTTTCTTAATTCCTTAAAAGTTTCCATTTCTGAATGCACCGTGAATCATCGGGGTTACCTTTTGCTTATGTTTACCTGGAGTGCACCAGTGGGTAACTGTGCCAGCATGAGGGAGCAGCAGAACCGTGTGATGGGATTACTCTGATCTACTATAAAAATGGTAACTCTGATCATTTCTGCTTCTGTAAATATAGTCCAAAGCACATAAGAAGTTAAAAAATAATAACAGAGGGATTAGAGATTGTAAGGTAGCAGCGGGAGGGCTGGCAACACATTAAATAACACTGGAGGCTGTTTTAAATGACAGAAAAAAGACAATTTATCCATTTTTGAAGATGTTTAGTAGAGATCACCCATAGTTACTGCATTATCTTCTTTGTATTTTGTAAAAAACATTTTATAAATCCAGAAAATGGTTCATCTCAGGACCTCAAACTACATAATGTTGTGTCCTGTTTTTCTCTTTCTGCATCCCACCTAACAGATTGATTACAAGCCTGTCTCCAAAGCGCCTTCACCGTCCATTAGTCGTTGTGATGCCACGTCCGTGACCCCCCCTCCGCCCCCTCCTCAAAGACAGAGTGATGGCCCGAACACGGTGCCTCCATCCCGAACACATGTCGAGTAGCGTTCATTAGTCCCGCCGTTCTGCGAGGTTCATAAATCACCTCCATCTGGAACTCTCAGCGCTGCAAAACAACACGCTCGCTGAACAACTCCTCTTGCCTCCTTCGCCGTGCTCGTGGCAAACAGCCAATCAGATAGCAGGTCCCACAGTGGACTCCACAACAGTCGGCCTTTATTATAACTTCCTCCTGTGATGGATGGAGTAACACTTGGGCATTATAGTGTCCAACTACTTCCTATAGCAGGGTTGTTTTGTATTATAGCTGTAATAAAGTTAAGTTATGTTGTAGCTCCAATACAAGAAATGAACAAAATGAAATAGAGATGTTGTGCTGGCATAATAAGGCCGAATACAAACCCCAAAAGTTTGAAATGGACAACAATGGAAACGCCAAAGCATTTATTTGTGTTAGGGACAATTCAAAGGCTGCTGCTTCCAGATGTAATCTTCAAATGCAAAAAAGAATATACTCAAATTTGGATTTTGGCATCAAAACAGGAAGTGTTATCACAGATGCTTTGACCTTGTGTCAATTCTGGCTTTGGGCTCCTTTTCTGCATGTTATTCTCCAGTCTCTGTTGGCCTAGTATCTACTGTTTGATCAACCAAGGGGCTAAAAAGTTGAATCAGAAAGTCTAGTGTCTTATCTCTTAACTTAAGAAAGAGTTATTTACACAAACCTTTCTGTTTGTTTCTGGATTGCTTCTTTATTCTAAAATAATCAGTGGTGATTAGGGATGTATACTATGGACAGGTACTTTCATGTACTGGTCCCTAATTGGGTCAAAGAATCTGGAAAAACGGTACTGTTATCGGTACTTAAACGTCTCTTCAACTTGTCACGTAGTTATGACACTACCACCGTCGACAGGTGATGACGCAGCTGGCTCAAGCATGTCGGTGAGGGCTAAGCGCTCGAAGGTTTGGGCTCACTTTAGCAAAGTTAATGAAAACTTGGCCCGTGCAATCTTTGTCAGAGAGAGGTTGCGTTAAAGGGGGGAAATACTAGCAACATCACCAAACACTTGGAGCGTGCGCATAGTATAAAGCTAAAGGAGTGCGGGCTGTTTGATTGCTATAGCAACAAGAGTAGAGTTAGCAGCCCGGCTCACACGAAAGACTGCATCACCGACAGAGACTCTATTATCCGCCCCTTCTGAAAAACCCTGCCAAAAACAACACAGCCACACAGGTTTAAACTCTTGACGAAGCGCCGCTGCACTCGGCTGTATAACTTTAATAAAAAGCCGACGGCACAGCTCTCCTCAGATAATTCGGAGCTGTTAATGTTCTCTCGGAGTGTAAACTCTTTGTTCACTGAGGTCAAGAGAGCCTGGATGTGACTGACGGTCAAGCTGCGCTCACAGCACCCTCTGTTGGATGAAATGGTCCACTGCTTCAGGCGCCCTGATGTGCTGCTACACTCAATATTTTACATTAGAATATTTATTTACTATTCGGTTATGGATATTTATCCCCATATTCGAACGGTTATACGACTATCTAATATAAAGTGAGAGCCCAAGTAGTAGGGATGGGCATTTTATCCGATGCGCAATCATTGCATCGTTGCGAGGGTCTATGGTAGATTGCATTGGTTGGAGTGGCTGGCAACACATTAAATAACACTGGAGGCTGTTTTTAAATGACAGAAAAAAGACAATTTATCCATTTTTGAAGATGTTTAGTAGAGATCACCCATAGTTACTGCATTATCTTATATATATTTTTTTTTATTTAAAATTATTATTTTCAGTGTGCTGAAAGTGCTGTTTTTTTCAAACTGCTGTTTATATGTTTAGTCTAAATTGTTAATGACAGCTTTGAAGGCTGAGCTCCACTACTGTTAGGCCTATGTCCCTGTTTGTGAAATAGGCCTACTTGTTTATGTTGACAAACACACCTCCTGACTGCTTAAGTAGCCTACTGTAAGTGGTCTGAAGTGGTCTCGAAGGAACAATAAAGTTGAGTTGAATTTGCACAGATTTGCGTCGTTATTGCATCGTGATTGCATCCTGATTGCATCGTGGTAGGAAGATAAATCGTATCATCCTGAATTGGAAGATGCTTCATGTGAATGGTTAGTGTATCGTACCGTAGCCTACATATCGAGATGCATATCGTATCGTCCTGGGGATGGAGATTTCCATCCCTACCAAGTAGTCATCATTACAGCATCGATTTTAGCACCACAAGATATATGGGTCTGTCTGTACATGCGGTATGGATGTACGGCGGCATGAAGGGGTTTTGCCATCTCCTTAGCTTTCTTTTTGCCTCTGAGAAACATTTGTAATGCATTACTTCTATTCTGTTGAAGATTTATTATTACCTTGTGGTAATAAAAAAAGGTTGAATCTTTCAATATCTTGTAAAGTCTTTATTTTTTACACAAAATTACGTGTTGTAGTATTGATAAGAGTATCGATACCGATAAGGAGTATCGGTATCTGCATCGGTATCGATAAAATCACAACAATATACATCCCTAGTGGTGATAACATTATATTAAGGGAATCGTGGACATTTCAAAACAAGATTTATCCAATGCATGTTTAAAAAAAAGAGTTGAACAACTTGAATGAGGTTTTGTTCACAGGCAAAACAAGACTAATTAAGAACACTGAATTCTTCTGATTTCTTTATTCCAGCGCACACAGTTGCAGACACTTTTGACGCTCAATTCACTGGCCTCTGAATTGACCCTAAGCCATTCTTTGCACTTTTTGTTTTAACATGATCTCCAGAGCTTTCAGGGCTATCTTATACAAATCTCACATCTCATTGTGTGCAGTAAAGAGGCCCTTGAAACCCTTATGAGCTAACACTGAAGACAAAATCCCTTCTTGATCCTCAGCAGTAAAAAAATACATTGCATCACGTCTGAAACACAAAAGACTTGAAACTCAGGCCCTATATAAATTCAGAGATGTGGCCTGTGCTGGCAAACATCCCCCTGAAGAGTCACTGTAGCAGAGCAGCTGGCAAAGCAATATCTGTGAGAAATGTTTGCACATATGTATTCCAGTGAGAGCCTGAACCAACAGCCTGTGCAGCCCTGCCATCCTGAGTGGACTCAAAGAACACTTGGTTGCACTTTTGGAGGCCGTTTAGCTTAAAGCAGGCGGTGACACATCCACGGATTTACTCACAAAGTTTTACAGGAGTTAATTTGTGTTCGGATGTCGCTCAGAGGCTTCAATTAGAACCGTGTCCCTGCGATTCACGTGTGATGTTTGTATGCATATCCAACCCGACACCTGTAGCTCACGTTGAGGATGAAATCTGCTTGACTCTTGTGTTTGTAATGTGTTTTTTTTCATAGATGGGCTTATCATTTAGCAAGCAGAGAGCAGCGAACTGACAGTTAGCGTGCACGCTGTTACTCACACTGACAGACGTGGGCTGGGTGTGATTTATCCTCGATACATCTATCTGCATTGACATTTTCTCGCTCAATGTAAACAAGAAAGAGACATCAAATAGAGGACAGAATGAGAAAGATGTTACTATCAGGATTATGCAGATTCGAGCGATGCAACAGAAACTCTTATTTATTTTTCCATGCTCCATCTGGTTGTTGTTTACTCCTTGAAAATGTGACTTCTTGCATAATTTTGTTTAAATTATTCTGAAAAACGGTATGACAGGCGGGCATTCATTGTTTTTTTGCATCTGAATGCTACAACTGCCATCTTTTACTGTCACCACTGTTTTTAATAGTAGAACAAAATGAACCAAATGTCACGTGACAGCGGATATGATGCAGGATCACATTCTAATTGAGGCCTTTTCCATACCTGACTGGTTTAATTTCATTTGAAGTAGGGCTGGGCAATTAATGTAACGTTGTAGAGTCTCTGGGCCTGTCACGATAGCAAATTTTGCTGGACAATAATTGTCCAAAAAATGATTGCCGATATTATTGTCAGTATAAATAAATGGTATAATAAAGTGAGTACACCGTATCAAATCAGTAAACTTAAATTTCTTAAGAGTATTTAACCGTAATGGGAAGGTCAAGAGTTTTAAAATAAAATAAATTCAACAAGCAATATAATAAATGAAAATGAAGTGGACTCTTTTTAGAAAAAACTGAATGTAAATGAAATTATTATACGTATCACAAACAATAAAAAATAGACCCCATCTCTATAAAGAAAAACAGAACTCCAATAAAAACAGTAAATAAAATGAAGTTTATACAATTACGGAATTGTTTTTGACATGTACTTTCTCCCAGTTCACGAGCTCACGCCTTGTTCATTCTGTTAAGAACCCAAATATTCCCACACTGGGGCTGTGGCAGCCGGCTTAGGAACCATCGCTTTTGTGCCATCATTCAAATTAGTGTTTGTTTCCTCGTTAATCTTCATGACGCTCACTTGCAGCTGTGTGTGTGTAAGCGCGAGTGGCCCCGCCTCCCCCTCCAAAGATTGAATGACTGACAGAGGGCTCACTCCACTCATTCTGCTATAGAACCAGTGCGCCCAGGTGTTAAGACACACGCACAGAGTGAACCCTCTTCTCATCCCGCCTGCTGGTAGGGAAACAAACGTGTATGTACGTGTCAATTTATCGAGGCCCTCAAACTTATCGAGAACGTTTTTATTTAGCGTGCGGTAATTGATTTATTGATTATCGTGACAGGCCTAAATGTCACCCTTCACAAAAATTAAACAGCTAATTAAGACAAAAGCTGCATAGTGTCTATGTGGAAATTATTTGAAAGTGAGCAGGGCATGGATGTTTTTTTACAGCCTGGTTCAACCAATGGCTTTGGAAGATTTTTACTTAATTCAATAGTTCCCACTGTATTTTTTGTATTGCACCCATTTTATATTATTTGAGCAGATATTATTTTGCGACCTTAAGCTTTTGTCGGCATGTCCATGTATCGAGGCTGATGTCCTTGAAGCCATGTCCAGCCCCACCACCCATGATGACCTCAAAGTTTCCTGAAATGCATTTGGGTTATCGGACAAACAAATGCCAATGTCCGTACCTAAGCTTCATTTCTGCTGCAGACTTTAGAGGTTAATCTCACTGAAACTTTGGGAAAGAAAGAAGCAGCACCAAGACACAGAGAGACATTTTCAGCCATGAGCAAATCCCCGCGCCCCGCCACCCCGCTCTCAGGGGAAATCAGCAACGGGGGAGAGAGCAGTGATGTTGTTTTCTTTTCACTCAAGTACTGCGAGACCCCCTTCCTCCATCCACCTGCGCCCACCTCCTCCTCCTCCTCCTCCTCCGCCTCACAATGATAATCTGCCCATCTGCTCTAATCAAACTTTCTCCTTCACCATCTCGTCTCTTTCCTTTCTATTGTCTCTGCTTTCCTCCATTCCCTCAATCTGGTCCTCATCTTCTTCTCCATCGTCCTCATTACTCCCCCTCTGATTCTTTCTCTGTGCCTTTGTGTTTGCTGAGAGAACTCCAACGGGCGATTATCGATCGGCTTAATCGTAGGCGTTAAAATGCAATTCCACCTGTCGTCTTTGCTTCATAGGTCCGCGGGCCATTCGATAACGTTTAGACCCTACGGATGCAGATGTGCCCACGCTGGGCGTCGATAATGAAGGGAAGCAGCGCCTCTAATGTTCCCCCATGCACTTTTTTTTTTGTCTTTGCCACCTTTCAGAAATCAAATCTTATCTCTCTTGTCTTTCCGATTTTCTTTCTTCCTTTGCCTTATTTACCCATCTGAGTCAGAATATCCCTGCCTGATCCCCCTGTCTCTTTTCATCCTCGCTCCCTTTTTCAGCTACCTACAAATATTCCATGTCTCATCCTGGCTGAAGGGAGTGTTTTGAGCAGGAGTATTGATATTCAAATAATTCTCCTCAGGGGAGATGAGGCAGGCCATTGTCTCCCATCTTTCATGTGTGAACTTTAATTCCCATTTCCTCCACATGAAATAAATCCCTCACCGGGCGCTGGGAAATCTCGTCCTGGAGAAACGCTTCTGTAGCGATCAGCAACTTTTTTTTTTTGTATCCTTGAGCAAGACATTTAATCCCCAGATTTGCTCAGTGTTCAACAAGATTAAGTGTGTTTTGGTTGCTCACAGGTACAAAAAGATGTTCTTTCTGGCTTGTGGAGCTGACCAGCAGCAGCCATGATCTCCTGAAACAGTAGATCATCCACAGTCGTGATTTCCCGGCTGATCTTGCTTCAGATTTTTTGGTAGATCCCCTCCAACATGTCCTCTTTTCACCTCCTTTTGCTGTTTCCATTCTTCATTCGTCAACACATGTGCTGCATTCACACATGTGTTGCACGAATAGCCAAGGTAACATTGCGTCAGGAGCAAGTTGAGTGGGTGTGCGACCTTCAGGGCTTCATTGTATTGTTATCATTTTTATCTTATCTTCATTCACTGTAAGTGAACATTTATATTATTTGAACTGGGCTGCTCTTGCTGTTGATCTGTCTTGTATTCAGTCTCGGCTGATCATCTCCTTTCCAGATAAACATTGAGTATCCAGACACAAAGGGAAAGAGCTTCAGTGTGAATGTTAACAGTACTTTGGGTACAAATGTAATGGATCAACAAGTGCACTCCCACCTCTATAACCCAACACAGAGTTGGTTTTAAAGCGCTGAAAAGCTGTTTTTGAACTGAATACAAAGATAAGTGCAGTCAGACAAAGAGTCAGACCTGTGACTGATACCAAAACCATTTAAGAGAGAATATTCATGCATAAATTCGCACTATTAGGCTTGAGCAGGATTTTAAAATATGCCATTGTGAATGTTTTCTCAAAGAGCTGGAGATTCTTTTTCGATAAAGTTTTGTTGAACATTTCACTTCAAGGTCAACACAGGCTAGTTCAGACTGTCGTTTTATAGCCTTGATTTTCCACTGCATGTGCTTCAGAAAGTGACGGGAGTCTTGAAAATAATGTCTAATAATCCATGGGTCTTGTTTTGTTTCAGGCTTGATGATCCACTTTATTCAATTTGACGTAGAATTAGGGATGGGTACCTTTCACATTTGAACTGATATCATACCGATGCCCGGTACCTGGGTATCGGTACTCAACGGTGTTGATGGTGTTTATGGGGTAATAAATATTTATTTGTTTAATATTAAGATCTCAAATTTTTTCAGTGTAAATTCATTTCTCAATATATAAAATTTGACAGATATATATCAAAACACAATCAACTGTTTGTATTGTAACATCGTAGTTGTTCCAAAAATGTCTTCAACATGAAAACCAGTAACTTAAATGAACCACAACTTAATAAATTAACTGCAGCCCTCACTTTAACTTTAGGGCAGTTTAGCAATGGGTCCGACAGAGCTGTAAATAAAAAAAGCATTTACATTAATGTTACAAAGTACGAGGAACCAACCTGATAATGATAACTGATGCACATTAAAATGCCAAGCTAATACCATCTTAAACACGAGGCTTATTTACCTGGACCAGGTATCCTCCTTGTCGCATTTGCTGCCATCACCAAATGTTAAAGCCATTTCTTTTCCTGTGTTTCTGGCTGCAGATGACTAGTCGCCATTGGACACAGGCATGCTAACAGTGCCAAATGAATCCTTTGTGGTCGTAGATCTGAGGCTATCAAAAATTGTGCACTCTTCAGCTTTAAGGAAAATTTTGTGCGTCACCAGGTGCTTCCTCATATTTGAAGTATTTCAACACACTTGGCGCCACAAATATTGCAGCGAGTATAATCTCCATCACATTTAATAAAGTAGAGCCATACTTTTGAGCAATTTCTCTCAGCCATGCTTGCTTTGTTGACTGAGCCCGTGGCTGCTGACGTCATTACGCTCTTGCCTCGCTGCGTTCAAGTCCGGTATGGAAATTCACCTACTCTACCCAATAGTATGCCTGCTTCTTCCACTCCCTCACAGTCACAAGGATGCGTTTAGGTACCTAAACATGGCACCTTTTGATTTTACGTGAATCGGTACTCGGTAGTACCTACAGAATTCGGTCGGTACCTCTTAAAGTACCCAATTCTGTACCCATCCCTACGTAGAATAAGATCATGATAGTGGAAACATAGCTGTAAGTTGAGGTTTTTTAATGAGTTGAGGTTGAGCAGGTAGATTAGCTTTCTCTGTTAGCATCATTGAGCTCCTCAGTTGAAAACAGTTGGTGACTGTTGCTCTGTGTGGTGGGTGTATGATAGGCATGTGTTTGCAAGAATCTGCTAAATTGATGCATAAAAATAGAGTTTTTAATCAGTGCGATTCAAGTCTAATGGCTGATTTCCTTTGACAGTGAGGCAGAGGTTTAATACAAAACAACAGGGCATGATTTCAGGAACTAAAAACTAATGAAATCTGTGTCATGCCACAGAGTATTTTATTATGCATCATGCTGCAAAATACCATAATAAATTGGTGTTTCTGTATCTTCTCACATTGCTCATGTTGAAGCACTACTGGAGCTTTTCCAGCCAAACTAGAAATACCTGGAACCTCCAGTGGGATCCAAGATACCTGAGCCAAGACTAATGTGACAGAGACACTGGTGACCACTGAATTGCTGTGAGTGAGCTGCAGTGATGCAGAAATGAAACAACTCATGACAATCATCCTACCCTGAAGAGACACTGATACGTTCTGTCTATGCTGTAATGGAAAACCGAGCGGGAAGTATCTGAACGGCAGAGTCGAGCCGAGTTAAGTAGATACCAGGAAGGGAAATACAGTTCAACATATTAATGCTGCCAGAAAGACTTCATGATAATGGTTTGTCTGTTTCCTGTTTAAATTTCCTTTGTTGATCTTTTAATGATTTTATTATTTACATCTGCTTGCTTCTACTTGGCGGATTTATTCCCCTGAAAACAACCTCACATAAAATATTCATAGCACTTCGTGGTTCTGTCTATAAAGAAGCTTTTTTCTGGGGGATTATGATGCTTAAGAAACCACCATCACAGTCAGTGAAGCTGCCTCTATATTATTTTATCAAACTAAATCACAGCCATTACAGCAAAAGCTATTTGGAAACAATGATGGATTAAGATCGTGCTTTCTGCCCTGTATCTCGTAATGAACTGTAAAACTGAGCAGAAATCTGATGAAACCATCAGTGTTGGAGCGTTTAAACCCCCAACTTTGATTTCAGGGGATTCCTGAAAAGCCTGTGTAGTGGACTCGGTTGGGGGGGGGGCGAGTGGCCGCCACATGAATGGAACGCAGGTGTGTCAGCCCACGACGAGCCTCACTTTGAGCCTGATTCACCCTGTGCGGCTCTGAGAAGGCGCTGTCTGCTCGCATCACAGCACACACAGCCTCTTGTTGTCTGGCTGCCGCTGGTGATTAGTCTGGCTCACTCAATTTCACCGCGTTTAACAACCAGTGGGTACAGTACGCCACGGCGGACTGTGCTGCCTGCTGCAGGCCATTCATGCATGGTGGGCTGGAGTGGTCTTCAGGTCAGCTGCTGGTGGGCTGCCGTGCTTCAAAGCAGTGTTACATAACTGGATTTCGTATTTAGATTATTTTAAGCTGCTTTCCCCTCTCAGAATCACATTTATATATGAAGTGTTTGTACAAATATGGCATCAAGTAGTACTCAGTTTGAACTTTGTCTGATATTCCCACACGGAGTAGTCATTCTGGCTTTGACTTTTAGCTCTGTTATTGCTAATAATGCAGAAGACATATTTTCCCTTTTACTGCCTGCACCAACCAATCATCTGCATGGTGGTTCAGATCATACTGTGTCATAACAGCTGGGTAAACAGTTCAGCATTGTGCCAAGACCTCCTTCTGGTAGCAGTGTAACCTGTTTAAATGCACAAGAGCCCTGCTTTCTTTTCTTTTTTTTAAAGATTTTGTGCCTTTATTAACAAGACATGGAGACAGCAGATATGAGAGAGAAGGGGAAGACACTACAAAACAAAAGTCCCCCACAAAAGTCATCCTTACTTTCTCAACAACATGCTTTTACTTCTTTTGTGCAACAGAGAAGCACAAAAACCTCCAAAGGGGCTGCATTAGGTGTCTAGCTCTTCTACAAAATCACTGTAATAATTATAGTTAAACATATTATGACGTAGTTGCCCAAACAGGGAAGAGTTTGCTTTGACCTATTGAGCCAACAAATTGTTGTAACAGCTTTGTTTCCAGTTAGAAAAACAATCTCATTTCCCTTCCCGTTATTTTTACTATTTAAAAATCATCCCAAGCGCCTCTTTATTCTCGAAACCTCCCCACCATGTCCATGTTTCATTTCCCTCTCTCTGCACCTCCTGGTCCCTCGTGGCAGGCAGTGAGTTGTCCTTGAACCTGGCATTTTCCTTGAAATCATTTGAACTCCTTTCACGATTCGTTACTCCCGAAGAAAAGCACTTCCACTCACTGCTCCCCATCCCAGCAGAGCAGGGAAAAAACCCTCATCATGGGAATTCTGACCGCGCTCTCATCCCTTGTCACAGCTTCGCCCCTCCTTCACACCCCTGCCGCTTCACACAGGGACGCTGCCGCTGCCACCCGGGCGAGGTTTCCTTGCTCAAGGGCACCTCTGCAGAAGATGTTCAGGGAGCGGAAAGCCTTTCTCACTCTCTTCTCCCAGCTGGTCCACGGCTGGAACAGGGCGACCTTGCAGTAACAAGCACGCGGCTGAACCCTCCAGGCCACCGTCCCTGCTGTACCGTTATTCCCAGACTGTGACGACAAGGTTCATGGGAAGGACGGGGCTCAGTTTATGTGTCTAAGAGTGTGTGAACTCTCTTAGGCCTGGATGAGTCGTTCCACCTGTCTTTGGTCTTCTCTGAGCTGGAGTAGAGGATTAAGTGAATGTTCAAGTCATCTTTGAGGAAACAGAGGCTCACAGAGTAGTTTTTCGGTTTGGATGTTAAGTACTGTTCTTATCAGGAGCCTTAAAAATCCTTAAAACCTGATTTATTATGTCAGTTTTCTTGGTAGAGTCTGTCTTTGGCCTACAAACCTACTCATTCCTACTCCTTGTATCTCTTTCTGCTTCTCCTGACCTTCTCCTTTGCTCCCATCGTAGTCGTGCTGCATAAAGATCACAGACTTACAATAAGAGAGACCGAAGTGAATTGAAATAGGCCACCTGAGCAGATGACCTTTAAGGCCACATTTTAAAGAGATTTGATTCAAGTATTTTTAGTCTGAGAAGTTCAGTAGTTCCAGGACTTTTGAATTTTCATGTTACATTCACTCTTATGTTGACTAGGAGTCATAAATATTCACAGAAACTTTATATTTTGTAATTTTAGTTATTCATTCTTGCTTTTTGTTCTGCAGATGGAAACTTTGGCTAAAAAGAATGGGCACAGGAAGGACTGTAGTCTTTGTTTTTGTTCCTGCAGTCGTGGTGATTGTTGCTCTATAACTATGAAATACACAGAATTACACTGAGCCAAAGATAAAGATGAAACTGTTTGAAGGCTGTCAGGTGGCACTTGTATATTCTCTGCAGTGTGTCCCCCATATTCTTCCCCATTTTCTGCACAGGCCTGTAGACATTCATCTATTGCTGTGCTAGCAGTGCTATTATTAGCCACACTCTGCTCATGTTGTCATAGAGTGCTACGTTAGCTACGTTAGCTAGCTTACAGTTTGTGTTTCTCCACATTTCCCTGCTCTTATTTGCTTGCCTTTTCTGCTGCGTGTTTGTTTTGGATGATTTTTGTGTCCAGTGTGAACCAGACTGTTTTTTTAGAAGTCAGTGATTAATCTATTATTTGTCAGCATTTCAGGCTCTGTGCACAATAGCAAATATCAGGCAGCTTTTACCAGATAATTAGTTCCAGTGTGATATCGCTGCTGCTCTCCTGGGAATTATTATTTATCTCAGAGTCACTAGTTTGCTTAGAAACAGTGACGGTGTGTTTACACTCGCATTAATCAATCAAGTACTGAAGGCAGAGTTATAAACTCAAACTTACCTCACACACATCAGCCAGTCAGCAAAAGTTTGAGTTTCATCCTCTAAGTTTAATCACGGCTGATATGTGCAGCTACGATGAAGTGGGGAGGCACCAGCAGGTGGTAAAGAAACAGGATATTCCTCCTCTCACCTCTGCTGCCACGTGCCGCTCCTCCCTCTGTGTTTGTTTCGTCTTAATCTTTGATTGGCCTCCCTGTTGTTTTCACCCCCCTCAGCTCCCTATCAGGGCCCCTGCAGGTCCAAGATCACACAACCTCGGCCCAGCTGGCGTCCTCGCAGCCCTGGGCCAGCTGGGAGGCAGGCTGGAGGGGGAGCTGTCCAGCTGCCAGTCCTGATCCACCCCGGCTCACAGTGGCTCTGTCCGTGGTGCTGAAACCAAGCACTCTTACATCTGGAGGCTGTCAGACAGAGGCGGCGGAGGTTGTGCTGTTATTCCTGTGTACCAACACAGATGACATGAGGAGAGCTCTTTGGTGTTTCTACCTCCTCTGGCACATGCCTCTCTGGCTGCAAAGAGGGTGAGAAAAGTTCCAGGAACAGACTGAACGACAGGGGTGCAGCATTTCAAGGAAGGCAGGTGAATCGGCGAGGAAAAATGTTCCCCGCTGCTTTTTTCTGTGACAGCGAGAGCACGTCCAATTGTGTCCTGAGCTGAGAACATGTCGCTGTGTTTGCAGAGAGAAAGAAAAATAAAGTGTTTATCTATGGGAGCCAAGCAAGAGCAGCTTTAAGAGGTGAGTCACAGCGGGGGGGCGACAGTCATATCTGATCCGTGCAGTGAAAGGTTTTAACCTCGTGACACGCTGTCAGAGAAACAGGGGGAGGGTTTCTGTACTCGAGGGATTCCTGGAGGGTTTAAGAAGCAGTTTGGTGGAATCTGCGGGTATGAGACATCTCTGGGACTTTCGAAACTTGGATAACTCTATAAAGGGACATGATCCATCCTCACAAAGTGTCTGAGCGCACTGAAACAAACAGCAATGAATCAAAATGTCTCTTTAGGAAAGCAATTTTCTCAATGCGTGCACATCATTTACAATTTATATGCCTCATGTTGTCAGGTTGTCTGTCTGGACTGTTTTTGAGATGCAGAATCTCAACGATGCTTTGAGGGATTCTCCTCAGACTGGGCAACAGTGTCATTGCTGATGTGAGGATGACCTGATCAGATTTGATCAGAAGTCAAAGACCAAGGCCACAGGGCATCATAATTATCCTCTGCTCTTAAAGAAGATATCTGAGGTGCTTTAGGTGGGCTTTACATGAGTACGAATTTGTAAGACACCGGTAAAATAAACTATCGATCTGGTGATATTGACACACGGAGACGCGTATTTGTCCATGACTCCGCATCTTTTTTGAAAACAGGTCTGCAGGTGGACATCTGCGTATTCGTCTTCATGCCGTAGTTGGTATAAACAGATGAGTCCGAGAAAGACGGTGACCTCATAACACCCCTCCCGAACAACACCAGCTACGGCAACAACAGCAAGTGCTCATGCAGAGACGCAGAATGTTACGCACGCATGAGCACTTGTTGACGTGGAATCCACCTCGGAGCAGAACCAGACGGGCAACCCGACAGGATTTTGCATGGATTTTGCATTGTCATGTAAATGCACAAACCTATGTACAATACGATGTGTAAACAGCGATACATGTTTTGATGCCGACGCCAAGACAATACGGGGCCGTCCTCGTGTGAGGAGGGCCTCAGTTTGGATGTACAATCTGACCTAAGGCTTACCGGTGAACGGGCACTTGCTTGTGAATGATATATAAAGAACTATTTAGTGTATTTATGTATAGGTTTATTCTAAAATGTCTTTCTAATGTAGTTTTCTGTCCTTTAATCCTTTGACTGTTCTTTTTTTACTCTCTGAAACACTTTAAATTGCTTTGTGCTTGAATGCTGCTCTCACTAAACTTGCCTCGCCTTTATTTCATGGATGCCAAAAGAAATAGAGCACAGATTAACCCCCCGCTGTTCGTCATCCTTCCAACAAGCAAAGTGCCACTCATCATGACTTAGATTCTCTTTGAATCTGCAGAAATCTGTTATTTTTAACCACGCTCGCTTCGACTCGTATAAAAAGACAACCACAGGCCACTTTTGTCATGTCACGATGTCGCCAGAGCGTCAGCAGAACATCACATCCTCACGCCGTCTTCAAGGAAAAGCGTCAGAGCGGTGTAATCCGCTCAGCCCTGTTTGATATGACTTGTTTTTTTTCTTCTTCCTCATCGCTCTGCCAAAATCAAAAGTCTCAGTGATTAGCATAATCGTGCAAATCTGACAAGATGTTTAATCAAGATCAAACAGAGGAGAGATTAGTGTTTTCATTCAGACGCGGGGCTTTTGCTTCATGTGAGGATGCCGAGGTAATCCATGAAAAATTGCTGCCGCACATGGAAATTCCTTAAAAATGATCATGCATCACATCCAAACAAGCAAGATTTCAGTGGAAACTCTTAAACCAGAAGCTACTTGTTCCTCCTCCAGTTTGTTTTTGGGTCGTCTGCCTGCCTGTCTTTTCTAGTGGAGTTGTGTAAACGGGATATTTGTGGAATGTGGACAGATTTTCTCCTAACTCTTGGTCATTCTTCACTTGAGAATGCTTCAAGGATTCATTGAAGTTTCAGAGTGATGGTTCCTGGTTGGGATCCAAGGCCTGAAAGGATTTCCTTCACACTCCGTGCAGACTCAGGATTAACTTGATTAGTTCTGGAGAGTAAAAGGTCAAAATAGGCTTCACGAGCAGTGTTAAGTTTGACAACACCTTTTAAGATGGTTTTATAGTCTTTTGCCTATAATATCTCTGTTTTAATCATAATTTAGTCTTCTTAAATGTTACAGTTTTAGTCAAGCTTTAGTTGATGAAATTTCACAACATTTTAGTCAACAAAACCTGCTGTAAATTCAGTCAACTAAAATATAAAGGTAAAGTGATAGCATTTTTTATGTTTCCTTGAATTTCTGAAGTCATGTTTTACGCTACGCTCACATTGCTCCAGAACGGTTGCAGTCCAGATTCGGTGCGGATTTTCCACAAGCTGCCACTCACATCAGCTCCAGATAGATGCTGCGGCTGGCTCCGGTGCCGGGTGCGGAAACGGCACTTGCGAGAGTAGAAGCTCACGTGGGCTCACGTTCTTGTCTGGACTTTGCACGAGAACAAGCCCCATATACAGGAACTACATGTAAGGAGATGCTGTGCTGCTCAATTTTGCGACCTAGTGTCACCGGGTGTGATGTTATGTTTATCGTTACTACTAGCGCGAGTGTACGATCAAAGAAGAGTCAAGTTACATTTGTTTGTACACTGATTTTCGTATCTGCATGCCACCTGACATTTCACTTCCTGTATAGCTCGTCATATTTCATTAAGCTTGACGCAGACCCCCTCCGGCGTCCGGGAAAAATAGACTTCTTGCAGATTGTTTCCGTTGTGCCGTACAGCTCCCGCAACCGGATTCAGTGTGAGCCTGGGGTTACACTCGGATCCCACCGCCATGAAACTAAGGCAGTTTTGATTGGATGTCCCTCTAGTAGCTGTCAACTTGTCTCTCCTTTCTGCATGATTAAAATGAGGTCTGACTGGATTGAGTCTCTGTCAAACATTTTTGACTTACTTTTATTTGTTAACAGAAATTAGATATCAGTTAATATAGTTTTCGCTTTCATCAGTGTACACTTATTCGTTTAGTCACTGTCTTTGTCAGGAGAAAAAGGTTCTTGATGAAAACTATGATGAATATAATTAGTCAACAAAGTGATCACTGCTGTTGATCATCTCTCGCTCCTCCAGACCAGTTTGAGAGATTATCACGAGCTTTGCACATATGCTCCCTGACTCCAGGGTTGAACTGATTAAAACTGAAACTCCAGCAGTTGTTTTTCCCCATTTACATCCTGCCCCGAGCACTTTAGCAAACCAGATCAGAGTGAAACACTTCTCCTCGACACGTCAGCTGTAGAGCTCGCAGAAGCAGCCAGGTGCTGGTTCTAGTTTCAGGGAGTGGAGTGAAGTTAAGCAAAGAGCGGACTGAAGTGGAGCTGACTTCATTAATATTAAAGTTCTTGTTTGAATGTTTAATTTTAGGGCTCAGTGGTTTCCAAGCTCGTAACTTCCAAATGAAATCTGGCAGCGGAGTCCGGCGCACAAAAGCCCGTTTTATGTTGTCCAGCGCGGCTTTACACGCAAACCATAAATGTCACAGACAAGCGCCACTCTCTCTTTAGCAATGACACACGACCCTTTTTAATCATTTTTATTTTACGAGGCTTATTTCATAGGCTCTTATCATAAAGCGGCAGAGTGATGTGCCGTCTTTATTTGGAAATGACGCCCCCCCTCCCGCCGCCTGTGTTGATAAACATGAAGGCAGATGTAAAAGTTAAAGAAACATGCGACAGACAGAAGAAGGCTCATCAATCAGTGTCAGGAGATAAGACGCTGCTTTTGGACTCAGTGCGTCTCAGTTCTCCCGTCATTGAAGTTATCTTTCTGTAATTACTCTCTTCTTTTCTCATGATGTGATGACATCCAGCAAAACCCCGCTGACGTCAACGTTTGAAACCTTTGTTGACTTTGTTTTGTGGCAGATATTAAACCAGCGAGGCGTGCGATTTTCTCCTTTTTTATGGCATCTTCGTCTCAATCTGTCTCTTTTATTGCAGATGAAGGAGCCCAAAACACACACAGAGCAAATTACCAAGTCCCCAGTTAATAAACACACCCAAAGTGAGGAGCTTTAAAGCTTCTTTTTGGGGTGGCTGTGTGCTAATATTTGCAAAACTGTGGGGGAACAGTTTGAAAAGAACAAATGTGATTTTCCGTGGCAGGTATCATTGCTTTAAATCATTTTCAGACCTTGTTTCCATCTGTTTGTTGCAATTTTTGTTTGCTAAAGTCACTCCTTGTGCTGGCTTACTTAGCTCAATATTTTTCCATCCCTCTTGGAGCTATTACCTCTAACGAACACTCTCCTGCATAGAGCAGAGAGCAGCTACAGCAAGGTGAAGTGTCGGAGTCAAACGCGCTGCTAACCTTGGCAGCCATCAAGGGCGATCGCTCACACTCAGCCGAGCCTCAACACCTGCATACGTCCATCCAAAAGAACCCCAGCACAGCAGCACCCCCACCCCTCAAGCCCTCTCCCCTCTCACATCTCCCTCTTTAACTTGTCATTAGCATATGTGAAGACAGGTATAGTTCAAGTATGCAAATGAGGCTGAGTGCATGCATATTTATCCCACTGCTGGAGCCGAGGGGAGAGCTGGACCCCCGTGTGGTGTTCAATTTTTACATTAACCCAGTGACGACTACGTGTAAACACGGACTTGTAGAGGAGGGGTGGGGGGTTTGCTGTGCCGTATGTGACTTAAGACCCCAATTACCCATTCACGTTGCGCTCCTGTTGCTCCTCATGAGAGGTTACTCATGTTTGTGTGGTTGCTGGCACAGATGAGAGGTGTTGCAGGGAAATTGCACGTCACCTGTTTGACACTGCTCCTCCTTGTTCTGTGAGAGAAATAAATGTGCAGAAAGTATCACAACGTGCAGCCCACAGCTGGTAAAAAGGGTAAACACAGAACTTTTTCTGACAAAAATGTTGCCAGCTTTTCCTCTGCTCGGTTATTTTACATATTTGGACATGCTAACAGCAGCTTAGTATCTTTTACATTCATTTGTGCATTTATCACAAAAATAAGATAAAGTAGAATATCATGAAGTTGGTATGCAGGCTGCCATTGTTGCTCCATGCACTTTTAACCCTTTGACTGGCATTGTAACCGTATGGTTGACCTTTTGCCACCTTACCACTGTAAAACTCTAAAAGTCAAACTCTGAATTGTGTCTGGATGGTGCTGCAGTGCATGAATATAATGGTTTGAAAATGAGAAAGAATCTGAAATCAATCATTGCTGCAAAGCCCCTCAGAAATCAAACAGTAAGAGCAGACGTTAGAGTAAGAAAAAAATCTTTAAACTTTTTTCCAGATCCTCTGATGATCATAATTTAGTTAAAGGAAAAACAAATGTTGATAAAAAAAATATCTATCACAACATATCTAAATTTGGTCTTTGTGGTGTTTTCATACAAAGAAAAAACAACAAAATTGTGTTGCAGAAATGAAATAAATCCATTCACGTAACCCTTAACAGATAAGCTAACCAGCAACTTGACCTGCATATCTGCTTCCTGGTTGGGTAATCTGAAAAATAAAACCTGAAATGTACTAAATGAAGAGGCAGGAAACACTTAAAAATAATCTGTTTCAAAAGTACTTCTTAGTTTGGAAGTCAAAGGGTTAAAATTGATTCCTTGCTCTTTTCCAGTTGTGTGCATCTCCTGCTCTGTCTAGAATTATTTTGACCAGGATGCATTCTGACAAATATTTTGTAGTGTATCTGCATAAGTATAATTTTTTAGAAGTTATTTTTCCTCTGTGTTCCTGGAGGCTCCATCGACTATGCAGATGTGTGTGATGTTTTATGAAGAGAGGATGCGATGACCTAGATTTTATTTTTATCAGAAACTTGATTTGATTCGATTTGGCTGCTTTGCAACAGTATTAAAAATCAGAAGTGATGGTGTACACAATTTCATGAATTCCCAGCACTTCCCCAATTAAACAAGCGGAAATAAGACGCTTTTCTCACACATTCAAAGATCAGAGAGTTATTTTTATGAGGAGGAATGTCTTCACTGCACTGTGGCTTGCAGCTCTTGCGGTTTATGTATTTTGGCTGTTCTGGTCCAGTGTATGTTACATTTCCTGGTATGAATGTTTCACGTTAAAAGCATTTAAACTATGGATGCAAGACATTGGCAGATGTGTCCCTTAACAGATTATTATAGGTGTCTGTAGATATGAACCGTTTTGTCAATATTACAGACGATACTTTACTATTGGTAGAATATGAAATGAACCAAGATGGTCTACCTTTTCATCAATGATAGGCCATTTTCACATATCAAAAGTATGAATTAATAATGAAGAAAATATCAGCACATTTCATATCAGCAGTAATCCATTGTTGCTTTATGATGAAGAGTTCGTCAGAGGACAATCAAACGTCTCCACATTAGCTAAACTACTTTCTAACAACGGTAAGAGCACACAGTAGAAATAGACTGTTCCAATCTGGCTAACCACAAAACAAATTTTATTAATTAGAATTATGTAAAAAGACGAGTACAAAGTTATTGAAGCATGGAGTTGCTCTGCAGCTTGGACTATGGCTAATGTTACTGTCCTAGCATGTCATCAGAATGCCTGATAATAAAGCCTATAGGGTCAAAATCCATGCTAGGGTCGAATGTCACATCGGTGATGGTATAAAAACAAGTTTGTCGTTCACCCTTGTGTTGAATGACTGTTAATTAAAACATGAAATAAAAGTTAACTGTCATTTGTGCTGACTTTTAACCTCATACAAATTCATTTAGCACCATCTAAATGTCTTATCCTGTGGACGATCAGTTCTCAAAGCCGTCTTCTTCTGATTAAACCAAAACAATCAAGTCAGTATTGAGAAATGTGTCCATCCTAAAGATACATGTGATACAAAGAACCAATTTGTCACATACAGTATGTTTAAAATAAACTCCACTTTTGCGTAGTTGCTAGTTCTGATTGGTTTAATTCTCTTTGCTTGCAGGTAATATTTTATTTTGTCATCCTATTAGATCATTTACCTTCTTTTTTACCTTCAGATTTGCTTGAGGCAGCAACGAAAACACAAGAAATTAGTCCAACAGATCCTGGCTTCAGATCAAGCACTGGTTGTTTCCTTTTTGCTTTTTGGCATTGTTGGTAGCATATCTGACTCTGGCACGAGGAAATTCTTCTTTAACTAGAAAAATGGCAGCCAAAAGGGCTCCATACACTGAAGTATCAGAGACTTTGAATGGCAGTGTACACTTGATTTTCCTGTTTTTGAAGCAGGAGCTATTTTGGCTCTAATAGCTACCATAGTTTCCATCCAGCCTCTTGATCGCCGCATTCTGACATAAAAGAGTTTGTGATGGAGTCAGCAGCAGTTGGACAGGAGACAGGGGAACACTTGTCATTCGGTGTGATCCAGAGGCCGCTTGTCATTTCAAAATAGAGCTTCGGACTTGAAAAAAAAAAAAGGCAACAAAATAAACTGAGCCTCAGTCTGAATCTTCGCTCTGTCGTGCCATTTATCTGCTCATCCACTGAGCGCTTCATACTCCTGCTGTCAAGTGAGGGAATCAATGGTCATTTCATGGGGACAAAAATCAATCCTCAAACCTTTAGATATGCTGAAGAGCAGGTCAGCAGTAAGTTTATGTGAGTCATAATCAATGTGGCTGTAAAGCAAGCACATCGGCACTCTAAAGACATAAGAAAGAGAAGATGGAGAGCAGGCTGAGAGGTTTTGAGTGGCTATTTGTTTTTAGAGCATGGAAAGGGTTCAGATTAGGATGAACATGCAGCACATTTTCTTTATTTTATTTAGTAAGCACTCTATTTAATGACTGTACATCAATGTGAATGATGGAATTGAAGATGTTGACTGCATTACCATCACAAGGACTAGTTAATTAAAGGTACAGAAGATGAATTAGAGCGGAAAAGAGGGAACATCATGTGACATTTTAGTAATCCAAAGCAGACTGCAAAGATTAAGAAAGCTCTTTTTATTTCTTCACATATTCCCATAGATTTGAATTTTCTATATGGGCCAATAGGGGCGCACTAGCATGCAATTTAACAGCAGGAATGGCTCTTAATTATACAGTGAGTGAACTACTTTAATTCTGCTTCTGTTGTGACAAAGGATTGACCCCGTGTGACCTTTTCTGTGGGTCCTGCTTCAGTGTAGACACACTTGTCCAAACAAAAACTCTTAATAAAGATCCAGAGAAACAGTGTGCCAGAAGATGGCTACTATGTTCATAGCTTTTTGCATCTCCTCTCCATCACGTGCCCTTCTGCAGAGATGAATTAAAAGACCTTTTAAACCAAGCGACTACATCCACCTCATAAGCACTGCATGAAGTAAATATGTCTTAAACTGTTTCATTAAATCAATTAAGTTAGTTTCCTCTTGTTTTTAGTCTGTTTTGGACATTAACCTGATCTGCTGAGGCTGCAGTCTTCAAACGATGTGTGACTGACTTAGACAAAACCCTTCAAGGCCGACACTATTCTTAGTTTCTGCCTATCAATAATTGAACTTTAAAGAAAAGCTTGCTACTGCATCACAGCATGAATAATATATAGCTGGATAATTGTTCACTGTGATGGATTACCTCCTGCTCCTCAAGCCTGCTCTGCGAGCCTCTGCAAGTTTGGTTTCATGACGATGATGCGGAATCGGGATGGGAATCAATGGCCGCCTGCGGGGACAAAAATCAATCCTCAAACCTTTAGATATGCTTTTGAAGATGGTCAGCAGTAAGTTTATGTGAGTCATAATCAATGTGGCTGTAAAGCATCGCCTGATTAGGAGCAACAAACAGAATCACAGACATGTTTAATGCGTCTGAACATCTCTGAGTGCAGTTTCCTGGCCGTCGGTGAAAGTGGCCCTGCTGGGAGCTGCAGGCCTTTTCTCCAGTTCTGCGCTGCTCTCCTGCTGCATGTGGCCTCCTGCAGACATGTGATTGAACGCTTTGCTTTGGTGGAGATTAGGCCTGCAGTGCTCTAAATACACAGCAGAAGAGCCTTTATTGTAAAGTGCACAGGGCCCTAAACTGTTAGAAGTTAGTTATCGAAGATATGGGGATGCATGATTGAGTTGTAGGTTATTTTGGTCCAAGTTGAATTAGAATTAAAACCCAGATCTTAAAGGAGCTGTTTCTTCACCTTAAGAATCCAGACAGTAATAACTTTTTAAAAAATTGCTAAGGTTTCCAATACAAATGACAAATCAGCCAATCACATTTGCAGCATCTAAATGAATTCAGGCATGAAAACACTGTCATTAGGGAAGAAGGTGATTTAAGTGACTTAAACATGACCTGATTGATAGTAGCAGTTTGATCTGAGTCCACTAGGGCTGAGTATTTCCATCAACCTCACCATGTGACACATATCCTAATACTGAGGCTATGATATCCCGATAAGCTCAAATTATGGACATTTATTAAGCCTTTTTCAGAATTCCTGAAAACTTGAATTTTGTCTTTTCATTGCAAAAATGGAAAGATTGTTCTACAACTCAAGACATTCAAATTTAGGTCCTCCAAAAGTTTAGACTTAAGTTAAAACTTGTGCTTCATTATGCAGTTTGGATTCAACCAAAAGTATATCAGCTGTCACAGAATGGTATCTGCAAGAAGTGCATGACAATAGTTTCTTGTATTGATATTTTGAGCACAGGCCTAGAATTCACTGGAATTCTCGTCTTGTTGAAGCCAGAAGTCAGAGGTACAACTGCAGGGTACAACTATGAACGCAGAATACCACACTGAGAGCCACTCCTGTCAGTGAAGAACAGTAAACTGATGCCATAGATGGTGAGAATATTTGACAGATGTTGCCTGGTTTTATGACTTTTGATCCGCCTCAACATTGAGATGGATGGATCTGCCCGATCTTGGTCCAGCAGTTCAGGCTGTTGTTGGTGGTGTAAGGATGTGGAGAATATTTTCTTGGCACATTTCTGGCTCCTCAGTGCCAACTGAGCTTTAGTTAAATACCACAGCCTAACTGATCCCTTATATCCATTACATGATTGCTATTTACGTGACATGTCGCAAAGCTCTTGTTGTCTCAAACTAGCTCAGAGCACCAGTAGAGCACCTTTGGGACACACCAATAACATCGATAAAGAGAAAAAAAATCAAGGTTTAGAGGTATGAGGAGTTTTGTTTATTGTCGGTGTCAATAACATGAATGGATGTCCCAATTCCTCAAAATGTCTTCTGACTTTACAAATGCATTAATCAAACATACGGTTTTAGGTTAAAAAAGTATAAATAGAAAAAATAAATCTTAAAGTTTAGAAATTTCTGTCCAGTCAGTGTTTTTCTGCCACATTTCAACGGTACAGGTTTCAGAGGGGTACTTTGCATCGACAAGCATCAGTTAATTGTGTCAGAATTGGCGTCTCCAAGGTGGAGGGGCATTAAAACATGCTCATTAGGAAAATAACACACACAGTCTCACACATAAAAGGACGTCTTAACCCACTAAAGAGAAATCCCAGCCTCCCGTGGCCCCCATTAACCATCCATCAGAGGAAAATCACAGGTGCTCGAATAAATCAAACCAACAAGGTTCAAACAGCCACATGCCCCCAATGGCCCCTGTGGTATTATATGTAGGATACCATCACCCCCTGAGCCCCCTTCATTTGTCTGTTACGGCCCCTCCGGTCTCTGCTGGACAAGAGGTGAAGTGTACAAGCTCTAGGAGCCAAGGTGACACAGACGAGGAGTCACGGCCTCACGTGTTCGCTCGGCCAAGGTGACTTCAAGACGCAGGGGGGGAGGCGGATAAATCAGCTGATTTTCTCCTCCACCGGCGGTCTCCTGCTCATTAGGCTTCGTTAGCCTCAGGAAAAAAGAGCGAGAGTGGGAATGATCTGAGTTGGCGTGAGTTTAAGGTGGATTGGATTTCAGAGCGTGCATTAAGGCTCGTTTGCTGCTTTTGTGAGCTTATGAAGTTCACCTTTGACTTGCCTGCAGGTGTTTGTGTTTATTAATGCAAGATTCTGAGAAAGCATCATGTTTAGTTTTATTAAAGCTTCAAAAGGGGCCATAATATGATGCCAAAGTAATGAATCTGTAGATATTTGGTTAAACGGCCTCAGGACGATATCTGCTAATTGCCAGGATTATTAACACTAATATTTGTGTTGTGTAAACATTGAGGATGTTACAAACAATTCCTTTTATTTTAATACCTGCGAGAATAATTAAATTAACTTCAATGCAGTCCAATACGGTTGACATAAATGAAAAATTAAAGCAAATTATTGAAAGTGATTGACCCCAAGGTGAGCCTGATCTGCGTCAGAGGTCAGTTTCTGTCTGTGAATTCAAGTTTGCTATGCCGATCATGTAAGTCTGCTAATATTTCCTCATGCAGCAGATTTGATCATACATCCTTTCTTTCCCAGTCTAAATTCATTCTTTCTCAGCTCTGTGTTTGTTTCCCCCCCGGAGGGAAATATCTGACTCTCTGGCTGCAAAAATGCTTCAGTGTTCCTGAGCTAAGTGAGGGTGTTCATTTGGGTTTCAGAGAAAAGCTCCTCGCTGCAGCAGAAAACAGCACAAAGAGCTGTGAGAGTAAACTAAAGGAGCGGAAGTTAAAGGGCAAGAAAGCTCACAAGAAGATGGTGAAACATTTCCTGTGAAGCTCCATTATTTCAGGACAATCTCAGAGACTCCAACAGGTCACTGTGACTTTACTCTGTTGAAGCTCAGTCTCCTCTCTTTAAGTTTAGCGTCTTGATTTGTGAGGGACTGAATATGTGTTACATCCCTTTGTTTATTCATTGCTGTTGTAAAAATACAAGCTTCTTTATTTTACATTCTCCAGGTCTGTTAGTTATAGCAGCTATTGTCACATTGCCCATCATTATGTTGGCATTCTTGGGCTTCATTTTTTGAATATCTCTTTACCTTGGTATGCATCCATCATTTCCAATGCGTTTTGCGACTTTATAACCTTTATAGCCTACCTCTGTGTTGTCATGGTGTGATGCTTCAGTTGCTCAGCTGTTGAGGGCCAAGTTAGAAAAACACAATCAAACTCAGTAAAAAGCAGCATTAGGACTGAGTAACTTGACCTGTAGGAACATAAAATGTAAATAGTCAGAATGAACCCTTAGATTTTAAGACTTAAAGGTGTAGTCAGCGATCTTCTAATCTTCTAATCTAATGCTCTATTTGTCAAAATCACTGTATTTCTCTTCTCCATCCACAAGATGTTACCACTGACAGCATGTTGAAAAAAAGGTCTGGTTTCAATACACAGCCTTGGCTCTGAATTTCAGCAGGGAAATACTGTGGCTCGGGCTGAGCCACCAAAGCAGGGTTCACCCCCCCACATCCAGGGGGCGATCATACTGATGCGCAGATCAGACAGAGGGGGGAGGGGAAGTTGGAAGGTTACGTAGTGTGTGCAGTTAGCGTAAGAGAGAGATACAGTATGTGCAGTAGCAATGGATGAAAAACAGCCCAAAAGAAAAAGGTCAGAGGAGTGAAAAGTGAAAAAGAAGGGCTATGACCATGAAAGAGCGAAGACCCGGGTCAACATTGGTGTTGCTTTCCGATGGTGGAGGGAACTCCGCGAATCAAAAGACCTGAAACGGACGCGGAAGTCGCCGTCTGTCTGCTGGATAGGTAAGCAACATTAGCTTTGTGGTGCTTCACATAACAGTAACAGCCGTCGGGCATTCATCTTATTGTCTAATCTGCCAGAATGTACTGTTGTTGTGATGTTATCAATATTGTCAGTCGAGTTGTCTGACGAGTCGGGGTTACCTTAGCTACGTTGGTCAGCTACGCAGTTTCTATGGCCGTTTCCATGACGATGCACGTCCATCAGTTTTCGGGGGTGGAGCCAGGGGTGAGGTATGAAGGGAGAGGCGGGTCAAAATTTGTTTATCAACAACCTCTCCACTCGTTTTCTCCCACATCGCTGACTACACCTTTAATGCTTTAAATTAAGACAATATATTGAATTTTTATGTTTGATGTACTAAAGTCATCAAAGACAAAAACCTACTTGCTACTTTATGATTATTTCACAGTTTTGAGGCTCTTGAGCACTAAAAACGTGGACACCTCTACACAAATGTACAGGAACGTGCAGGATTTACTTCGACTGCTGCTGACGCCGTGCTCCACCAGCTGTGTTGATCTCACATCATGTCACACATGTAAATTGGGATGTCTTTTGCCAACATGTAGAGAGCAGAGGGATTCTTAATGTTGTCTTCCTCGTGCATTTTAACTAGTTATAACCAGTATTTTTTTCCTGTAGCATCTCATCACTGCACAAACAATGACGCTCTTAATGTCATAAATAAGAGAAGTAGAGAGAGCAGGGTCGCTGCACAATCCTGCTCTTACTCATGAATTATAATCCAAAATAAATGTTGTATTTCAGTTGTCTATCTAAAATAATCTTATTAATTTTGGGCTTGAGCATTGAGCATCAGCAGTGTGTTATTCCAGCTGTGTTCAGAGACTCAATCTAATACAGATGCTGGGAAAAGAAAGTTTTAAAAACACCATCCTAGGAGGTCTCTTTTTTGTTGTCGTGCTTCCACGTTATACTATTGCTTTTTACCAGTTTAAATGAGCGACTCCAAATAGATGCTCTACTATTCACACATATAAAAATAAATGTCTTAAATGGATAAATGAAAAGATTCGGCAGAGCAGCTTTAAACATAGTTCACCATTCATGCATATAGTCAATCAAAGTGCTTTGCAAAGCTAAAAGCAAAGACTTTGAGACTTTTATAGCACTGAGAAGTATAAAATTAGAAAAATTAGGACAACAAAATGCAGAACATGATAGAATTTAGGATTAAAAGGTGAAAAGTAGGAAGAAGAATGGACTTAAACTCAATATAAAGGATAATAACAACTGAGAAGACTTGTTTTTGAAGAGTTAACAGAAGTAGAGAGGTTTGGTGAGGAGCATAGAGACCAGATTAGGAAACAACCCACCACCGCCATCAGACACTATTGTTTTATTATGAATATCTAAAATATTCAGAACATAGTTACTATTCTAAACACAACAAACTTTACTTATTATGTTCAACAAATCCACATAGGCAGGTAAATGACAAAACAATCTCTAATGCTGGTAGAAACATAAAGCTTCTTCACCCTGTTCAGTCCTGATCCTGGTAACAGTAAGAAAACCTGTCCCTGAGGACCTGGTGGTCAGGATACATCATACAGGACTAAAATATCAAATAGTTCGAGTGGTCTCAGAGACGGAAACTTGAGACACTGTCAGCATGTATCACTAGTGTACGTGTAAATCATTTATAGACGGTGGCTTTGAGCACAGTTTAACCTTCATATCTTATTCAGGAAGTGTTTCAATAACAAATTAATGATCAATACATTATGGAGAAGCTTTGAGCAAAACATTAGCAACTTCAATGATGGTGAATTCAAGTTTTGTTAAAGATTTATCAGCAAAAACTTGGTCAACGAGTTAGGAAATTCCACCAGGTTTGATTTCTTAAGCAATTTTAAGGCTCGTTCGTCCTTTTGTGCAGCCGAATGATGAAAAGGAGAAGGTCTCAGTGTGAGGTAGAAAATATGAGACTGGCTTTAGTTGTTTTGCTCCTGCAGACGGAGTTTATGGTCACCTTGTCCTGTGAAAAGAAACAAACCATAAAGGAGACAGCTGGTAGATAAATTTGACAACCAGTCGAATAAAAACCAGCAAAAACACTCTCAAAAAGCAGCTGTCCCAGAGTGCACGCCCCCCCTCCCTCTCCCTCTTCCCTGTCTTTTCGCCCCGTCATCCCGTCCCTCCGCTCACTCCCGCAGACCAGACAGGACAAGTGTGACTGATTCAGATACATGGAGTCGGGGTCGGCTCGCAAACCAGGCAGAACCTGCTGTCAAGTGTGCACACGATGGATAGGACGGCGGGGAGACATTCACCGTGAACTCCCAGTGAACCTTGCGCTCCCCCCGCTGACATTTTACACCAACACACACTTGCTCTGCGCGCTCAACCCTCCAAATAGATCACATCCCCCCTCTCACACACACTCCTCACCTTTTTCCCCAACCTGAGAGCTGTAAGAGCGCTAATAGGTTCCGCTGGTTGGCTACGTGCGCTGCATTTGACTGTCACTTAGCGCGATCGGGAGTGACAGTCACCCTGGTGGCGCCCTCGCCCCGCTGATGGAGGAGGTCAGGACGGGACAGGTGTCGGCCTGCCTTGGTCAGTCACAAACCAGCAGAGGGTGGAAATATGATACTGAAGGGATGAAAGGAAGAAGCATAATATGTCAGAAAAACAGATCTCGGAGACAAAGACACTCAGACTCATCCGTTCGTCTCAAACGACTTGGATGAGGCGCCTCAATGGCCCTGATTGTTGATGATCATTGCCAGTGATTAAATTATCGGCTGGCGTTTACGCCTCAGCTGTGCAATTTAAAGGACATCAGCAGGAACCTTCAGCACAGACGAATGCTGCTCCTGAAATGGATTCTGTGGGATTTCAAGGAGCTCTGAGGGCATTTGAAAAAAGTACAACTGCAAGTACAAAAGTAACGATGGCTCAACTCATGACAAAGCTCCCTCTGAATATGACATTTTGATGGGTCTTACACTATGTTCTTATGTACCCATCCAGATAATTAGAATCAGGTGCTCCAAACACTTCCATGGCCACAGATGTATAAAATCAAGCACCACATGCAGACTGCTTTTACAAAGATTTGTGGTAGAATAGGTTGCCCTCAGATGCAGTGGTGTAAAGCACGCTGCCATTGGACTCTAGAGTAGTGGGGACGCGTTCTCTGGAGTGACGAATCGCGCTTCTCTATCTGGCAATCTGATGGACGAGTCTGGGTTTGGCAGTTGTCAGGAGAATGATACTTGTCGGACTACATTGTGCCAAGTGTAAAGTCTGGTGGAGGGGGGATTATGGTGTGGGGTGTTTTTCAGGAGCTGGGCTTGGCCCCTTAGTTCCAGCCAAAGGAACTCTGAATGTTTCAGCACACCAAGACATTTTGGACAACTCCATGCTCCCAACTTTGTGGGAACAGTTTGGAGCTGGCCTCTTCCTCTTCCAGCATGACTGTGCACCAGAGCACAAAGCAGGTCCATAAAGACATGGATGACAGAGTCTGGTGTGAGTGAGCTTGACTGGCCTGCACAGAGTCCTGACTTCAACCCAATAGAACACCTTTGGTATGAATTAGAGCAGAGACTGAGAGCCAGACAAGTTGAAGCTGTTATAGCTGCAAAAGGTGGACCAACGTCATATTGAACCATATGGATTAGGAATGGGATGTCACTTAAGTTCATGTGTGAGTCAAGGCAGGTGAGCGAATACTTTTGGCAATGTAGTGTACAGTGGCGGTTGGCCAATAGAGGGCGCTAGGGCGCCGCCCCCCCAGTGGAGAGTGTGATATTGAATGTATTTACTTTATTTTGAAAAAATGAATATTACCAAAAATTACTTATTTAAATGTGTAATATAACATTAATATAACATAAATATATATCCATTAAGATAAAAAGTAATTAATTTTCACTAATGTAAAACAAAAGTAAGCCTACTCGTCTCTGTCTCCGTGTCTGAGGGGCGCTGGAAAATTCGCCCCTGAGACAGTGACGACTAGCCAATAAGGAACTGTTACTAGGGCAAGATAAGCACATATCAACGTGAATTTGGCTAATCAGCGTCGATGAAAATAATCTCCAAAGTATCTATTTCGCCTTATTCTTGGCTTGTGTCGGCCATGCCCGGAGTGACTAATTGGGAGGACCGACAAGCACTTAGAGAGTGCAGACCTCAGCCAGGCAGCTCATTTACATATACATTTTTAATATTATTATAATTTCTTGGTTTGGTGTTCATTCATCATGACCGCTGTCTCTGTGGGCGCTGCCTCGGCAGCTGGGAAATTTTTATCTGAGGCATAGGCTTGAAAAACATTTGCAAATAAACTGCAATTAGCTCCACCAGTCGGACGTCTAGGGCAAAACTCCAGCTAGTGGCCATGGTGCTGGGCTGCTGACAAGTATGTATAAAGCTATTGTGGTGAAAACAACAGAAGAATTATTAAAAAAAGGAAAACGCCTGAAAATGATGCAGTAAAATGTGCAAAATAGGCACTTTATTAACAAAAACAGTCCAAACGACAGAGGATGACGATGAAACTGGTAAAGCAAGATGTTGAATAAAATACAACTTGCACCGTGTGATGACGCCACATAACTGGGGAAACTTTGTCTTGTAGGATTGTTCACTGAGTGAATGTTAGAATTAATGTCAGAGTAGGGGAGAGTGGGGTAAATTGAGCCAGTGGGTAAGTTGACCCAGCCCCTGTTTCTTGGAAACAGTAAATAATTCTTGTTATGAGGCCCTAAATTCAGAAAGCCCTTATCATTTCACCCTGCCTCTGTTGAAGAGGAGCACCTGGTACAAACAGTTGGTACTTTCAACACAAAAAACTCTTTTGGTGTGTCAGAGCAAATTTACAGCATGTCTTTGAGCTTTTTTTTTTTATCAATTCCAATTTATCCAGGTCTAAAATGGTGTAATATACATATTTGTTATTTACCAATGTATAAAACTATATGACTCATTTGGCTACGGATGAGCCTGTAGTATGTGTCGAATCGTAGTGGGATGGTTGTTAAAAACTGAGTGTTGCACAGTACTGCCCCACCAAGAATATTTTTCGCCAGCCGCCACTGATAGTGTATGTTGTGTTTTTGTTAATAGTGTGTAAAACTACCACCTGTATAACACATGTGCGCGGCCTCAGTGACATCACATTTCAGAGGGAGCTGCCATAGCCTCCTTTTCTCTTAAGAAACACTGACATCCTTCGGTGAGCAGTGCTTAGCTGTGGGCAGAACAATCCTCGAGACATATGAACTCGTGCTGGCTGGCAGCTTTTTTCGACTATTGTGGAAGATGATTCATGTCTCTAGATTTGTAATGTCAAGGAACAGGGCATTTCTGACATCCTTAGCAGAGTTAGTAGCATAAATATGAGGAAGTTTAAAAATCCTTAGCTTCCTTAAGCCATGCTCAATATTCCCCAAAATCTCATCAAAATAAGTTGGATTTTTTTGAGTTATCTTGCGCTAAGACAGGTATTCCTTGAAAAAAATAAAGGATAGAGAGACACTACAGACTGATCCAGACCTCAGCCAGGAACACAGCTTTACAGCAGTGACTTTTCCATTCTGATTGGATCACAGCAGCCAAGGAAGAGTGATTTATAAACTTGTATGTATGTATGTATTGTGGTGAAAACAATGTCCTTGGTAGAGGTAATTCATTAAATCCAAACCAAAAAAAGGAGTTGTAGTTTATTACAGTCCAATCCAGAGGTCATCAACCTGTAGATGTGTGCTTGTAACCACAAACTGCAACATGTGAAGACCTTGTGATACGTTTGTTTCACCTGTCAGTGATGAATAATTAATACCTAATTCAAATAAAGTAGGAACAGCCGGTCTCATCCACATCAGAGCAGAGCTAAATTTGTTTAACAGGTATTAATCACACACGGTGCTCAGACATGGCTGTGTTTAATGTCACCGCTCAGACATATGGCAGCAGTCAGCATCCCGACCTCTCTTTACATTCCAGATGAATCGGCACATTCCCCTCTCCCTGCCACTCTCATCTCCCGCCCATCCACAGGGATCCTTTTAATGCTGCTCAGCGTTAATGAAGACAAATCATCCTATGAAATCGATCGATGATGGAGTCACTGTAGTCAACGTCCCTGAGGGTGCGAGGCGAGACGCGGGAAGATAACTTACAGTGTGACCCGCTCAGAAAAAACAGAGCTGGGGCCTCACACAGAGGTTTCAAATACTTCTGCGATTTCATTACACATAGCGGCCTCACATCTCTGCGCTCTGCTGTGATTTAAATTCACACTCAGATCCTCAACCTGTTTCAGGTCACCAAAGCTCTCTTTGCCTCCTCTCAGAGTTCTGGCTCGTCGTCAGAGAGAATAAAGCGTCAACGCCAGATCAAAGTCAGCTCCAACCGCAGAGAGGAAAAGAGGAAATGGGAGCTTCACTCTGTTGCTTTAGTTGTTTCTGAAGCAATCAGCTAGTTCCTAAAGACTAACTGATTTTTTACCCTTCGTATGTGCACCCATTCCCAAAAAAACTTGAAAGCAAAAACAGTAATTTCTAAATCAGTCTTTGTCCAGTTAATGCTAACCTCCTTGTCAGATGGACTGTTACTCATATCTACCTGGGCAACACTCTATAAACAGCATCAGGAGAGGACAAAACTGAAATAAACAACTGATTGGCCAAACATTTAATCTCACGAGTCACATTCAGAACAGTCCAATCAGATGAGCAGTGCTGCTGAGGCTAAACTACACAACAGCAGCAAGATGCTAAATCAAACTTCTAATGAAACCACTCAGGAGAAGAGAAGAAACAGCTTTTCTGTTTTTGAAAATCAGGTGCTCGCTCCACTTCGTACAAGAAAATATTGTAGAGTTTTGATAGAGAGACACTACAGACTGATCCACGCTAATCACTTTGTGGAACACAGGCTTTGACAGGCTTTATTCGCTTCTCGCCTCCATTGCGCAATGATGGAAAGCACGTGTATTTGCACAGTAAGTACTTAAACTTCCACAGAGCCCAAGGCATATACTAGCCTGTAGACCAGATTCAGTTTGAGACTTGAATGAGCTGGTCTACGTAGCAACTCTGCGTTGTTTTTGCAGTAAATAATGTGGTTTATTAACAAACAAAAGAAAACAACCAGGGTTATTAAACTGCAAATATGAGTGTGATAAGCCATAAAGTATGGGGTGTTGATAAGAAGAAGAAACTAAATCAAAAGGTGCATCTGATGGCTGAGGTGAGTCCAGGTAGAATGAGAGAGAGAACGAGGGCAGCAAACGGCTTGGGCTTTTATTAGGAGTGTGAGAAAAAATCGATTCACCTAAGTATCGCAGTTTTTTGTCTGCCGATTTTTAAATGTCTAAAGTCGCAAAATTGCAGCAAGCGGCATTGCTGAATAAAACAGGCCATAGCTGATAAAATAGTGCTGAATAGTGTTACTACTTTTCACCAGCAGATAGTGGACAGGTGACAGGTTTCTATTCTAAGTTTTGGCGTATATTTACTTTGAAACACACACACTGGACCGAGGGACGCGAGTGTGACTGTAGAGGCTGTAGAGCGGAGCAGAGAGAGAGAGACACACACACAGAGTGACAGAGACTGAGTAAGAGTACTCATGATGCCGAGAGTACTTTGTCAAGTACTGTCTGACTCTGAATCTGAGGAATATTTACTCTCTGACGATGACGGTCAGTCGTCCAGTGAGGACCAAACTGGCGGCGCGTGTGCGCGCAGCAGGAGCGGGTCTGCACGCCATTACACTCCACAAGCAGCACATTCCGAGGCCGAAGCTTCGCCTCTCCATGGCCGGCGAGTGACGAGAAGGGGACATGGTCTGGGATGCAGGGAAGCTCAAAACACCGCGAAAAGTGACTGTTAGCGGGAATGAGAAAGACTGCGGAGCTCTGGTCAGACGAGGGAGAAGCCGGGGGTAAAAAGCACAGTGAAGGCAGCAGAGGCGTTCATGCTTGGCCCGTAAATTACAGTGATGATGATGGCTGGGAAACTCACCACTTTGAAACTATAGCCTTTTTAAATCTTGATAGCAAAATTGAATATTTTCTTGAAAGAATATGCCTAAAGGGTTAATAAGCCACTTTTATATGCAGTCCAGGCTTTTGAAGAGAGAGTATAAACAGCTGGTTTAAAATATATTGCTGAATAAATCCTACAAACAGACTCACATGTGATGTGTATTTTTCCTGATATAGTCTGTAGGCATCATCATTGTTCATCTTTTTCGCTGGTGTTAAAAAAGCTAACTAAAGATTGTAAGAATCGACAATATCATAGAATCGCAATTTAAATCGAATCGGCACCTAAAAAATCGCAATAAATCGAACTGGGAGAAATGTGAATTGTCCCAGCCCTAGCTTTTATACCCAGCAGGCAGCAGGTGATCCAATCATAGATGCTCCCTTAGGTAACTAAGGAGAGAGGAAAATTAGCATGAGGAGCTAAGACAGGGACCGTCACACCTTCGTGTTGTCACACCCAGAATTGATGCCTGCAACATGCCCTAAAAGCAGTTGGGAATAGGGATGTAACGGTATGAAAATTTCATATCTCGGTTATTGTGACCAAAATTATCACAGTTATCATTATTGTCCCAGTATTGTTGCAGTGTGCTCAAAATGTTCAAAAATTACCATTACACACACTTGAAGTCATTTAACCCCTTTGATATTATAATTATAACAGGTCTTTCTGTCTTTTTGTCAATAAATGTGTCAGAAAATGTCCCTGTTAACAATTCTGGCAAGTATTTGTCATTATTATGTTATAAATGTTTAAACAGTGTGTAATTACAAGAAAAGAAAGAACAAATATGAACTTTAAACGGAATTGTCTTCATAAATAATTGTAAAAGAACATGTTCAAAGTTTTGAGACAACCAATAATAAATTTAACCTATTTTACATACATTCACACATTTTAGTTTGCCTGCAGCATTAGTGTCCATGTTACAGTTGTTGGACCAAATTACGATTGATGAAAACCATAAAACACGAACTACGACAGAAAAGACGGCCAATTACAAACTACAGCAAGTACACAGCAAAAGAACGGAAAAAAACACACTCCAGAACGATACTAGTGCTATTATTTCCAAGATTTATACATTATTTAGACAGAAAATACTGATAAATCGCCTATAATTCACTCAGGTATGACTCACTGAATCTTCTCTCTCTCTCCGGCTAAATCACCTGAGGAGATACAGCAAGTGCACACGCGTCTTTTTCTTCAGCTGCAGCTTCGTGTTTTTGACAGGGTGACTGTCTTCTATCAGTTTTCCTGGGGCATCCTTTTAAAATCCAAAATTCGACCAGACTTCTGAGTCCATCTTGAGAGGAAAAATCTCCAGTGTGGTATGTTTGTGGGATAACTTTCCGTTTCTGTCTCAGAGGCCAAAACGCAAACTGCGCATGTGCAGCTCTGTCCGCTGCTTTACTGAGTAGCAGACACATAGTTACGCCTTTTTCAGACAATGAGCAGCATCACCGTGAGTTATTGACACACTGTGGTGATCAAACTCGGTAACTCTGTAATTAAAACAGGGAACGGTTATGATAACCGTGGGAAATTTTATCGCGGTTTACCATTTTACCGGTAACCGTTACATCCCTAGTTGTGGCAGGTGCCAGTCACAACTATTTCATCACCTTTTCTCCCAGTGATTCTCTCTGGAATGAGAAAACTAGTTGTTGAAGCACTGAAAGTGGAATTCTTTCCAACTACTGCTTGATTTACATCCTGTGTAGTGCAACAGTAAGCAGAGACACTCCTGACAAAGGCATTGTGTGAGTGGAAGCACACATTTGCCCCTCAAATACCTACATGCACCTCTTCCTTTTGGTAATACCTTCATGCATGTTCAAGTTACCCATGGCATGGGCACTAAAACACCCCTATACCTTTAAAAATGCTGGCTTTTGAATGTTGTGTTGATAGTGGGCTTGATGGTCCTTCCCTCTTTAGCTCAGAGGACTCGGCGGCCATTCTTTCTGTCAAGGATGTTAAATGTGGATTGAGAGAGCAGCAGCACATCTGGATGCTGTTCATGTGTGGACGAGTCTTGCTTACAGACGATGCAACATCTAACACTTACATTTTTGAGAGAGCACATGCACCAGGAGGATTCAAAGTGACACACCACACTAATGTTAAATGGCTTTACCATAGTCGGGGATACGATAAAGTGAGAACACAGGGCGACTTCCAGCAGTGTTTTTCTTTTTAAAAGCAATATTTCTATCAGAAGCCAATCCCATCTCGCACCGCAAAGTAAAGATTGATTCCTTTCTCTGCCTTTCTTTGTCGTCTTCCATCTTTTCAGGCGAGAATAGTGGATGTGTTTGCTCCAGTACACAGAGCGAATCAAATATTTTTTTGGCAGTATTTGTTTTGTAATAACATATTCTCCTGCACACACAGGCAGTCAAACACAGGGGCCTTCGAAAGTGGCTGCCGGGGGTCCCGTTGAGCGGCCTTGTGCGACCTCAAACAGAGAGAGATGGATTCAGTTCAATAAAGTATTGCTTAGAGTTGTGGGTAAAATGATGTGGACAAAAAAGAAAAATGGTTTAAAATTGGATGCAGTGTTTTTGACAGTCTGAACTTTTATGGATAAAAGTAAAAATGCGATTGAACAACTTTTTTACAGTAACTTCAGTTTTAAATTCTGTTGTATTCACACTCTTCTTTTAAAATGTCAAGAATCCAGCAGACTGCCAATCACAGCCGCTGCTATCAAAAGGTGGGGTCATCCGTTGTTTTTGTCGGTCAAACAAATCAATCAGAAGCCCAGCAGTATGCAGTTAAAATTCCAATATTCATTTCATTTCAGCAGGAGTTTTTGGCATTAAAATTCTTCCATTTCAGAACCTGATTACTACAGTGAACAGAAAATGTGATTTGATAAAAGAGAGAGGTCAGTGTGATTCTCCTGTCTCGAGGCCATTTTCTATTATTATGATTTCTTTAAAAATGTTGAAACTCTAAGTCATATCTTAGAGGCTGGGATGACTTCTGTAAGAAACAGAAAAATGGAAACATTTTATCCACAAAGTCATTTATTCTCTGTAATAAGGTCCTTATACTTTTGCTTAGTTTGAAATAACAGGGTCACTTTGCTCTTTAAACCTTTTTCACAGGGACATTATTTGTTAAGCTCATAGACATTTGCAGCAGTTATTGTTGGTGCTACTTTACCTCTGATTGCTTATTATGATAGAAGCCAGTTGCCTTGATGGTATTAATGCTATAGTGTATGGATCATATTTTTATATAATATTGACAGGCCTTGTTTTGTGGTAAATCCCTCTTTAGCTTATCATATTCTATGGTGTTCAATCCCTTACCGTGCTGTTTCATTTGGATTGTAGCACATTGTGGTATGATGCCTGACATGATGACAGACTAAGTCCAAAACACTTAAACAGTTATTAGACTATTCAGCGATAATCACCCATATTTCAGCTTTTTGAGACTGACTGTATATATGTGGAGGATTTGTTTACCTGAAATGTAAATCACACAAAGAAACTCTAAATCAATATTCCATTGTTCTGAAATTGTTTTGTTCAGGGTGTGTGTGGGTTTCCTCATGGTGCTCGGTTTCATCCCACAGACCAAACTTAACGTATTTAAGGTTAATTTGTGACTTTAACTTGCTATAAGTTTGATTGTATGTGTGGGATTTGTTGTTTGTCTCTATGTGTCTGCCCTGAGATTGGCTGGTGATATGTGCCTGATGTCAGTTGGTGATCGCTCTCCATGCAAAGTCAATGTACAGCTGCGATGGGGCGGGGCTAACCCTCCTGCGATGCGACTGCTGCGTACAAGATGATCACTTCGCTTGTCGCACGATGCCAAGGTTAAAAAACGTTGATCTATTTAGGCAATGTCGTTTGTGGCTGTGCGGCAACAGCCAATCAGTGGTGTGTGTGTGTGATGGTGCCTGTGACAGACATTTTTCTTCCGGACTACAGAGGAAAAATCCATGTCCTTGTGGGAAACATTAGTCAGCGACTGCATTAGTTCCGCCAAGACGGACTGCAGAGATCTCACAGACAATGCTGCTGCAGTGTTTTGTGTTTGATAATTGAGTGAAAAGGATACAGTTTGAATAATGTCAGCTTGTACATTCTATTATATGATATACAGTATGATATAATCGCGCTGAAACTCGAGCGGACATGACATCACCGAGCGACGGTGACACGCAATGCAACTTCAGTGGGCGACGTGATTTTGATCACAGAATCACTTTTGGTGTGAATGCAGTTTTAAAGGGATAAAGCGGTGTGTTTGACATTTGGGCTACAACAGTACAACATAAAAAAATGAACATTGTGATTTTTTTTTTCCTGTGGATTTGTGCTGCAATATTTGTACGGTTCAAACTGGAGATCATGTTAATGCAGTAAATATTAAATATATGACCTTTCAACTGAAAGTTATTCATGCCCTTTCAAGTCTTTCAGTTGTTTTCAAATGTAATATCTAAACTCCTCTAAAGTTCAATGTTATGTTCCTATGGCACTGTCCATCATTTTTAGCCTTGCCATGTTTCACACTCATATTCTGCTTTTGTTTTTAGATTAATGTGCCATTTTCATATGATTTAGCACTTCTATGCACAAGACAAAGGGGCCAGTTGCAGACGGTCCAACAGTGCATCACAGGCAGACTGAGAATACAGCTGGATCAGGGCACTCCATATGTGACAAGTTGTTTCTAAGTGATTGTGAACTTATTCCAGATTTTATTGCAACTTAATCATTTTTCATACAAACCTGAGGAGAACATAAAATAGGCTGTAAAATAGGTCCAAACGATCACGTGTGTCTGGGTTGCCTGTCGCTCTGCAGTATGTTCAGCCAGAGAGCAGTAGAATAACCTGCAGCTTGATGTAGTGACTCATTGATTATTAGTCATAAAATGTGTGGTTTTTAAAACATTTCACCTTGTATCATATTGTTTAACATTCATCAGCTTGTATCCTGGCTCGCCAAACACACCTTTTACCATCACTCAAAGCTGAAGGGCATATATGCAAAAATATGCAAACACGTTGATGCAGCTGATGGTTTTCTGTCAAAGGCCTGCTGATGCTGGATTCTTGCTGTTAGCCTGAAGGAGCTCCTCACACTCTTTTAATATGGGAGGCACTGAAATTTTCTAAGTCACTGTTGGCCTTATTGATTTATCCACTGAGACAAATGTTCTGGGCATTTGGTGCTTGGCAGGTGTTTAATTCACACACTGGTTGTACACAAATGAGATCAGATTAGACTCTAATGATTCCCGGGGGGAACTGGTTGAAGTTTTCCTCTAACATCATTGACCTCCAGGTTATGAGCATGTTCCCATCGAGCCCTCGGGTGTCAGTCAGCCTCTACGCCCAGCTGGTCGTGAGGGAAAGATTCACAATCTTATGTCCAGAGCTTTGAGTGCTTTAGTGACTTCACATTATTGTGTTTCTAAAGGCTTATTTCCAAAGAAGCTCACACCAAAGATTCAATCTGACTTGATGTACTTCCATTACCAAAACTCTGTGGAGTATTTGAACTGTTGGACAGAAAGATACCGCTTAAGGGGCCACCAAAACATCCATCAACATTCTGGTTCAAAATAGAGCGCTGTACGGCTTAAACAGGCACTTTGGGAGCTTATTCTTCAAATTATTCCCCTTTGCTTTTTGGTGCTTCTTACTGGAATTTACGAAAGTTTTCAAGGTCCTCTAAAGAGGTCAGAAATGCTCACACCACTACGACTTTTTCTAGCAATCTTCCTGAGCGATTGAACCAGTCTGAACTGCACTTAAACATCAAAATAAGCAAAGAAAAAACTCCTGCAAAGCTCCTTAAACTTTGATAAGAAAATCTGGAAACTCAAGGAGCATGAGTGCCAAAGCTTCACAGATTGGTTGCCATAAAAAAAAATCCTAATTATCAGCTTAAAATTGACAGCAGTCTTCTCGCTTCTCCCAAAAGAAGCTGTTAAAATAACTGAGACACATTCAAAATAGTGCATGACAATTTCAGCAACTGTTCCCACCAGGCATCGCACCTTTTCTGTGAAAGCTTTCCTTATGGGCTGATCTATTCTGTCTGCAAATGTTTTGAAAGACTGAAAAGAAGTCCAAGGGCAGACTCTTATTTCTTCCACCTGATGCCTTCCCCCCCCTTACTTAAAAATCATCTTGACTCTTGGAAAACAGTGAAAATGGGAAGAATGTCGAGGCACAACCTCTGAATGCACTGTGAAAATATAAGTTCCACTTAAGCCTTCAACACAGCTGCTCTTCACCTGACAGTGCTCTACCTGCTACCTTGACGTGCTACAGTTGTCTTGAAGATAAAGAGTCCTGCAGCACCTGAGAGGAAAAAAGTCACGAGGGATATAAAAGTGGAATCTTAGGTGAACCTATTTCACTCTAGCGTGCTATACTGCCTCTGACTGCACTGTTTTGCCTTCAAGGTTCAGTTCTATGGGAAATTAGTGAACAGGAAACTTTTTCTTCATTTTGGTAGAATAAAAGATGTATTTTTCAAAGGAAGTGCATAGTTTTAAACTAATTTATCTTCAGGTTTTATGTGATAAAACCATGAAAGAAAAAGTGCAGCTCCGTTAACCTTAAGACAGTAAAACAACCCTATTTTCCCCCTTACTTAATCTCAGCTCAGTCACATGTTTCGGTATGAATACACAAATACAACATGCTAAGTTATGGTGCATGCAGATAAGGACCCTTCAATTGGGAAAAATCTCAACCCAAAGGGAAAATCCAGCTGTAAAGATGCCTTTGCTCTCCTGCAATGCCCAATGCCGGCCCCTGAAAAACTGCAGCTTACCTTTGATCATTCTCCCCTGCACCCACATGTGGAAGCTGCCTGAGTCAAACATCAAACACAACACGGTGCTGCACTGGAAAAATATCCCCCCCATAGCTGTGGAGAGTTATTTTTGAATATTGAACAGGCCCAAAGGAAGAAACGCTTACATATTCCTGGTCTGATTAATTCTTGGCGTGGGTTTAGGCCTTGTCCATTAATACCTGATTGGATATATAAATTATACCAGAGGCTTGGAAGTTTTCATTACCACTTGGGGATTGAAAAGTACATCCATCCAATATCCATCCATTTGTACACCTATCACCTCTTACATATAACAGCAGAATACTTACCCTCTCAAGTCCAACCAAGCATCCCTTATATTGTTTTGTTTTTATCCCCTCCTGAGGCAGTCCAAATGGATTTCCTGACCTCAACTCAAAAATACAATCTCTTCAGCAGGTTCTTGGTCAGCAGGACATTTGAATGCCCTTCTAATCACTTTCTTCAGCCTCTTGAAGACCTCCAAAGCATTGCGTGAATCACCTAAACAGGCTTTCTTTTGCATTTTGTCAAGCTCCATCTAAAAATACCAAAGGTGTTTTCTGGCCAAATGGGATTTATGTACTGTATCCTTACAGAAGGATATTCCAGGAAGACCTCCAAAGGGTGGCAACCATAGAACCAGATACCCAAACCACCTAAAAATTGCCCCCTGCTACATTTTTACATCCATCTTGGGGATTTGGAAGCATTTTCAGACCTGATGAGATGCCTGGAAGACCTTCGGAGCATATCAGCTAGGATATCAGATGCCTTAACCACTTTAGCTATCATTTCCTAACAATATTACAATTCCTTTCTCAAGTTTGATTGCATATCATAAGTCCCTGCTGGGTTGCCTAACTGTTGGGCACATCTTAAAGACCTCCAAAAGATTCCTAAATTACCTTTTTGTTGTCAAGGATCAGCAGCTTTCCTACTTTTGTAGATGCACAAATTCTTTAACCTCTTGGGAGCAACCTCATTTCTGCTGCTTGTTTTTGCGGTCTCGTTCTTTCAGCTGCTTCCCAAAGCTCCTCGCTTTAGATGAGGGTTGAAGATCTTTTCCTTCAGACTCAGCCCCCTCTTCTCTGTTTCTCTTTTTTCATCCTAGCAAATATCATGATCCATATCCAAAGGTAGCTTGTCATTGTCTTGAGGCACAGATGCCCCCCGTACCAGGTGAGAGCAATCAACCATTTTTGGCCTTGGACTTTCAATGAGAGATTTCCATTGCCCAAACCAGAAACCCTCCTCTGCCCAGCTGAACATCCACATTCTGTCCTTAAAAAAAACCACAAACAAATGAGATCCCCAGGGACAGCCCTGGCAGAAGCCCACACTCATTGGGAACGTGCCTGACTTTGTGCCAAAGATGTGGTCACAGCTCTGTCTTTGACCATAAAAGCACCTCCAATGACTTGGATAATTAGCCAAGTATTCCTTATTCCTATTGTGCCTCCCCGTTCCCCACAGTAAACCCAGACTGGGTCTTATGAAAAGTGAAAGTTTTAAAGAAAGTTGGCAAGATCGAGCTGTTAGATGTGCTTGTGTTGCCAATGCAGAGGTCAACATGGGTCAGGACCTTGTTTGCTCTTTACCCAGAGCTCTCTGTGTGGAGACCTGACATGCCTACATAAGCGGCTCAATTCCAGCGGGACCTCCTCTGTTTCTCTGCCGGACCAGTTAGTGGCCTTCAGTATTCAGTGTGAAAAATATATTTCCAGCTTCTTTCCTCTAGTGGAGGTTCCAGGTACCAACTATTTCCCCTTTTCCTTCAAAAAGTACACCCTAAACCCTCTCATTTCTAAAATTTTAAGTTACATTGACTGAAGAAGCAGCAGGTGCTCACATTGCTTTCATTTAAAGTGTCTTTCGGTCATGGCTCCCAACAGTTTATCAGATTCTTTCAGCTTCATATCAGTCGTCCTGCAAGCTGTGAATAAACACCTCAGCCCGCTGAGCTGTTTATGCTTTTGGTCAGCCCATATAACTGATGTCAGCTGTGCATATCGACAGCTAATTCAGCCCCTGAGTCCCACACATTTTGCATTTGAATGCCACTCAGCAGATGAATGGCTGCTACACACCGGTGATAAGGGTTTTTGTGCCTGTGGGAGGAATATATGCTGAGCGCAGGATCTGCAGAGCAGTGAGAAAATGTTTTTGAACACTGGTTTGATCGTGGTTATTGTTCGTCTTTACATGTCTGACAAATGATATGTTGGCTAACATAATAGTTTGGTGCTCCAGTACTAAAGCTTTCCTTTTTCAAGTGTGAGCTCGTGTAAGAGCTGTGCAGGCTGTTGATATGTTGTCAGAAATGTTGTTTTCAGTGATTGTTGATTGGTAAAATCATACAAAGTAAGATAAGAATTCAGTGTTTTTACAATAGAAAGGGAAAAGGACTGGAAATCAAGCAGAACTCGCCTTAGGACAGAAGCAAAGACATGAATGTTTATTTCTCATTCATTTAACTTTGCTGAATCTATGTCACTCCTCAGGTTACTACTTATTATATTATATCCTTTATTTAACCAGATAAAAGCCTCATTGAGATTTAGAATCTCTTTTTCAAGAGGGACCTGGACTACTTTGAACAAATATTGAATAAGTCATGTTTAATGACTTAGAAGACCATCACCATGAGGCTGTTTGCAGTGAGGAATTTTAAAAACATTTTCAGTTCTGATTCCAAAGTCAACAGGGCCTCAGCAGTCCCATGCTCAAAATAGAGATGTGACAAAATGCTGTCACTTATTCCTTGCCAATATGGGATACCTCTAACACTGACCTTCCTAGTATTAACAATAGTAGTCCACCAGTTAATGACGCCTTTGCTGACTTTAGTCATAAGCAGGATCCGTGCCTAAATTAAGGCCAGTTATCTTGTGGCGTTAACCCTGCTTAAGAGGATATGTTTTACAGAGTTGTTAATATTATGGCTACGGTAACATTTGTTTTCTTTCCCAGCCTGTCACTTGACAAATAAGGTATCTGATGGAGTTCATCTCTTTTCTCAGCTCTGAGAGGATGATTCTCCTTCATTTTCCCTCATTCACAAACCTCAGTTTTAACAGCAAATGAATACATGCAGCAGGAGCTAGTACTGTCAGGTGGGGCCCTGTTAGGGGGGCCTCCTACTGTCATTGTAAACTTTGCACATTTTGAACCACCTCTATGTTTTGAAGGTTGTCAGTCCTGATGGATCTCACATCTGCTCTTTGCCTAAAGCAGTTGCCCAATTACCCTTGAAAATGCCGTAACAACACCAGAGCTGCTTCCTAAATTTGTGGGGGTGATTTTGTTTTGTCAGATTTTGCCTCCAGGCATTTTTAGACTTCAACAAACTATTCCAAGTACCAAGCACAGAAATCAAACGTTGGTTCTTTAATGCCTCCAATGACTCAAAACTTCATATTCCCTCTTCACAACACTTAAATTGAACCCAGTGGAATTACCTGGAAAAATATTCTCTCTTTGATAAGTGGCCTAACTTCTCTCAACTAAATTAGAAACCGTTTAACAGATGAGTCCATCGGGCGCAGTCTGTGCAGCTCCGTTGAGAATTTACTCAAAAGCTCCAAGAAGGGATTTAGGCCCCAGACTTTACAAAATGACTTCTTAACACAATTTCTCAGCACACTAACACCTCCCACTTCCCAGACAGACAACAAACACCAGCACAGTTTCCTAGTTATTAAATATAGCCATCACAGCTGGTAGTGAAGTCGGTTTAATCCCACTCGACTTGTGATGGAAAATTGGCAGCGACAGCTCCACTGGCTGTAATGGGAATGAATGGGAAGGAGGGAGCGCTCGGCTGATTGACTTAGCGTGAGAGAGAAAAGGAGTGTTTCTCTGTGAGGGAAGAATGATGAATGAGTTCCTCGGAGATGGAAAGAGAATGAATAAAACAGTTTTTCTTTTTACTACAGTGGGGATTTGTCACACACATACAGCACAATTTTGTCTTCAGATTGCCTCTTGCTGTTCCATTTTACAGAAGTAGATCCTTTCAAGTGGATTAAAATTTGAGTCTGGATGTGCTTGAACTCGGATGTTGTAGTGTTGCAGCATCAGCTTGAATCTGCAATTTCAAACTCAAATTCATTAGAGGCTGCTCGGGAGGAGAACAAGGATAGAGTAAAAACCATTCTCAAATGTGCTGTTAAAAAAAAGTCTCCACTGGGCTGTTTAAGTCCAGTCATGCCCAAAGGTTTAATATTTCTTAACCCTTTTACTTCAAGCTGAATTGTTTGGCAAAGGTCAATAAATTCAGGAATATTAGATGTGTTGATTAAACGTAACACATCATTGTTTGTTTCTGTCAGTGTTTTATGATACAGAAAACTGCAAACAAACCAAGGGAATTTGTATTTTGTTTGTCGGATTTAAAGGTTTGAAAAGCTGAAAGCTACTATTATTATTACGATCATCATTTTATGAAATACTTAACCATTTACCACTTGTATGATGATATATGTGTACACATTAAGTCTGTTGCTCATCAACATAATCTTTTTAAGTTTTTTTTTCTTTTTTTTCTTTTTTTTAATGAAATTTCTGCCTTTTCTAATTTATTTTGTGATGTATTTACAATTCATTTTTGTGTCATCACACAATCAACTGTTGGCTTTTAAAGCCTTTCAACCCCACACCAAGAAAATATCTGTTTTGGGGTTTGTTAGTGGTTTTCTCTTTTCCATGAAGTCTTACTGAAACCAAACAATAATTTGATCTGTTCTGTTTTTTAAAACCTTAAATATCCCTGAATTTAATGATGACCTCTGCCAAACAGTTGAGCTGGTAGTTAAAGGGTTAAAGAGATTATTTCCCTGTGTTACAGTGGGGACATTTTCTACTTTAAAGTTGATAAATGATAAAATCTCCAATGTTTGAATTACTAACGCAAGTGAAAGGAAAGCAAACTTATCTTTTCAAAATCCCAAGCCCTATTTTTGTTGATATTATATCCAATATTTTCATAATATTGAAAAATACTGAGACCATAGGACTGTATAGCACTGATATATTGCAATTTCTACCCTTGAATTTGTCAATGGGCATCATAGAGCCAATGAAGACATGCCCTGTCAGAAAAAGCAATGTTGGATTGAGTAATCTGATTTATATTTTTCAGTGCTTTACAGAAATAGTTCCTGTTAAGTCTCTAAAAAACAAGTCTTGGGTTATGTCCAGTCTCCACTGTGTAATGCTGATTTATAAGATGTAATATTTGTCCTTTATAGTAGATGTCGAGGGTATGATGCACGTAAACATTAGACAGTTAAACACAAACAAAGCTGTCCTTTCCTTGTCCTTTAAATGCAGCCATCTCAACGGAAGATCTCAGTCCTGATTTGCTCTCAAGATGATTCAGTTTATATTTTTTGTAGTACTTTTAAATAAGACAAAGTCTATCTTGGTTTGAAACGTCCTTCGATTCCCCCTGAGATCTACTCCTGCAACAAAATTCAGCCACTATGTCTGCATGAGTGGGTGGGGGTGGGTGAATGTCCCGGAAAAGTGGTGACTGATGCCCTTACTCATTAAATTTCATGTATTCAAATAAGTGGAATGATTATATAGAGTCTCATGCCACCACCTGGAGTGTGCATGAACAGAGTGTGTGTCTGCTGAAGCTGTTTGAGTCTGGGGTAAGGCTCTTCAGTCCAGGTGGGCTGGAGAGCTGGAACGAGGCCATATGGTAAAGAAGAGAAACCTTTTTCACAGTTATACTTAGTGTTGATTTAAGTGGTTGTGAGTCCAAAATGTCTCATAGTACACCTAAAAAGGTGAAAAAGATAAAAATGAACAATTTCTGCAGGAGCATATCTACTATATATTTGGAATAGATTAGTCAAACAAGCTTTTTATTAGTAGTTGTGCCAAAAAATGCCTGATCTGGCCTTTAGGTTTAACAGTAGACAGGATTTCAACCATTTCATTTGATTTGTGATGCTTCTTTTGTGATGGAGAAATTGATCGACACAGATTTGGTTGGTACCTGCTTGTTTTTGGTGTAATTTATGTCGTTGCTGTTGCCCAGCTTCTTGTTTTGTCCGTTGGCATCCATCATCTTTTCATACTGATTGTCATTGTAGGTGCTCCATGACTGTAACTTCATTTTTTTCTGTATTTTCATGTATTGTAAATAAAAAGTCTTGAGTCAGTGCCAGCGCTGTGGTTAAATGGCTCTCATTCCAGGCTCACAATGATAATAACAGCATTTTGTCTCTTTCTGTTAAAAAAATGTTCCCTTAGATATTGAGCAGCGTATTCTTCCATTCATGTACAAAAGCACCAAGCTTTCATGCCAAAACACTTGACACCCTTCTTCCCAAAACTGTAAGCTCTGTAAGATGATAGAAATCTCACTTTTCAATTTTTAATAGCCTCAAAATCCTGGGTACCCGGTCTCGGCTTTGCTGTCGAATCGACTCAGAGAGGCTCCCCACATCAGGGTGATTGTTGCAGCACAAACGCCTCACATCCATAATCACACACTTGGCAGGCTGGAGCTGTAATTTACTTATACTGAGTGCCCTCATTTGCATACAAAGATGTCTCCCTTGCATAGCGGCTCTAATGAAATTAGCATGTAGTGTAAGGGCCCTCGGAGAAGTTTTATTGCGCCGCTGCAACATGTTAATGCTTAATACATTCTGTCAAGGCGCTCTGTGATGGGTGTCTGGTGTTTCGCTGTGAACGTGGAGGGACTGAGGAATCTCTACTGCCTCTCTTCTTCGACAAACTCGGTCTTTTTATGCTCAGTCTTCGACAGCGAAGGCAGGAGACATTATTACATTAGCTGTCAGTGCCTCACATGAGACAGCGTCGAAGGATTGTGTTCAAAGGTTGACTCTGACATGAAACTGAACTGATCAGATATTAAAAGTCAAGGGGCATAGCCATTTGGCCTCTTGTATAAATTTTAGATAAACAGTGAGGACCTTTATAGCCTTGCACACTTGAAGATAGTTTAGTTTGCTCTTAACTGTCTTAAGTCAAGGGTCAGAATCAGAGGTATGAGGGTTCATCTTCTCAAGAACACAAAAAGGATTTTTTATCCAAACTTTAGACGGATGTTCAGTCTGGCTCAGAGTCAAAATGATCATTTAACTGAGGTCACAGAGTGGAGGTCCACCTGCCAGATTCTGAAATCATGCATCTCTGTCTTGCCAGCCTCCATTGTCCAACAGTTTCACTCGGCTAAATGCTTAACGGCCCAATCAGAGAAGAGAGGCGGGAGCAGTGAGAGCTATGGGCGTGACGTCAACAAGGTGTGACTTGATAGGAAGTAAAGTCACTTCCTGTTGTACAAATAATGGCGTCTAATGTTGATTAGCCTGTGGTCATCATGGTAACTCAGTTATACTTGGCGAAATATGCTCTCCTCATAAGTTTGCTTTGTAGTGATTGTCTTTAACGAGGTTCATGTCACATAGAAGTGTTAAGTGAAACATCTGTGTGGTACAACTTAAAGTGAAACGATAGTCTTAAGGTAGTTAAGCTGTCAGTTAACGCCCGTTAACCGCTACTGCTAACGGCCATGAACTGTTGTTTGACCTTTAAGCCGTTAGCCATAGCGGCTTATGGTTAGCCATTAGCCACTACGTTTAGCCACTACATATGCTACGTCATTGCAGCACTGCTTGATATGGATTGGTCTGTGATGAGTGTGATTAGCCAAATGATCGTCCAATCACAAGCTGCTGTTGATTTTGAAGGTTCTGCCCCTGAAAACATTTTCGCAGATGGATTAGTGAAATATTTCCAATATGGAACTGTCCACCTGGCATGTCAGGTTACTATGTTTGTCCTTCACTTGTGAATGTGCCACTTGTCACTTGTAAATGATTCAGGCCATAATGCTCCAGGTCAAGTAGGTACTTCTAAATGCTTTAAATACTTACAGCCTGTCTTTGCACACATGTCCAAACAGATTTAAGTAGAGATACACATCAGCATCGATTTGGCCCTTTTTCCAAACACCAGCCCTTCGCAGATGAATTTGGGGTGAACAGTTTTCAGTTCCAGATGTTGTTTGCTTCATATCAATGAAATGCTGACATCTGTCACACCTAAACAGCTTCTTCTTTTTCGGATGACATGTTGACAAAATTGGATCCGTTTTCATGAACATGAAAAAATAATTATATTACATTACAGGTAGAAATTTAAGTCCTCTGTAACAGTTTTTATCTGATTTTTTTAAAGAAATATTTGACTTTTAATCTCATTTTCTTTATCTGTTTATTTCTACCAAGCGTTCCAAGTATTTTGTCCTCCTGCAGTGTTTCTTGTTTTGTCACCATTCTTCATCAGCTGCTTCTTTCCCCTCCAGCGCTCTGAGTCACACTTAGCCGAGTCTTACTGTAGCTATCAAGGACACACAGCCTCCATTACAAAAAGAGCTGAATAGCCTCTTCAGTGCAACACAAATTTGACTCTGAAAAGGCCACAGCTTGCCCTTGGCTGATGTTAACATTATCCTCAAATGTAAACCTGATCTCTCCGAGTGTCAAGAGAGTCTTAATAGGTGTTGTCTTTGAGGGCGTGTGTGTGTGTGTGTGTGCTTGGAGAATTAACTTGCAGAGGATGTCAGGGAAGTGTAACTGGTAAAAGCTGATCCGTGGGTCGATTTTAAAACTTTATACAAAGACTGAAAAATCAATTGCAGATAAAACATATTCTGGTTTTATGTTTCAGTGATTAAAAGCGTGTGAAGCACTTTGGCAGGAGTGAAGTACTCTGTATATCAAAGATGGTGGCTAAATGTGCTCCCATAAGGCCTCTAAATTACAGCCCAAGAATACTGAGGCAAGTTCAGTGGATCTGAAGGAACAGCTGGAGATGAAGAAGTAGGAATGGTACAGAAACATTTTGACTAGAGAAGTTCATACAGTAGTTTTGTTTCTTTTTTTAGGAAAAGGCTCAGAAAAGTGTTGCTGGATGCAAATATCAGCAGCTATAAGCTCCAAAAGTTTGATTATTTCTGTTGGCATTTATGAAAAGTTTAGCCTCCTCTAGATTATCTGTATAAAGTTTTAAATTTACTTAGGTCATTTAGGTTGAAAGTTTAATCTCTTTAAAAAAGCAGTGCCAATTTTCTGTCATTGGGTTGAAACATCGCTCTTTGCACCTCTTTAATGGCATCCTTTTACTGTTCCTGTTGAAATATATATTTATTTTTATGAATATATAAATCAGCACAAAGCATCAGTGTTAATGTGCTAGATCTGGAACATTAGCTTAACTGTGTCTCTTGTTCTAATGCAGGCAAATGGTAATTTAAACAACTTCTTTATTTCGCTATATTTGCATCAATATTGGCTAAAAGAAGTTTGAATATTTCATTCATTATGTTATATAATTATAACCTCATTTTGTATTATCCTGCAAATTTAATGTGTTTATTTAAAGGCTGTAAAGGGAACCAAGTTACAAACAAAAGTAGTTGTAAAAGCCCCTATAAGGACTTTTTTGTCTATGTTTTAGCACCTCTTATCTCAGACAGTTATTTTATTTTATTTTTTATATTTTGCACAATTTTTAAATGCACAAAAGTCAAAGATAGTGAATTATTCAAGGTGCAGGAAGAGGCAAAGAGCCCAATGAGCTTATTGTAAGACTCCACCTAAAGTATATTAAAGTTACACAATATTATATGCACATATAGCATGCAGAAAAGAGAAAACAAGTTACTCAGAAGTTATGACAAACTAGTAACAAAGTACATACCACCACAAATTAAAAAAAAGAAAAAATTAAAAGATCAAACAGAAAATATGAGTGGTTTGTATGGTTGTGCACGAGTTCTATGAGGGATCGTATTGCCATTGACTCCAGGGATAAAATGGCCATAAATGGAAAAAAAAAAAAAAAAGTACACATAACTGGCATTAAAGAGTAGTTAAACAGTAGTTAAAGGCCCAATCCCAAACCGCCCCCTAAACACTACCCCTTCACTAACGAGTGTCACTTCAAAATTGAGTCACACTCGTAGATATGGAGGGCACTTCCACTGAAGGGGGAGGATATGTAGAAATGACGGGCAGGAATGGGAGGCCCTCTTCACTTCACCGGAAAAGAAAAGCTTCGTGGCCATGGCAACAGAAAGACGCCCCGTGTAAGGAGCAAAGATTATGACCTGCTGGGACATGAGTTACGTTATAGCCTAATTCAAATAATTTAAGCGATTCCACGTCTTTCAATCCGATTACCATCTGACAATTCCAATCAAAGAAATGAATCAATGTTGCCAATTGTGCTCACATTTTATGGCGCTAAGGCTGCACAATCATATCAAACGTCAGCATCTATGATTTGTTTGTTTCGTTTAAACTTAAAAACCACGCTTCATGTGATTTTCTGTCAGTGTGACAAAGGTGTGGGGAACATATGGACACCTGGGCACTTACATTCATGTTGTTTCCTCCCATATAGACGTTGCACTTCCTGCCAAAGTCGATGGAAGCCTGCATCGATGCAGACTCGCTATTTAAGGGGTGAATAGTCCACTCCCCCTCCGCACTCCGTGGAATGGGACAGCCCTTAATATGGCGGACCCTCCGCGAGGACGCGCAAATGGAGGGGTAGTGGGTAGGGAGAGTGTGCAGGTGGCGGTTTGGGATTGGGCTAAACAGTCCTTTAAACATCTTTTATAACAATTTGTTGAGAAACATATGAAAAGTTATTCCATTATTTGCTCCATCGACATCGGAATGATATGTTCAGTGCTTCCTGGTTGTAAAAATGCTCTGTATAGTTTGAGTGATAATCATGAAAGACTGAACAGATGTCTCCATTCAGCGTGCTCACATGACACATAAGCCCTCAGCTGTGCTCCTAAGTATTTAAAAAAGCTCAGTTTAAATAATCAGTCTTCATGCTGCTGACCTTCCCTTCTGTTTCTCAAACACAGGCGTCCATTTTATTTCCAGACAGTTTCATGATCTTTCAGAAATACTCAGAGCTTTAACTTTGTACTCATTGTTTGATTGATGTTTTATTCAGGGCTGCATTTTGCCACGAGTCAAACAGTGTTTAAAAGAGAGGCTGATTGATGTGGGTGTGTTGCTGCAGGTACCAAGTCGATGAAATTTGATTGCCCCGGTGCCGGCTTGACTAATAAATAGTCTTGTAAGTTAATAGAAAGCATAGACGTAAAGTCGCTGCACAGCTTTGTAGTACTTGCTTTGGTGCAAATTACATTTTTGCTTTATTTGACCTGTTTTTTTCTTGGCTGGCTCGCCTCTTCTGGTCCCATTTTCATGAATTAGTGTCCAATAAGGGAGAAAAGTTTCCATGAATTTGCTCCTGAAGCCATTAGTCAAGCTACATCCCTCACGTAACTGCTTTGAGATGGCAAACATCCAAGCTTTAACCATAATAATATGGAGAAACAGCAATAAAATAATGATATAATTGTGTTCTTAGAATGAAGATAATTATCATGAAGAATAGCTGGGATTATAGTAGTTAGTAAAGTAATCAAGGCAACCCTTTCCAGCACAATTATGCAGTCTTTCATCTATTGTACCTCTGATTATTGTTGGATCCTCTCGCTGATTATAACCCTTGTTCATTATTTTGATAATACAGCGATAATGAGCACTTTCATTAGAAACTGACATAATGAGAAGCCATCAAACAAGCTGTATTCTAGGACACAGAGGTGGACAGGAGAGCGGGGCCGAGCAAATGTGAGATGACACGTTGACAGCCTTTCAACAAGGCGCAATCATCGCCGCACTTCATCATATTTGAATCCCTCCACAAGGTCTCCGAGGAGCTTTACCTGCAGCATTGTTTCTATTACGGACCCAATTATCCCGGCGGATCGATAGCAGCTCTCAGCACATACTGATCGCTGCTCTGTGATGGAGCAAGCTAATGTCTCATGTTTCCCTTTAATACCCCCTCAGGAAGACGTCAATGTCCTCAAAAGTTTGGTTAGCGTCTGCTTTTTCTTAACACCCCGCCCTGGATGCGTAAGAGAATACGCCAGATGGGTGAAGGATAATGTGTTCTGTGGCCCATTAGTGGCGGGAAGAGATTTGAATACCAGAACCTCTGCTGAATATTGCTCTTCATCTGACCTCCGGATTCACGGCTCAAATGAATGGAGTTACCCTGTGGTGTTTCTAAAGTGATTAGTGATGGTTGGCACCCTATTACCTGTGAGTATCTCCAGGCTGCATTTCATGGTGAGGCTGTAGGCAATTTTCTTTCTTAGTTTTAACCTTTGAGACACTTTGAAAAGTACACAAAAGGACACAATGCAGTGCACCCAAACAGAGAAAAGAACTCCATGGCCTTCAGTGCAGGAAAGCGTGTATTTGCTAGCAGCAGAGATAACTGAAAGTGTACATTCTTTCCAAAGTTTACTCCACTAAATGTCCTTAAATCCACCTCCCAAGGCACTGAATGTGTTAGTCCAAAAACAAGCTATTCAGTTATGCCTGCTGATTTCTTACTCTATACTTTATAACCTTTTTAGTATTTAGCAATACCACAATCAACTCTTTTCTCATTATCAAGAAAAATATATGTTTTTTTTCTTGGCTGCACCTTTTAACAGCTTCATTTATTCAAGTTTCCTTAATTTGCTCTTCTTATAAAGTTAGACACATTACTATGATGTTTAATTTACCCTTGCCAAAAGACCAAATTTATGCTCCCAAAACTGGTGATCCTTTTACAATATTCACTGCTCTCAAGATTTCTTTAGTTATTCATTTTTTCTATTGAATAGCTAAACAAATACTGAGTATGCTGTTGTTTAATTCATGTTGGTTTTCATCTCCCCTGATGGATTCATCCTTTTTTATTTGGAAATACTTTAAATGTTGCACCATTGACTAAGACTGTTCTCAGGTCGATGCTACCACCAAGTCAAAAATGCAATTACACTTCTAAAAGCCCTATTCTTATGTCTTCAAAAACATGTTTAACTGGCCCCAAATCTGAAAAATATCCATATCAGACATCTCAAGTAGTAAACGTCTGTCTTTCAAGTTGGAGCAGTTTAAAGTCAGCAACATTAGCAGCAATGTCAGGCTGCTCACAATAACAGCATTCACATTTGACCCTGAAGAAATCTGTATCAGCGTCATGCATTTTTCAAGATATTCACTGTTTTCTTTACCTTTAAAAATGTAGTTTAATGGCAGCAGCATGTCAGTGTGCATTGTGTGGAGCCATACTCGACTTATCCATAATTCATAACACCAAGGGCACTTCTTTCAAATGAATGCTGAGTGAAATAGTCGTGGTCAGGTCGGTGCGAAGATGCAGTTTAGTATATAATGTGGTTGTCAGGGCTTTAAATACAATTTGTAAGAATGTAATACCTGTTGAAAAGGCAACACCAGGTTGATGAGGGTAGAGGCAAGCCAATATATAAAGTACCATAGATACATACGTGCACACACATGTCAAAGCACTATAACAGAGTTAATACAGAGTTTACAACACAGGCTTTTAGCATTGTACTAAGTTGTCGTCAGTCTTGTTTGAACTCCCTTGCAGAGTTGTGCTATCCGAGACCAAGACTTGCCCAAGACTAGAATGCACCGAGACCAAGACAAGACCAAGACTTTTGGGAGTTGAGACCGAGACAAGACCAAGACCATCGAAATCAGTTTTGAAACAATTACAAGGTCGAACAGTTAAGGGGGGTGTCCCTCAGTCACAACACCGAGAAGGTTGCAGTCATCACATGTGAGGAACAATTTGACTCTTGTATGTATTGTATATAGTTTTTTCTTATGTATATGAACTATCCTGAATTCCTGTTAAATCATTGCTTAGTGACATGACCTTACATAGCCCTACATGACCTCACATAGCCCTCTCCTTGCTACTGACTACATTCCCACCCATACACACACTCACTACATGACCGTACATAGCCCTCTCATTGCCCTTTCTTCCCAGAAACTCAAGTTATTCCCATGACCTTGCTGAACTTACTGCACCTGCAAGGCCATTTGCCTCACCAAACTCAACCTCACGTGACCACATACAATGTTATAAAAGGGAGAAGACTCTGTACTAGTTTTCAATTCAACTCTCAGACTGCTTGACACTCTGTTTGGTTGTAACTCCTTGCCGGCGAGTACAAGTAAAGCTCCATTTTATTGCATCCAGCTGCTTTTCGTCATCTTTATTGTGAATAAATGTCAGGTGTTGGTACGAACCTGAAACTGAGCTATCTTAGGAAAAAAGGGAAAAATCCCGACATCACATGAATTGAAGCTTTTTGTTCTTTTACCAAGTGTTCCTCCTTATTCACATTAATGAAGTTGGAGAGCAGCAGATCTGTCCGGCCAGTCCAAGACCGAGACAAGATCGAGTAAAAATTCTCTCGAGTCTGAGACAAGACCAAGACCTTCAAAATGTGATCTTGAGGCCGGTCTCAAGTTACACAAAACTACTCCCTTGACATTGCACCTTCATGAATATGCACTGTCCCATTCAACAAAGCAAAAACTAAAATAAAGAAGATATTTGAACCTCCCTTGATATCGAGGCTCACACCTGTTGAACTTTAATAACAAGCTAGCTGTTCTCAAAGCAAAACAGTTCATAAGAAACACCACAACAGTGGAAAGTGGTGACAACATGATTATCAGCATGAATGTTAGGCTTGGTTTACACTTGTCTGGCTCAGCCTTCAGCTGCTTTAACAACCCTCTCAAAGGGTTGTTTTGGTGGAGAAACAGCCCTGGTCTCTTTATCTTAACACTTAATCGATTGGATCTGAAATGTTGCTTGTTGATGTTACTGGTGGAGCTAAAACACATATGTGCATTCATGTTGCAACGGCTTTGTTTGAGTGTATTTGTGTTGGGTTTTTTTGGCTGCTTTCGAACATCCATTTCTCTCCAGCTGGTTTTTGAAAGCTATTGGCTGCAAATTGCTCTTGTGAGCCCATTGACAAGGCACTGGTCAAAAATGATTGCTGTGATGGAAAATAAATGGGAAAATCGCACCTAGCTGCAACTGACAGAGTACGGTCGTAAATACCAGGACCCAAAACTCTGAAAGCCTTCGAAATGAGTCCTAACTGGGTTAAAATGGCAGATTGTAGACCGCGGTTTGGCTGGAGGGCTACTCTATCTCCACAGGAGGATTTCATCCTTTTTTCATGCCTGTTTCTACCTCGAGCCAAGAGCCATCAAGTCATCAGACATGACTGACAGGTGGAAGATGAATGACAGCCATCACGGAGGAAGTAGCAGGGATGATTGGAGGGAGTGGGAGGACGCAGGTGGCAAGTGGAGGTGTCTGGTTTGATCCGTTGGAAACTATAGCTCCATGAGTCATCCTCCCTCCTTTTCTTCCTCACACCCTCACTTATTCACTTGATTTTCAAAACACGCCTGAGCTTGTTTTTCAGACCTCTATCCCATTTAATCTTGAATTTTCCTCCTCTGTATGGTTCATGTTTTTTCAGTAATATCTTTGCATTCCAGGTGTCGAAGTGAACAAGTGTGAAAGAAAGGTGTCGCTAAGGATCGCATTAGCTCTGCATGCTTTTCACATGTTAAACCCAGGGCGCTAAAATAATGACTTTGGGTTTGTGGGCACAAACATCTGCTGTGATATGTTCCAGCTCGCGTTTTCACACTCGTCATGGGAAATAGTCTGTAGTCACACATTGACAGCCGGGGAACTGCGTCTTTCAGAGATGATGCATGTAGCAGTGAAAAATGGTTTTATTTTTAGATTTAGGTGTTTTTCTTCACTGATTTTATTTTATTCTTTTTCTCTGGAAAGAGGAAATGCAATAAAAAGTGTTTTGAATCTAATTAATCAAATGTGGGAGTTTTGAAGAAGCAAAAGATAAATAAGATATGACTCTGGCAGAATAAAATGTAGTGTACAAATTCACCAGGTGTGTTTTTCTCTTTTTGGACTAAAAAAGTACATCCAAACTCATGCATCAAGTCTCATTTGTCATTACAGTTTTGTAGTTTTTGCTTTTTCAAAGAAACAGTAATGCAAACCTGAGCGTTAGCCAAAAGACTAAATTTTAGATTTAGAAGATTTCATTGCCAAAACCACTACAAGAGGGAATATGTGAAAGACGTCTCCATTTTGGGCACTTTGTGATTAACTTGTTGTACATCTTGGGTGTTGAGCAGGTTTGAGATTTATTAGGGCGTTTTCACACAAACCACAGTTAGTGCACATCAAAGAAGTTTTGGGCCAGAGTTTGGTACATTGGTGTCAATGTAAATGCAACCACTGCACTTTGGTGCACACCAAATCAGCCGGTCCGAGACCTCCATGAAGGGGTGGTCTCGATCCGCTCCATTTCCCTACATTTGGTGCGGTTTCACTGGTGTGAAACGAAGTGGTCCAAACCGATCTACTTTTGATGCATTACTTCCTGTTAATCCTGTGGTTGAATCTTTTGCTTACTCAGTTTGTCGAGTTGTTTACTCTGGTTGAGGATTACGATGATTTACGAGGGTCCAGAAGGTCGCTGATGCCGTCTCAAACACTATAAAAAAGCACATTTATAGGAAAATGTAGAAGAGAGCGAAACGTAAACATTGGTTGTCTGGTGAAGGAAATGGTTACCGTGGTAGCCTCTTCTTCGATTTCCTCCGTAGCAGGTTTGGCAACCAGTTTCGTGCATATCGCCCCCTGCTGTTTCAAACTGAGTAAATACACAAGTGGGTCCGGGCATGACGGGGGAGGGGAAGGGGGAGGAGGGCGAACCCATGGCGAACCGCGCCGCAGCACGGTTCGAAACAAGTGGACCTAATGTGAAAACGCCCTTAGTATGAACAAGAGCAGCAGAGACAAAAGATGAACAACTTTTTCGAGAAGTGGTGCCAAAGTTTAGGCAGAAGAACGTCTCCTACAGAAGCTTTAAATATGTTTTTTTTATCATTTTCCATAAGTTCTCTTTTTCTCTCTCATTAGACTAAACTGATTTTGACCCCTAAATAGCTTCCAGATTGATCATTTATGAATGAATAAGTCAAAGCCCCCCAGCTCTTAATAATAAAGGAAATAAAAAGGTAAAGAAAAGCTTTGACTGTGACTTAAGTTCCCCATTATCATCACTTCCCTAAGAAGCCCCTGAAGCTTGAGGAGCAGATAAATTACTTGCACATTTTCCTCACATTAGTCTGAGCGGTGCCAGTTTGACCGTTATTTCCTCAAGTGCTCATTTAAAAATGGAGATAATATAAAACCCTCCTGTTTCAGAGCCGGGACAGATTTCACTCACCATACGTTTTTATATTTAACCTGTCATTTATACTGGCGGTGATACATTTTTACTCCTTTATTTAAACAGCAAATCTGCTCTCCAGCCCTCCCAGCTCTCATTCCATACATCATCTTTCCCTCCCTCGGCATCTGCCAAACATCGCAGCAAGGACATCAGAAGTTTATCAGCGATCATTACTCTCCCTGCCTCGCTTTATTTTACATCTCGGCTAATTACCACTTGTGCCAGCGCCTGTTTTTCCCATGAGTCCTCCCTCTCTCTCTCTCTCTCCTCCATCGATCACGACTCGGGGAAAAGTAAACTTTCCGAGCACTTTGTCTCCACCGTGATGATTCCCAGTTGTGCGGCCCGATTGTGGGAGCGCTAGCAAGGATGCTAATTTGTTCTTGACTAGTGGAGTAAGAATCATTAAGGAGTACCTCAAAACCCAGGAGGAGGAGGTACGGGCGGGGATGCAAGTACACAAAGCAAGAAGCTGAGGGAGTTCCAACAACAGTTTTCGATTAAAATAGACTAATATGTGTAAAGAGGATCACACTGTGTCTTAATTACACTTTGTTTTGCTTGATTTTGTGTTGAAAGAGATGATCGCCCAGCTAATAATCATCTCTTCTCTTTCTTTTTCACGCCTCATGTGGATCATCTGCATAGGTAAGTCAATCTTTTTCCCTTTTTTACCTCACTCACACGGTTTTCTTAGCGTGCTTCGGAGCACCCTCACCATCTGCCTTCAAGACCCCTCTCACTCATGTACGGTAATTGACAGTCTATTTTCCCACACATATGGATTCTCGAGGCACGCTGTGACAGATGTGTACACTGTCATGAAGGTGCAGGACGTTTAGGAAGCAATCCATCACTGACAGCTGAGGTGCTACTGTAGCTGTAACTTGCAGGGCTGTTGATTGGATGGCATGACACTTCCGGGGGTCTCATGTTGAGTGCCTTTTTGTATTTTACATGTGATGAATTTTTATCACCTTGAAGAGAAATTGAAAGGCTGCGAGGCGGTGGCTTTAAGATTTTCTAAGGATGAAGGGAAGGAGAAGTGGAATGACATTTTGGCTCATGCATTTTCAATCAAGAAGGAGTCTGTGCTTGTATTTGAAGCAGTAGTGCAGAATTTTTTTTCTAAACTTTAAATTCAAACACATTTCTTGACTTTTTTTTGGTTTGGTGAAGATTGTTAGTAGAAGTTCTTGCTTGTTGCATAAGAACAAATCTTTAACTTTCCGCAGTTAACTTGAAATTAATGACGTTTCAGTTGCATGTTTGAATTTTTGTTTATTTTAGTTTTCAGCTTAGCACATGAAGACAAACTAAAGCTTTTCTCACGGGTCTATTGCTTTAAGAATCAAATGAATGAAAATAAATGTACTTTGTTTTTAACTTGTAGATATTTTGATGAAAAGTTACCTCAAGAAAAATGTGGTCTGAAGCCAGGGTTTCCAACTTTTTTGTGCTAAACTCCCCTTTAGCATCATGTTTAAGAGATTACCTCAAACATTTTCTAGGAATGATACAGAACGCAGCTTAGCAATAGGCCTGTCACAATAACAAATTTTGCTCAGTGATCATTGTCCAAAAAAATTTATTGCCCATTAACAATGTTATTGTCCATATTATTTTGAAACATCATTTTTTCATTAATGTAATTATATGTCATAATAAAGTGAGTACACCATATCAAAAGCAAAGACCTTTAATTTCTTAAGAGCATTTAACTGTAATTGGAAAGTCAAGAGCTTTAAAATAAAATAAATCAAACAATATAATAAACAAAAAAGAGAAAAAAAACAATGAAAATGAAACAGACTCTCTTTTGGAAAACCTGCATATAAAAAAAGATCATTATCATATTCACAAACAATGAAAAAAATAGAGCCTGTCTCTGTAAAGAAAAACACAAAACTCCAATAAAAACACACACAACAATAAAAACAATAAATACAATGGACTTTATACAGTTCAGGAATTGTTTGTTACATATATATGTTCCCCCAGCCAATCTGTCCGTCCAATGTTTGAAACATTTCCCGAAATGCAGGCTTTTCAACCTTTACTGACCAAACACCTCAGTAGGCGCTGACTGTCAGGACGAAGGCTCCCCTGACTCCCCTTCTTTGTCGCCGCCACTTTCAAACAAATACGACATATCTGGTCGTCGGTGTTCATGGACTCATACCTTGTTTATTTCGTATAAAACCAAAATAGTCCTGCACTGGGGCTGTGGCAGCCAGCTTAGGAACTGTCACTTTCATGCCATCATTCATATTAGTGTTTGTTTCCTCGTTACTCCTCACAACTCTCAATTTAGCTCTGTGTGTGTGCGCGCGAGCGGCCCCGCCTCCCCCTCAAAGATTGAATGAATGACAGATGGATCACTAAACCTAACCCGGCTCATTCCGCGATAAAACCAATGTGCCAATGCGTTGAGAAAGATGGAAAGAGTGAGCCATCTTCTCATCCAGCCTGTTTGGTAGAAAGAGAGGAAGGAAACAAACATGCATGCACGTGTCAGTTTATCGAGGCTGGCAAACTTACCGAGGACGTTTTTATTTATCATGCGGTTAATTGATTTATTGATTATCGTGACAGGCCTACTTAGCAGAAGTGTGAGGCTGATCTTACTAACCCTACTAAGAGCCTTTTCTTTTTGTTTTTAAGGCTTTGGGGAAACGGTGCAGGTGCTTTTAAGGGAAATAAAGTAGGCCAACTCCAACCCATGCAGAAGAGATCTGTGCATTAACGCGCTTGCTAACAGCTTAGCCATTAGCACCACGTAGAATCTTTTTTAATTCATTCCTTCACAATAACCACAATATTGCTCCAGTTATTTCTGCCACATAAAACAAAGTACATCCCAGGACATGGGTCAAAATCTTTCAAAGTGAGTCTGTTAATTATGTTCAGAATGCTTTTGCGCTCAACAGGAAGCTGTGCTCCTAAGTCTTTAGCGAGTTTACTTTGACAGCATTGGGTCAGAATCGAAACGTTGATTCAGTGGGTTTCTAATTTATTCCTGCAATCATGAAAATGTTCTTGTGACTTGCTTTGGCTTAATATGTCACAAAATATGACAAAATACTGTCAAAGCAGAAACTAAATTAAAGATTATTTGAGGGTTCTGTGTGTACTTTCGCACATAAAACATCATTTAAAATTCTCAGCTCTGTCAGATGGTGTGTTCTTGTAAAATGTTTGCTCTTGTGATCTTGGCTTTTCAGAAATCCAGCTCACAGCCTTGAACAGTTTCAATACACCAGCTCAGAGTGCGTCCAGAGTTTCTTTTTCACGGAGCTCACAGCCTCCATCTCTATTATACTCAGGGCTGTGAGAAGGTGTCCCTTTTTAGTGTTGTGTCAGATAATCCAATTAGTTTGAAGTGGTTCATTAAGCTTAAGAAAGTGCAGTTTCTACACCTTTTAAGAAACAGTTAGTCATTGGCTTACTTAAAAGGAGACAGAAAAGTGCAGTTTTGGTCACGTTTGTCAATACTAAAAACACAGGGTGACTTTTTCCATTAAAACTTCTCTTTTTGGTTTCATTCAGCAGTGCAATTTCTCTGTTTTCCTCAAGCAATCTCAAAACCATTTGATTGTTTTTAGGCGGCACATTGAGCCGAGGAGAACTCACTGACGGATTCCTTTTTCTGCACTCGGTTAATAGCAACACTAATCACCTCGCCCGCCACCAAAGCTCATTTAGCAATATGCTTGGATGGGCTGCAAGCTGTTCTGGAGGTATTTGTTGGGCTCCTGACATCAGGGTTTTGGGAACACGCGAGGAGAAGGAAAAGCTTGTAATATGTTGCTTTTGCCTCAAAATACCAAAAGAACATCTAAGGCGACAGATAAACAAGACGACCTCTATCAATCACAACACGACCCAGCGTAGAAAGCCTAGCATATTAGCCTTGTATCCTCCACACTGTTTTGAAGTGCCATTTTTGAGTTTATGGTTCACTTTCCACCTCACGTCTATTTTTCTCCACTTATATCAAAGACAGACGGAGTAATAGCAAGAATTTATTGTCCGTCTTGTAATTCCCCTCCCTAAGAGTTAGCGAGGTTACCTTTTATCCTGAAAGATCACATATTACCTCTCTAAGTGGCTCTTTTACTGCCAAATGCTATCATCCCAGCTTAAACTGGCTGCAGATATATTACAGGCCTTTTTTAAGGATAAAGAGAGGGAGGGAGGGTCATTTGAGGAGCAGCACTCTCCTCCCTCACACTTCTGTCAGCTTGTTTTTTTCTTCCTTCATCTTCTTTTTTTTCCCTCTGAGCTTAAATCACCTCAGCCGGAGTTCTGACATGTCTTTATCGTGTGTTAGCGGCGGCATAAAACTCAAGTGTGCTCTCGTAAAGAGCTCTGATTGCACATTTGATTCTCATGTTAAAGATGGAGTGGGTGGGTGGGAGTCGATTGTGGCTCTGGTTTTCCTGTCCTGATTAGGGAAAGACTTGGCCACCATTCATGTGTCGTGTTTTTTTAATGCTTTGCCTTCAATTGGTTTCGTCGTTTAGTTTTTTTTATTTATTTTATTTTTTTCAATTTTCACAATAACATAAAAACAACCACATATAATTAGACTTAACATTCAAACATGGGGTGACTCTTATCTAATAAATTGATGTTGTCCAGTAGGTTTCTTGAAAAATAGAAATGAATTTAAACAAAAAAGGGGCGTTTAGGGAGGATGTAGAGTTTCCATTTTTCCCATAATTCATGATTTTTTTTACTTTGAAGCCTCAATGAAAAGGTGATTCTTTCCATTGTATATATTTCATAAATAATATTGTACCAATCATCCAAAGTCGGACCTTCTACCTTGAGCCATTTTTTGGTAATTGCCTTCCAGGCAGCGATGCTCAATATTGAAAACAAATACTTGGTTTTCTTATTTGTTGATGACAACAAAATTCCAACAAAGAGTTGCTCCCAGTTAAATGTAGTGTCTGTCCCAAATATATCCACCAGTTCTTTATGAATATCTCGCCAGAACCTATTAACTGTGGGACAAGCCCAAAACAGATGAAAATGGTTGGCTTCCTGGGATGCACAATTCCTCCAGCAGGTGGGAAAGCCTGTATGGTGAAGTTTCTGTACAGGTGTAATAAAATACCTAATGATACTTTTCCACCCAAACACTCTCCAATAGGTTGAATTTGTAATTTTCCATTGACTCTCACAATATCTTTCCCAGCTTTCTTCTGTCGTCGTTTAGTTTTTAAATCATTTTCAATTGTATTTATTTCCTGTTATCAATGTACTCTTTGTCTTGAAGTCATAATTTGCCCTTTGCATTGTTTCACTCAGAATATTTTCAGATCTATGAATTTGTAAAGTTAAATGAATAATAGGAAACATTTCAGATTGGATTGTGCGTTAACTTTTATCAAAAATTCTGTCCAATGCATTTCCACAAAGCTCCCGTTTTGCCTACTTTGAGCGTCTTGGGTATCAAGCTGTGCTTCTTTTGAAGAAGCATGCAGCTTTTTTCTTATTCCATCTTTCAGTTAAGAAGCCAGTTAGTCTGTCCAAGTGCTGTATTATTAAATGTCTGTGGCTGAGAGACAGAAGAAGAAATTAGGATCGAAGTGAAAAAGAGAAAATGAGTGTGCCTCATCATATTTGATGGGCTGAAGTCCAGTGGCAAACTGCTTGACTTGTTACATTCCTGCTGATATTATTTAGAACTGTAGTGTTATGTCTAGCTGTCTTGTTATCAGTGTTGTCGTGGCCTAATGTTTAACTGTATACTAAATGCAAGTTCTCATTAAGCCTAAAATGTGTCTCAAGCTCGGGAAGCAATCTTTCTAACTCATTATTTTAGTCCATCTAGATAAGTTAACTATTAATTTACTTCCTACTTCTATCAGTTCACACTTATGTTTTTATCTGTTCTTTAGTCTATTCATACACAGCTCTTATCCAGGCACAATAACTTCTTTTCTTAGATACACTGCCTCAGCTCATGCTTGACTATAGATCCATAACTGTTCTTTGTATACCATTTAAATGTATATTTGTGCTTGAGGTCTTTAATTATAGTTTGATAACTTTTTTATGTATTCTTTGGGCATTTTGTGCCTTTATTGATAGGAGAGAGACAGTGGATAGGCTTGTGAAAGGGGGTGAGAGAGTAGGGAAGACACTCTGCAAACTGGTCACAGGCTGGATTCGAACCCGGTCCGGCAGAAGCATGTACATCGGATGTGCATGGTTGCTAACCACTAGTTTGATATCTTTTTGCCTTACATCTTTGCACAAGCTTGAGCAGAAGCTAGCTACCTACCTACCTCACCCATCAACCCATCCAACACCCAACTCCTGACCTACATACTCATTTAGAATCACCCTACTCAACCGCCCCACTTTCCCACCCAACCTACCTACCAATCACCCCCACTTTAACTACCTTCTGACCTTCTGCTCCACTCACCTCTGTGCTGATCTTCCCACCTTCCTTTCTGACTAACCAGCCATCCTATCTATCAACTCACCTACCCATTCACTTTCCTACTTTCCTACCCACCAACTCATCTACCTTACAACCTCACTACCAAGCTGCATCACTGCCATATGCCCAACCACTCTGTCTGTCTGTCTGCCTGATTGAGTTTCAGACACTGACAATTGAATTTTACCTGTTGTTGCTTCAATGTCAAATGCTCTGGCCCAGCAGGAGGCCCAGTTACCAAAATAAAAGAGCCTAAAATAAGAAGTCAGTCCTCGGTTTAATTTTTTGACCAAGGACATGGTGATTTCTTCTACATTCAGTCTTTGTACCATGCTAAGATAACACCCTGTTGCTCGAACATGTATTATTCTTAACAACAGGAAGTTAATGAACATCCTGACCAAGAGGTCAAACTTAGCTGTTGGCTCACATCCTGTGTTTTTGATTTATTCGGTCAGTTTTTGAGATCTTGTCTGAGTCTTTCTCATTAAAAAAAAAAAATACAGAACATATTTGATTACATTTGATTTATTGGGAAATTGGGTCAGGAAGTATGCCTCTGATTAGAGAGCAGATTCCGGGCCAGTCTTTTACTAAGTGCATAAGGAAAAGCACAAATAAATTATAGACTTTATCTCAAAACAAACCAAAGTCATTTCAAACATAAACTCACCAAAGTTTTGTTAAAGGTGCCTCTCGGCTTGTAGAGTGAATGCTCTTGAAAGGAAGGCTGAGGTTTCAAGATCACCTCTGCAAAACAGGGGGAGGAAGCCACTCACCATTGGTTGATCCGTAGGTATTGTATTGATTGAGCTCTCAGCTGGAGTGTCGTCCTCTCGTCTCTTCAAGCCTTCCTCTCCTCACAGGCGAGGAAGGTCAATTGCGATGGGGGCCTGACACATTTCAGGGGGAAGGGATGATTTGAGGGATGTTTCTGGAGCAAAACAAGGGAGACCGATCGAACGCGGCAATTTCTGACAGCCCTTCTCCCCCGAAATGTTCAAAGAAAAGAAAATCAACCTGTGAAATAGACAGAATGGAAGGGGAGAAAATAGAGAGCAGCGCTGCCTGGGGAAGGATATAATGAAGGGCAGATTTCACCGGAGAGGGCTCTGGAAATTGGCCGGCCCTTTGGGGTCCGTGACATTTCTTTGAAAGTGCTTTGGGCAGCAGATTCAAGCTGTGACTGTGACTCACTTTGTTGGCTTTGCTATTCAGATGACAGTGTGTCTTAAAAGAATAACTCAGTGCCTGGATGAAGACACCTTTCCTTGACTTAATTAGGACCTGGACAGTTAAAGCATTCACAGCCAGGACGGATAAAATTGGACAGACATGATTTTCCCTAGCTCCAGATTGGGAACCAAGACACCTTGTTTACTTTAGTGCCCCTTTTAGTCTCTTTCTTTTGTTTCGTCCTGCAGTTTTTAAGTGATGTTGGAATCCAGAGTTATAGGGCTGGACAATTAATCAGATTGTGATCGTGATTTCAATTTTGCCATCTGACAATCATAAAAACATTATAATCAAAGAAAAACGATTAATATGCCACACAGTGTGGAGTGCCGTGTATGCAAGTTCCTGCGCTTCATAGCGCTTCTGTGTTCCACGTGCAGCCACAGCGAGTGTGTGTGACTTATGTGGATCAATAATACTGTATGTGCCACTTGCTGGTTCTTTAAAATTGTGGTAAATCTATACCGAAGTTTTAAATAAATGAATACTCGTGTATATTAATTATGATTTTAATATAAATTAAAAGAATCGGGACTCTTATTTTTACCATAATCGTCCAGCCCTACAGTGTTATCATATACAGAGCATCATCATCTGCATACGATGGCAGCCAGCAGTATTGGTTGTGTATACAGATAGATTTGCAGCCACAGGACTGCATTTTTCATCCCGTAACTCACTGTTTATGTCATGAAATGTGCGTCTTTTGTAGTTAGCAGTGCCACGTTGGAGTTCACATCATGTTGAATGTAAGCTTCATCACATACGGTTTTTAAGAATCATAAAACACTAAAGCTTTGTTTTAATTCGCATCTCAGCATCCATATGGTACCCTCAAAGGTGACTCCTTACAAGACTTTAAGACTTGGGTGTCTTCTTAAACTTCAGAAAGCATCCACAGTATGTGCTTCCTCAGCTTCTGACAACATTGACTCTTAAAAGATAAATTCAAGCTCAAAGCCAGTTTTTTCCTAAAGTCCCATGGAATAGCTTTAATAGCATACACTACAACAGCTGTATTTAGCAGCCCTTGTTTGCAAGCCCAGCTGTCTGGCTGTATTTAGCTAGACCAGAGTTTTGTGTCGTATGGGTAGCATTGGTCCCGTCTCTGCTTGTCTCTTTCTCTGCCGACTCCATCACTGTGATTATCACGAGAGAACTTTATGTCTCAGAGAGTCTCTAAACCCAAATCACTGCCTTCTCATTATCTTTTACAGGAAGTTGGAGACTATTAATAGACAGAACTGTAACTGTTTTACAGACTTAAACATGAATTGTCATACATTTGCAGACGTTAGTAACAAATCCCAAGGAACAAAAGACCTTCATGTGCTAATTTGATGCTAGCTTCTTAATAAGATTTCTTCATTTGATGCTTTGTCTTATTCGTCAGTTGATTTTAATTAGATGCTGCTCATTTAGACAACATATCAAAGTGTGTATGTAGCAGTATGGGCATGATTTTGTTTTTTTTTTTTAATTTAAGTTAGGAAAACAAATCAAAAGGGAGATCCTATTATGGTTATTTGAGTTTCATATCCCTTTTGTGTTTTTATGTTTCTGTAAGTGCAGCCACAGAGTCCCTGGCACAGATAGCCATCTGATTTACCCCCTAGAAGATCAACCAGAGAAAGATCCAACCACTGCCACGTCAGTTGCTTAAGCCCACTGGCTCAGGGTTGCAGAACATGGGCTCTAGAATGAATGCAGAGCTGTTGAAAATCGTGCCTAACTGGTTGGGAACTGAACAGATTGGGCCCACATGGGGAGGGACAGGAGCTCCAACAGTGCATATTAGACAGAGTGAGAAAGAAGGCTGATTAGGTGTACTAACAAGAAGGTGTTTAAACATTAGGGATTTTAATTGTACTCTTGCAGACATGAATCTATGTAAATACCTCAATAAATGCAAATTCTAACCACTTTAAGGCACAGGTCAGGGTCAAATTTCAATGATTTTTTGCTTAAAATGTGAAAAGATGAACATTTATGATCCATTAACAGATTCATATAGTTTTCCTTCAGATATAGACTTTTCAAGAATAAATCGAACAACTTTTTGACCCTTGCTTTTTCAGCTAGTCGTCTCTTTTCACCAGCGTACATCATGCCCTGCAGCATTTTCCACATCATCAGTAGGAGTCCACTGCAGTTTGACCTGAATGTGTCTGTGCCCCTGAAGAGGTCTTTTCTGTCAGCCTCATGTCTGTGAGTGAGGGGCTTTCCTTGAGGAGCGCTCTAACTGCTGCTTTCAATTGGTCATTTGTTATATTGACGCCGCGCTGAAGGCCTCCCATTGATTTCCCATCGATGCGTAGGTGAGCGGTAGATAAGCCAGCAGACGGGCGGAGATAAGCGCCTGTCGTTTCTCCCTGACAGCCACAGATGCAGAGGAAGGACGCCACAAAGTCACATGTCTCCCAAAGTCACCCGCTTCCCTTGAACACACCAGGAACACACACAAGCTCTCAAGCAAACACACTCAACATCTTTGCACCCGCTCCAACCTCTCGCCATTGAGCACTGCAAGGCTGCTATATTGAATTAGCTATCGTCTGTGTCGCATTAAAAGTCCTCTTTCTGACAGCAGCGTATCAATCAACTGATTCATCCTTATTAGATTAAACTATGTGGGTGTCACGTCGTTAATGTGAAAAATGGGACGTTGGCGCAAGAGGATGGAAAATCTATTTCAACAAAGGACCAAGAGTCAGAGGAAGAGCGTCAAACGTTACTAATGGTAATGTTTGCAGTTTGAACCCCAGGAATTAATATTGATTGATTGATACCTCAATCTGTCCTAATACATGGAAACTCAGGGGGAGGGGATTTTTGATGGGCCAAACAAAGATTGATTTGACAAACTTTGACATTTTGTCAAGTCTTGGTCTTCTCTTTGATGTAATTATAGAACGGCAGAACTGAAAAGTTAATCTATTTTAAGACAGGCTGTTATGGAAGGATTTAACCTCGGGGACACTCGCCTTTTACGGTTGTCCCATATCTGAGATATAGCTGATGTAATCTAGGTTGTTCTTTGTGTCTTGAACAGGAGCGGCTACTTTTGTGTTTTAAATTGAGTGCTGAACCCTAAAGCGGCTTTCATCTATATATTCTGTTTCATAGTTCTGCCAAAATAATGAATAACTTCTTGATATTTTCCTTAAGAATTCAACTTATTGAGCTCATGTTCCCAGCATTGTAGAAGTACTTTGTTAGGTTTAATCATCTGAGTCACACACTGAGTAAGGACTGTTGGAGTGGAAAAATTGTCTGATGTTTGTTTTGGTTGTAAGGTAGTACTGATCTTTGTTTTTAATGTGTTGATGTAGATTTGTCTCCAGGTGATAGTTGTGTTTATAGCAGAGATGACTTGATTGGTGTTTTAATGCAATGTCAATGAACTTAAATCATCGATTCATGGTGTTTGTTTTTTCTTTGGGATTTGCTTTTTCTTCCAGATTGTCCAGAAAGTTGACAGAAACATTTTTGATGGTGAAGTGGAGGTAAAATAAAGTGTCAAAATTAATGGGAGAATGATTAATTTAAGCAAGTTTCAGTTTTAGTAGCACTTACTGCAGAGGTGAATATATGTATATATGTCGGCCTGTCATGATAATCAATAGATCAATCAACCGCACGATAAATTAAAGCGCCCTCGGAAAGTTTGCCAGCCTCGATAAATTCACATGAGCATGCATGTTTGTTTTCCTCCTCTCTTTCTACCAAAGAGACTAAATGAGAAGATGGCTCACTCTGTCCATCTTTCTTAACACTGGGGTGCATCGATTCCATAGTGGATGAAAAAATGAAAAAAAAAATCAAATTAATATTGACAATAACATTGTTTACTGGCAATAATTTTTTGTACAATTATCATCCAGAAAAATCTGTTATCGTGACAGGCCTATATATATGGATATATTGCTCCAGGCATTGTAGTTTCTGTTTTTCAGTTCAGTAAAAAAATGAAGCTTCCTGCATCCTGTTAGAACAATGTCGCCGACATGCATGAGCTTTGAGTCCAGATGCCTGAATCAGCGCTGAAATAAATCCACAGGCTACTGGAACAAGAACAGACTCCATGCTGAGTTTCTATGCCAAAATTCACAACCCAGTAAATGGCCATTAAAAAACCTTGTGAATAATACATATGGGGAAGCTAGCCAGTTAGCTGCTGTCCTCTGTGCTGCCCTCTCTGCAGCTAACTGATGCTGAAGCAGGCTCACACAGTCGAACAAACGCGTTCAGAGGCACTTTCTCTCTTTTCCCTCACAGCGAGAAGATCTGTATTTCTTTCTCCTGACAGTGATTATGTTCTGTCCCTTCATCTTTTTCCTGCCTGTTTGTCCTCCCTCATTTGCCGTCGGGGCTTAAAGACAGAGCAGAGCGCCATCGGAGACAGACGGGGAGTTGATAAGACGACGTCGGAAGTTCTTCTGTCAAACTCTCCCGTGGCTTCGACGCTGCCTGCAGTGGGTGTCCGTGTGTCTCATTTCCCCCCTCCTGGGAGAAGCAAGTAATGTTCGCCTACTGGGGGCTGCGGAAGAGCAAAGGAAAAGGGATCAGAAGGTGGTGATTAAAGAAATGGCAGGATGGGAGATGGAGAAAATGGGACAAGTGTAGGGGAAACAGGAAGAAAAGAAACCAAGGGGCTAGAGGGAGCTGCAGAGAGGCTTTGGTAGCTCTTTTTTTTTTCTTACTGTATCGTCCAAGTGACTGCTCCCAGAGGGAATCTTTGTAAGAAGTGATTTGCCTCTTTTTCTCCGCCTTTGTTTTAGATGCATGTGAGGCTCAGGGGAGCTCGAGCACATGGAGAACTCAGGCTTTGTCGCCATATTCAAGAGACAATTAAATCTATGAAAAACATACCATATTAATGTCATCAAAACTCTTCATACAGCAGGACTTCAAAAACCTATAGTGAAGCTGAGCTAGAGGTTCATTTTTCAGTTCCTCTCTTCTTTCTATAATCTTTAGAGAACGAAGTGTGGAGGTTAATTGTGGTCAGAACACTCCTGTGTCAGATAAATAATTCTCAGCACCATCTGCAAAGAAGTGAAACAGAGCTGAGTGTTGTAAATAGCTGAGAAGTTTCTCTCCAAAAGCAGAGAATCTGCAGAAAGTATCATTCACACATAGTCAACATATTTGCAGGAAAAACAGCACCTCAAGAGTGCAGCAGCTGCTCGAGTGGAAACTGATCCCAGAAACACGCTGGGTGCCCACAGCTCAATAAGCAGCCATGTGCTTTGGAACAGAAAACGCTTCAACTTTAAAAGTGATTTGCGTGGAAGACATTCACAATGAGGGCAGTGAATAGAGAAACCACGGCTGACTTGAGGAGTCAGGTGAAATCAAGTGAGATATATTGACTCACCTGCAAGGTATGTAGGCTATCCGTCTCTCCTTATGTTGTTCATTCATGCAAATATTCGTCTGCTCTTGACCCCTTACCCCTGTATTCACTGTCTCTTCACCATGAAGGCAAAATCCCCCCCCCTTCCCCCCTTTAAGTTATGAATGAGAAGAAAAACCAATGATCTGCTCTTGTATAGTGAAACTGTATTCTTTTTTAAGCTTGATTAGAGTTCATTAGATGAGATAGACTTAAGAATCTGTTCTCCAGAATCATTCAGTGTAATCAGCAGATTAATAAATTAAAATATATTTTTAATCCATTTATACTTGGGGATAATTATGAAGCAAATATGCAAAACACGTTGATTCTCAGTGTTGAGTTATTTATCCAGGGGGCAGCTGGACTGACTCAGGCTCTTGAAGATTGTTTTGCCTCTTGAGTCTTCAGGAGCAAAATCCCTTTAAGAATCTGAACTAGTTCAGTCCATCCTCGTCTACATGAAAACCCAGAAACACACTGTTCAATGCCATTAACTCAAACCCATAAATGTCCCTGACACATAAACAATTTCTTGCCATTTCTCTCTAGTGTCTCTTATTTTTATTTTTTTTCCTCCACCAACTTACAGTCTGACGGTGTAACGCTCTAATTTGTGATCATGTCAGTTGGCGTCGATTGGGGCCCCTTGGGATGTTTCATTGTGTACTTCTAATCCAAGACACACTTGATGGAACAGGTTATAATTAGATTATAAATGAAAAAAGCACATTTCTGTTTATGCTTGCTGGTCTTGTCGTCAGTTTTAACAACAGACTTACGCAGCAAAGTTTTGCCGGTTAGCGTGGTAACGATTTTGTAAGTTACACCAGATATTGTCCAAACAATTGCCAGTCAGCACAAAGTTTTTCTGAAAATTTCATTTAGCAAACAGTAAGAAAAAGGACTTTGTTGTCATTGCTTCTTCAGATTTCACTTTCCTGCTCTCTTTCACTTTCTTTTCAACCTCAGATGGATAATTTCTCTTCGGTTTCCTTTGTTTACTTACACTTGGCAACATTTAACAGGGATTATTTGTACAAAAGTCCTGTTCAACATCAGTGAGTGCTGATAGCACCCCCCACAGGGAGGTCTCCTGCTGTCACTGAAACCTTTGCATGTTTTTGAGTCACTGTCCTGGTCTTCAAGTCATTTTGCTTTTTGACACACAGTCCTCCCCATTGCCCCATTGGCCGTTACACTGATAAAATAAGTGTTATAAGTGATTAGAATAAGCCACCCTTGATCAAAATCAGTCTATTTCCGGGGATCAGAGGTCCACGTCCTCTCTCTCTTGGGGTCAGTGTTTTAATAAAGACAGGTTGATCTGAAGTGGTAAGATCACATCAGCCCATTGCTACAAATCAAAGTGGAATTTGCTTACATGTTTGCCTCTGAATATAGCCTGCCAACATAGCATGTAGCCCCACAGTGGCATTAAATCCCCGTTTGATGGATAATAATTACACTCAGAATGCTGTATATCACAGAGATACAGCGCAGCAGTTGCCAGTGCAGCTCACAGCAAAATCAAGGACTCCTAGCCGGGCTGCGAATGTACAAACTGTATATCCCAGAAAATGCTTCCCACACACAAGCACACCTCCTTGCTTACAAGGGAATGAAGGGCAGGTGTCCATGCGGCGGATGCACAGTGGTGCTCTTGGCAGTTGCTGGCAGGGTTATTGATGACTCTCGGTGGCAGCAGTGATGGGATCGACTCGAGCCTCATCCCCTCACAGGAGGGACCTGCCTGGATTGCCAGTGCTGAATCCCTTTATTGCATCACACAGAGGGAGAGATGGAGAGCGCTTGTGCTTAAAACTAGAGAAAATAGACTCGCATACTGTGTTTGCTCACCAAAAATGAGAGGCATTTTCAGATTTGGAAGTTTGTCTGCTGGATTTTGTGCATTCAGCATTTTCAAGACAGCCATTTTCTTCCCTCCTGGTTAGAGGCTCTAACGCTCGAACCGATGAACTGCTCTGATACACCGACAGAGTTAATAAAGAAATCTGCACTTGAATGGTTCTTAATTGTTCTGCAACTTAACAGACAATAACCTGGGAAAATGGAGAGGTATTATCCCTGAAGCAAACCAAAGTATTTGTTAATTTGTTAGCAGTCAGGCAATTATAGCTCAGTTCATTAGTGTCAACAATTCTATCGAACAGATGTAGAACCATTTAACCTTCTGATACCAAACACTGGATCCAATCTGCAGCCAGTGTCTGTCATTGTATTACCATGTGTTAAGCCTTTCAGGATGGATGAAGTTACCTCAACAACTGCCACATAAGAAGCAGACAGCATTTATTAACTCCTAGCTAAAACAGCTTTTACCTTATAGTGCTTTTTTTGGAGGCTTTTGCTCATACTGAAGTGCTGTAAGCCTGGAACGAGACATTGTCCTCTTCGATATCTTGTTAATTAACTTGAAATAAACATGTCTCAACTTTGCCATAACAACATCAAGATATATTTGTAGAAGAAAAGTTGAGCTATGTCTTATTTGTCCTCAAGAAAGGGCAAAAACATATTTTTGTGTAGAAATACCAACAGATGGAACCTTGTCTTGTTGTGTTCCACCTCTATTGCTTTTATTTTTAAATGTTTTTTCATTCAAACACAAAAGCCAGCTTAGATGTGCTTGATCAACACAGCTGGGACTACAATGCACTCAAAAGTTCAACAACAATTAAGCTAACACACCAGATTTTGTATTTAGTTCAATAGAGCCTGTAGTTACAGACCCCCTTTTTCTTTCAGTTTTCCTTCAAACTGACTTAGTCTACTTTTGGTAGCTAAATGCTAACCATATGCTGTTTTCACAAGCAAAACAAGTGTTAGCCTAGTGCTAACCCATGTAAGCTTGTTTGGCTGTTTGATGAGAAGTTGTTAAATAGGTGTTCATGTGTGGTGTAAATCCTAAATTGCAGTATAAGATAGAAAATTACAGTGTAAAGTGTAAATCCCTTGATTAGCCATGAGCCCTGACCATTAGCTGTTTTCCAAGTAGCCTACACCTGATGTTTAGACTATGTTGCTGTGACCTCTGAAGCTAGCTTAAGGGAACTATCTGATATTGTTTCTTAATACAGCAGAAAAGGTGCCATCTCAAAACTAATCTGCAAGATGGCAAATGGTTCAATGCTAATACAGGCTTTTACTTAATTTTGGCATATTTTTATTAATACTCAACTTATATTTTATTTTTAATAAGTTTGCCTGAGTAATTGAAATCTGAATGCTAATACACCTTGAAAATCTGATATTATCGGCCAGGAGTTAAGTGCTTTGTTTGCCTTTTGATAACGTTAACACCAATGAGAAAGGCAAAAACTCCTGTTTTCCTGTTAGCAGATAGTTTATAACGAAATAACTTATGTCGCTTTAAAGATATGTTTGTTCATCCCTCTGGATTTATAATTTTTAAGTTCTGCCTTTTTAACTCTGTTTCAATGTGGAACCCTGTTGATGATGCCAGTCAAAATGGCTGAAACAGTAGCTTTACAGACAAATAGAGCTCATCTATCATCTAGGGCTGGGACAATAACGCTTTTCTCCTGATACGATTTGTGATGCCAATTTGATTTAAAAAACGATTCTGCGATATTGCCGATTTTTGCAATCTTTAGTTAGCTTTATTAACACCAGCAAAAATGATGAACAATGATGATACCAATAGACAGTATCAGGAAAAATACACATCACATGTGAGTCAGTTTTTAGGATTTATTCATCAATATCTTTTAACCAGCTGTTCATACTCTCTCTTCAAAAGCCTGGATTGCATTTAGAAGTGGCTTAATAACACAGAATAAAATGAAGTGTTTAAATTTTAACAAAAAAGTCAACTTTAAAATCTTCAAAATCAAAACCTCAATACTTTTGTGAACCGATTTTTTTCTCCCACCCCTACTATCATCATATCAGGTGTTTCTTCTTGCCTCTTGATACTCCAGCCAAGGACCTGCCGTAAGCTTTCTTTCACTGCAAACACCTCACTAACTCCTCACTGCAAGGGTCCTTGTTGCTCCGACAGTACCGTGATTTGTTTCAAGGTTCCTCGACGAGCTTCACGGCTGTTATTGTGGAGCTTTTGACTTGAGTTGGCGTAGGTTTCCATATGCATGGGTGAATCTCCAGACATTAAAACATGCCCTGGAAGAGGCCGGCCTACCAGAAGCTAATATGTACACCAAGAGCGGGATGCCAGGGATGGAAGCGGGTGAAAGATATGGGGTTTGGAATCTGCTTCCTGTCAAATGAATCTTGGCCTCGGGTGACCTAATTAGGCCGGTAATAAATCAAAGAAAGCACCCCACAGGCTGGAGCGCTCTGTTGGTGTGAGATATGTCAGTGACCCTCGAGGGAGGCCGGGCCAACCTTCATCACTTCTCTGAATCAAGGTTACAGCTGAAATCAAGGACGCTATGCAAACTAATCCAGCATCATGACTGACAGTTTGTAAATCTAACTTAGAGAGGAGAACTGCAGCACTGTGAGGACAAATACTGACTCTTCTGGAGTCTGTACCACCCCACAGTGTATGAATATTGAATGACAGCGTTTAAGTTAACTTTTTGAATTTGGCTGAAGTTTTCTCATTCATTAGAAGTGATTTTTTGCAAGCGGGACAACTTATAACACGAGCTATCAGCACATTTAAAGCAGCACCAATCAATACACTTCTATTGTTATGGAGCCAGAAAGCTGTTTAACAAGAGCAGTGCTTCTCAAAGTGACAACGTTACAGTGAAAATGTTATCATCCAACCGTACGGTTTACATCAGGTCAACACAGGATTCAGGCTGCTGCTTTCCCCATAGTTCATCCAACCAAACATAGACGGAGTTCTGTGTTTGACTTCTTCTGATACTCTGTGGTGTTGTAGGCTACTCCTCTGTTGAAGTTGGTGGTTTAAAAACTTTTCCTCCTGATTCTGATTCTGATCAGGACAGCAGAAGTTCTGTATATCACATTAAAGTTTAAATCTCTTCTGGGAGTCTCTCCTCCATTCCACCTACTTTTTTTGTGTCATTTCCAAAGAGACGACATGTTTTGCATTCCCAGCCTTGCTTTGCCTTTCCTCTCAGTAGATTCTTCATGCTCAGAGTGCTGGAGTTAAAAATATTTCACTTTCTCTTGCAAAACAGTGCATACAGTGTTTCAAACAGGTTACCAGTGGGCTTAAAGCAGCCACTGATGCATCCAACATCTGTGTTTTTCTTCAAGGTAAAGGCAGACACCCAGCAGGCACTGGGGCGTATATATGGATGTGATACACTGAAGGTGACTACAGGCAGAGTTTTTTCCTGTCATTTTTTTTTCCCTCAAGATGTTCTTTTCATGCTTGTCAGGAGAGAAAACCACTGATGCTCTCCATCAGTCTCAAAACCAACAGAGCTTGTTCCTCACAACTTTATGAAACGGCTCTCTGGTGTCTTACTTTGGCACAAACCAACATGAAACTCCAAACTACAGTTTTGATCAACAGACCTGGGCACTACTAGGACAGTCTTGGTAATACCTAAAGACCTGAACATTAACATTGAAAGCAGTCCTTATGTTGAACTGATCTCTCTTAAAGACTTCATCCTTGGAATAGAGTAAACATGTTCAACATTTGCAGATAATCTCTCTTAAGTTTCCAGAGATGTAACCTTTGTAGGCAAGGGATCAACATGGGACAAGTGGAAACCATTGATACACGACCTTCTAAATGATTAGTTATCCCTTGAATCGGGGTTAAGAACAAAAATCTGTCAATGCATATTAAAAAATGTATAAATAAAGTGTTTGTTCAGATATTGTATTTATAAGCAACAGATGAACATGAGCCCCAATAACCTGGACATTTGACCTGTGAACCTCAAAATTGAACAGGTTTTCTTGAGTCAGAGGAGACATTTTGAAATTGACATGGTCTTGGCCAGTGTAGCCCAGTTGTTACAGCTCATAACCTGTCCGATCAATTATTTTCAGTAATTCCTGAGTGTGGATGGACTACTTTAAAAATTATGACGAAATTCTTTGTATGTGTTCATTGGCAAAGGCTGAACAAGGGGCCCAAAATATAATCAGAGCAGCCTTTAGTCAGACTGGATATTGTTGGAAATATTGAAGACACATAGACCACCATTCAGTCTGCCTCCTGCTGGCAATTAGCAATACTGCAAATTCAAGGCACTTCTGTAAAACCCTCCTACCCCAACCTCCAGGATCTATCTACTTCTTTTACACCATATACAACTCAGACTTCCTCACAAAGCATCACCTTGACATCAAACTAATGCATCCAGCGCTGGGATATTCCCCAAGTCCAGGTTTATTATTGACTGAAGCCTCACCTGCCTGAATACAAACATGCATCACACCCACTCACACACAACAGCACATCTGTGAGTGCTGCATGGAAGCTATACAGCCGGGGAGCTGTCAGCGTAGATGGCTTGGCGGCGGCGCTGACAGGTGTGACAGCCCTCACACTCCCAGGAAAGAGAAGAAGGAGAGGCCTAATAAAGCCGATCGGCCAATACCTCAGCCCAAAGCCCTCTGGGAAATGTCCAGCTGCTGGTCTTATTGGTGTGAAGATGGAGCTGACAGGCCTCAGAGGATGGCGATTGTGAGAATGGCTTGTCTTTTTCTCCCTCTTTCTCTCTCCTCTTTATAGCCTCCTTTGTGAGTCTTGCAGGTTGAGTCGCAGTGTCATCTGTCATGTTGATAATGAAGGTAGAAGCTGAAATAATTGTCACCTATGGAGGGTTCCTTACACAATGCTTATGTCAACTCTAAGGTAACTCAAATCTGAAGTTCGGATCAGGGGTGAAGCTAAAACATTGTTTCATTTTTCACTTGGTTTAGTTTTCTTTTATACTGCACGCTGTCAGGCAGACCTAAGCCTGTCAAATGAGGTTTAATATAGCTTACAGCCATCGGTTGGGGCTGTAGCTTCGGTCTTTGTTCTTGCCATACAGCCTTTAGTTGCACTATGACCTAGAAATACACAACCGGTCTTGAGTAATAACGGCTGAAGGCAGTTCAGAAGTATTCAGTGCAAACAAATAAAGACAGATTTAGGCTGATTCAGGTGGCACTTACATATTGGCTTGAGCAAAGTGTAATCATATTTTCTGTAGATTTGTAGACATTACTGTATGCAGAAGTATAGAGGCTTGCTTGATGGATGCTAATGTTAGCTGACCTCTGCTTGAATTGGCAGTGTGAATGCTATGTTAGATTTCTTGCTGTAGTTGTATTCAGCTAAATTGGAACCATAATTCACTACTTGATGGTCTGCTTGCCTTGTTTGACACCTTCATGAACCTAGCAAACCAAGGCCTGTTTTCAGGTGAACCAGAGTTCATTTCTTTCATCCATACCTGAGCTCATGTGAGATTTACCACAACCCCATAAGGATGGGTTGCATGTGTAAAAAGGCTTGCTTTGTGATACTTCGATCTACAGGAAACTTGCAAAGCAGGGATCACTTTATCCACATGGCTGTGCAGTCATTTACTTTCATTGTTGACACACACACAGTGCTGTAGACAGGTCGAAGATGGTGTTTTTCAGTATGTCTGTTAAGCCCTGTTGTTAGTGTCAGATGTAACTAGCTAAGGCCTGGACTCAGCATGTCTTTACCACAGATTACTTAATTACTTTATTACTCTTCTTTATTTCAACCCATCCTCATTGCTGTGGAGTTAAGCTGCTCTCTCGACTGAATTGTTCATACAGTAGTTTTACTGTGCAGGTAGTTTAAGCTCAATTTGATTATTTAATTTTTTTGGTGATCTCAAGTCCTGCTTTATTGTGACATGCCTCATGGCGTGTCAAGAGTTGCCTTATAATTTACTCTCCTAATGTAGAGAAAACATAAAAAATCCCCGACTGGCTTGGAAATTCATCATATAACAAGAAGCAATATTTTTTTTCTCATGGAAAAACCAAAGTTCTGACTGTGATCTTTCACAGACCGTTCTCTCTTAAGCTCTGTGTTGCATACTAATTCATAATTTGTTCCTAATTTTGCCTCAGTTGGATATGAAAATGAATCAGTTCCTCCTTTGTCACCCCCTTCAGCTCTTAAATTCCCTCTCATTTCGTTCGACTGAGACCTACACCAACCCATTGTGCGATTGTGTGTTAGTGTGACAGGCCTGTAATAATGCGTGTGGCTAATGTGCTAACCTTACACATTTGCTTCCTGGGAAACCCTCCCTGAGGTCATGCTTAGGTTACAATTCTATTTGTCACATAAATTTCAGGCTTCAACTGGAAACGGATTGTACCACGATGGCGGTAAATGCTACTCCCACTTTGTACACACACAATCGTCACACACACACACACACACTCCTGGCTGACATGCTTGCTTATAGGCGCCCGTTTAACCCCTTGACTCAGACCAGAGCCCGAGAACAGAAGAAGGAAAGTGTGCATGTGTGCTAATATAGGTCTGTTTTATCTCTGCCAGTGGATATTTGTTCACATCATATGAAAATAATGTATGAATAATTCATGGCAGTGCTCGGCAAGGAGATGAAATGTGCTCTGAAGTTGCAAATATTTTATCTGGACACAAATCTACTGTATGTGCAACCTGAGTATTAGTAGGCGTAGAATGACACTGCAGGCGCTTCTTGTTTTCCCACAAACAATTCTGTTTCCAGGAGACAAACGCACAAGGTCACAAGCTGAAAGTGGGACGCTGAGCCCTTCGATATCCTTCACCGCGTCAGGAAACACTGAGCACTCACTGCTTAGCTCGCCTCGCGCTGCAGGGAAAAGGTGAAAGAAAAGAAGAGAGGTAAACAGTAAATAAAGAACGGTGTGAGGGAGTGAATTGGAAGCATTTTGACACAAACAGCAAAAAAGACATTATGTTCTAGCTTTTATGTCCATGGAACCAAAATGTTCTCACACTGCAGGGTTATTTATCAGGTATTTGACTGCAAAATACTTTCAAACAGCCTGCAGATTCTTCACTGCACGTTTGAGCAGCTTCTGCAGCAGCAGAAGAGACTTTTGTGTCTTCATAGGATCAAAATTTAGCTGCTTTTGCTAAACTCATTCATGTTGCTTGACACACATACACAAAAAGTCGGTCTTTGACACCAAATACTCCAATGTAATCTCCTTTACATTAATCAAGGCTCATGTTTTCCCAATTATGAATAGAAAATGGCAGCCCACCACCTCAATACATCCCATTTCTCTTCAAAAGAAAGGCCAAAGTAGCTTGCTGACATGCTCTATTATTAACATGCACTTGTTTTATTTCAGAATAGCACAAGTGTGTATACATGACATCTACAAGTGACCTGTATGGAAGATGATCAGGTTCATAAGAGGAAAACATTGAAGTTGTCAGACTTTTTTCTTGGTAAAAGCTGAGTCCCTGTCCTTCACTATGTGCTCTTTCTGATGAAAAACCAAATCAGGGTTCACTCGTTCTGCTTCTGGCCATACCAACTTAACAAGCTGGAAAGAACTTGAAGAATCCTGACTTTGGCCTTGATAACTTCGGGGTAGCATTCAGTTAAATCATGTATTTTTTATCTTCATTGATTAGTTTTTGGAAACAAAAAAAACACGTCAAATAAAGGAAGCAGGAAACATAAAAATGAATTTGGTGGGAAGACATTTTCATGTCGTTTCACTGTCCTCTCGTTATCCAGTTTTTCAAATGTGGCTGTTTTCGACTGTTTCCAGGAGTTTGCCTGCAGTTTTTGATTATCAAACCAACTTTTTTACTAACAGTGGGTGTCAATGCCTAAGATTTCCGTGGCAGTTGAATCAGAGTCATTTTGTACTTGAGGGTTTTATCAGGTTAAAATGCTCCTTAATCCCTTAAAGCCTGGTGTTTCATATTCGATACATACTTTTGTTATACCCCTATCTCATCAATATGATTAACAAATTTCCAAAAATACAATCAGATATATGGTTAAATTGTCCTCATGTGGATAACAGTTGACAAACACACCTAATGTATCAAATGAGATACAAAAAAAATGTGTTAAATTTTATGGGAATTTTAATTTTTTGGATTTCAGTAGAAAGTAGGGCTGAACGATTTGAGAAAATAATCTGTTCCTCACCATATGTATTCTTGGACCAACATAAGCAGTAGATCTTTTTATAGTAAAACCAATATGACATTAAATTAATCTAAGGATAAAAGATTTGAGAAAAAGTGGGGAAGTGAAGAACAGAAGCAACATAGGTATGAAATCGTAAATAATGGGTGAAAATGGTATGAAAGCGGAAAATGTTGATAAATAGGTGCAAAATAGGTATGAAATTGAAAAAAAAAGGCGAAAAAATTGACAAAAAAATCTAAAAGTGGCTGAGGAAAGTTAATTATGGCAGCAAAATTGGGAATTTAATTTTAAAATTAAATTTCAAAACCATGTAAAAATTCCAAAATGGGTTTTGAAAGTGGCCAAAAAAAGATGATTGGGGGCAATAGGCATAAAGTTGTAAAAACGCAATTAAAAAAAGGTAAAAATGGTCCAAAAGTGGGGAAAAAAAGTGTATGAATAGAGGTAAAAAATAGGCATAAAATTGCAAAAAAGTACATCACAATGCCAAAATGTTCAACATATTTTATTGAACCTTCTGCGATTTGAAAATTGCAACAAGCCATATTGCGAAATAATGTAATTTGTTATTAACTGTTCAGCCCTAGTAGAAAGTGACAAACATTTCAGCTCCAAAACATCAGACTTTTCTGGCTGTAAATTGTATTTTCAGGCTTTAAAGGGTTACATAGAAGGTACATTAAAGATATAACCTTGGGTTCAATCAGCACTTTATCTGACTGTCCTGTAGCTTTTCACTCAGTGAGCACTTGGCATCATCAAATTCATATAAACTGGTTTATAAACAGCATCTTCTTACTCCACACCTGATTTCAGTTTATGGCTTCATCCTTCAAATGTAATTTACTGCCTGGCTGTGTGAGTCATCCCGGCTCTATCTACAGTGACATCAGCTCCCTCCTGTTGCGAGGCCCCTCCCCTGTGGTTCTGACTGACAGCTCGTGGCAGCAGAGCCCCCAGGCAGCCAGTCCTAAACACAGCGCCCGCAGCCGCTGAGTCCCAGAGCTGGAGGCTGTGCCAGCTGCTGTGCTGATCCCCCTCTGCAGGGTGCCAGCACCTTCTCCGAGAGGGTGTGCATGCTCGGCTGGAGGCTTGGATGTGTTTGAGCGGGTGTGTTCGTCCTCTGTTTGTGTGCGTGAGGTCACGTTTGTGTGTGTGCAGAGGATCAGCAGAGGCTGCACGGTGTTTACTTTTAATTATGTTTTTTGTTTTTGTGCTCTCCCTTTCACTGCGATGAATGAGACTTTCTATTAATTATAAACAGGAAATGTACCGTGGGTTTTCGCAGCCACTGAGATATGGCTTTTTGTGCGTCCCCACGTCTTCCTGGTATTGACTTAGACTAGACAAACGAGGTATGTTTTGGTTGGTATTCAGCCTCTGTCAATGGCTTGTATTTAATGTCTGCTATTACGAATGATTAGCTTTGGATTAGCTGCGGCTTCTGTCTCGTCTGCCTGCTTTGTTTTCCTCTGTCCTTTGAAAACCCAAGTCATTTGGAGAAGTGGCTCTTTAGGATTGTGTCCAAATCAAAACAAGAGGGGGGGAGAAAAAGCTGCGCGTCTGGGCTATTGTCACACTTCTGTTTTTGATTGCGTGTCTCGACATTGATGGTTGGACATGTTGGCAAACACGGAGGGAGTTCAGTTTGCTGAATATAAAGCTGGCTGTCTGTGGTCGTTGTTTGTGTGTTTATCAAAATCTGGATAATGATAGCCATTGTGGCGCAGTGGGTGTTCTAGCATTATAATTTTTTTAATTAAAGAGTAAATCAATACTGAATCACACAGGGGGAGAAAATTGCTGCTCTGTCAGATGAAATATAGGATGTACTTCAGGCCAATCAGGGATATTAAATCAGACTTTTTCAAAGCACGTGGGACATTCATCACGATGCCAAGCACATATTTCAACACTAAGCCCACACAAAAATATATCAAGGCTTATGAATGCTCATCCAAATGCAATTTATAAATCATAATTAATTCAATAGTTAGTGCACGCACACAAGCCTCATACTCTGGCCCATTAACTCCCACAATTAACAATAAATGGTTAATGAAATGGCTATTGTGAGTAATGCAATGCATATAAATCACCCTGTTATTGAAAGAGAAAATGGAGAAGTTTGAAACAAAAACAGCGATTATGCCCACTTTTGATTAGCTGCTTTGAGCTAATGGCTAATACAGGCATAAAAAGTTATCACTGATTTATAGCTACTAAAAACAGCTGGTTTGGTCGACTCCACATGGGAAACTAAATTTTAGTATCTATCTTAAAAGTGTTTCAAATCCATCCTTGTGTTACGTAAGGAATAAATCAAAATTGACAGGTCTGATTGCTCTGCAGGATAAAGTAAAAGTCATGTGGTCTCTGTTGTTCAAAGTCAATATCTGGAGATGTGTTTCTGGTGAAAAGTTCTACTCTTTAAGGATTTTAAGTGATTATTCACAAATCCTGCTGAAAAAAATAAAAAATGTTCAAAAGTGCAACATCAGCAGTCCCTTACATGTCCTCATGAGGTTTGCTCCAAAAGCTAAAGAATCACCATGAAGACCCAATTTCTAATTACAATATTTAATCCTAATTCATTTTCAGGGGCTGTAAAAGTTTTGCCCAAACAAACAAGAAGTGATGTCAGTGGAGTATAATAAAAGTTTCACAGTTATTTCATCATCATCAGTAGTTAAAGATAAAACAAGCTGTCTTTGTTCAAATGTATGCTGATGACTGTCATGTGAACATCAGAGTGTACTTTCGCACTGTTATGTTGCACTACATAAATGGTTTGACCACAAAACTGCTGTTCCCCCAGGTGCCCACTAGAGGCTGGGCCCAAAATCAAGGAATCTCCATTAACTCCCATGTTGCAATGTCTGTTTTTAAAGCACAATAAACAGGTTTACTGCCTGATTTGAACAACAAATTAGGATGTCAAAAGCCTATCTTCTCTTGCTACATAGTGTAAACTCATTAATTTTGATGTCCTGATGCTCGAAGTTGACAAAAATTTGCATAATCACAAGACAAACTGAAAGCATGAGACATTTTCTCTATTTGTGGGGAAGCTAGAAGCCTGCTTTGTCTAAACTTACCACTCCCTGCCCAGAACTTTTTGCCTGATACTGAAGTGGTCAAAGCAAAATGGTGGATGCCATTGCTAGGTTTCATAATATCTTTTCTCTCACAATGTAGTTAAACTAGAGCACTAATGAAATTACAAAACAAAAAAAGTGGTTTGATGTAAAGATCATTTGATTAATTATTGATTTATTGGTATTAATGCACTTGAAAACACTTCAAATGCAGCCTTCTTAGTGTGGTATACTGCTTTATTTTAGCTAGCTACATTTCTCTAAGGGTAGCTATTCTACCCTAACCCATCACACAGTCCTTTTAATTAATGTAATGGGCTTTAAGTGTTGCTTTCTTGTGATACTACGTTTGTATTTTGGTTTCATGAGTGACCAATATAAATATATATAAAAAAAATAAAAATAAAAAAATAAATCCACTCTGTTAGGTTTAAAGAGTGTGCAATGGTGGCTCCGACCTAATAAACCCTCTGACAGTAATGGTCGACTTCAGTGAAATGTGTATGTTCATCAACGTGATTAAAGATCAGTGACCTGCTTGATTAAATGTTAGACCAAGACCAGCTGCAAATCCATTCAACCTACGACAATTTGGCAAGAACCTGAAAGTTTGTAATTCTTATAGCAGCTAAAGTAGCACCAAGATGCTAGATTTTTTTTTTAAGTGCCAGCTAGCTTCTGCATACTTCATATCTTGTAGAGCTTTCAGTTTCTTGTGTTTTCTGACCCTGACTGATGCCGACTTGGATGACTTCATTTCAGCACCTGAAAGGATAAGTTCAGTTTCTACAGCTTTCACATTGTTTATAGAATAAAGTAGAACAATATACTCACCCAGAAGGCTTTCCTGATCCAAACAGTGCTTCGGGAGATATTTAGATCCAAAATCGAGCGGCAGTCATCCGTATAATGGTAGCACATAGGGCATACAGCGCCACTCCTAAAACTGCATTAATCGTCCAAAAACTCATTAGTTTCACCAATATTCCATCATGGTCCACTCGGGCTACTCCTCCATTACAGTCTGTGTCGTCTCTCCCCATTTTTTTGTGACTGTGCTGACCTCTGAACTGGAAACTTTCTTCACTGCTGCCGCGCATGCGCAGTACGGCTCATTTTTTTCAGGGGTGACCGCCGGCTACACAACGACTTTCTTCTTCCAGTTTTGTGCCAAATGGACGAATATCTATCAGATGAAGATGTTGTGGAGGATAACTTTGAATATGATGGGTGTCCTTACAGTTTCGAGCCAGCGTTTACAGATGAGGAGCGGTCAGAGGTCAGTACAGTCACAAAAACATGGGTGGAGCGACCCCGGACTGTAATGGAGGAGTAGCGTGAGCGGACCATGATGAAATATTGGTGAAACTAATGAGTTTTGGGAGCGACGCTATGCATGCCCCGTGTGCTACCATTATACGGATGTCCGCCGCTCGATTTTGGATCTAAATATCTCCTGAAGCACTGTTTGGATCAGGAAAGCCTTCTGGGTGAGTATATTGTTCTACTTCATTCTATAAACAATGTGAAAGCTGCAGAAACTGAACTTATCCTTTAATGCTAACACTGCTCTAGATTGGACAACAGATCATTTATTTCACCTTCTTCTGTCTTTGAGGCTCTTAAGAAGTTCCTGTGTGGGAGTAACTTTATAAAACCCATATTCCACCATGCGCTCAAACAGCCTGTGAAGAAAATATTCAAATATATATCGAGACTGTAATTAAGAATCATCAGTTACACTGTGCAAGCCTTCCAGCTGAAGAAGCAGCAACATACACATGCCTATGCCTGAAATACATTCAGTGTGAATCTGTCTGTCGTTCTGTCGGCATGTGCGACCTCCTGTGCTGACTTTCTCACCTTGACAGAATCATGCACTTCAAATCATCAAGAGAAGGACCAATTATAGACGGATTTCTGCTCGTCGTTTCTGCATCAGCTCATTTTTCTCAGCTTTGTTAGCTACACTCCAGCTGAAGGCATTAATCCATGGCTGTGTGAAGCTACATGCCATTTGCGAGATACCCTTAGGTATGCTTTGATAAGTCGTTTTCTATCGCAGGAGAGATTAGACGCTATTATTGTGAGAAAAAGTGTGGTAATTGATACAGCAGGGCTTGTTAGATAAACAATAAGTTGACTCGCTCTCGGCTTGTTGCGAGGGACGGCCAATTTAACTCGAGATACAAATCAAAGAGAAGTAATTGGGAATTTCATCACCTGTAATGAAGCGGAGGATGATGTGGGAAACTCAGGCAAGAAGAGGCTTTTTTATATTATGAAGTGTGGCATGTACTTAAAAACCATGGCAAATTAGACGGCTAATATTTGAGAGAAGAATCAAATATTTTTGCATTTGTACGTGCAGGTCATTCACATAAACAGGATGTTCAGAGAACCCTTTAAGGATTTACTTCTTACTTTGCATAGCTGTCAACTCGGACCAGCAACATGCAAACATGACTCTTGGTGGCTATTTTCATTTTGTCCACATGTATTTAAGCTCAGTTACCTTTTCTTGTGTATTACTCTACATGCCATAAACATTAATTTAGACAAAATGTACAATGGTTTCGTTTTCCACTCTATTCATATTCACTTCCTTTCCTTTCCTTTAGTTTCATGTCAGTCACCGTCCTGGTTTGTTTCCCATAAGTTTTCCTTTCTTTTACCCCTCTTTATTTTCCCCCTTCCCCCCTACCCCTTCCTTCCTTTAGTCTCATGTCTTTTGTCTTTCTGTTGTGTTGACTTGCTATTAGGTTTATTCTGACCTTTTATCTTCTTTCCCTTCCTTAACTAATTCTTTCCTTTTGCCCTCCTTTTTCTTCCCGCCTTGTTTTCTCTCTCTTTACATTTTCCCCTTTTTAGCCTTCTTGATAAATTAACCTTCCTTAGTTGTCCCCCCCTTCCTCTAGTCTCATGTCTTTCCTTTCTTTCTTCATGTTGTGTTGACTTGCTATTCTTTTTTTCTTTTTTTCCTTCCTTTAGTCTTCCTTTCTTTCTTTCCTTTTTTTTTTTTTGACCTTCCGCCTTCTTTTCTCCTCTTTCTTTTTTCCTTTTTTTTCTTCCCGCCTTGTTCCTCTCTTTTACATTTTTTTTTCCTTCCTTAGCTTTTTTCCTTTCCTTTCCTTTCCTTTCCTCTCCTGTCCTTTCCTTCCCTTTCCTTCTCTTTCATTTCCTTTCCTTTCCTTCCTTTCCTCTCCTTTCCTTTTCTTTTCTTTCCTTCCTTTACTCTCTTTTTATTTCCTTTCCTTCCGTTTCGTTCCTTTCCTCTCCTTTCCTTTCCTTCTCTTTCATTTCCTTTCCTTTCCTTTCCTTTCCTTTCCTTCCTTTCCTCCCTTTTCCTTTTCTTCCTTTTCTTCCGTTCCTCTCATGTCTTTTCCTTTCCTTTCCTTTCCTTCTCCTTTTCATTCCTTTCCTTCCTTTCATCTCTTTCCTTTTCTTTCCTTTCCTTTCCTTTCCTTCTGTTCCCTTTCCTTTTCTTTCTTTTCCTTTCCTCTCCTGTCCTTTCCTTCCCTTTCCTTCTCTTTCCTTTCCTTTCCTTTCCTTTCCTTCCTTTCCTCTCCTTACCTTTCCTTTCATTTCCTTTCCTTTCCTTTCCTTCCTTTCCTCCCTTTTCCTTTTCTTTCCTTCCGTTCCTCTCTTTTCATTTCCTTTTCTTCCGTTCCTCTCATGTCTTTTCCTTTCCTTTCCTTTCTTCTCCTTTTCTTCCTTTCCTTCCTTTCATCTCTTTCCTTTTCTTTCCTTTCCTTTCCTTTCCTCTGATGTCCTGTCCTTTCCTTTCCTTCTTTTCCTCTCCTTACCTTTCCTTTAATTTCATTTAATTTCCTTTCCTTTCCATCCTTTCCTCTCTTTTTATTTATTTTCCTTCCATTCCTCCCATGTCCTTTCCTTTCCTCTCATCTCCTTTTCTTCCTTTTCTTCCTTTCTTTCTTTTCCACTCTTTTGATCTCCTGTCCTTTTCCCTCCTGTTGTGTCAACACATTCCTCTCAGGTTTTCTATGTTAACCTGACCCACATCTCCTTACCTTACCTTTCCTTTCCTCTCTTTTCCTTTTCTTTCCTTCCTCCATTTCCCTCTGCCATGTTTTCCCTTTCTTATTCTTTGTCGTCCTGCTGCATTTACTCTCTTTTGCCCTCTTTTCAGGTTTCCTTTCCTTCCCTATTCTTCACTTTCCATTTCTTTCATTACCTATTCTGCTATTGCTTCCTTATATTTACTTTCTTCTGCTCTGCTTTCATGTTTCCTTTTTCCTTTTCCCACATTTTGTGTAATTTAAAAAGGGAAGCATGCATTTGAGGTGGGCAGAGCAGAGCAGCATCTTTTCTTAATTTGGATACGTCCAACTGGAGGCCAGTTGGCTCATGGTTTGAAGGGGTTACAAGTGAACAGTGGTTCAGCAGCATAAACAGCTTGTACTTGTAGTTTATTTTGTTGTGAGCATGTATTGGACTTCTCTGACCTCTTGACCCACCATCTTACTTTCACCATCTGGCAGTTGTGTATCATGGAGGCATCAAACTGCGTCTCTGTACATGTGCTTTCTGAAAAGAGGCTAATACGCTCTGATATTTCCCAAAATAAGCCAAGCTGTGGCCTGTTGAGAGTTTGCTGTGCCTCCCTCTCAATGGCTTTGTCCCCTGTTGTGTGGAGTCAACAGCCGAGTCGTTATCATCACAGGTAATCATCTCCTCACTCTGCTTCCCTCCCAGAGATGCAGCCAAACACCTTTTCCCTGCCCAGCGTTAAGGCCACCAGGCTGACGGACGCGCGGCGATGTAAACACACACCCGCTCTGTGCCACGGAAGGACGCGGTGCGCTCAGCGGGAGGATCCAATTACCTCTGCCACGATTGGAAGTGAGGGGAAATGCTGGTGGTGGTTAGCACACACATCAGTACCCAGGAGACGGACAGACGCTCGCCTTATTCCCCAGCTGACTCGCCTTCCCCGCACACACCTACACGCCGAACTCAAGCTTATTTATGCAGTCGCTCAGTGAACCTCCAAGTCCCGCTGCTCCCCGATGCATGGACGCGTGTGTGTGTGTTCTCATATTTGAATGTCACAATCCGATGCATGTGTCGCTCTGAAGGAATTGACTGCAAACACATTTTCGCTTACAGTCTCTTATCAGTCCTGCAAATGTTGGCTTCGCAGGCAGGAGGCATTCACAAATATTTCTCCGGCGTGAGCGCAGCATCGGCCAATTAGCATGTTTCCTTTCATCTGATCTGACAGCTCTTGATGCTCTGAATAAGGTTTTCAGCTCGCCCTCCTTCAGAACTGGATCGTGAAGCTGAGGCCCTTTCTCAGTGTTTGTCAGGGGAAATGATGTGCTTGACTGATGAAAGGAACAAGCTAATGTAGCTGCTCACAAAATAGACCACAATTTTGTATTTTTAGAGGAAGAAATGCACTCTTGAAGGGAAAGTACCAGCAGAATTTGAATAGTCTGAGTAAATGATGTGGCTTTAATACAGTCGTAGATTTTGGATTGTGAATCACCGTGGACCATGTTTTACCCTGACACAGTAAAAAATGTTCTTATACATAATTCAGGTGCTATAAATTCTCAGCTAAAAGCCAGTGTTAAATAAAGACTGACTGTAATGACTCACATGCTAATTCAACATAATGTTATATACATATCCACCACAGTAATTCAGTCAGCCTCAGCTGGCTGCTTGGCAGGTCTTTGGAGCTGCCCTCAATAAACTTGAAACTTCCTGCAGATCTTTTATACAAAGCACCAAGCAGAGAAAAAAACTCACAGAGGGACATTGTTAGCACACAAGCAACTACTTCCCAGAAAATGTCATCTTTATGTTAATCATAATGCCATTTCACCAAACACGTTTAACACAGATCACCTGCAAAACAGACCTTTAAGACTTTAACATTGAACTTAACAAATCAGTTACATGACACAGTAAAACTTCCTGTTAAACTTATGTGCTTGTGTTAATTCTGGCACCGTATCTGCACATCACTTCATTTCTGGCATGTGCAAGCTTTCACTTTTATTGTCCGGCATGTATTTATCATTTGGTTTGGTCAGCTTTCACACTGCAAAAGGGAAAAAGTGAAGAATAAGATCGCTTAGCTTAAAGCAGTGCAGAAGTAAATGTGTCAGTCTAAGCTACATTAGTTTGCTCACTGCTGTTTTCCTGGCCTGTTTAAAGCCACAGTGCTATTGGGTTAGCACCCTTCATTTGTTTCAGGTTACTTTAGCCCAGTTTCCACCAAGTGGTCCGGTATGGATTGGTACGGTTTGGCTCAGGCCGAATCACTAAAGCCTAATCCTGTTTGCCTTTCCGCAGCCCACCAGACCCTACTTGGTAAGCGGCGTATAAGCTGGATGCTGATAGCATGACGTCATAGCAGTGCAACATAGTGTACCCGGCTATAAAATTCAACGAATAAGAAAACGCAACACAGTAAACAAAGAGTAACAATGGAAGACAACCAGCTATTCTTCTTTTTTGTGATCAGCATGTGGCTTTTTGTTACAAAGAACAACCAAGCTTTGTTTTGGAGAATGCTGTGTGCCACGAGAGTTATCTTCATGAAGACATATAGAGATTTAAACATGGCGGGGTTATGTGTTGTTATGCTGTCGCACAGGAAGTTACCTCTCCTTTGTCCAATCAACAGACTGCAGTGTTTCTAGCTCCACCTTCTGGGGTTGAATCGATATGCTTGGCACCCCAACAGAAGGGTCCCAAATAGTAGGACTGTACGGTTCACTTAAAAGGGGTCCTTTCCTGGTCTTAGGCTATGGAAACGCCACAAAAATCGAGCCGTACCGAGACAAACCGAACTGAACCCTCTGGTGGAAACGGGGCTTTTCATGGTCACTCCAAACCAAAAATCTGAGAGCAAACCAAGACTTTCAAGTCAACCAGAGTTTGGTTCTTTGGTCTGCACCAGAGTTAATGTAGGCCCTCCAGTTGATCAACTTTTCAGAAATTTAAATTTGGACCAGACTAATCACATTAAATGAGGCATAAAAGTGACGTTAATCATGTATTTTTAGCAACACATTTGCTTTGCTGTCTTCTATCTGCTGGTGAGTAGCAACCATGCACATCCCATATATGAAGCTTACCTTGTGTGGTGGCCAGAGTCAGATTCCCCCCTGTGGCCCACCTGCTCTTTGTACTCTTTTTCAAGTCAATCTGCTCTCTCGCTACTGTCACTAAGGGCCAAAAATACAAAAAATGTAGGTATGTTTAAAAAAAAAGGAAGACAGAAAGTAAAAAAAATGACCAGCCTTATCAGAGTTGGTAGTAAAAGTGTGAGGTGGTGCAGCTTATTTTGAGCCTGTTTCGCCTAATCTACTCTTTTCTACCAAGTGTTGTCCAGATGGAGTTAAACTATTATATCCCATTAACATGTGGAAAAGTCCATCTGGTGTGTCTGGTTCATCGTTTACCTACATGCTTCAAAATGTTTTGATATTTATTACTTGTGCTCTAGTGCTTAAGAGTATTATGTACCAAATTTCATGCTTTTAAAGCAGGTAATTAGCAACAAAAAATTGTCAAAATTAGGCTTTTAATTTCTCCACAGTGGAGGTAAATTAAACCCCAGTAGTTATGATTTCTCTGCAATAGCCAGCTGGTTGTCAGGTAGTAATTATTATTGGACTTAAGTGCTTTTCATTCCTCTGTTTATGCACTTTGTTCTAATTACGATCAAACTCATTAGTAATGGAAGAACATGGAGGACTCTTGTACGACTCTTGTCTTGTTTTGAATACAAAAATGCTGCAGTTTGAGGTGAAATAGTTCGACCTGCTGTGTCACGTTTAGCTTTGCAAGTGTATCGGGGTCACGGCTTCTTCTCTCAGGGACATTTGTCAGTGGACCCCTTCCCCACCCGCCCCACTCAGGGCCATAATTCCACAGTTGTTGTGCTCACAATCATAGTATCATTTACCCCACTGCCCCGCCTGCCATCGCACAGGTTAAACCTCTCACACACTCGATCTGCTGCAGACAGAGGAGCTCACACACAGCCTGTTTGACCCTCTGGTGATTATACATCATGTGTGGATGCGGAGAATGTGTGTGCGCGGGTTCCCCTCCATTTCACTAATTGCTCAGAATGGTAGATAAGACTGTAATTACAACTCTCGTCTCAGAAAAAGAGCTCACAGTGTCTCCTCTGCTGCTGCTGTTTTTGCAGCTGATGCCTCTTTATCTCCTGCGCCGTCCTATAAGAAGCCAAAGCATCCTGTTTTCCTTTCCCTCCACAGTAATATAGGAGAATTACATCCTCTCTGGTTCAGAAAATCATTTCTTTCCTGCTGATAAAATGCTGTATGTGGTGTAGGCTGCAATCAAATATGACATTAAAACAGTGGGAAAGATCAGCCTCTCATCACTATAAATGTTTTTTAAGGTAAATCTGTCATGATAGCAGAATTTTACACTAGTTTGGATATCATGGCAACAAATAAAGAAGACCTGGGCACCCTACTGTGGTAACTTTTTAGCTCCTGATCAGAAATGTAATGCAAGAAAACCCCAATGTGCAGCACTTATGTCTTCTAAAACTTATTACTTATTGTCATTTCTTTGTTACAGAAAGAGTGATTGTAATAATAAAAAACAATCTAATTTGTTTGATCTGTGAATGCTATTGATTTGTTACCCCATTAGATAAGTCAAGCTTTCAGTGTAATGGAAGACTGCAAGCTTACAATCAAATTCAGAAAATGTAAGATGAAACATTTATTGTGACTAAAAGGATCTTTGTGTCTTTAAACTCCTGGTAACCACTGATGATAACCAAACACATGTGATTGATATTTTTTTTTGATCAGGAAGGACTTCATTTTTGTTCTGTTTTGCAGAAATGCCCCCGTTAAACATTTCAGCCAACAGAAGGCCAATTATATCGGAGTCAAACTCAGTGATAAAAACATGACAGTTGCAGGAAGATGTAGCCAAATATTGCTCAGAAATATGAACAGTTTAAAAAAATGCGAAATTGTAATAAAACTGAAATATTAATCGACCAAAACGCTTTTCAAATGTATGTTTAGATACAGCCCTCATAGCAAATGTCAAGACAAAAAACGTGTACATATATATTCCTGTGACATCTGCATCCAGGTTAAACTTATTAAAAGTAATAAAACATCAGACCTGCACATCCTCCTTTTTCAAGACACAAAATAAAACAGTAAATGAATAAGACTTAATATGAGTCATAAATGCTGCATATTGGCAACTCATTAGTGAATACTGTATGTACAGACTGGTTCACTTGTTGAATGTGTAAACAGTGTGCTGACTAGCCCGGCTACATCTCACTTCTCCATCTGTTTTCTGTTAATAACAGCACCCACAAACCCTCATAAAACTCGCTAATGTATTCTGTTTTCTGTTAAGTATTTTACATAACACCAAGCTGTAATGGACAATAGTGGCCACATGCTGCCCTCCTCTTCTCTCTCTATACAGCCTGGAAGTTTTTAACAGGAAGAAAACAAGGCTGGATTTCCCCCTTTAAAGTCTAAATCTGATGACATAAATGGAGAAATCATCACACACAGAGTTCAGAGCTGGGGGATGAAGAAGTTAAGTTCGGTCTTTGTGTTGGTGATGGTTTTTTCCACCTTCTCAGACCTCCCTCATAGTTGGTGAAACTATTTACATATAGGTTGTTGTTTTAGCAACTCAGGTCTACAGTCCAAGCCAAATGCCGACGAAAGACCATCATAGCAGGTTAGTGACCACATCCATGCTCTGCAACCTGCAAGTAAAAGACTATTAACAGTTTCTATTATGTATGACCTGCTGCTTAAATGTACTAAAATGTGTGTTTGCTTTGATTTGACTTCACTCTTATATAGCATCCTTAGTCTGATCGTTATTGCAGCTACAAGCAGGCCAGAGGAGCATGATTAATGACGTGGAATCAGACTGGCTTTAGGTCAAACTATATATTGCTATAACTTATTCATTTTCAGAAGAGCTGTCCACGAGCTGTGAACCAAAAGGCTGGTAAAATGTCTCCTTTTGTTGTTGTTGCAGAGTGTACAGAGTAACTTTCCCATTACCTCTACATGAAAAAGAGGCTGCTGCTTGGGAAATGTCACCGTTTTACTTGAAAAAGTTTCATACAATCTGACAGGAGCTCGCAAAAGAGCCAGAGTTTCTTATTAAAACTACTGGAGCTGTCCGTGGTGCTGAACTCTCAGCCCTAATATGAGCCCACCTTTTAGAAAACACAGAGCATTACATGGAGCAGTCACACTGGAGGAGGCTCCACACTTACAACAATGCAGTTCTTGTTACTACAGAGGAGATTAAATCTGCCAACTTGTACTTACATTTATGCTATAATCAGTTTCAGTATTTATAAATGGGACAGGATGTCAAATCCCAGGATATAGATACCATCTTAATGTAATCAATGTTCGGTGAGAGCCAGAGATATTTCTGATCCCAAAAGAGATTTCCCATCTCTGTCACATCCAGCCTGGTCACTGGCTGCGTCTCATACAGCCAGCGGATAAAAGGCCTGCTTCATTCTCCGGCTGATTAGCGAAAGAAAGGCCACATTAGTGCTTTTAATTCCCATATCACTCTGCAGTCTTTGTCTTTCTCTGGCGTAGGATTAAAAAAAAAGGAAACAAAGTGTGAAAGAGGCTTTTTGTGAGTGCGAGCGCCCGCCTGAATGATGGCGACAGATAAAAGCGGCTTAAGAGGCAGTTTGTGGGAGAAAAACAGCAGGTAACGGCTGATGGTGGAGACCATTTGTAGTGGGCTCGAGCAGCGTGAGACCACATTGTTTTTTTTCTGCACTTGTTTTTGAAAAACACCACTTGTCCGTATGAGGAATGGGATTGTTGAAGCAGATGGGTGTCCACTTGTTTTGGGAAGTTATTTTGAAGCCATTTACTTTTATTTTGGAGGTGACTGCAAACCAGGATGCATACCAAGTCTTGAAAGTTGCTCCCCACATCCTTTTTTCAGTTTTGTCTTATGCTGTCATGTTTACCCCTTCGTCAGACTTGAATTTTCTTCATAATCAAGACAAGAAAATATACAATAATGATGAATATGGAACTCTCGTACGTTTCAGAACTGCAGTGTTTATAACCATTGCACTGACTTGATTTAAAAATGACAGACTGCATATTATGTTGGTGTTTTTAGAGCCGCCATGAAAGACACAGCACATCCCAAACCACCATTTCCATTAAAGCAGAGATTTACTGTTCAGCTCTACCAACTGCTGCTCACTTGAACAAACTGTTTAATGTGGTCTTCCTCGTTTTTACAGCAAGCAGCACTCAGTTTAAACCAACAGGCCCACTCTTAATAGCTTTTCCTCCCTTAGTGATATTCATTTAAATTCACAATGTCAAAAACTTTTTCATCATAGACCATCACAGACTGTACATCAAGCTGCACTGAACTGACCGATTGCTGCAGTTTTGAGGTGATATAAAAATTGATTGGCTTGAAGAGACGGGAAAAAGCCAATGATGCAGCTCAACACAGTGCTTGCTGACTCCTTGCCCTATTGGCTTCGGTCACATGGCTAAATATCAGTAAGGGGGCGTGCCCCTCAGTTTGTTAACTTCTGTGATGCATTTTTTTTTGTATAGACTGTGACAGATTAGTTTTTTTTCTTTCTATGATTGATTTGCATTAACAGACATTTATTTGTCCTTCATTTTTATTCTAAGATGAACTGAACTCAATAGTACTTCGCACTACAATTTACAAAGACCTAATAGAGACTTTGTGGGGTCTGAGCTAAGACAAGGTCACAGGTGCTCCCTTCAAATCAACGCCCTGGCTGGCTGCCCTCCCCTCCTTTCGACCCCATGTGCTCGTCTCTGTGTTTGTTGTAATATGTTGCTCATGTGCTGAGGTGTCTTTTTTTCATTCCCACACTGTGCTCCTCTTAAGGTGCCTAGTTAAAACAGTTTTTTCCCCTCTTCTTTCCTCTTGTTTTCTTTTCTGCAAGCACTTTGAGTTACATATGTTGTAGAAAAAGTGCTATATATATAAATAAAGTTTGGTTGATTGATTGATCGATACCTTAATTGTATCATTCTCCCCCTGGTGTGGGTGTTTGTGTAGATTAGCGTTTGTGCGCTTAGGTTGGGTCTGGGCATTATTGCTGTTTTTTCAGTGCAGTTTGTGTGTCATATTTGTGAAAAACGTGGCAATAAAAATAATGGTAATAGTTGTAATTATAACTGTGATGCATGCTTTTTGATCGCTGTTATTTTAGTGGGTAAAAAATGACTTGAAGTGTTGTTTTCTCATGAAATTACAACAGTATAGAACTTTATCATAACTTTAAAATCTCAAAGGAATGTATATTTACTTTGTTTGGGCTGTGGGCTAACATTTAACCCTATAACGCCAATTGTGTCATATTTGATACATGCTTTTATAATACGTCTGTCTACTCAATATGATCAACAAATTACAAAACAAACATCTGAATACAATCAGATAAATGATAAAAATGTCCTCAAATGGATTATCAGTTGCCAAAAACACCTTATGTATCAGATGAGATACGAAAAATCTATATGTTGAATTTTATGGACATTTTGATATTTGTAGGATTTCAGCAGAAAGTGAAATAAAAATGTAATCTCCAAAAAATTAGAATTTTCTGGCTATAAACTATGGTCTTGGGCCTTATAGGGTTAAAGTTGTTTTTTGGCACAAATGTTTTTTTTCTGACAACATTAAGTCCGTACAATGTCTGTTTGAAATGCATGGAGTCATGTTTTCATTTAATGGCAGCAGCACCTGTATTTGAACACTTTCATCGATACCAATATCTAATCACTTTCTCTTTGAAGCAAAAAAACACTTTAAGTCTGTCTCCAACTCATGCGACTTTTTTAAAATACATTTTAGTTTAAACTTCCTTTTTGAAACAATCCTCGACATGTTGTCTGACAAGTGAGATTTTGGCTGAATCAGGGCTCATCGACCAACTGATAGCCCAGCCCACCTAAACCAGAAAGCAGCGGGCACGAGGAGGGGGCTCGGGATGATCCATCAGAGGGAGCACACGTCAGACAGACGGGCAGAATGACAACGACGCCTCAGACGGATGAATCCGACAAGCCGCTGTGAAAGCAGCGTGAAAGAGATGTTCACATTCATCCATCCATCTTCGTCAGTAGCTGGCGGACCACCCGGCTGTCCCCCCAACCTGACACCCACGCACACATGCTTCCCTCCGCCCCAGAGATACATTTGTGCCTTTTGCCTGATTGTAAAGTACATGCACATTTCCTCTCTCTCTCTCCCTCACACCATCATTGAAGGAGGGGTCTCGCCACATCTTGTTGACATTTTCATAGGCACTAGAAGTAATTTATGTAAGGTTAGCCCGCTCCCAGTGCGCTGGGCCAGAACACAGTAAAAGCAAACAGGGGGAGAAAGAGAACAAATTGCTTTTTTAAATTGCCCAGACAAGGGGTGCTCTTTTTGCTCTATTAGGACAAAGTGCAAACACTGCGACAAAGCGGGGGGGGGCAAAACCAAGGGAGTGTGACTAAATCTAATAGAAATACTGTTCGCCAACACGGATACTAGAAGACTGTTGGCATCTGCTTGAAACTGGTTTAATCTGAGGCTGAAACGTGGTGATCAGCAAAGTGCATCTACATGCAGAGTCATGACAGTAAAGCAGGAAGTGAATTTTAGAGCTGTGATAGTAAGAATTTGTTTTTGTGACTCTTCAGTGGCCTCTGAGTGGAACCAACTTTTATCGAAGCCACTGTCCATGTTTGAAAACTGTTTGAATAACCCTGATGTTTATAGTATGGAGCCAAAAGGACATTTTGGAGAGGTTTGGTAGTTGAGATGAAGGAGTTTACAGAAAGAAAAAAAAACATAAGCAGAACCAGCAGGTAGAACTAGAGCTTTTAAACAACTTTTAGATAAATGTGGTACTCCAGCCTTTTCGAGTGTGCCTGAAAGTTGAAAGGTGTTCAACTATTCTGCAGAAGACACTGAGCAGCTTAGCTGGTTTCACTTTTAGCCAGAACAGACACATAGAAATATGGAGACAGGCAAATACAGGTGGGGGTTATGGTCTTAGTGGGACACCTGAGAGTGTTACATTTGTTCAAACTCATTTTCTGCTGCATTTGTGTGGGCGCAGATCCTTCTTACATGCTCTCCCTGCATTTAATTCCCTTAAATAACACTTCTCTGTGTAGTTTTCTTCCTAACTCTTCCATCCAACAGCACAACCCTGTTTGAAAATGGCTCCTATCTTTGTGTTTCTTTGGTAAGATGTGCTTTGACATTTGAGTTTGGTATTGGGTGTTACACTTTGGTCTGAGACCTCAGCTTGGAGCTCGGCAGTAGGTCTTGTGTCTGCACCATTTGATTTTGTTTTGAAGTTATTTATAAAACAATAAATTTAAAGTCCCCAGATCAAGAGCTTCATATAATCTCTAAAAGCAGGAGTCTCCTAGGGTTCTGCCTGCCTGCCACAGGGGAGGTCAGTGCTCTCTGGAAAGGCAGCTTCACTTGTAAAAAGGCCCGAAGCAAATGAGTCACTTCAAGCTGTTTATCGCGGCCGTAGGGGCTGATGTCTAACAGAGTCAAAAACAGGCTGCGTGTTTGTGTTCAGCGCTCAAGTGCAAAGTGACTTGTTTTCTCTGTTTTTTTTTTTTTGTTTTTTGGATTTTCTCTTAAAGAGTTTTTTGAATCCCTTTTGGAGTATTGAACTGTTGTGAGGAGTCTGACAGGATAATCAGACGTCTTTGATTTCTACGTGTCAGAACTCTGGAACACTTAATTGTGTGCGCAAGGATGAAACACTTCAACCTGCTTTGACAGAGCGCTCTGCAGGGGATTTGAACAAATGATGTACACGTATAGTAAACACGCCAAATGTCACTGGTTGGCTACTTAAATACATCCCCCAAAAAGTAGTGAGCGCATGATGTTTCTGATGTGAATGTTTTAAATGAAATAGGTGTCCTCCCCTGTGGTTAGGTACATAGCTGAGGACTTTAGCCTGATACCTAAGAGGATACATCCCTCAAGTTAAAGGGCCTTCACTGCAGGCTATCATGGGTTTGCCCTTTAGGTCACTGGTTCAGATGCTCTGGTCCAATGAGAGCCCACTCTACATGCTTGTCTTTGTGTAGTTCAAACAATGAGTCTGGTATAAATACAGGTACTCTTAAATGATTCAGGAGGTTCATTTTGGCTTGGGTTTCTCTGGCTGTCCGGAGTGCCTGATTCAGACTCTTGCTTGGTTTGTAATAAACTTGTCTTTTATGCAAACAAGTCTGTGTCAGCGAAGCCTCTTCATCATCTGCATCTACACATCAACACATCGAGAAACTACACACGCCGTGTCAACTATGTCTGTTGTCTGTTTGGTACAGCAGCCCCTACACATCCATGCTTCCCACGATCTTCACTCTGATGTTGAGCTTTGCATTTCTTTTTTTTCTTTCTTCCACGAGCTTGTGAACGTCTGTTCTGATCGTGTTCCAGATTTCACAGAGATTACATCGACAGTCTTTCCATTATATCTGTAAATAAAGCCGTTCTCTGTGTTTACATCTGCAAACACAAAAGCTCCTGATTATCTCTGCTATTTCAGCTTCCTCCAAAATGTTGAATGCTTTAGTGCTTCATACCCTTCAAACTCATGCATGGACCTAAAAGGATTATTTCATCAGCCTCCTTCATACTGAAGCTCTGCACGCCTACCTGACTGTTCTCATGTTCCTGCTGCAGTCTCTCTTGACCTTATGTCGTGCACACGCCGTGTTTTACATCTAATTAGCAGTTACAAACGTATGCTTCCCTCTCATTAGAGCGGCTTAATTGTAAATAATTGCACAGTGGTTCTGATGCTTACATACTGCAGAAATGGTTTCTCAGTAATCTAAGACTTTTTTAGGACTATGGGGAATTCATGAGTGAAACTGGTCACATGATGACTCTGAAAATGGCAAAGTTGCAAATCCAGACTCTAAAGAATATAGGACAAGGTGGAAAACGTTATAATGTGAATACAGTGATTGGGAAATCTTTTTTTTGTCTAAGCTCAATTTTATGCAGAACCAAGATGCAATACCTAATGTTTAAATTCATACATTCAATTGTTTTGTTTGTATGTTAACAGTCTGGATTTGATGCATGAAACTTGATCTAAAATATTTGGAACTGGGAAAAATTCATGAGAAAGATGTGTAAAGGTGCTCAAAAACATCCAGAACATTCCACAGGTAGGAAAATAAATGATGTCAGGTTACAGTTATAGTCATTTTGGCATTTCAGCATCTCATCTCCACAATGTTTCAAAAGTTTAAGAACTCCTGGAACAAATGTCTGCACAAAATGAGCAAAACCGAGCCCAACACAATCAATCAAAGATATTTTGGGGAAATCCATCAGTAGTTTTGGGGATTTAACAGCAGAAAGATGCCTTTGAAGCCACAACAAAGGTCTAGATGCTTCCCCTGTGTTAGTAGAAGTTAAGGTGGAATCAAACATTGGTAAACATGCTCTGTCCCAACTGTTTTCAGACCGTGTGCAGCCATCTAAATCAAAATGTGTTATTTATCCATCAAATGTGAAATATTTGGTATTTGTCCTGCATTCAGTTGTTTCTCGGTTAAAAATGATTTTGCAAACACAGCATTCAGATTTGATTCACAGTTTACTCTGTGTCCCAAATGTTTTGGAATTAGGGTTTCTCCTCCAAGGAGCTCAGCTGATCTCAGAAATCCACACAAAGACAGTCTTTCTCTGGCAACCACCGGCATGTCGCTCGTGATGTTTGCACGCAACGCCACGAGATAACCAAGACGGGGAGGGTCTATCCTCGGAGGGGCACATCGAATGTTGAAGCCTTTCTTCTTCTGTGTACAGCTGCTTAATTTCTTTGCTCGAGCCTCACCAGAGGAGAGGCCATAACGACAAGAACAGAAGGAGAATCTCTGGAGAGAGGGAGGCTGAGAGAAGAAATGACACCCGAGCTGAAATATTCATGGAGACATTTTTCATGTTCACGACTCAGAACAAGGATTTCTTGCCTGCTCTGCTGGTTCTTGAGCTCTGAGTCCATGTGATATGGCACTCTGTGGAGGCTCTGCAGGAGAGAATGTCAGATTTTTATTAGATACAAAGAGGCAAGGCACAGGTAGAGTTAATGGCTGAGATTATGAACACCAGTTCAACGTTTGGCCCAGCTTTGGTCCACCCCAGCTGTTTGAAAAAGATGGGTCTTTATTATTTTGTATCTTGAGGCTTCTGCAGCATTGTGAGTGTGTACTTAAGCTGGTGTCTCAAGTCAAAGGGCAAAGCTGAGGTTGCATCTGATGCTTTTGTTAAGTTCTCCAATACGGGTTTTGCAAAGAGACTTAAGGCAATGAAATGACATTAAAGGCCTGTGATGGCTGCATGTTAAGGACAAACAAAGTTGGGAGTTTTTAGCAGATGCAACCTATTAGCAAGACCAAAGAGAAGAATTATTTCTAAAATACCTCTCTCCTATTGGTGGCTGTAAACCAAATGAATAATAGGGAACAGCTGATCGCACTTTTGCTGCTGTTACCCAACATCCACGCCATCATTCTGTTTCAGTTTCTTTTCATGCTTTTGCACTTGTCTTTCTGGTCAGCCCGTCCATATCATCCTCCGCTGGTCAATACCCTTCAAAGCACCACATGGTTATCACACCCCCGCCGGGAGCCTGTGATACTGGCTATCTACAGGAGGCCCCCCCTGCTGTGACCATGTCCCTGCTTCAGCCCTGTTTGGACTAAACCTCAATAGATGCATGTAATCCTGCGCCACTCGTGTGCTTGTTTAGCCTCACCATGCACCCCCCCTTGGAGGCGGAGTGACGTTGAAGGGTGACGGCAAGGACATCTGGCTTTCTTTGCTTTGGAAAACGATCAGAAACGGAGGTCAACATGTTCGCTGAATGCACCATTGAGATTGAACGTGTGCACTAAAGGCTTCTAAATTCGAGGAATATATGGATAAAGAGCTGGAATCGGTAATTCCAGCTAGTTTGAAGGATGATTGTAAGACAAGAAATAAAAATGTTGTAGCTACGTTCCAAATCTATGATGCAGGGATCCATTATGGCTGTTTCAGTGACATTTCAGCGACAAATGTGCTTCTTTACATATTTACCCAAGCTTGAATTCATGGCTCACCAGCCCTCGCAAACCTCCCAAGTGCACTTAAGGGCAAACATACATAAATGCATGCCCCACACACACACACTTCCTTTTGGCCCGAACAGTCAGGAGCATTTGGCTCAGTGGTTCTGATGAACTGTTAGTGAAGCTTCGCCGTGCGCGTGGAAGCAGAAGATTAGCAGTGACACGTACTCCTCATGCTGAGTGAAGACAGACTTTCATCCCCAAAAGCATCACCGCTTACGTTGGCGTTAGCATGCTCCTGTGATCTCCCACGCTCAACGCTTGTGCAAAGTGTCAAGAGTCCGTCCACACATACCATTTTCTCCTGCGAGGCTGTGCAGTGCATTCTGGGAGGAGATAGACCTTTTAGTGATTTATCTTCACAGGTGATGAAATGTACATTTTTCAGAGAAGGACATGCAGCGAATGAGGCATTTGTACTGATAAGACTATGATATACTCTAGGTGAAGTTCAAGAGGGCGAGGCGGCAACACATTAACTATGATGAACTATCTCCTCTCTGCTCAAATGGAGCGCCGCTGCAGCCAAAGGAATAAAAAGTAGACCTCTCTTTTTCTCTTTCTTATTGGGATGATTCATTGTAATCAGATAGACAGGCCCTGAAGCAACTTATTTCCTCATAAGCATTTTTATTTTTGGAAACAGAGGAGTACAGCTCTGCCAGCTGTTTGGGTGCCAACGCCAATTTTGGTTTTGTTTTGTTTTGTTTAACAGCGATTATCATGTTCATTCTTTAAACACTGCCAATTATCAGGCTAAACCAGGGGAGTCTCTTTTTTTCAACCAATGCTTCATAAATAAAATTAAGAGAAAGACTTGGCCACTTTGAGATGCCGCATCATCACTGTTGTGGAGTAAAGGATTGCAGAGGGCCAGTCAGATTTTAGCCCTCATCAGCCGTGGTGATTAAGGCTGATGAATGCCTCTACATTGAGACACAAAACAAGAGCAAACTGGACAAAGCTGCCACTCTTCTTTTGTGCTTGAAGATGAAAAGAACAACTTTCTTCATGTATTCAACCTTAATACAGAGCAGAACAGAAAAAGCCAAAAATACAGTGTTTTGCACATTTATTAATGGGCAAAGCACAAGCTTCTGACGAGTTTACTGAATTTGATTTTGCCTTTTGAGATTTACTGGGCCATAGGGCTAGTTTAGGCTTAACTGTGTAATAGGGATGTAACGATATGAAAATTTTGTATCATGGTTATCATTATTATCGCAGTATTGATGCAGTATACTCAAAATGTTCGAAAAGTACTTTTACAGAGAATTGAAATCATTAAACCTCTTTAATTTTATAAACAGAACACTTTTATGTCTTTTTTGTCAATAAATGTGTCAAGAAATGTCCTTTGAGTACATTTTTTACCCTTCTTTCAAGAGAAATAAAAGTAAACAAGTCTAGCAAGTATTTGTCATTATCATGTAATAAATGCTTAAACTGTGTGTAATTACAAGAAAAGAAAAACAGATATGAACTTTTAACAGGATTCTCTTCTTAGACAATTGTGAATGAACATGTTCAAACACGAGGCGAAAGCATGGTAAGAACACACTCCAGAATGATCCTAATGCTTTTAATTCCAAGATTTATACATTATTTAGATAGAAAATACTGACCACCACCTGTTTTTTAATCAGGTATGGCTCACTGAATCTTCTCTCTCTCTCTCTCTCTACGGCTCAGTCAGTTCATTTACTCGAGGAGTTATAGCCGTTTTAATCGCGCATGTCTTTTTCTTTCGCCACAGCATCGTGTTCAGACAGGGTGGCTGTCTTCTATCAGTTTCCCCTTGACATCCTTGTAAAATCCAAAATTCAATCAGACTTTAGAGTCTGTTTTGAGAGGAAAAGTCTCCACTGTAGTGTCTCAAACTTTCGCACTCAGACTCAGGGGCAAAACAATGCAAACTGCACATGGCACGCCTCGTGTGAGGCTACTTAATCGAGGACAGATGTAGTTCAGGCTTTTCCAGTCAAAGAGCAGTATAACGGTAATTTTTATAGGACGCGGTAATGATTAGTGTGGGACATTTTACCGCGGCTTACCATTTTACCAGTTACCGTTACATCCCTACTGTGTATAGTCTAATAGTTTAACGAATCAGTATCCGAGCAGTCTATGTTGCACTGTGAAACTTTGTTTTACTGTGGCTCCATTATGTAGAGAAGGATGGTTTAACCCCAGCAGCAGCAAACTCTTTTATGATGTTTTATTTTTTTATTTTCTTAGCTTTTTAGTAATTATTGTTTTTCTCAAACAAGCCAACTGACAAAGTTGATCCTTTTCAGATTAATGCCATCCACATTTCTGAAATGCGTATTTGTTGGTTTGTTTGTCTGTGAGCAAAGTAACTGAAAAAGTTCTGAACAGATTTTAGAATATTTTCAGGAAGTTCTGGTTTTCGTACATGAAAGAAGTGAGTCGATTCTGGTGGTAAATTAAATTTTCAGGGATGTTGGTCATGACAGAAGTAAGAAGTGATGCAGTGTATTTTGTTGTCTGACTGCAGATGTGGATCCAGGATTTTGTGGATCCACTTTTAGTCACATTTTGGTCGGCATCTCTGCTAAATAACGAGCGGTTGTGTTAATTCCAATCATCAAAATGTGCAGTGCGTTTAAGGGCTACTTCACCTGTCTATGAGGATTTTCATTTATTATTAATGTTCATACAAGTTGTATGTTTAAAAAAATAAATAAAAGCCTTCACTGGTGCTTTGGTAAGATGAGAGCTCAATTGAATCACCCAAAAGTGGAGAATAAAGGTTTTTCTTTGCTCTAGTCGATAATTATGTCCCAGCTGTATACCCAACTTAAGGTGATCCTCCTCCTGTGGCTCTCCTCCTCCTGCTCCCTCTTCCTCCCTCCATTTTTCTGTCATGTTTTTCAATTCTACTCCTGTCCTGGAACAGTGTGTTCTCCTCCATCCCCAGTGGAAATATGAAAAATTCTGCTTCACTGACAGCCACCCTGAATCCTCGAAGAAGTGCTGCTGACTTTTTTGTCTGAGGACGACTGCTTAACTTCTTGGTAGTTTCCTGAGTCTTGAATAGGAGGCAGCTTTCTGTGAAATATGTTTGATTTTCATTTATAGTTCCTGGAAACAGGTTCTGTAAGTTAATGCAGGTGATTTATTTTTCCTTCAAAGAATGAACGCTGCAGAAATAAAAGTGCTGAATTATAGCTCAGAGAAGCTTTTCCATCTGAATAGCCATTAAGATAAATGCTGTGTACATTAAAGCCAATTTAAGCAAAGGTTTTCATCGAGAAGGTGGGCAAGTGTCAGTCATATGTCCTCGCTTCTAAAATGAATGCATTAGCTGTAATTGCTGTCCAACGCAGCGATTCTGTCTAAAAATCTAGGCAGCATCACAGACTCCGCCGTGCTTTAAGTAATGAGTGTTTGTGAATCATTAATCCTACCCTTTTCTTGCATTTCTACTTTAATGTGATAATGTGTGCTCTGCTCAGACTTGGTGTGGGCAGCCAATCGCAGCCAAGGTGCCCTATTGTTTTACGGCCGTCCACAAAACAAAAGACAGCACATCCCTAACTTTAATGGCAGAGACGCTCACGACGCCACTTAATCCACACCTTGATTTACGCGCCACTCAATCACGCCGGCTCTCAGACTAATGGCGTCTTCGTGCACTTTATTTCATTAGGTTTAATGGCTGTCTAATTGTATGCGTTTAATAAGAGTCCAGGAGAACAAAAAGTACAAAGAGAGGCCAGAGAAGATGGACGTCCCACTGCGTATGCACTCTACATGTCAATCTCCTGCGTTATGATCGCTGTACGAGGCTTTGACTCTATGATTGTTAACATTAGGTGACATTACTGCTGGGAAATTTAACAAAAATCTTTGATATTTGTTAGAGGAGACAGGCTTAAAACACTAAATATTGTTTATAGAATCATCTTTATTATTAACTAAAGTGAACTACTATCAACAAATTATACTAAGAAAATACCACACGTTGAATTATTATTGTTTTTAAATCAAAAGTTGCTGTCAGAACTTGGACAAGTTGACCCCTTGGCACTTTTTCATTTTTATATCAAGTAAGATCATTCAGTTTTATGTGTCTTACCACTTTTTATGCGTCACTGATAGCTTGAATTTTAAGTAATCTAAGTATATGACTATGTTGTAAGCTTTAGCATATTGTCCATTAGAGGAGGGAGAAAAAATCAAATCACATAAGTATTAGGATTATTTTTAAATCAATTTTCTTGTTCAAATATCATTTTTTTTTTCAAACGTAAATGCTTGATTTTATTCTGTGTTAATAAGCCACTTTTAAATGCAATCCAGGCTTTTAAGAGAGAGTATTAACAGCCGGTTAAAATACAGTCATGGAAAAAATTATTAGACCACCCTTGTTTTCTTCAATTTCTTGTTCATTCTAATATCTGGTACCACTAAACGTATAATACAATGAACACAACAAAAAATGCAGCTGGTCACATAATACTTTATGTCCTATTTGACATTCTTAAGCTTAATTGATTCCCAGGGTATATAAGAGGCCATTTCATGTCACAAGCAGCACTGCACATGCAAAGGCCTAGAGTGGTTTCCTGCTTACATTCAAGCCGTAGCACAACTCAGAAGTTGTCAGCTTTCACATAATGCCTAAAACAAAAGAATTATGTGAAGCCACAAAGGCAGCCATCTTGGCACTGCTGGAAATTGGCATGAGTGAGAGACAGGTAGCGAAAAAACTGAAGATCTCCAAGACAGCCGCTCATTACAACAAAAAAAACAAGCTGAACATAGCACTACCAAATTGCTACCTGGCCGTGGCAGGAAACATCTTTCTACCCCACGAGATGACCGTGCACTCATCCGCTCCTGTGTCAGGAATCGCTGCCAGACCTCCAGGGACCTTAAAAATGAGTGGGCACTGTCGAGAAATGTGACTTGTTCAGCAAGGACAGTTCAAACCGACTTGTTGAAGCTGGTTTGAAGTCACACAGAGCACGCAAGAAGCCCTTCATCAATGAAAGGCAGAGGAAGGCCGGTTACTCTTTGCTCGAGACCACAAGGATTGGACTGTTGATGATTGGGCTAAGGTTCTCTTCAGTGATGAATCCAATTTTGAATTGATGCCCACTCCAGCCAACTTACTGGTTAGGAGGAAGCCTGGAGAAGCTTACAACCCAGACTGTCTTGCCCCTACAGTAAAACATGGGGGTGGATCAGTCATGATCTGGGGTTGTTTCAGTCTGAGGAACAGGGCAAATGCAATTGTGTGAAGGCCGAATGAACCAGGTCATGTACAGGACTACCCTTGAAAACAGTCTTCTTCCATCAGCTGGAAAACTCTTTCCTGCCTCGAATGACTGGATTTTCCAACAAGACAGCCCCTTGCCACACGGCAAGGTCAGTTAAAGCCTGGATGGAGAACCACAACATTCGCACCATGCCTTGGCCTGCTCAATCACCAGATCTTAATCCAATTGAAAACCTGTGGAAAATCATCAAACTCAAAATGGAGAACCACAAGCCCAAAAACAAAGAAAATTTGTTTGAATTTGTCCAACAGGAATGGGCTGCTGTGACAGCAGAACAATGTCAGAAGCTGGTGGAGAGCATGCCAAGACGCATGGCTGCAGTCATCAAAAACAATGGTTATGCAATCAAGTATTAACTCTTGTGTGTATCATGTGTTTAAAGCAAACAGAAAAGAAAACATGGAATGCTTAAAAGTAGTGTTTTTGGCGGTACAATGCCATAGCTATTGATGTAAGAATTTAAGTAATTTGGTTATTATCAAGAAAACCATGGAAAATGAATAGTTCTTAGTTCTTAAATTAAACTCTCATGAGCTATTTTTGTTGTTATCATTATAATTGTCCAAACAAATGTACCTTTAGTTGAGCCAGGCATTAAAATTAACAAGGGTGGTCTAATAATTTTTTCCATGACTGTATATTACTAAATAAATCCTAAAAACAGACTCACGTGTGTTTTTTTCTTGATATAGTCTGTAGGCATCATCATTGTTCATCTTTTTCGCTGGTGTTAAAATAGCTAATAAAGATTGCAAAATCGGCAATATCATAGAATCACAATTTAAATGGAATCGGCTCCTAAAAAAATTGTAAAAATTGGAATCAGGAGAAAAGTGCACCATCCCAGTCCTATTCTAAATCTGAGCACACACGGACACATGCTGATGTTTCATACAAGGATTTTACTGCCCACACGCACAACCTGTTAGCATGGCAATAGTGAGGGAAGAGCATTTTAGTCCTCTCAGTCTTTTGTCTGTAGACCTTAATAAATAATTTCCCCGTCTGTTTCTAAATATTTTATTTCATGCATCAGTAGAGCATCTCATCCTTACAGTCACGACCTGTTCAGTGCAGTGGAGAGATGCCCTCGTCTGATTTGGTTACAAAATAGAACTAGAGATCATTAAGTTCCTGTTTTTTATTATAGTTTATTTATAAATCAAGTTATTAAACTACTGCATATTTAATCATTTTAAAACACACAATAATTAATAAGTAAAAGTATTTTTTCATTAAACTTTCATCTTAGTGTTTGTCCAGACAGTCTATACAGATGCAGCCATGTCAATCCTCCCCTTTCAGCCTAAAACCTGCTGATTTCCAGCCACTGGGAGTCCTCTCCACCTCTCCGGAGCGTGCCAAAGTTCCATCATAAACATGCACATTCATGCAATTGAAGGGTGTCCCCATGAAAAGGGTGATGTCCTTAAGAGAACACGTTCAGTGTGTGTGTGTGTGTGGGGGGGGTCTCCTTACAGCCATGAGGGTCGGCAGGTCCCATTACAGATCTGCCATGTTGCAGCCAAGACTAAAGCCCCATCCACACAAAGACAAACCAAGGTCTAAACGCATACATTTTTTGCCAAATCTGCGTATCATCCATACGAAGACGGCGTTTTGGGGGTCTGTAAGCGATCATTTTTGAAACCAGGTTCCAGAGTGGAAAGATTTTGAAATGCCGTATACGCAGCTCTGTGATTACTGGCTCTCCGCAACGTTTCAGATACGCTTACGTCATAGCTTCATATCCTCATTGACATGCATGCGCCACACGCGACAACAACAACAACAACAATGGCAGCGTACTGTGTAGCATATGTGCTGATGAAGCTAGTGACCCTACTATCCCTGTTGCAGCAAAATCTCCTTCTTCTCAATCACCACCGAGTTGAACAAACAATTATCGGGGACACATTACGGTGGTCTCTGTTTACAACTTTTGCCGCAAGTGCGCATGCCTGCTGTTTTTTCATCTGTTTCAGCTTGTTTCCTTCATATCGTTACAGTGCCCCTAGAGGTCTGGCATGTGTTTTATAGCATTTTGATGCGTGTCAAGTGCATTCATATAGACGCACACATTTTCTGAGACGCCTTCGTCTTTATGGCGATCGTTTTGGAAACTGTTTAGCGTTTTGTCTTCGTGTGGATGGGGCCTCAGTGAGGAAAAATCAGTGCAGGGCTGGCCGCAATTTGTCCTGTTTAATCATTTAAAGAATGGTGATTACATTGCTTCAAAGCACATAGTAGCAAGAATTTGCATTTTTGTAGGGTGACCTTAAGTGTCATGAAAGGGACCTTAAATAAAATTAAGTAATTCATTATTTTTAATTATTTAACATTACAACAGCTGCAGTTCACAGAAATCTTGCCATTTTTGTACTATGTAGACGATGTGCAAACTTTTCCTTGATCTATCAGGCGTCTTGGACTTCAGTTTTGGTTCTTTTGGCATTGAACATGCAGGAATATCATTGAAACATAACTAGAATGATATTGAAGTTAAAAAGTCTGATATTTAGACACCTGCTTTATAACCAGTTTAAATATATGTAGCCTGTTTTCAGCTCAGCCATAAAAGACCAATTCATGATTTTTAGTCCATATTGCCAAGTCTAGATGTGAGTGCTAAATATTAAAGGGATCTAGGACTCTGAAATTAAAAGCCTTCATATAAAAGAAGCATAAAGAGAGGATGAGTGAGTGATTTTGACAGAGAAATATGGAGCTGCATTGAAAGATTCAAACATCTTTAGGTGTTCTTGACTGATTACTGTTTTATTTACATTTCAGTCTTTGTGATATAAGTGCTTCCTCTCTCCTGTAGCTGTCTGAATACAGCCACTTCATCTGAGCGCTGAACCCTTAAAGTGACTGTTTCATAGAAAGCGGGCAGACCTTCAGTCACGTTGCCACTTGGGTGTATGCGACTACACATGATGCCCAAAGTAGGAAACATCAGATCAGAACAAAGGTGCCCGTCAAGTATTTCTATAATGGAAGGACTCTTTTGTTGCTGTGTTGAATGCTCTGTCTTGTGTTAAATAGCAGTAATGTCTAGATATGCGGCATAATAGCTCTTTTGTGCTTCTGATGGAATTATCTTTGGCAGGTTGTTGCCAGATTAGAGCTCCTCGACTTTTCATTTCAGCGCTTTTGAGAGGTTTTACAAGCTGAAGAACTATCCAGCTTTAATGATGTGTTTAAAATCTAGTTTACCTTTTTTGCAGCCATGAAAAGAAGCAGAATATTGTTGATTTTTGCTGCAAGTCAATCAATGGCCTTTCTTAATCTAATTACTATCATCATCAGGCATAGAAAACACCAAGACTACTTCAGTCGAAGCAAACAATGAGCAAGGTTTTCACTTTAAAGCGATATTCCGGGATGGAACAAGTTGGGTCCTATCACAAGGTTTAGGGCAGAAATTACCCCTACAGCGGTGTTTCTGTGCAGCAGAAGCCCAGGGCGTCCGCACCAAACTCCCCCTCCCTGCTCTGGGCCTGCTCGTTTGCCGATTCCTCTGCAGTCAGACGGGGCCATATTTTACTTGACCAAAAACACACATAAACAGACTCTCACCGAAAAAATCTGATATCGGTCTGCATTCACGCTTTGTTTAGAGAATTTTCAGCGCGTTACTTTCACACAAAAACACCGCTAAATAAGGCTCTAGTTCTCATCGGGTCGTAAAACGGCCTCCGCTGCAGAGCTGTGGCTCCGCTGCAGCTGTGGCTGAGCAGTGGAGGCCGATCAGTGCTCTCTACTTATCTCTCTGGAAATGAGAGAAAATACACGACTTCAGTACAAATTGGTCTTTATAATCAACCAGGGAAAGCCATCAGCATATTGAGAAATATTTGGTTTAACCAAATTCACTGACCGTGACATTAAATCTGGCAGATGCAGGATAGCATTGCCTTTTTTAACGGGAGTCCAGCCAGAGAGCAGACTCTTTTTCTGTGTGTTTCTGTAATAGTTCAACTTTTTAGTGAATTGGCCTTTGATCAAGTTTGGAAGCAAAACAATCCTTCAGACACAGCAGCCGATGCTGGCTAACGGGTCATCTTTGGTTTGTTTTTTAATAAAACCAGAGGATAAAATGGAACTTTCTGATTTTGCAAGGTCATTTTATTTCTGGGATTACTAGTGTTTACTTGAAAGGTCAATCATAATAATAGCAATAATGTTTATTTATGTAGTAACAGATCAAAATCAAGTAACAAAGTGCTTTACCATGACAGCAATAAATAAGACAAACAAGGCAACAGGCAGACGATAAAGTCATAAGCAGGGACAAACACTAAAGTTGAATCATTTTAAAGTATTTGTGAAATCTTGACACTGAACACTAGTCTGCCCCCTTAGCATAAATGACATTACTGTACAGGAAGACAGTCCCTTAGCCAAGTGTTTGTTCAGCCCACAGCAAACACCAGAAGAAGAGACATGTCTGTAAGGCCAGAGTAAACATCAGAGCACAACCTAGAAAGCTCGGTCCTGAAGGGCCTGGCTGAAACCAAAGGATTATATGTATGTCAAATTCAATATATTAGTGGACTTTTGGACAAGGAGCTCCAAAACTTGTTGTGGGGACGAGTGTAAGACGAGTGTAAGACGAGTGTAAGACGAGTGTAAGTTAGTTCAAAAGGAGTAAAATATGTGAGCTTTTTAAATAAAGTCTTCCTTTGCTCAATGAGGTCCTTTTGTTTAGAGGCCAAGTTTTCCAGTATACTCTCTCACACACTGACAAGCCCACCTCAGAATATCCAAACTAATGCTGAACTCACTGCTTCATCCTCCAACTTCAGAAGAAACTATTGGATCCATTAGCTATTTAAGCTAAACTGTGCTGCATTACATGTTACAGCATCCCAGGGTTTAACCACAACAGTAAAGTTATGCACCGAATAACTGAAATCATGAACTTTACAACTCCTTTACAATACATCTACTAGTTTGATACCTCGTCCTAGTGACAGAAACACTTGATTATGTTTTGAACACACTCAGAAGCTACCCCAGTTGGTAAAGCATTATTAGCTCTCAGATTAGGCACAATGAGCTTTTTTCCATCTACTTTAGATTTTATCCATCATCTCCTGCATGTGTCACAACTTTTTCTGAGCAACAACAGCAGATGTACGACGTCCCAATTAGTGGGGACGATCTGTTTCCCTCTAATTTCGGCACAGTCAAGCCTCTAATACGGAAATATCCACTCAACAAACCTGTCTGAGACAGCTCTAAACACACAGCAACAACATTGTTTGTGGCCAACTGCCAGCACACTAGCCTGAAAGCGCTTGTCAATTTCCCATAAACACTCTTTCTCGCCGTTTATGTTCCTCCATGCATCACTCTCTCCCACTCCGTTCCCACCGACATCAAAGACGAGTCTCGCACCCGCCCGTTGAGCCTGAGAGCTGTAATCCATTGTTGTAAATGGGGAGCAGAAGATGAATGTGGAGGACATACATGGCATTATTACACTAATATTCCCCACGTCTGTTTGGGGACTGTTTTCAACGCCACGTTGTTATTTATTCCTGGTGCTTAAGAGTGGGCAAAAACACTTAATGCAGCGAACACCCGTGAACAAGTCATATTTCACAATGCTGCCGCTGTGTCTTTTATTGTGCTGATGGATTACAGCTTTTAAAGGAAGCAGCGTCTCTGTGAGGTAGTTTTGATGTTGGAACAGAATTGGAGATGCTTCACTGAAATAACATATTTATACCAGCGTGTTCTTGCTACCTTGAATCATGATGCCTCGGTGTGTGAAAAAATGAAATCCCATAGATTAGAAAGAGAGGGTAATTTAATTTAAAACGGTAGGAGAAGTGCTTGTAGTGCCACGTGTGCAGCAGTGGGAGAGAAGCTGGAGACTTTATTAAAAACATTAGACATTCAGCACCTGAAATCTGCTCTCAATGGAATGGATTAAAACAGCTTCGCTTGTAATAGATTTGTCTTTGTGGCTTCCAATAAATAATTTGCTTTAGAAATATTTTAGCTCAGTACGATGTAGATGGAGATAGATGGGTAAAAGCTTAACTGGTGTTGGTGAATGACCCTTAAAATGAAATTTCATCTTTGATGACTCAGTTGTTGTAATTATGCTTTTCGTGTATTTACAAAGAAGGAATAAACTTGATGTAAGGGTTCATTTAAACACTTGAAAACAGACTGAGAAGTACCATCGAGATCATGGAAGGTCCATCTCATCAAAAAATACTTTTTATCTGAAGTCATATTTTCATTAAACTTTATTTTGTTGAATCATACCTATAAATAAGTAATTGTACCACATTAAATGATTTGTTATGGATATAATGAGCTTAAACTGGTGGTTAAGTTTATTTTTAGTTATTTTTTTAGTTTATTACCTTTCAAGAGAATCAAATATTAGGCTATAGGCTTAAAGCAAAAGCACCTTTTTTTGTCTTTATCTGTCTCCCAATTTAGGAGCTGAATCCTCTACGGGTCTTTAAGGACATAGGTGGCTGTCCCATTTTGATAACTCCTATTTGCCAAATGCCAGATGTAGTTTACCTTTATGCAGATCAAAAGCTAGCAATACTAATGTTTACAAAATATCCATAGCCTTCTATTAATCAAGTGCCTCCATAACTGTGTCAAAGTTTGGGGTACGTATTCTCTGAAAGGAGTTTTTTTAAGACTTTTTGTGTTCCCTAGGCTGCGATCAAAGGCTGTATCATTTTAAGCGTAGTTGTCAAGTGTCCTATATTTTCAGAATTTTTCAATCTTGATTTAAAAGCACTGATTGACTTTCAAAAAGCCAAATTTAGCCTGTATTCTAATGCAAAGCAGGTGATATCAGTGTTAGAAAATAACCAAGAGCTTTCTCAGCTGTGTCCAAATTCAGGGGCTGCATTCTTTGAAGGGTGCACTTTAAGATTATTTGTGTTGCAGAAGACTATCAAAGGTTGTCTCATTTGATTGCTCAGACAGATGTTTGTGTGTCCTATACTTTTAAATTTTGGATCTGTAATCAATGGACATAGTTGACTGTCAAGTAGCCAAAAGTAATATTTTATAATGCAAAGCCAGAGAAAGAAATCTTAAAAGTACATTCAAGTACTCCGAAATCTGTGTCCCATTTTAGGGACTGCATTCTTTGAATGACATATCTTTAGATCAATTACACCACAGCATGCTTGAAGCTGACAAGTTTGATCTAGTTTTTGGATTACATATCTAGAATTGAGAAGATGATTGACCCACAAGCAGCCAAAATTTACCCTTTAATATTTCAAACATTTCACGGCCCTCAAACCTTGGATATCCTTTAACTCTTTAACTGCCAGCTCAACTTTTTTTTTTTAAATGGAATAAATCAAATCCTTGTTTGATCCCATTATCACTTCAGGGAACAAAGAAAACTACAAACAAGCCAAAAAACAAATTTTCTTGGTGTGGGATTTAAAGGTTTTAAAAGCTAACAGTTGATTATGTGATGACATAAAAATGCACAAAAAAATAGGACAAAATATATTAGAAAAGACAGAAATGTTTTGAAACAACCCAACTTAAAATAGATGAGTTTAAATTTGACAAACACACAAAAAAGTGTATGATGAACAACAGAGTATATTATAAATCTTATTTGTAAATGGTTAAGATGAATATTTGAATAATAATGATGTAACTTTTAGCTTTTTAAATCTTACACCGAACATATTGGTTATTTTGGTTTATTTGCAGTTATTTTCATACTTAAATCATTGACAGAAACAAACAATTACATGTTATGTTTTTCTAACAAATTAATATTTCTGCATTTATTGACCCCTGCCAAACAGTTGAGCAGGGAGCTAAAGGGTTAAAACTGTATGTCAAGCTATGATAGCTTATCATGAAGGTGGAATGATTTCTTGCAAGAGAAGTCTACACAGACTATGAAGTTTGGATCCTTAAAGGAGACATATCATGCTGATGCATGATTTAATACTTACATATAATATAATAAATTTGAAAACAAGACCTTACACCCCCTTAATTTTAAAAAATTGAGATATTGTATTTTTTCTGATATCCTAGAACGAGATTTGATGCCTCTGAAAATAGGTCATTGCGAGATGTCCGTGAGATTTCAAACGTCGTGACGACACGAGGTACATTTCTTTTTATTGGAGTAGTCTGATAAAACACTTCCTCCTCTGTGATGTCCGTTAGCCACAAACCGTCACCGAGGAACACATCCGTCCAGCAGGGGTTTATAGTTCCCTAGCTCGTACTCACTCATTACCAGCTCTGGCCTGTAGGGGGACTCAATACGTAGTCGCTGCTTTGAGCCTGCCGGTAAATACAGTAGAAGAAGAAGGACAGGCTGGCTCTACCCCCGATAGAACTGACCAATCAGAGCACAAAGGGCTGTGACGTTGCGAGGTAACCTTAGGTCATCCTCAGATCCTCGTGTTTCAACGAGAGCTTCATAGTGGCCTAAAATAAGGATTTTGAGAACGCTATTGTGAGGCAATGAAGGAACTAAATGACTTGTACTGAGGGCAGAAATGCTTTACAGGCATCCTAGTCTGGCATAGTGAAAAGGAGAAACAAGCATGATATGTCTCCTTTAATAGACTGACTTTGTGGACTATCAACCATGAATTGGGACACCACTTGTATCCTCCTGAAATTTGGGACTGGCTTCAGTGTTGGAATTAAATGTTTTGGCTAATTTTTCTCGGCACTTGTACCAAGAGAAGCAGAGGTAAGTGTGGACAATCAGGCAGTTAAAAGAAATGAGTTAATTAGTCGAGTTAATGCACCCACTTCTGTTCAAATATAACACGCTGTTAAAAAGTAATTGAGAGTTATTTGTGGTAAAGTACACTCGGATCACTTTTAGTTTGGTGCCTTGTTCGAGAGCACTTCAGCCTTGTGGGTAATGCAGTGCTGGCCACCCACCAGTCTTACACTCACTGCAGAGCCACTCTGTTCTTTTTAGTGCCGCAGATGGAACCATCAACCTTTTAGTCACTGGTCAGCCAGCGTGTCTGAGCCGAGCCGAGCCGCCACCCACGAGTCCGCCGGGTGATTAAGTCCTGCTGGAGCTGTAGCAGTCGCTGGTTAAAGGATATTCAAAACAAGAGTGGAAAGAAAAGACAGAGAGCGAGGCTGAGTGGGAGGAGACATTAGAGGAGGAAAAGGAGCGAGGGAGAGCTTAAAAAGAAATGCTAAATAAGAAGAAGTGAACCTTGTTTCTAATCCCACTCCTCAGCCTCCTTTTCCCATCTACTGCAACAAAACAAGAGAAACACGATCTCATTTACATCCCAGCGCACGTTTGCCTCCCAACAGCCTCCAGAGGACGCCTAATCAGCCACAATTGGAGAGATGGATTTTTCAAAACGAGTCTTTGATGTGAGGGTTTAACATTTGTTTTTTGATCTAATTATATAAGCGGCGGGCCAGCCATGTCAGGGGTAACGCGCACATGTTCCCTCTATGAAACGGCAAATCAAAACAACGCTGTTATCGTCCACAGGGAGACATCTGTGAACTTTTGTTAGGCAGCACAATGAGCGTCTTTCTTTGAAGTTTTTCTGTTATTGTCCTTGCTTTTTATAGGCTGGTGTTAGATTTGTGATTATTTCATTCCAAATGGTGTTGTGTCTTCCCCATGAGAACGTCTCACACCTTCGCAGTGGTGTCTTTTATTATTTCTAAAACAGGTTATTGTTGTCAGAGCAGATCTGCAACATGCTGGATGCTGTTCAGGTGACGATAACGAGTAGATATTTATAACATAATTGTCAGGAATATTTTTTTTTATTGTTGAGTTGTCCCTACTTGACAGCGACCTGTCTCAGATAATCACAATACTTAATACGTTAAGGAAGTAGCTAAATCTATTCCGGCTTTTTGCCGACGTTCATGCTCATTAGTCATGATCGAGATCAGCCAACACTGACTCTGTTTCTTATTTTTTATTACAGCTGCTTTAGTAGGATGCCAGTTAATTTAGCTATGTATATACTGAATCATCCTACAGGAGGCAGCACCATCTGTCAAACAATGTTAGTCAACAGTATGCTTTTACTTACTTCATGAAACGGGGCAGTACAAAGCATTTTATTGGTGAGGATAAAAAGTGTCCTTTACTTGTGATAGCTATAACATATTGCTTGGTAATCAAAATAATCGTATTAATTCAAGTTTCTCACAAAACCTGAATTGAGTTTTGTCTTACTGATGATGTTTTATTTATATTTATCTAATAACATAGTTCTTGGCTTGACCTTCATCATAATTGTGGATGGAAATCCAGATCTTATTCTACCTGAGAATTGATGAAATCTCCTTCAAGTAAACAAAATCATTAGTCTTAACACCCAGGTCAGTTCCTTCCACTTTGTTCTGCTTGCCTCACAAATCAAGAACAGCAGATGCAGTCAGCAGGAATGGCAACACAGAAGCCAAAATGAGAACATGGCAGACAGGAAACATTTTTTTTTAAATATTGGCTGACAAAATGGAGCTAACTGCACAAAATACAGCCTGTGTGACTTCAAGCAGCTTAACTGACAGACAAAATGACCTTCCCAATATCTTCCACTGGTCCATGTTTGGGAATAAGCAGAATTTTTCAAAAGCCTATTTGGCTGGTGATTGGAAGACTGTTCCATCAATCAATATCCTAAACATTACCAAGTATGTAGAACAAACACCCTGATGTGAATATTTTCTTTGTGTTGAGAAGTGCTGTTATTGTTGTTTTATTTATTAAAGAAATGCAGTTTGAATACGACTGCTGCTGAAGCTGTTAGCATGTACTGTAATCTCTGCACATGAAACCACTTGCTGTCGTCTTGCTCATACCATCCACCTCTTCCTGCTCTAAAGGGCACTGATTGGCTTGTTTTAGATTGGAACTTAGCATGATGGATCTGTCTGGTTACAGGTATTAAATTGAGCAGCTTCAGAAACATCACAACATTATAAAAACACTTGCATATTGCAGAACTGAGTGATACAACGTTGTTACTCGGAGTGCCATGTGTCTGACATTGTTGCCCCTGAAAACCTGTGTAGGCTGATTTTTAATAACCAATAAAGAATCAAATCAACAAACAGAACTAACTAAATCTCTTAAATTTCCATCTTTAATCATAAAGTGTCCTCACGCCGCCTTGTTTCGTTAGCTAGCAACTGTCATCTTTCAACATCAATCTTAAGACTTGAGCATTTGATTCAACTAACTGCGTTTCTGGATCCCCCCCTTGATGCTTTCATATTGCATAACTGCTCTCAGTTTTAAATGTGTACCAGATTATTGATTATGGCAGCCATGTCCTGATGGTAGCTAATGAGTCCGATGCAGTAATGTTTCGGCTTCATACTCTGCGCAGCATGGATGGTACATGAGAGGAGGAACGTTTCCACTGGGCATTTTATTGTTTAAACCAATAAATACCAAGCAACCAGAGCGGATATCAGATAATTTCCAAATATATATAACAGAATCTCAATGTTATACTCTCCAAGAAAGGGTATAAAAGCACTCTTTAATTAAATGTTTCAACTGTAAAATGTCAGCCCTGGTGGAGTAACCTTTTCAAAACCTTCTCATAACCGACACAGTTTTACTTTAATACATTTGTAAACAAGTTAGCTTCCAGATCTAATACCTCTTTTGTTATCACAATATCATCTATCTTCTCTGCTGCAAATTCATACAGACTTTTCTGCACCGTTACGTTAAAGGCTAAAAACGTATTAATCAATGAGTCATGTGCATATGAAGGAAAACAAAAGCAGTGCTTTAGATGTCATAAAAAACCCAAGTCTTCCTTCAGCCTTTTGCAATTTTCATTTTGGATAAGCTGTTATGATTAAAGCAGCACATTAAGCAGAGCTCTGTGAAAATAAATGAGCAGAATGCAGCTGTATTGATCATATCCAAGACAATTGCTTAGCATTTGCCAATAAAGCTTTGGCTTTCTCGGCTTTGTGCTCAGTACTTTGCATTCCTCACTTTTATGCTCTCACTGTTATTATTGACACATCTTGTTCTGCAGTTCAGAACACATTTTCAGTCTGAAAACAGGAATAAACAAGGAGGTACAGTGATATTAAAGTACATACAAAGCTGCAGGCAGGCCATGATACTGATTTAGGGAAAATAGTTTATGTAGCGGTTGTCTCAGATTGACATGTTCTGGCATCCATGTTAGCATGTAAGCATTTTGCAGAAGTTCTAATGGTTGCTCTAAAGCAAATCCTGTAGCATTTATTTTCATAAATATGGTGTAGTTTAGCTTCAAACTCAAAGTTGTGGGACTTCTGTTGTTTGCAGATGATGCCATGTTTTATGTTGCACAGTCTGATCTATGTATGTGTGTGTAATAAATCTCGTTCTATGATATCAGAAAAAATACAATATCTCATTTTTTGAAAATTAAGGGGGTGTAAGGTCTTGTTTTCAAATTTATTATATTATATGTAAGTATTAAATCATGCACCAGCATGATATGTCTCCTTTAAAAGAACTGTTATAAGTAATTTAAAGGCCATTTTCTTTTGTAGCTTCAAGTTTGTTGAACGTGTTCTGAAAGTAAATTGGGCTGGAGAAAACTCTAGATTTGGTCATACTATGTTGTTTTCTATTTACCAGAATGTGGCAGACTTCTTTTCTTTCAATGTTTTTTATTGTGAATTACTAGCTAACTGTAGATGGGTTGTGTTGTTTTCTGACGATGTCATGCTTTGCCATATAAATCAAATAACATTCAACGGAAAAAAATATCTTATTTTACAATAAATGTGATCCAACCACACCAAATGGGTTAAAATAGTATGAAACAAACTGTTTTGATCATTTCTGTGAGTTGGTTAACTCTTTAACGGAAAGTTTTCACCTGAAACTTGGTTTAATCATCAGCTGTTCTGAGTCTAAATTTTAGTGTCTTGCCTGAATAGGATAATCCTTCAGTGGCTTTATTATGAAATAAGAAGGAGAGTGGGACTGAAATAACATGGCGTTTGCATGAGGCTTTTCTCTTATCATAAATTATTAAAAAAAAGGAAGAAGTTTTAAAATTTAATGATGCGGTTGAGTGTAAGATAAGTTACGCAAGACAGAAAAACTGAAGAAAGCCTAGGGTTACAAGTCTCCATTATTCCACAGACACAAAGCATTGTTTTGCCAAGGAAACATCCCTCCCAACAAATCAATTTGAGACACAAAGAAAACAACACTCCCTATCACACCTCCCGGAGGAAACTGACTCGGCGCGCGGCAATCTGTTTGCTTTAGTTCATTAGAGACAAAAAACAAAGTTTTTCCACCACTTTTCCATTTGTTTTGCTTGGAAAGGGAGCCTGGGAAAAAGAAAAACCCCATTGTTGTTGTTTATGAGCACCGTGGTCTTTTATCTCATCAGTGGTCATCTGCCTCGTGGGTGCTTTAATCTTGCAGTTTTGGTCGGGGCAATTAGTCAAATACCTTTAACTAATTACTCGGTGGGTTCTTAGCAGGGAATTTAAAAGTTTCAAGGATGATTAACGAGAGATAGAGATCCGTGCACACCAGAAAAAAAACGTTCACCCTGAAGATGACTTGTAATTGGAACCTTCACCGCGTGATAGAGGCTACGCTTCATTTCATTAGCAGCCTCCATGTACAAGTGCTGCTTCCAGAAGAGTTGGGATCTTTTGTGATCTCTGAATGAAAAGCAGAATACAGGATTTACAAATGATTTTTGACCCACATTCAGTGCAGCAGAGCTCAAAAGTATATCAGTGTTAAAGCTAGCAAAGCACCTGTTGTAAAAATCATGGCCGAGGCGAATCGCAAAGTTTTTAAGAAGACAGTTTGGCTGAAGCTAAAACATGCAACACATTCTTAAAAGCAGATGGGACAAGAGCATGCTGTTTTTTAAGCTTTATTTTTTTAACAACATTGTGTAAAGCTCTGGAGAGTGAGGACCCTCATTGTTGAAGTGAAAAATCTTTCCTGTCCTTGCTTGCTGTGGATGTACAATTGTTCAAATGTGTGGACTTTCTGTTGATCTATTTTGCGTTTGTAGTGCAGCACACTATCAGCAGAGGAGACCTGTTCTTTCACTTTAAAGCTGTTGTGACGTCATGTGCGTGGCACTGTCTTGCTGGAATAAGTAGGAATAAGTATTTCCCTGGTAAAGACATAATATGGCAGCATTTCATTCATTTTCTAAACCCCTTTATCCCTTTCAGGATGAGGCCTATCCCAGCTGTCATTGTGCTCACACTCATACCTAAGGGCGACTAGCAATAATAATAAATAAATAGAAAAATAGTGAAATGCCATTCACATACACAAAAAAAGAATTGAAATAATTATCCACAATCAAATGAGTAGGAAGATGTAAAATATTTTAAGTTTCTTCCCCTTATTACTGTTCCTCATGGGCCTTATGAAAAATATATTCTGCTATATATATTATACACACATAATACATATGTATATATATTATATGCATATATATTACAAAACATAATCTATTTAAATATGTTTAACTACCTATACAAAACAAATATAATATATAATCAATATACATGCAAACATATTCATTTAGAGTCACCAATTAACCTAATGAGCATGTGGGAGGAAGCTGGAGTACCCGGGAGGGAACCCACGCATGCACAGAAAGAACATGCAGACTTCACACAGAAAGGCCCCTGTCTGACCCAGGGATGGAACCGGGTTCCTTCTTGCTGTGAGGCACGTGCACTACCTGCTGCGCCACCGTGTCACCCTATGGATGCATTTGTTGCTTCAAAACCAAGATACTGATGGTTCCTGCAGAAATTTGCAAGGTACCCATGCCATGGGCACTAAAGCCCACACCATCACATCATAGATGCTGACTTTCAATACTCAACTCCGGATGGTCCTTTCTCTCTTTAGCCTAGAGGACCTGATAGCTGTTATTTCCTAAAACAGTTGAAATTAAAATCCTCATAAGTCTTTCATAATTGATAAATCTTAGCTGATTGTTTGATCCTAATCATCTATGCATTTCTAAAGCTTTCTGAGTCTTTTACAACTTTTCCTGTCTTTTCTGGCTTGGACCCAATGTAGGCATAAAGTATGGATAATAAGTATATTTTCAAAAGCACAATAAATGTTATAGTTCAGAGATTGAATTTCTTTCTTGCTCTTCGCCACTTTTACACAACGTCCCAACTCTTTTGGAACTGTGTTTAGCATTTCTTCTCCTTGCCCAGCAGTCATTATATTGAAGGAACTATCCACTCTTATCCCCAAAGTGAAGCCGAATCCTTAATTCGCTGGTACTTGATGTACTTCCTCGTCTTGGTTCACTCTCTCTTCTGTTCATCACTTTCTTTGTGCTCTCGGTGCGAGGATCTGTGGTGACAAACGCTGTCAATAATGCAGCGACCTTGTCCGCCTTCCTGGGTTAACACTCTGTTCTGCAGGAGTGGGCGGACAAGATCCATGCTCACGATGAGGCACTGCTTTGTGACAAATGGAGAGCAGAGGCTCAGCATCAGTTGTTCACAAACTTTTACAACTACAACCCCTTAAAGTGTTTTTGGAGCAAAACATGACCCTCTGACTTTAGATGAATCCGCTTTAGCAAAATTCAATATGTTTATGTAGCTGTAATTAAATATTCTGCATGACTCAAGGTCTTTAGCAAACAGAAATTATACCAGCACAAACAACCAGCGGGCAAAGATCAGAGCTGAATTAAAATGTACTTGTTTTAATAATTGCATGTTTTGTTACTTGTTTTGTAACTAATACTGCCTTACTGTCTCGCAAAATCATACCACAAAATATTTCACCTGTAGGCGGATCTTCTTCGGGGATTACTGGGCGCTAAAATCATGTAGTATTGACAAAAAAGTCATGACAGATTATACAGTTTTATCAGACTGCTCATTACGACTGACCCTGGAAGACACAGGGATGGCATGAATGATTGTAACCGATACTACATGCACAGTGCTATTATTTTATCTATTTCCAAAAGTCATGATAAATAATCGGTTCACTTGATGATAATGACAACAGATTGCCACCAAAGTTTCTGCTATTCCTCAGAATTCCTCTATTCAGTCCCTCTTTCATGTATCCCAAAGGAAGTGAAATTGTTTTCAAAAACCAACAAACATTTCCTCTGTCTCATCGTGCCACAACAACGTCATCTGTCTTTTGTGTTGCTGTTCAGTTTATTTACACGTTTGATTGTCTAATTGGTCAAAACCTCATGCAGAAAAGACCAATTCATGACCCATCTGACTGTTAGGTCAGGCTGTAATTTTGTGCTTAAATTCTGTAATCTGACCACAACATTATTCAAATATTAGCAAAGTATGACCAACTGGAGTCAGCTACTATAATGAACTATATCATATGGTCATTTTATCCCATTATTATCACTAGTGTTGCATCATTACTTATAATATTGTGCTATATTGGATCAAATAATCTTAACACTGTGTTCTACTGTATCATATCAAATTCTACCAGTTGGTTTGGTGTTGCATTACGTTTCACATTACTAAATTATACTGTGTCTAATATGTCACATTGTGCTGATTTAATGCAAACATATTATAGCACATTTAATAGTTCTATTTTGCAGTACTGCAAGTATCGTGTTTGAGTTCATTATTTTGTTCTATGTCTGTATTGATTAGTATTGTATCATGTTGAAGCTTTTAATAGCAAATCGAATTGCATTATAACAGGATCATATCATGTGGCAAAAAGTAATATATCACACTATCATGTGACATTGATTTACCATATATTGTTCTTCAAATCATATCATTTAGTGGGGGTAATTTATTTCTATGAGCTGATTTTAGTTTTTCACTTAGTGTATCACATCTGACTTAAAAGGCAGTCTGGATTTTGCCTTTTGCTCTTTTAGGTAAGGATATTTGAACATCTGATTAGTTTTTGAATATCAGATCATATGGGATTAGGACTTTACCTCAAGTTAAAGCTGACTTTTCTAAGTTTTGGTAAAACTTCATAGCTCACAGCCACCAAAGAAACTCTAACTTTGATATTTTTTTAATCTTTTCCCTTACATTCTGTCTTTCATGTGCAGTATGTTAGAAATAAGGGGCTTCCTAGGGCCTCATTAAAGTTCGCCAGTACGTTTGTGACGTGTTTTATTGGTTCTGAACATTTCGAAAGATCTACCTGCTGTTTGTACACCTGTAAGTCGTAGTATAAGCTTGGTCATTCAAGACCAAACCCCTGGCATCTTTCCTCTTGAAGTTTTGAATCCTCTCCATAATGCATGAGCAGCACCAGAGGCTGTCTAAAAGGCGTGGGCGATGCAGTCCTGAGCCGCCATCGGATGACTAACCTGGCTGATGACAGTCCTGCCCCGCTCCCCATGTCCCGGTGTTTGTGTGTACGTCTGTCCTGACACAGCGGCTGCATGGAAACATGTTCAGGATCATCACTTATCTGCACGGGGGCTCTCTTCCTGCATTAGACAGATCCCTTGTTGTCATAGTAACAACCTGTAAGGTTGTGTGAAAGTGTGCTAGGTGAGACTTTTTCTTTTCTATTTTTATAACTCCTTTATGATCTCAATCCATAATGATGCCCTTCTATGCTAGTTTTTGTGAGCCTAGTTTGTAGGATTTGCTGACTTACTCTGTGCTGAAGCAGGGCTGCTTGTTGCTGTTCAATGGGCTTGTAACCAGATTTGTCAGGCTTAGCGATGGTCTCTCAAGACAACACTGCTCTAAAAATGCCACCGAAGGCTGTTGTAATTTGTTGTTTTGCTCAAGGGAAAAGAAATAGAGCTTGTGTTTGCCAACCTGGGGGTTTGTATTTGGTTTGTCAGCTTTAAGGAGGGTCCCTCGCGCCCATAACATGAAGCTCAATTTTGAGAAAACTGACCTCTTGCACCTTGAGAGGTCGTGGTTATTTAATGCTAAAGTGCTTTTAAAGGGATTCTAATCTAAGGGGTGTGTAGTTGTTTTTGGGAGATTCTTGGATGGTCCCCTTTGTTCAGATAAAGACTTAACTGCCAGCTTCCCATGTTTCAAACTGTTATCATCTTTGCAGCCGTACTTTAAACTCCAGATCTGCAGTTAGATCTGGTTAGGGATGTAACGATATGACTATTTCATATCACCTTTACTGTGACCAAAATTATCACGGTTATCATTATTATCGCGGTATTGTTGTAGTGTGCTCAAAATGTTCAAAAAGTACTTTAACACAGTCTTGAAATCATGTAACCCCTTTAATAATATAATTTTAACATTTCTTTTATCTTTTTAGTCAATAATTGTGTCAGGAAATGTCCTATAAGTAAATTTTTTAAACTTTTTTCATTAGAAAATAAAAGTAAACGATTCTGGCAAGTATTTGCCATTATAATGTTATAAATGCTTAAACTGTGTGTAATAACAAGAATAGAAAAAAACTAATTTGTACTTTAAACTTTGCGACACGGCTGCTTCATCAAGGGGCAGACGCACATAGTTTCGCCTTTCCAGGCAAAGAGCAGCATCACCGTGAGTTATTGACACAGTGTGGTGATCAAACACGGTGTAACGGTAGTTTTAAACGGACATGGTAATGATTATTGTGGGAAATTTTACTGCGGTTTACCATTTTACCGGTAACCATTACATCCCTAGATCTGGTGTTCACATCAGCAACATTTTGAGCATTGTTGAAAACACATTTCATAAATATAATGTTATTTGATATCTTTACAGGGCAAATGAGAGAGCTCAGGCTGCATACAACTACCTGGTGTGAGTTACAGAAGTCACAAACATGAAGACACTCAAGAATGTTACTTTCTTTTTCAAGATCTCAGTAACTTTACTAGAAACATCCTTTGGTACCTTGGTTCCCAACTTGAGGTCTAGGCTCCCCCTAGGTAGATGCCAAAGGGTATAAAGGGGGTGCAAGACTCGGCCAGGTATGAGGTCAAAACTTCTACATATTTTATCTAAAAAACACTAAAGACATTTTACACAGATTTTTGCTCAAGAATACGTGAATGGGCACACTTTATTTTGATTTTTAGTGTGAAAACTACTAATTTGTATTTATTTTTTGTCCGATTTTCTTGCGTGACAATACGGTGGCAGCTCCAAAGAGAGAAGTTCAGAAGCCACTGATTTGGCAGATAGTTAGCATCAGCACTGCCTCACTGGTCTTCCACATACATGGATGTAAAGGGTTACTGTAAAGTGTAATGAAGTGACCATATTAAGTGATACATTTGAAGGTTTTGTTGTTTATTCAGCTGTTGAAGAGGGAAAAAAGTGATTATTTTTCCATTTGTCTTGAGGTCATTCTTGGGGACATGCACACCTGATGCACCAAACCAATACTGGAGACAAGTGTCAGCAATCCAACACTCTGTCCACGCAGTCAAGCAGAAGTCCACCTCTGACGTACGAGAATCAAAAGCAGGTCTAGTGCTCGCCATCCTGGTGGCTCTCATCCTGGTTAGTCTATTTCAGGGACAGTCCTTAAAGCCAACACAGTTCAGTTCAGCTCCATTGATCTCTTTGTCTGCCGGCTCTCTGCAGGTGAACATTTATCAGATAATTGGGCTTTTCCTCCGGCTGGAATGCATCTGGGCAACGACTCATTATAGCAGAGGCAACCGCAGGGTTCAAAACAAAGGCCAGGGTCTGTCATTGACTGCCCTGGACTCTCGTGCTGGTGAGGCACTAAAATTGATTTTATTCTGTGATCTGAGGTGCAGTGAGTCGTTACAGGCATGAATGGCTGTATATATCTTTTAAAATCCTTTAGCCCAAGCTGCTAGACCTTCAAAATAAAAGAACATAATACTGTGTTCATGGGTTTTTACGACTCCATGTGCATTCAGGATTTCAGATTAGCACCCTGAAATACATCGATCAAAACTAGCTAACGTCTAAAGAATTTAAGAAAACAATGATTTATTTGCTGCAGCACCATGCGTAACCATGTAATTCCTTAAAGAACTATAAAAAAACAATATTAAGGAAGTTAGATTAACTCCAGCTTGTCTTATGATGTTTAATTGTGCATGATTTGCATGCTCTCTCTTGAATGTATTTAAAAGAATTCTAATTAATTTTCAGAGATATTAATTAAAGTAGGTGCAGTAAACCCTGAGCATGGACCTACCTCTCTCACATATGAAGCTCAACATTTGACAGAACTATTTTTGTTGTATTTTGACTTTCTCTAAAGCTACAAATCCAACTTATGTCACCCAACCAGCAAATTTTGTACACGGGAAACTTGAATGAATTACACAGGTTTCCATTAACTTCAGTTCTTGAGGTAACGGTGTTTTTATTTAGTATTTGCTCACAAAAATCAAGTGTGTTTTAGTGGAATTAAGGCGCAACCCCAGAGAGGTTGGGGGGCTTGCGGTGGCTGGAAGTTGGCTGGCAGCAGGCTAGGAGGGAGAACTTGGAGCAGCTAGACCTTTTTCTAAACAAATATTTAACTTTAGCCAAAATCAGGATAGAGTTTGAGCACTAATTGCAAACTGCAGGCATGTGCAGGATAATCAGGCTGGTTAAAGAAAATGGGCTTGAATTTGGAGAAGTCTTTTATGTAAAGATTTACAGAAAGAGTACTTTAGAACAGCTTTAGGCTTTTTTACCCACTTATCCTTAAATCCCTACACTTCAACTCAATATTCAAAACAAAATAAGCAGCAAAGTCATGTGTCAGTAGATTACCAAAGCTCTTTCAGTATTCATGTGTTTAGTTCATTCACTCCTGTTTAGGATTCTCCACCTTTCTGCTGTCTCCCTCTGCGAATACCAATCCGATCAAATTCATTTTCCGTCACCAAAATAGAATCATTGTCTCTGTTATTAGCCTGCCGCTGAAACAGTCACTGTGTCATGTTCTTCATAATAAGCAGGCAAGTGTACCGTGTGTGTGTGTTTCAATCACACCCGCTGCATATAAATTCTCCAACTCTGCTTACTCCCTAATCGCGGCGGCACCACAAACGCAGGAGCGCTGTGGCTAATGCTAATCTGCAATAGGACACGGCTATCATTCCTAATATTGTTTGCTGCTGCTTTAGATCATCCCTCATGAGATTTCATATCTCATCCCCATTGCATTTGTCACGGCCACAACAGGCCGTTAGATTTCTGCTGCTGTTTAAAAGGGATTATTTACATCAGTGAAGGCTGCCTTTTCCCTTTGTAACAGCATTGACCCTGAAAGCTGTATTTATATTCTGCCAGTGCTGCTCTTCCACAGGGATCATCAACAGTTTCAGAGCAGGAGAAACAGTCAGAGTCGAGCGGTGGTGAGGCTTCATTTCTTGAATGGATTCATCAGTGGCTGATTTGTGGGTGGTGCGGATTGTGCCGGGGCCAGGCAGTGTTGTTTCTCCGTCATAGAGACGTGGCGCTTCAGGGGGACTTCGGAGATGACAAGAGAAACAAATTGAAAATAAATCAGGGAGACACAACCTTGTTGTAATCAGGCCTCGGAGGTGAGGTGTAGTGAAATGCTGCGGAGCATTCTGAGCAGACCACATATTCATCACCTGAAAAAGTTCTTCCGGGACGTGGTCATTGACTTTCAAACAGGGAGCTGTCTATGTAGTTTACTTAACGGCAACAACTTCAGATTAATGCCTGAGGGCTTCACCTGCCCGTCAGAATATATCTAAAGGCAGCACAAAATCCTCCAGAACTAGTTTTGTCGACGAGTCTGTCACTCCATTCCATAAAGGGTTCACGGATGATGTGATCTTCCCGTATGGAATGTTGAAACTTATGTTTTTTTTTTTAACATATTGCATCTAAATATGTCAAGTCTTGCATACTGTTATATCCATATTTAAAATGTTTGTATTAAGATTATTCTTTTCTTATAAGTCCTGGACTAGTAGTAAGAATCAGCCCAATGAAATACTGGCTGAGCCCTTATTCCCTTAGCTTACCCTTCCTATGAAAGTAAAACATATGCCTGTCTCCATTTTTATACATTGATTATTTTCCTTAATATATTGGTAATTCATACTGCACTCCAGGTAACCCGTAACTTGTGCTTTTCCCACCTGTAACTCGTGAAAGTGCACTGGAACGGCAGTCGAACCAGTCGTACCAGATCGATGTACTCCGAGGTATGACTTGTGATATCCCATCACTGCCTAAACAATATGGCAGCCTCTTGGTAATGACAAACACTGTAAAGTATAAGCTTCTGTTACCTTATGTTATAATGCCCGCCATGTTGGTTAATTTACATACCAGGATTTCTTGCACTCAAACCAAAGTCGTAATTTGCCTGGAACACTTTCAGGTCGGAACTCGGAGATTTCAACTGGGAAATTTTTGAGTTATGGGTCACCTGGAATGCAGCATTAGTTTATATAAGTCTCTGAAAACAGGTTTACAAAAGGCTTCAACAAACAGGAACATACAGATCTTAAGCACATAATGAACTAAAACTAAAACAAAAACAAAAAAAACACAAATTAAGTCAAAGATTATTAGAAATAACCACACATGTCAGGCCAAATAAGTCACAAAAATCCAGACTATACGAGAGCCTAGTAGCACAACGTGACACAACAACCAAAAGAAAATAAAAAAGACAGGAAAGGCTGTAAAAACAGGTTAGAGCAGAAGACAGGAAAATGAAAAGAGAGTGAGAAAAAGCAGTAAAAGGAACAAAAGACAAGAAGATAAAGGGAAAGTGGATCAAATTTGGTTTCTCCATGTTGACGGAAGGTTTCATACTGAAATTTTTAAACCACTTTAAAGTGCAATATGATCCTTTCTACTCAGGATAATACCATATTATTTGTTGCAGAACTGGAGCCTTTTAATTCCCTGGAAAGTGATTATTTTGAATCATTTTTGGACACAGGTGAGAAAGTGTGTTGCTGGAGTTAAACCACAGCAGAAGAGAGCTTGATGTGAGACATGGAGAAAAGTCTGGATGAAGCAGACATGATAATATGATTAAGCAGTGGTCAAATCAGATCAGATCTGATTTAGTAACGTTTAATTATCAATCCAACATCAGAAGACGAACAATAGACAAACCATGTGCATGCTACACTCAGTTTTTACTCAGTTTATTGTGTTAACTGTGGACTCAGCTGACCGAGCTCCAAGATGATGTTGTCACAGCAGGTGCTGAAAAGAGAAAAGGTCCATGCAAATGACCCTTTGCTGTTTCTTTATTATGATATTGATGTGAAAAACCAAAGTCATACCAACACAGGCACAAACTCATGCAGAAAGTCACTATTTGACATGGTTAGTGGTTAAACTGATACACCAGACATGCTCTGTTCTAGTTTTTAGGGACCCCAGGGACTCTGGACATTTATTTTGTGTGTTTTTTTGTTTTATTTTTTTATGAAGAGTGGCTTTATGATGCATGTAAACTAGAAAACATTTTCTCTTCCTTTTTCACAAACAGTATGAACAACAAATTAAATTATCCTCACATTATAAAGTAAACAGAGCATAGAAAAAATACATAAATAAGTGGAGGAAAATAAAGAACATCTTCAACCCTTCCCTGGAGTGCTGCCTAATGTTGCACATAGTGTAGTTCATATATAGGTTTTGAAGTAGTTTAGCCTTTCAAATAGAAGAGTAAGGGTGCCAAATGTTTTCAAATTATCTGAGTTTGTTTCTAAAACATTAATTCTTTCTACATACTGAGTGTCTGTTGACTCCGTAAGCCAGTGTTTGACAGTGAGCACTTTATTCTTCTTCCAAAAAGAAGAATGAGATTTTATTTTTTATGTTTGCTGCTGCAGGTTTGTATCCAAAAGTGGTCCTGAAGCTTCAAACAGGGTATAGTCTTAGCTCGTTTTTGGCTCCAAAGCCCGACCAAATCCAAATCAGACATTACAATATCATTTTCTCTCCTTCTCGTTGACTTTCAGGATCAATCCTTTCCAATCTTTACATTTTTACGGAGTCATCTTGTATCCACGGCATAAGAAAACCTCAATTATCATAAAACACCATGTTGGTCCCTCTTCCCAAAGCATGCTCTGACAAATATGCCTCGGACAGCTATAAACCGGCTCTGCTTACTGTAAATCACAATGCTCCATACGTCATAAAAAAGATACGAGGAGCCTTTGCTTTATGGGGATGTAAAACGTGATGATTCTGTCTGAGGCTAAAACACCCATGCAGGGGGCCCCCATCTCATAAACCGAGGAATATCTAGACCTGACAGAAATAACAGCATCATAGTCTCAGGATCCATCTGCAGAAAGGTCTGGAGTCGCACTCAGTTGGCCTTTTTATCTTGTTTAAATGCAAACCTGCACTAACTTCTCTGGGTGCATAAGGACTTTGTGTGCTGCTTCCCCTTTGTCCTCTCCAAACAGTGCACCTCTAACAGCACTGATTGGAACAAGCACGCCGGCAAAGTGGAACATTTGGTTTCTCATTGCGCTGCTCCCATTCAGCTTTGTTCCCATTTTCCTCAGTGGTACGACCTTGTCACTGCCGATTGTCTCTTTTCAAGGATTTACAAATTGGGAAATATTTTCCTCCAACATTTTACAAAGTGAGATTTAATGAGTGCACACAAGTTCAAAGTGAAAGTGCTTGTATTTTATTGGAGTCTTTTCTGTTTGGATCTTTTTTTTACTTCCTCTTTGCTAGAAGTTACTAAAGGAAGAGGGGCTTGGACTCGGTCTTTCAACAGCTGCTGGTTCACTTGTTTAAGTTTTGCATAAGAGCTTCTCTGTAGAGCTAAACCATCCAAAATCTAAATGTAAAGGTTCAGCCTATCCATCACAGACTTGGCCCACAAACACAAGGCCTGGCAGCTACATGGAGACGTTTTTTTCTTCTCAAATGTCACAAAGATTTCAGCGAGGCCGTTAGTTTGACCTTTCATCTATTACTAAACCCTTTTGATCGAATGAAGTTACCAGATTATTCTTCCTTTCTAAAAAATGTATGGTAGTAATTGTTCAAACAAACCTTGTCCTTACAGATATTAGCTTCATTTATTGCTCTCCAATTCATAAGGCTAAAATGAAATATACAGGATGTGTTGAATGTGAATAGAATAATCCTAGCATCATTAAAAACTCATAAAACACTGGTTCTGTATCAGCAAATAAACTCTGTTGTTTAAGCCAGTTTTTATCACCTGAGGCTTTTATCCAAGATTAAAACAGTTTTAAGTTTTTATGATGAGATACTAAAAAGAGGAATATATTACCCTCACCCTGGCCTCTCTTCTTTGGGTTTGTTTCTTTTGGATTCCATTTTAAGATTTTGTTCAAATAGATTTGGACCTCATCACATATCTGATTTTTTAAAAGTCTGCTTCCTGTTGAGATCTTTTAGGTGTGCAGAGTAGCTTCTTTCAGACTAAAAACCAGCGGTGATCAAATCTTTTCTGTTGTGACCCCAAAGTTATCCTGTTAAGTCAGAACATCCCCCGTCTCACCTACTTTTAAGTGTCATCTTAAAACCTACTTTTATTAATTGGCTTTTAACTCAGCAGGTCTGTGTGGTCTGTTTTTATCCAGTCTCTGTCCTCATGGTTATTCCTTTTTTTCTTTAGCTCAGTTTTAAATGTTTATGCCTTTTGTTGTTGTCTTCTACTCTTTACTTTATCTCTTTTATTATATTTCTAGTTGTAATCACTGTGCAGCACTTCAGTAAACTTCATTGTGCTTTCAAAATAAATGGATTGGACTTGATTGGTCCAAGGCACAGTCATCATATGCACCTTCAAGAGAGGCAGTAACCAACTGATCCTCATTTTGAGACGAATGGCCCTTTTCCACTAGCACGCCTTGGCCCTACTCTACTCGGCTCCACTCGATTTTCAGCGTGTTTCCACTAGCCTGGTACCTCCTAAAACAAGCTAGTTTTAGTACCTACTCCGCTCTGGTTCCAAGCGAGCTGAGTCGATACTAAAAGATGACGTCACCGACTGCCGGCTACTGATTGGTCAGACAATGTCGTCATCGATGAGTCATGAGCGCGACGACCTAGCATGCTAGCGGTAGCTACCATTAGCTTACCCTCATACGTCTTTTCTTTGCAGCTCGATTGCTCTCGTCCTCGGCTTCATTCTGTTGTATAGCTTCCAAAACTCTCCTGTGCTTCTCAAGGGGTATTTCTTCTTCCACCTGCAGCCTTCTTCTGCTTTCCTTTTTTACTCAGTTTGTGACAAAAAGCCACAGATTGTTGTGTTGCGCTCAAAATGACGTCACCGCAGAGCTGCTCAGCTGTTTAAAGCGACACTGCACGCCGTTGGGCAGGCGACTGGAGCTAATGGAAAAGCAGCACAAGGCGAGTAGAGTAGAGTAGAGTAGAGGCTCATTTCCCTTTACTCAGACAGTATTAGTATTAGTATTAGCAAATTAAGTCTCTCATGGGAGGAAAACAGGAAAGACATTCATGCTGCACTCAAAATACATGTGCCAGGCTCAATGTGGGTCATTTTTTCATGTTATCTTCTTCCTTTAATGATATGAAGAGTTATTATTATACTAATACTAAAAAGTTCCAACTTATGTCATTGCTTTTTGCAACATTTAACTTGTTTATCTTACATGTGAAAGCATTTTTTCACCCTAAAGTTACAGCAGCTAATCTTAAAATGCTGATTTCTAGCTTGAGTCTCGTGTAAATGAATGAAAAAGTTGAAAAGTGTGATGCAGACATGATTAGGAGGTAAGATTTTAGTTGTTTTTTTATGATTTTACTATGCATCTTAGATTCAAATTCTGTTTTGTTAATTGCAGAGAAATAATATTAACAGTGCCATCTGTACATAAACATACACATGGCCTCCATACATCCATCAAAGACAGAATGATTGGCATTTATGTTAATCACCATTGTGTCTCATTGAACCTTTCTCTCAAATGATATGGAATTGTTTACCTCAAATGTGCAAATGAGACACTAAAATAGAGTGTTAATGCTTTAATAAGCTTCAGAAAGAACAGACTTATTATGTGAGAAATGACACTCTTGTATAGGAAGACATCTCTCTTACTCATCATGCACCAAGAAAACAATTTCATCACTGTACATCAGCAGTGTAACTACATTTTTGACGGGGCAGAATATCTCGAAAACAAGAAATACATAAAATTGTTTCCTGTCTGATTGTTCCTCTGAGAAACCCCAGCTTACACATACATTCACAGGAATACAGAGCAGCTGGGTGCAACCTGGCACTCGCTCTGAACCCACTAAAATCTCCCTACGCTTCCACTTTCTCAGGGATTTCTGGTGTGATGCTGTGACATAAATCAATAAAACATCTCGGCTGATCTGGGACAGAGCGGTGTTGCAGAAGGAGACACTCCTTAACCCCACAGCATCTGCCTTTTTCATTCCAGCCAAATTACAGCCTCTGATGAGCGTGGCGTGTTTTGTCTTCGTTACTGAATGTGTATATTTATGTCCTATTAGGGAGAAATGCTAATATCATGCAAATATTAAACCTTAGGAGTGGGGAGAAATGGGACCTGCAGCGGTTTACCCAGCAGATATCTCTCCCTACATGTTTCCCCCTTTTTCTAATTAATACTTTATTAGAAAATGTGCAATTAATGGGCTCATTACCCGCATTTAATACTGTAATGTTTGCTCATAATCATGTATGTTAACCAACACTGACAAATGAACCATTCATTCTGAGGCATTAGTGAACAGGAAGAGGGGACGTGTAAGACAACGATCGTAAAGTCAGGATTGTATGTGGATGAGAGCGGGCACAGATGTTTGTTTTGCGTCCCTGGAGTTAAGATGAAAGAGGCTGTAATCTATAAGTAATGTACACCAGGACACAAACAGCACATTGGGAAAGCAGCACAGGTTAAATACCAGAATGGTGTTTTCTTTTCATGATGTGAGGTCACCAGTATAGTCTTGAGTTGGAGAGTTTGCAGCAGATTCGCACAATAAACAATTCAATGTGATGCTGAATAATACATTTAGATACAGTACCGCAGAATACAAAACAATAAAACAGGAACTGGATATGATTCAGGATTACACAGTGCAGGACATCAGGGTATGAAACAGAGCCGCACAGTGCAATTTTATATATTTCATATGGTAAGATACCCTGAGATATCACATAATATCTCACAACATGTCAAATTAGAGAGGTCACATTCTGTTTTTTCACATTTTAAACACCCTGTAATGCTAATTGACTCTTGTTATTAGAGTTCAGTGTTTGTTAAATACTAAATAAGTTTGCTAGAGTTTCATGTTTTAAATCGGTTTGAATCAACATCTCAGTAGCTGGACTTTTATTTCATGTGCGTATAAAAAGTTTGCTGAGTCTGTTTAAAAAAACACTTTTAGGTTTCAATTAAAATGCAGCTAATTAAATACCAAAGGGTATATTTGCTTCTCTGGCATCACCACATGCTGGACATTTTGGTTTCTCATTAAACTTGTTTTTTGTTTGTTGGTTCAAAGTGCAGCATCTCTTCATGAAATAAATGTAAGAAGATGAAATTTTTCTTTGATTTGGGTTGAAGCTCCACATTTAGGGGTGATGGTGGGTCCTAAAGCCAAATGACTGCTGTAGTGTGTTTACATGTTTTAGGCCACATTTACACGAACACTCCTGACTTAAAAACGCAAAGAGTTTTCCTTCGCGTTTTCAAATTCTTCCTCAGACGACAATGCTGGAGACATATGGACCCGCTGTAGTGTGCATGCCGGTTCAGTAGATGGCAGTGTAGGTCTGCAGAGAGGCAGCGCTGCTACAATACACGTACGAAGAAGAAAAACTTTTCACAAACAACAATGGTGAATAGACACACAGAGATGCAGGAGTTTCCTTTCTGGACAACAAATCAGTTCGGAAAACAAATATGTCTGGATAGTTTTGTGTGGATAACAAACCGAGCACACGGCAGATGGCACAAGCTGTTGTTGTTCCTGGTATGCACGCGTAGCCTTCATCTGAAAGAGTACTGCGCATGCGGTGACGGGTGAAATGCTCCGATGCGGGTTTACATGGAGCTGCATGGAGAACGTTTTGGAAACTTTCCACCATGGAGCCCATTTTCAAAGGTTACTGTTTTCTATGCGTTTCTGCGTAAACGCAAGGCCAAAACGCAATGAAAACTTATCGGATTTGACCATTTTGACGCGGTGTAAACGCAGCCTTATTTGCATGAAAGTGTGTTTCTATGTCCAGACTTAAGTGTTAAGCATCGCAGAACTCACTCTCCTCCTGTAAACAGCAGCAGTAGTTGCTTGAAATACTCCCACTCCCTTGTAGACCCACAACTGTGACATGCTGCTGTTATTGGTGGAATCAGTCCAAGCCCATTGCCTTCAGGTGGCAAGCCTAGAGTGCAGCGCATGGGTGCAGAGCCATTGAAAATGGCGTTATATAAACTATATACCACGGAGTCAGGAAGTCAGTCAATAAGAATGGACAGGGCCCATAAGGGCGATGGTCATACACTGACAAGAGCTCCATCAATACAGTCTCAGACGGAGATGAGAATGAAGTAACAGGTATAATCAGATACAATAGAAAATGTTACATGAGACATTCAATACATTACAACATAATGCAAAACAATGCAGCGCAGTGTGATATCATACCGTAGGATATGGAACCTCTTCAAGGATAAGTTCAGTTTCTACAGCTTTCACATTGTTTATAGAATGAAGTAGAACAATTTACTCACCCAGAAGGCTTTCCTGATCCAAACAGTGCTTCAGGAGATATTTAGATCCAAAATCGAGCGGTGGACATCCGTATAATGGTAGCACACGGGGCATGTTAACGTCGCTCCTAAAACTGCATTAATCGTCCAAAAACTCATTAGTTTCACCAATATTTCATCATGGTCCACTCACGCTACTCCTCCAAGACAGTCTGTGTCGCCCCAGACATGTTTTTGTGACTGTGCTGACCTCTGAACTGAAGAAGAAGAATGTTTGCCTCTGCACATGCGCAGTATTCTCTGGAGAGCTGCCTCCGCATCCTCCTTTCGATGAGCTCCTCATCTGTAAACTCTGGCTCGAAACTGTAAGGACACCCATCATATTCAAAGTTCTCCTTCACAACATCTTCATCCGATAGATATTCATCCATTTTTCACAAAACTGGAAGAAGAAAGTCGTTGTGTAGCCGGCTGTCTTCCCCTGAAACAATGAGCCGTACTGCGCATGCACAGAGGCAAACATTCTTCTTCTTCAGTTCAGAGGTCAGCACAGTCACAAAAACATGTCTGGAGCGACACAGACTGTAATGGAGGAGTAGCGTGAGCGGACCATGATGAAATATTGGTGAAAAACATGAGTTTTTGGACGATTAATGCAGTTTTAGGAGCGACGTTAACATGCCCCGTGTGCTACCATTATACGGATGTCCACCGCTCGATTTTGGATCTAAATATCTTCCAAAGCACTGCTTGGATCAGGAAAACCTTCTGGGTGAGTATATTGTTTTACTTCATTTTATAAACATTGTGAAAGCTGCAGAAACTGAACTTATCCTTTAATACAACAGAACAGTGCAGTTGGAAAAGATTAAAAATGAAGCAGTTTTTTCATAAAGATTGCCAAAAAGTTCCTGCTAGAGAACTCAAAATTCACAGTGCCTTAAAGGAAAAGTTCGGTTCCTGCAGCTTTTACATTGTTTATAGAATGAAGAACAACAATATACTCACCCAGAAGGCTTTCCTGATGCAAACGGTGCTTCAGGAGATATTTAGATCCAAAATCGAGCAGTGGACATCCGTATAATGGTAACACACGGGGCATGTTAACGTCGCTCCTAAAACTGCATTAATCGTCCAAAAACTCATGTTTTTCACCAATATTCCATCATGATCTCCTCCAAGGACAGTCTGTGTCTCTCCACACAGACATGCTGTGTGGCTGACTAACCTCTGAACTAAAGAAGAAGATGTTTGCCTCTGTGCATGCGCAGTACTCTCTGAAGAGCTGCCTCCGCATCCTCCTTTCGATGAGCTCCTCATCTGTAAACTCTGGCTTGAAACTGTAAGGACACCCATCATGTTCAAAGTTCTCCTCCACAACATCTTCATCAGGTAGATATTCGTCCATTTTGCAGAAAACTGGAAGAAAAAAGTTGTGTAGCCAGTGGTCTTCCCCTGTAACAATGAGCTGTACTGCGCATGCGTGGAGGCACACATTCTTCTTCTTCAGTTCAGAGGTCAGCACAGTCACAAAGATATGTCTGGAGCAACACAGACTGTAATGGAGGTCCTTCGAGCAAATCATGATGGAATATTGGTGAAACTAATGAGTTTTTGGATGATTAATGCAGTTTTAGGAGCGGCGATCATGCCCTACAGGCTACCATTATATCGGTGTCCGCTGCTCAATTTTGGATCTAAATATCTCCCGAAGCACCGTTTGCATCAGGAAAGCCTTCTGGGTGAGTATATTGTTGTTCTTCATTCTATAAACAATGTAAAAGCTGCAGGAACCGAACTTTTCCTTTAACTGAAGCGCAGCACCAAGGCTACACACTATATTTACAACCAGCCAATCAGAGGATGTTCAGACTCCTTCTCCAAGGTAGTAACACCTGTCGATTCTCATTGCAGTACAGATTGGATGCAGAGACACTCTCAGTGCTCCTGCTGTTGAGTCCATGTGCCTCCCTCCCTCCAGTATCACTCTGTTTCTACCTCTAAGGACGGAACAAACGGGGGATCACTCGTTCAGCCCATTCTTCATGACTTACACAGTGGAGTCAAAACATCACAGAGGCCTTGAAACACCAGTGTGAAATGGGCTTTTGGCACATGCTAAAAATCAGCAGTTATCAGTCAGTGCTTTTTGTGCTTTTATGTGAGGATAGGATGAAAACTTCCACGTGAACACGGCCTCAGTTAAACCCCCAACCGGTGGGATCAAACCAGAGCTTTCATGGGTCACTTTTCTTTGAAAATACATGCAATGTCCTTGTAAAACAGAAGTGAATAGAGATAAAAACCTTAAATGAAAAAGGCTAAAGTTTACCTTAATTCATAGACTGATGCTTTTGTATTTAAAATCATCCTTTAATATAAAAAGTGCTCTGATGTGGCTTTATCAGACCTTTCAGAGTCATGTCACAGCCATTAAAACGGGACTGAGGTTACAAAACCTTAAAATCTAAAATCAAATCAATTAAATATGAGTAGCTAAAATGTCATTTATGGCCCTTTTTGGGTAATTATTGCATTCAAATGTATTAAAACATTCAAAATGGGAAGGGCTTTTTGTAATTTCAAAGAGGTTTAAATTCGTTTCGCAGCAACACAGTGTCCATGTCAAGGTTTTGCCCGTAAAACAAAGCTCAGTTTTGGGTTAATTTTGCATCCTTAGCAACTGAGAGCAATATCCGGATATAAGATCTGTATGTCATTGGTTAAATATGGTGCAGCCAATACAGCACGTGGGGTCATACAGCATGCAGAGGCAGATTTTGTAAATGGGACATAGAATCAGGAGATTTCTTCAAGAGTCCCCTGAGAGCAGGAAAACAAGTCGAACCGGATTGTTGAGGTATTAGGCAGGTATCACCCACCTCTCCCCCTCCTCTCTTTATTTCACACCTCGCTAGCCGGTGGTAGCACTCGGCCCCCTCCCCTTCCCCACGCTCCGTCTCTTTCTGTCAGGATTAGCCGTAATATCTACAGCCGAGTCGGGGGCCAACGGAATCCCAGCCACATCACACGGGCTTACGGTTGGAAAACAAGCATCAAGAGAGGGGAGGGGGATTAAGGATGACACCCCCCCTGCTAAAGAGCAATGTTAGCGTAGGTTTGTGTACAAGACAAAACACAGGGGAGCTTGGAGAGGAGGCAGGTATTTGTTTGGTATTTCGAGCACCTCTTTTCAGAGACACCTGTAGAAGGAGGCTCGAAACAAGACGCTGCCCCTCTTTGCATTCGTCAGCGCACACTTCCCTCTTTGTCATCCTCTTTTTTAGTGACAGACTTCTCTTCCACTCTCTCCTACATCCCCTTCCTCTTTTTCTTTATCATAATAGCCCGCAGATGCTTTCATTTCACACGTAAGGGTGTAGGTGGGAGTATTCTACCCAGAGCGGTGCTTCTGCGAAATCGGTGCCAATGCCACTGTCAGGCTCACACAATACGACTCGCTCTGATTCATCCAGGAAGCTTCTGTTCTGCTCTTTTTCACCAGTCTCCTCCTATTTATTCTACTGGGGACATCTCAAGTTGTGAGTAGAATTAGGAGGAGGAAAACAAGGAGCTCTTTTCAGGAATAAAGTCGGCAAAGTGATTCAGGATATATCTTTAAATTGCTTTTGCATGAGGTGCTGGTGATTGTGTTTGTTTGACACTTTCCTAATTACACGGCATACAGGGCGAGTCCCGCTCAAAACAACCACGATGAAGACTTTAGATATGCTACAAAAGAACTGGAGTGGTGTAATTATCAATGCTTAGCTCTTAAAGCTATTGCAGTATTGGATCTCTCAGTGATCAACCTTGGAGGATAATGGAAGATGAATGGCAGTGTTGTCAGTCCAGCCAAGAAAATACGGAGGTGTTGTGATTGTGGATTTGTGCTCGAAACATTGAAGCACCCTGAGGTAAAGAAGGCACATAATCAGTCTGTTGCTCAGTATTATAGTCTTTGTTCAATGTTCACTACATGGAAAAGTACATCAGCTAACCAGCTGAGGACCCTTTTATGGAATGATCAATTTGGCACCTTACTTGGCTACATTCATACAGAAAACACCCTGAAAATCAAGTTTTTTTGGTAGTATTGATGGTGTTTGAGACACAAAAACACTATTAGATCAGGATGACTAATGTCCACATCATCACACTCAGCGTCTGGTTCTGTTATTACTCATCCCTTTTGATTACATCCAGGCTAATAGGTGTGAATTATCAAAGCTGACCAATATGTCAGAACAATGTAATGCTGCTGTCAGGCTTAGCCCAGCTCCACAGGATGGCCTGTTTCTCTATCTGTCAGGACCACTCTGTCAAGAAAAGACTCAAGAGCAGTTATCTGAATTAGCTTTATTTGCATTTATTAGCATACTTTGAATTTTGGTGATTCTGATGGGGCTTCCCTGATACCCTGATAGTGAAAGCCCTTAAGCAGGAAAAGCTCATGTTTCTGCTCTTCTTGCAGTGAACAAGGAAAGCATGAAATCCATAATCACGCTGTAAGGGCTTGGAGTGAGTGAAGTCCAGACTGAAACATACTTGGAAGTTGATTTTGTAGCTGCGACATGCAAGCTGACTTCCTGGGGCACTGCTGCTGGTTACAGTAGTTCTAATGCAGATAGGAGGGGTTGGTTTCCCCTGCATCTGGAGCCTCAGGAAGTAGGGTTTTTCATGGAGTAGTGAGAGTGCCAAATTAAAAAAATAAATCTATAAAAGGATAAATAGATAAATGAATAAATTAATTAATTATATAAGAATCCATAAAAAAAGGCTAATAAAAGTAGAAATATAAAGACAAATAAAAAAAAAAATTTAAGTATTCAAATCACATTATAATGTCACTTTAAAAGCGAAGGAAATATGCACAGAAAAATATGCACAGTAGGAATTTGGTTGCGTCACAAGCACAGGAGGAATCCCAATCAAGAAGAAACATGGCGGCGGAAAACTTGACAGAAGAACTCGTCGAAGTTAGAGAACAACATAATTGTGACGAAGAATATGTTTTGGGGACGGTAGAGGACGTTATGGAAAGTGCTGGTACTATGTGTGCTTTGACCCACACAAGTGGCATTATAATGTGATTTAAATACTTTTATTTATTTGTCTTTATATTTATATTTTTGATTATTTTTTTGATTAATATCACTTTATATAGTTACTTTATTTATTTATTTAGATTCTGATCTGCAGACGAGTCGTCAGAAATAATTGATGAAATGTTGACCTGCTAAGTGCTTCCAAACCTGAACTGAAATCTTGTTTAAGATTGTTTGACTATTGTCGGGGATAATGGCAGCTCATCACAGAGGTCTAGACACCACACAAAATACCATGATAGAGTTCAATAGATGTTACAGAGCAGGTTTCATCTCCTTTAAGGATTTGCTTTAGGTTCTATATTGAATTGTTTCATCAGTGGGTAATAATTTGAAAGCTACTCTTTGCTTACAGGGATATTTTGGCAATTGTAATCAGCTCTGCCCCTGTCAACAGAGCACCACGTTAATGCTAGGCTAGGGCCAAGAGTTCTTCTCAGTCAGGCTAATTTTGGGAGGAAGTTGATCTTTGGTAATGAAAAACTTGTCACGCTAAGCTTTTGGCCCCCTCTGCAGTAAACTATAGAAGCCTACATGCTAGCGCTGTCTTTACAGGAGCAGAGCTGATCAACATTGCTATGGCATTTATACATCATCTTGACATGTTCCACATATAACCTTAATATCCGCTTTTACTGATGAGTGGTACTTCAGATTCCAAATGCCAAGTGCTTCCTCCATCTTCATGCTCTGCCCTCGGAGCATCACACACTTCAGAAACTAAACACAAAAGTAGAGGAGACTGGGAAGACCTACAGACCTCAGCCTGAGGACTGCGCTCACAATACAAGTGCACGAAACAACCCAAGGTCAAAACGACAAATTAAAACACTTAACCTCAGAATGTCACAGCAATAGGATGACCACCTGGAGCTTCAGAAAGCAGAGGGCACTTTTCCCTTGCTCGCTGAGGGTTAACTCCTCCTCCTCCTCCAAGCTGAGCTCAAATGACTCCGTGGATGAGAGGAAGGACACCTGGAGCAGTAGGCGACCCGATCGATACCCAGCTGGCTTTCGCAGTACCGGGGGTCAGAGTGTTGAGCTGCTGATTGTCGAAAAGCCCGAAATAACTTGCGGCTTGTCACGGAAAGTGTGACCCCCGTCATTGACACAGCACCCAGCCAGATTGGAGCAACATCAACAAATACAGACAGCAGAATGGAGCTATATTGGATTTTTGGCTTGTCAGTCTTTTGAGTTCTATCATTTCTACTCTCTGAGTTTAAGTTGACACGCTCTGCTCCAGGCTGGCGGATGTTGCCTGTTTAAATTGCTGTGAAATTGTTATCTGTTTTTGTGTCTCCTGCAGCGAGGAAAATACATACCTCTATTACATTCCTTTGTAAAGCTGCTGTGATGTTGGGAAGAAAAGTTCATGTAGTGCTACCAGGATCCCAGTGTGACCTCAGAAAGCATAGCACGCTACAGTTTAAATGCATAATTCAACAAATCAGCAGCACCTTAAACCACCATAATTAACTTTTACTTCAACAATTGACAATGTCTAGCCTCCCTCAGATTTTTGTTTTGGTTCTGTAGCAGCAGAATTTAATTTTTTTTTCGTGTACCCCCGCCAAAGAGACATATGCTGTTGTTGTTTGTCCGTGAGCAAGATAACTCCAAAACATGTGATGGATGTAGATTTAATTTTTGGGGATTTGTTCATGGGAGGAAAAAGTGGCGAGATTTTATTTAGCACAATACAATACAAAGCACTGTTTAAAGTGATGATTGGTAGTTCACAAAAGCAGACCAAAATGTAATATAATCAGTTAATACATGAGTTGGATGGGGTACCAACAAAATAATCGGCCCAGGTTACAGTTTGGGATCCCCACTTTCGACCAAAGTCAGGATAAGCTTGATGAACTCATGGTTTATTGAGGATTGTTTTACCAGACTGTCAGGTGGTGTGAGGTGTTAAGAGCCATTCTATCCTCTCGCAAGAGCATCATGAATGCAGTGACCTGAAATCATAAATTTTAAGTCTGTTCGAATGCTCGGATGATGATGACACTCGTAATCTTGACATTTGTCAAAAGCACCCCAGTATGGAATAAGTTGAATCCTTAATTAGATAGATATTTGATTAAAGTTAGATGAAATTCCCCTATTTAGAGCTTGTTGTTCTGGTCGTCCACCAAAACAACAAGCTCTAAAACAAAGACACGTCCTGCATCTAAGAACATATTCAACCAAAATGTGAAGGACTTATGAGTAATGTGTTTTTTCTTCTCCCCTGTTACAAATTCATCTGCTTAAAACTTTCCTCTTTTATGTTTTTATCTCCAGAGTCTTGATGAGTTTGACCGTTAGTAGCTGTTGGATCTGTTTAACCAACTCTTTCAAATGGCTTAATATTGAAAAAGTGGTGAAAGAAATCATTAAATACCTCTTACTTAGCCAGGGGATTAGAGGGGAGCTAACAATACAACACAGAGCAAACACAAGAGGACTCCCTCCAATAAAGTCTTGTCCTTGGCATCCATTCAATAGAGCAACAACCACCTGAATGCAGCAGGCCCATTCATGTCTACTGGTTTTTATCCTGATCCAGTGAGACATAAAATTGCTAAATAGCCCCTTCCAGAGTGAAGAAGAGCCACCAAGCTGTTTATGAAGCAGTCATGAAACATTCATTCCTTAACACCAGCCGTCCTCCACCCACCCTAGCGTCCTTAACACCTTAAATAAATCCTCTGTCCATCTCAGATGACAAGATAAACACCATCTACCTTCCCACCCGACAGAGAAACCTGTCCACCCCGGGGGGAATCATATGTTTGCTTCCCTAAAGGGGAGATAAGGAAAAGTGATGGGTTACGAATCAACACGAGCTCTTAAAGATAAACCCAAGCTTTTGACTGTCTGAGGGGGAATTTTTGTCCCCAGATGAAGGACGGTTATCATTACAAACGTTTATGATAGTTGCTGATAAAGTGTTGCTAAGCGGACTTTGCCGGGGGGATTATCGTGCATTTATCTGCATGTAATTATTTTTCTTAATTTATCAGGACAAACACAATCTCCAGTGCTGGAATTTGTCCAAAGCAGCAGGGGATAAAGACGGAAATCACGTCTTGAATAAGAAAAAAGATAATAATCGTTGGATTTACATGAAGTGGTGGTGTATTTTTATTTTTAGACTTATTGCTGAAAATAGATGATTTAAGAAGACTCCCAAAGCCTCACTCCGAAAGCAGGAATATGTTCAGCTTTCTTGTACTTCAGGGGCAAAGAGAGTTCAAAACAACAGGGAAACATGTTTTTGTCTATTCCAATAGAGGTGAAAAGAACAACTTTCCTCCAACTGCAGTAGCCTCAATAAAAACACAATTCAGTGCAGCAGTTTGTGTTGCACAACAGCGTGTCTCTTTTGTTCTGTCTTGCAGGCAAAGACTGTCCTCTGCTTTCTACAACCACTTTTCAGGCATGTTTTCAAATAGTTATGGAGGGCTTTGTGGTAAATGTAGGATGCCAGTGTTATATTTACTCCAGATAGGATTGTTTCTTGGTGATAGCAATGTCTTTGTTTGACTGACCTGTGTACGCAAGCACTTGTGTTTGCACTGGCAGCTCTCAATTTGAATCTAAAACCAATGTGTTGCAGCATTTTCCTTGTTCAAGGGCTTATATTCTCCAGGCTTTCAGTGCTTGTAGTTCAAAACAGTTCAACTTTTAGGACAGCGCTTCTCCCCCTTGAGAAGTGGCTATGTCTATTTTCTTTGGCTGCTTTAAAGGGACTGTGAGGAGTTTCAAAGTAATTACAAAAAAAGTCTCACTTTTAGATATATGTCTGATTGAAATACACAATTTAAGATGAGTTTATAGCATCAAAATAGGTTATCTATAACTGCTATTCCTTAGCTTCGCGGTCGGGTCAGACAGGGCTGGACTGACCTGGATACTCAACTTTGGGAACAAGACAATTAAAACTAGAGCAAATTTATATTATTCAGACACGTCTTAGAGCACCAGGCTGTAAGTAGTGATATATAGCCGGCTACAAAGCTACGATACTAAGTTTTCCAAAAGTTGCTTGTTGTCACACATCAAAAACTACCGCTACGTAACTAGAAAGAGATACATTACTTCGTCGCTTTGCATCCTGTAAGTTGTTGAAAAAGAAGTTGTAAAGCAATGCAGAGTTCTGAGGAAGGTCTGAGCTGCATTCATTAGCATCACAACAAACACACACTTTGGCTTGGGTCACGTCTTTTGGTGCGTTCCAGCTGTAGTCAGAAGTAGGAATTTCCGAGTTCCTAGTAGGAAACTGCATCTGGAACGTCACCTGAAGTCTGAATTTCCTACTGGGAACTCGGTGAAACCTCGCCACCCCTGAGTTGAGAATCGGTAATGGATGCCCCCAGTGTGAACAGTTATTTAGCTCCTGTAATCATCAATTTATTTGCACTTCTGTTCAGCTGTATACATAGTATTGTTAGACTTATATTTACAAAAAATGCTGCCATAGTGATAATGACATTCTTCATACAACAACACAGGGCGTGCTAACAACAGCTAACAATAGCCTGGTAGCACATGATTTTTTGACTTTATTTTTATGCGCGCAAATGAATTCAACATGAAGCACACTAAGCTGTTTGAAACAACCTTATAGATACCACAGAGGGAGGGGAGGAAAAAGCATACCATGAGCAACAATGAATTCTAGTAAGAAGCCCTCGTCAACTGAGGCTGAAAGCTCTGCTCGTGCTAGTGGAAAAAGGTAATGTACATGTTGCTCTGACAACCTTAGAGAGTTTCATATAAGAGACATTGTTGGCTTTCAATGCACTGCAGCACTATAGAAGTGTGTACCTTTACTCTGCATACAGATATTTCCACAGTGACCGATCTACAAGGACACTGATCACTTCTTCTAAAGTCTCCCTGCAGTCCTTTTTGCAGAATTTTCTCCAACTCTTAAGTCCCAAGCGGATTTTTAAAACCTATTTGCCTGCACACTGCTGCATCTAAAAAACATCACATAAAGATATTTCCTCAAGGACGCATCTATGTGGTCTACCTGAAGAATGTTAGGCATGGCATCTTTTCAGCATTCAAGTATTTGGCTGACTTCTCCTCTCAAGGCAGTTATTGAGATTCCAGATGTGCGTTATGAGCAGTATAAAAATGCAGCTCTTATACCTTGATGAGAGAAAAGCATCATTTCAACTGGGAGTGAATAGCCACACGACACCTGTTCAAACTCTCCCCAACCTGCAATGAAGCTCAATTAAGTGTGGCAGAAATTGGACGAGTGACGCAACACGCTGACAGCAGATGTGAAAAGGATGTTAGGATGACTCTTGCGAGGACGGTCGGTGTTAAGAGCCGGAGATGATTGGGCAAACGCCTGGTCATCTGTGAACGCTTCATGGCTGTAGCGTGGATTTCATTAGCTAGTAAAGCAGATGTGACGGTCACCTGCAGAAGACGAAGAGGCAGTCGTGAGAGGGTGATATGTTCCTCTTGTATAAACACAGGTCCTATTCGTCTTACTGAAATCTGACCTTTTCCACGCATGCAGGTAAATCCTTACACGCAACATTCTGGGAGCAGAATGATGAATCTATTAGCAAAACCTTCTCATGCTTTCCTTAATTTACTTGTTTTTTTTCTTGGTGATATAGATTCCTGAACAGGGCCCAGCACCCAAGGGTGTATGCATGTGCAAGTAAAAAGATTGATTTGTATTTGCAGGTGTAGGCAAGAGTGAAGTTATGCCCTTTGCCAGGGGATGCAGGTGAGAGAGTGAATAAGAAGCAAGGAGATAGGAGAAGAAAATGAAATGCAGTTTTTCAGATATCTTATGTGCATATGTCGCTTTTCGATCTCAATTATTTAGATGAGTCTCATCCCTGTGCAGTGCACGAGAACGTAAACAGTTTTTCAATGACCTGGATATTTTGTTTTTATAACTTGTTGCCTTCAAGTACTTTGTAGCATAAAGTCATGTTGTAAACTTTGAGAAGGAACACATCTGTTTTTTTATATTTTAATTTGAATGGCGAGTCTGAGCTGGAGTTACTGCAACTTTTGGAACAGCGTCGCACTTGTCAGTACCCCTACTCCCTTATTGACCAATCAGTTTCAATAATTGATGGGACTTTGAGGTCCAGTTTGTAAACAACAATGGCAGACAAGTAACTTATTGCTTGTGATTTCAAGGGAACAGCTTTCTAGTCAGAAGATACCGTGAGTGATTTCCACAACTAAATAAAAATATGAAACCTATGGACCAGTTTTCAACTGCAAAACAGGGTACCAGGGTGAGTTACCTTGTCCATGAGGTCAAGGTGACTAAATTAAAAGCTGGTGAGCAAACTCAGCTCAAAATCCACAAAACTAAACTGTGAATATTGACTACACCTTTTACAGAATTCCCAAAAAGTCTTGTTCTTTTTGTGAGAAACAAAAACATAATGTATGTCTGTTCTAAAACTGCTGTCATACCAATTTGTGGCCAAAATCTTTGTCTGTTCTCAAAGTAGATGATTTTTTATCACTGTATTTAGGTATATTATAGAGTATATATTAATGTGGCTAAAGGACAGTACTGAAACTACAACTGAACTATGCAGTGACTAATTTAAAACTGTTGACACTGTAGCCCATTAATTGATTACTACTATATCTAATGTAAGTAATTAAACAGTATGCTGTTTAATAACTTACCTTGCATGCAGTCATACTGTATGTAATGTGGTGTTCCACAAGGCTCCATGCTCGGTCCTCTTTATCACATTTCTTAATGTATATTCCAATGATATAGACATTAATATTGCATACAGAGATGAAAACAAGTAATAAACAGCAACACGGAATTTCTAAATGGGTTGAACCCAATTAATGGTTTGTCATTTAAAAATGTAATTAAGTGATTTTTAAGCCTAAAAAAGGATTACTTTAAGATTAAGCCCATCGTCAGTGCTAATGATGAATAAAAGTGTTCTTTTTATGTGAAGTTTCAAGTGTATTTTTGTGCTTTTTCTAACGGTATGCTTATCTCTGTTTGCAATTTGATGTTTTGAAGCCAGAATACAGAAAAAGCCGAAGAGAGAATTTTATTCCTCATGTAGAAATAGCATTTTAGCCTCGGTTAAATTGGATTTTACCGAGATGTTGTAGCCTGAATGATGAGCCAGTTCATCCAAGAAATTAACTTTTTGTCGGAAAAGGTCTTGAATCTGACCTTGGTGTGGGGGCACAGTGGTGCAGCGGGTGTAGGAAGCAGTCTGGTGGGCAGGTGCAGGCAGGGTGCCAGGCCGGAGCCTCTTTGAAATTCACTGCTCATGAAGGAGAGGCCGATGTTTGGAGAAAGAGGGGGGTGGGCGAGGTAGGAATGGAGGGCGAAATGAGAATGAAGGAGTGAGATGGGAGAGGAAATGAAGAGAGGAGGAAGGAGACGAGTGCTGTAGTTTGCTTTGACAGCATCAGGGCTTGTGGTTTAAAGGGGGTAGATGGGGTGGAGGAGAGGGCTGGTGTTCACTGACCTGTTTCTAATATTATCTCGGCACCAACCCTGCTCTCTCTCCCCTGTTTGTCCTACCTGCCTTGTTTGTGTCCCGAGTTTTTGTTGTCTGTTTGCTCCTGTCTTTAATTTTCCTCCTTTTTTATTTGTCCCACACCCCTTCGTTTGTTGTCATGTCATTCTGTGGCATGCTGTAGCTCTTTTTTTTCTCCCCCTCAGCTCCTCATCACTTTCTCCCTGTCTCCTGCTCCAGCCCTACTTTATTACTTCAGAACAAAGCCTATTGCCACCCCGGGGGCCAGTTGTCCTTTACATACTGCACACACAGGCCATGGAGGTCCATCACTCCCAGTCTATTTTGACCTTCAAATATCTCTTAGCTTTGCAAAGTTTACTGAAAATCTGACCTAAAAATGTAAAATTCCTTGTTTAAGCCTGTGAACATGGCTGCTCATACATCAACAACCAGCACAGCCTTGAATATGCAGCATGATGCAATATAACTCATCATACATCCTAACATAGGAAGAACCAAGCCAAGTCCAAAATCACAAACTGCTAGTTCCCAGATGTAAACTAGGCAGTCCAAGAATTTTCTGATATGGAATGCATTGCTGCTCTCCCATTGTCTAAAAGAAAAGCTTCCTGACCATGTTGGGGAATGACTGTCAAATAACTACATAGCTGTGTGAGTGATTAACGGTGTCTTGCTTCATATACATTGCTCAACCAAGAAATGCATAAACAGCAGTTGCGTGATCAAGAGAAGTTGGGCTATTATGTTTCCTAGAACATCTCACTAGGTGTTCGCTTTAAGGAGACATATCATGCTGATGCATGATTTAATACTTACATATAATATAATAAATTTGAAAACAAGACCTTACACCCCCTTAATTTTCAAAAAATGAGATATTGTATTTTTTCTGATATCCTAGAACGAGATTTGATGCCTCTGAAAATAGGTCATAGCAAGATGTCCGCGAGATTTAAATCGTCGTGATGACACGAGGTACCTTTCTTTTATTGGAGTGATCTGATAAAACACTTCCTCCTCTGTGATGTCCGTTAGCCACAAAACCGTCACCGAGGAACACATCCACCAGCGGCAGTATATAGCTCCCTAGCTCACACTCACTCATAACCAGCTCTGGCCTGTAGGGGGACTCAATATGCGGTCGCTGCTTTGAGCCTGCCGGAAAATACAGTAGAAGAAGAAGGACAGGCTGGCTCTACCCCCGATAGAATTGACCAATCAGAGCACAAAGGGCTGTGACGTTGCGAGGTAACTTTAGGTCATCCTGAGATCCAAGCTTTTCAACGAGAGCTTCATAGTGGCCTAAAATGAAGATTTTGAGAACGCAATTGTGGGGCAATGAAGGAACTAAATGACTTGTACTGAGGGCAGAAATGCTTTACAGGCATCCTAGTCTGGCATAGTGAAAAGGAGAAACAAGCATGATATGTCTCCTTTAAGCCAAGTTTAAGATACGTAGTCGTGTTAGATTTTTGTATATCATTTCAGACATAACCCAAGTTTGTTTGTTCTGTACAGTATAAAATCTGCTGTTTTAGCAACAGTTTTAGTCCCTATTTTTCCATCCAAAAGTTTGCTGCAGCCTTTCACCTGATTCAGCTGATACAGCTGTCCATGTCAGATGTCGGGACAAACACTGTATTAACTGAAATCAGACCCGCCAGAAATTGGCACTAAACACAAACTGTTGAAAACATGCTCCTATTTATCAAGTTGTAGGAGCTCAGAATGTAAAGGAAAGCACATGGATACAGACCAAGGTTGGAGGGGCTTGCTTGACATTTGGCAGTGTAATAACATCTGCGAAGGAGGCTATGTTCTTGCTAGCGTTTGTTAGTTTCTTTGGTTGTGAACAGGATATTTACAAAGTTCTAGATGGATTTAGATGAAACTTTTTTCATGGCACAAGAAAGACAAGTTGATTTTAGTGATGATACAGAGCCAAGATATTTCAAAGTATTAGTTGATATTGCGAGATCTGTCAGTTTCACATATTTTTGCTAATAACTCCAAAAGTTCTCAATTAATTTTCATGACATTTTCAGGGAATGTTGGTCATGGTACAAGAAACAAGATTTTGGTGGTGATCCTATCCTCAATGTAGATCAGGAGAGTTTAAAGCAGGGCTGCCACAAGCAACTATTTTGATAGTCGACTAGTAAAGACTATTTTTGCAATTAGTCGGCTAGTCACATCATGCATGAACTACAGTGTACCGCGCTAGCATGCAGCTGGTGGCCCAAATCACTTATAATATGCAGACTTGCCAACTGTGGCTCCTGCGTAGTTGTGCATTCACCAAATGCGTAAGTGTGTTTGGGGGTGAAATTGGTTACTTCTTGCGGGCGTGATAACCAGAAAAACTGTGATGAGGAAAGGACTAACTACCAATCACACTCATGTCTTTGTAGTGGGCAGCTGGGTGATACTCATGTGGGATTCACACAAAGAAGAGCCTAGGAATGTGTCTGGAATCAGGCACATTTTCTGGGACAGCTTTATCTGGGGACAGGTCATCCAAAACAGGGACTGTCCTCGGAAATTAGGGACGTCTGATCACCATACTGTTGACGCGGATGTTAGCGGCTAACTAGCCAATTCGCTTATTGAGACGACTGTCCCTCTTCGTCAGAAACTGAATCATCCACGATGTGCTTCCTCCTCAGATGCTTATGCATCACCGTCGTACTGCCATGGAAGGCAAGTTCCTGCTTGCAGATTTTGCATTTCACATTCTTCTCTTTTGTTTTGAGCTTTTGAGCCCTGTTGCCGGTTAGCCATGTTTCTGTTTGGACATAACTCTTCCAGTGACGTCCAATGATTACCACTACTGCGCATGTGTCAAGGACAGAAAGGCAGACAAGACAGCAGAGGTACAGCGGCAGTTTTGAGAGAAAGCAACGCTTATAAAACAACATGTGTCGACTATTGAATTGGTTTTCGACCATTTTGCTTGTTGACTTTGTCACAACTAAGTCGAGGTCATGGTAAACTTTATTACATGTGTTCTACAGCCAGCAGTATCATACAGACAACAAACCAACAATAAATACAATAAATAATCCACTAAAAGCAGTAAATACAGCATTCTGATAAATGCTAATCACCCTTCTCTAGTCACAGATATGCTGGTCTTTTGTTTGACATAAATGAAAATCCTGTAAATTGTGCTGCTCTACTTGAAATATCAAATGTGTCAGAATAAAAGCAGCTTGGAACTAGAACTAGGATTGCTTCAAACTCCTTCCATGTTGAATCCCCTCCTTCTCTCCCATGTGTCCTGCTTTGCTCCACATTCACATCCTCCACATGAATTTTTTTGCGACTATCACATAGAAAGACAGCAGGCTTGGAGAGAGACATTTGTGATTCTATAAAAAGACAAAGAGGCAGCTGAAAAAGGCTCATTAGTGACGATTCAGTGACACCTCTGGCATTTTAAAAAGTGTATTTTTCCTCACTCAACTCTGGCTGTCATGTCCCCAAAAGAGTATATATTTGATGTCGAGCGTTAGCATTCAAAGTCTTACAAAGTGAGTGCTGTTAAATCACAGGAAAGCATAGGGTAGTGTGCTAAAGCAGCTAAAAGTCCATTGCAGCAACATTCTGGCAGTGACCTGATGGAAGAAACACAACACAGTAAAGGCCGTAAAATGTCCAGGTGTTGCTTTAATTCTGCTCAGGAAAGCTGGAAGTGGAAACAAGCAAGCGGCAGCGGGTGGTGGGAAGTTTTACACAAGGGGCAATTCAGGGGGATGCTGCCAAATAAACAGAGACAGAAGGCAGTGAGGAGCAAAATGAGGTGAGACAGCAGCACTGATAGAGGATGTTTTGCATGTGTGTGTGTGTGCTGGTGTGTGTACATGGCCTGCAGCTTCCTCATTAAGGACATCTCTCTTTCCAGCAGCAGCTCCTCCTGTGGATAAACTTCCACTTTCACACAGACAGGGAGAAAGTAGGCAAGCCTGATAGAAACTGGACGGCTAATTCTGAAACATTAGCTCTCAATGCTTTAGATCTTCTGCATGCGTGTTCTTATTTCAGCTACAGAGCTAGGAGGCTACTAAATAGACTGTATGCCTTTTTTGAATACACATTCACAGTGTATTGTTACTCAAGCTGACCCATGCTACTGTGGAAAATTACCATTGTTTATGCCTTCATGGTCATCAAGATCTGCTGTAATTACCAGTTTGGATGTATCTCCCAGCTAGGGTAGCAGCAGCAGAGTCAGCAGCTCAGTATGCATACTGCAACTCCGGCTAACTCCTTTCTGCATGCTAATGTGCAGGCCTGTAGGCTCTCCCGCCTCGCACTTGCATAGCGATGCTGTTTATCAAAAAACACACAGGAAATCCCATTCAAAGGGACACGGAGTACGCCGCAGAGGAGGATTTGAATCGGGGTCAATGCCATAGACACTTTCTGTAGGAGCGGCGAGTCATATGGGAAGAAAATAAAGCAAATGTCAATAAATCCATCGAACTAAATGCCAGGCCAATGCTAAGGAAATGTCATTGGCTGTGGAGAACTGGGACGCTCTCCGTGGGAATGAGGCACCAGCACACGCCGCCTGCTTAGGAGGCATGCAGAGACGTGTGAGGTGGAGGCGGCTCAGGAGGGGAGTGCAGGTTGTGGAGATGGAGGAGGCTGCAGGAGGCTGACATTAAAAGAAAAGATATAAAAAGTATCAAATGCAGGTGTTTCTATAGGTGGAAGAAAACACTGCATCAGGGAAGAGGATTGGAGGTGTTTATTGACACTGATACTCTGATTGACGTATCTTGACATCTCTGGAGCTGGTGATAACATCATAATTAATATTTTCCTGTTGTTATTGAAAAGCCATTGCAGTGGCCTTGGATGTTACTGATACAACATGCTGCAGTACAACTTAAGAGACCTTTGGTGGGCAACAAAGGGTGTGACAGGTTGATTTAAAATTTCAATTTTAATGCATTTTATTTTTAAAGCACCTTTTATGACACCCAAGGGCGCTGTACAAGTTTAAAACAACAAAAATAACGGAGAGCAGCGGCAACCAGTCGTGCCAGCATCCACTCACCCAGGGGTTGCAGGAAAGGGGAACAAGAGGAAGAAGAAGGCAAAAACAATTTCGAAACTAGGCACTTGGCAGGGGAGCGCAGTGTGGGATTGGAAAAAACATCTCAGCGCATGAGCCACATATTACAACGAAACTCGAAGACGAGCACATGGGGGCCAAAGAAGGCGTGCATGGAGGGGAATGTCTGTTATGTGTGCCTTTGTGTGCGTGTATATGCATAAGCCTGTGACCTTGACTCAGCTTCAGTTCCACCCATTGTCTCTGCCGTCTGATAACAAGTTGTTAAGAAGATGTCAGAAACATTCCTCTGAGATTTTGGTTCATGGTTTGGTCCATGTTGACATGATAGCATCACTGCAGATTTGTGGCCTGCACACCCATGATACAAATCTCCCATTCAAACACATCCCAAGGATGCTCCATTGGATTGAGATCTGGTGGCTTTGAAGTCCAGTGAAGTGCAGTGAATTCTTGTCATGTTCAAGAGACCAGTTTGACATGATTTGAACATCGAAAAGAAGCCATTCTTCTGCTGGAAGTGCCATCAGAGGTTGGACACACTGTGGTCATGAAGGGACGTTCATGGTTGGCAACAATACTCAGGCAGGCTGTGGAGCTTAAATTCTGACCCTACCATCTGAGTGTCGATGGAAATCCAGATTCATCAGACCAGACAACGTTCTTCCAAGCATCAATCAAATTTTGATGAAGCTGTATGATCTGAAGGATCAGTTCCTGTTTTGAGCTGACCAGAGAGGCACCTGCTGTAGCCTGATTGCATCCAGATTTGAGATTTTCAGACATGACCTCCTGCATACCTTGTAACAGGTTGTCATTTTCTTGACTTGACATTATTTGTCCACCATAGCACTGGCCATGTTGTATCATTAAGGCATTTTCACCTAGAGAACTGCTGCTTACCGGATATTTTCTCTCCTTTAGACTGCCCTCTGTAAAAGAGAGGGATGATTGTGCTTAAAATCCCAGCAGTTTCTGAAATTCTCAGATAGCCCTCTTAGCACGAACAACCTAAATCAACTCATCCTGATACTCTTTTGAGCTTGAACGGGGCGTCTTGACAATGCCTACATGCTTGAATGGATTGAACTGCTGCCATGTGATTGGCTGATAAGCCTTTTGAGTTAAAAAACAATTGAATAGTTGTGCCTAATAAGGTAGCTAGTGAGTTTATGTCACTGATTTTAACCAATCGAAGTTGCTAACTAGGGCTGCCACAAATGACTATTTTGATAGTCGACTAGTCAACGACTACTTTTGCGATTAGTCGACTAGTCACTTCATGCATGAACTGCAGCGTACTGCACCAGCATGCAGCTGGTGGCCCAAATCGCTTATTATGAGCAGACCTGGCAACTTTGGTGCCTGCGTAGTTGTGCGTGCTCCACATGCAAGAGTGTGTTTCGGGGTGTGTTGGTTTGATTCTTGCAGGTGTGATAACCAGAAAACAGGACAGATAGGCAGACAAGACAGCAGAGGTACAGCGGCAGTTTTGTGAGAGAACACACCTAAGAAACAGAACGACTAGTCGACTATTAAATTAGTTGTCGACTATTTTGATAGTCGACTTAGTCACGACTAGTCGACTAATCGTGGCAGCCCTATTGCTAACATCACCACAGGGAGACTCTCATTGTTTTCCTTTATATCTGTCTCAGTACCCCCCACACCACAGCCTTTTCACACCTTCCTTTCATTTGCTTGCTAACGCTTCAGTGTCATCTGTTTTTTATCACAACGCTTATGTTAGCAAACAACAAGACTGACATCTTGTTAATGAACAGAAGAGAGGAAGACCACCAAACACTTATCTCCTCCATCAGCCTCTGGTGGACTCCTCTAACAGTGATAGAGCTGCAGGAGGGAGAGAGGGTTTCTATGTGTGAGTATCTGCATCAGTTTCCACTTCCCCATGATGCAAACTGACATCAAGCAGGTAGCATTAATATTCACAGTGTGGGAGAGTGCGTAGGTGTGCACACTTGTGGCATCTGAGTATGTGTGTGGCTATTACAGAGAAAAATCCACCGGCTGAGACGCTCCAGTCCTTCTCTATCCTCGTCTTTGATGCTGTGCTGCCCGTCACAGCAGCCTCATTGTTCGCTCTGAATGCAGATAAATGTTTACAGCCAATGCCAGGCCACATTAGCATGATGCGTGTGTCCTCCTTTGTCGGCATGTGTGACAGGGATGGAAATAGGAGGATAATAACCGCCTCGACTGTGAGCTCGCACTGTACATGTGAGAACCCTGAAGGCGCCGAGAATGGAGGCCGTTCAGAGCGCCGAGAACGATACGTCGCAATGTGAGGCCTGAAAGCTGCTTTGAAATCATGAAACATTGATGCGAGCCAGCAGCCATACAACAGAGTTGGTGAGCAGAGCGTACATGTATCATCCATGACACTTCAGGGATTACGCTCAAATGGAGTGTTGAGGCATGTCAACATCACTGCACACAGAGTTTCATGCGCTTCAGTGGGTTTGCTGGTCTGTAAATTGGATAAACACCATCGTGAGGAGCTCTCTTTAGGGACAGATGTTGAAGTAATAGATTCTGACATAATCACACAAACAGACGTAGATTTCAATGAACACTTCATTGTCTTTGAAGGAATAGATGCCGAACTCTGGCTTTTTACGGAGCACTACGCTTGGCAAGCAAGGAAAGCTTTGGGGAAGGTATTCAGGATTGTTTTGTGATCGTTCAATAGCTTAAAATATTCTTTGATATTTTAATGAGAGTAATGAGCGTAAACAACACATTTTAAAATATTTACTTTCTTAAAATGTATCTCATGTTTAAAGCATAAAGTGCTTGTCCATAAATGTCAGATGTTTATCGTTAGATATAATTTTCTTTACCAAAGTCTTCCTTAAAGGGACTGTGAGGAGTTTCTAAGTAATTGCAAAAAAGTCTCACTTTTAGATATATGCCTGATCGAAATACACACTTTAAGATGAGTTTTATAGCATCAAAATAGGTTATCTATAAATGCTTTGCCTTAGCTTCGTGGTCGGGTCGGACAGGGCTGATCTGGCCTGGATACTCAACTTCGGGAACAAGACAATTAAAACCAGAGCAAATTTATAATATTATTCGGACACGTCTTACAGCACCGGGCTGTAAGGTGAAATATATAGCCGGCTACAAAACTACGATACTAAGTTTTCCAAAAATTGTTTGTTGTCACACATCAAAAACTACCGCTACATAACTAGAAAGAGATGCATTACCTCGTCGATTTGTATCCTGTAAGCTGTTGGAAAAAAGAAGTTGTAAAGCAATGCAGAGTTCTGAGGAAGGTCCGAGCTGCATTCATTAGCATCACAACAAACACACGCTTTGGCTTGGGTTACGTCGTTTGGTGTGTTCCAGTTGTAGTCAGAAGTAGGAATTTCCGAGTTCAGAGTAGGAAACTGCAACTGGAACGTCACCCAAAGTGGGAATTTCCTACTGGGAACTCAGTGAAACCTCGCCACCCCTGAGTTGTCGATCGAAGATGGATGCCCCCAGTGTGAACAATTATTTAGCTCCCGTAATAATCAATTTATTTGCACTTCTGACTGGGGTGTGTCGCTCTAGATCAGCTGTATACATAGTATTGTTAGACTTATATTTACAAAAATGCTGCCATAGTGATTATCACATTCTTCATGTGATATTTGTGAACCACAACGCAGGGCGTGCTAACAACAGCTAACAATAGCCTGGTAGATCGGCATGTTTTTTTCCGACTTCAACTGGAACGCAGATAAGTCGGAGATGATGTCACTCCCAGTTCCAAGGTCACTGGAACGCAGCATTACGACAGTCGCCGCACGTGCTCATGGGTAGCAGAGTCTTAATGTCACCAGTAATAGATTCTCCTCATAGCACCTTTAAAGTAGCATTTAACATTTATGCGTCATAGTCCACATACATTAATACTGACATGCCTATAAACCCATCTGTTTCATCCCTTTGAAGAACAGGTAGATTTGTGCAAATTCTCCCGAGCTGTTTCTGACTAGAACACTCGCCTAATGCGGTGCTCTAGTGTTTACTGTGGCTAGTCATGAAGGTTGAACACAGGGGAGGTGGCATATCCTCTAATAACAACATCAGGAGAAGAGTTTGAGGGGAGATGTTCAAGTGTTATGGGGGCTTAGGAAAGCTAAGGAGACACATATTCACTTAAAAAACATTAAACATTTACATAATACAAAACCTTTCAAACACGCATTTCCGAAGGAGTTTATCTTGACACATTAACCATTCAGATTCCAACAAACTCTGCTACATCTAGAAGCTAACACCAAGCCTTAGCAACTACTTTGCTATGTTGTCTTTTTTTGATGGGTGTCTTTCTCTGAAAACTACCGGATGTATTCAAGAAAGTCTGTCTGCACTTAACGTAGCTCTTTGAGCTGTTTGGTTAATCCAGTTCCTATAGCCTCCTGATTTAGCAGATTTAGAAGAGTGTCTCAAATCCTCTTTTGGGACATCGAGCCAGAATGTTTCCAGTTTTGTGCAGAGGTAAGCATTAAAGCTACAACTTGGCTCCTCAGTTACAAGACAGGAAAGTGGGTTTCAAGTTCAGCTGTATATTTAGAACACCTGCATGTGACTGGTGTCAATGGTCTCGTGTTAGTGGCATCAAAAAGGTGAAGAGGACTCATTTTAGCTCAAATGTTAAGGGCAAAGCTAGGGTAAGGCCATAGATTCTCATAAGTACTTTTTTTAATGCTTGTAAAAATAATACATGAACCAATCAGCTGTTCAAAGGTCAAGTCAATGTAAGATGCTTTTTTTAAGCAAGTACGATCATTCTGACCAAGAGTGATCCATTTATGCTTCCCAGGTTTGCTTTCTAACACTCGACTAATTGCAGAAAATGTCAGCGCGGTTGTTTTGGCTGAGTGCAGGCAGATGACACCCTGCTGTGCGTGTGGAGTGCCTGTTGTTCTCGCATAAACCTAAACATCTCCAGGGCAATCTATCTGAAAAATAACAGCTCTTTGGTGGATTGTTAGCCTGATTACATCTTCAACAGAGGAGTGTGTTTGACTTTGTTTTCAGACAACAACAATCCGTCTTAAGACATCTCCAGGGGCCTCGGCATCTCTTTGACACCGGGATCCGCGGACTGTGCAGCACGGAGCAGGAGGGAGCCAGATTTGAGAGTGGCACAGTCAAAGGATTAACATTCGAGCTAGTGGCTAAAGCGAGCGGTGCCCACAGGTCAGATTAGCAGAATGTAAAGCTTGCAGCCCCCTTACTCCGCACTTTGAAGAGGGGCTTACATCCTCGGCTTCATGGTTGAAAAGAAGCATCATTTCAAATTTTTTTCTCTCTTTCATTTGACATGTGGTTTTGCTCTGGATGAAGAGGAGCAAGGGAACGAGGAAGTGGCAGCATCAGGTCGAGACTTTTGTTGTGATGAGGAATAGGCTGCAGTTAGCTGAGGGGGAGTTAAATTTGCTGCATTATCTTTAAGTCCACTTTTATAACAGCTGTAAACCCTCTTACTGTACCTCTGTGGGCCCTTTCTCTGCCTGTGTCTTGCTTTTATTTCATAGGTTGCTCTTTGTGCAGGGTTCGAAACACAGAAATGCACCCTTTGAGACCTGCTGCATCAGTGGAGTTATCTTTTGTGTGCCCACTACAGATAGAGATGGTCATTAATAAAATAGACTGCACTAAATCAGCAAGACTCCCAAGTAAAAATGCAGATATTCCCATTCCCTTATTGACCCTGCATTTTTATTCTCTTTACAAAACATGAACATGACACATCCTGTCCCACCTATCACCTTTTTAAACTATTTTCTACTTATAAATAAGGTAGCTCTAGGTTATGTTGTTCCCTGCCTTATGTTGAACCAGCTGCTTTTCTTTCTATGTAGAACAACTTTTTAGAAACACATTGAATTCAAATAGGACATGGTACCTCAGACAGCTGCTGTAGAGATTTTCAGCTGAATCATAGGCCTCTGAAATGATCAAAAACAGTCAGGGGAAATATTGAATTCAATGAAAAAGCTTGCAGAGGTGCATTGATTGATTGATTAGCACTGTAGCATCACTGAAAGAAGGTTCTAGGTTTGTCAGAAGAGGTCCCTCTCTGTGAAGTTAGCATGTTTCTGGTGTTTGTGGGGCTCTGCACACAGTTTGGCATCAAAACATACTTTATAGGATTACTGGCAACTCTAAACTCCCCATTGGTGTGCATGTGGCTTTTTCTTTGTCTCTAAATGTCAGCTCTGTGATTGGACTGAGGTCTACCCTTCCTCAACCCCAATCTCGGATCAACCTGCATGTGTGGATTTTGCATGTCCACACTGAGAAAGCATCAGTCGTTCTGTCCGTAGATGCCAGAGGGTTTAAATGACAGAATGCCTGGATGTTTGACTCTACATATCAGCCCTGTGATTGGGTGTATCCTGCCCCTTGCCCACAGCGACAGCTGAGATATCCAGCCCCTGGGACGGAGAAGGCTCAGTCTTCTGGGGCACGACTTTGCCATCCTGCTGGAAATCACTAGGTCGACTTTATTCTGGCTGCTAATGAGCATTTCAGAGTGATATCAGCCCTAAACGTGTAGGGCACAGAGAGCCAAGGATGTACATTTCTCTATCACCCCTTATTAACTTTACTTGTTTTTACATTCTACATCCACAGAGCCTTAAATAAATCGACAAGCACCCTCATCCATAGCTGTCAAGTCTCCCGTTTTCGCCGGGTCACTACCGTATTTTATCCCTCTTTCCCGCCATCTTCCCGTATTAGTATTTTCCCTTAAATTTCCCGTATTGTAAAAAATAAACATTCCTCTGTCTCTCCAAACTGAACTCTGTCACTAGCCTCGTTGCAAGAATGGGGTGGTAATGCACCAAAACGATGGACAACAACCACTGTAAAACTGAAGAGGAAGAAGAAGCCTCGCAAGAACTGCCACCTGCAGTAGCCTGAGTGGCAGTTCTCGCAAGATTAGAGCCCACAGCGGGAAGTATGAGAAATGAGATGCAAGAAGATATTCCTGCACACCAGTCTTAAAATGTTAGATACTGGAGCTTGGTTGGGATGGTGCGGCTGCGTGCCAGGAAAATGTCCCTTATTTTCAAATCCCAAACTTGACATCTATGGCCTCATTCTGCTGTTATAGCTCTACATTTCAGCAAGTTACGACTGTTAGTGTTAAAACAAGAAATTCAACTTCTGTTTTCCAGGGATAAGATTTAAAGTTGCACTTAACATGAACTCCTTAAATCCACTGATGCTCATGAAAACCATGGCTTATCCCCAAATACGAGTTCTGTGTTTTAGTTCTGGATTTTTGTCTTAAAGTGCCACTAAAAGCTGTTTTGACTTTTGTGTCAGCGATGGCTTAAAACTTTCACGTGTCCCCAGACTTCTCTGAAATGCATTATGTATAGGAGCTCTGGAAGTTTGGGCTGTTTCAGACATTTCTAGTTTGCTTGAAGCAAAATATTCAAATTCAAGTTTGTGAGGAAAACGTCTTAAATGTCCGTCTCCTGATTGAAACTCCACTTCACAGAGAGACACAATGATTATGCTCTCATCAGGCATTATCCCCATCTGGACGTTTAAGAAGTTTCTGTCTCTAAGTGTGAACCAGTTTTGACAGAAAGTGGGGATTTGAGCACCCAGAGGTTGCAGCACAGCAGCAGCGAGCAGTGGAGAACTTAAATGAGATGAGCAGTGGAAACTGGAGAGCTGGAGGATTTTCTCTTAATAAGGCTGATTTATTATGTGCATAATATTACACACGAGCACATTGAGCTTGAGGCGCCAGCGCTTTGCTGCACCACTTGCAAAATCGGAGGAGTATTTGTTGGCCACATATGTCAGGGGTTTCCTTTTCATCCGTGTGAACATTGGTCAACTTTTGTTGACAACGTGTTGCATCAGTATCCCAAACTTAAAATCTGTGAGGTGCCAAATGAAACTGGAATCATGCTGTGAAATATTTTATTTAAATCTTACTTTTGAAATTGCAAGAGTCTGCCTCAGCTAATCATTTCCTTTTTGCTCTCCTTCTGTGCCGACTCCTGTGGTTATTCCAATAATTCTGTTATTTCTCTCTATTTTTGCACCAAAACACAGTCAAAATATGACTTATGCTTCTAGTTAAAGCAAATCATACCAACAACAACCACAGCATGATTTCTTTGAATCATCCGGAAGTCATAATCAGAGCTTTCAGCCCTGCGACAGACAGCTGCAGCATACAAACCCACTGTCATGGTCCAGACGTAAATTCCTCCTGACTCCTGTTCGACCCCGATATTTGATTTTCCCATCACTGCACGGATCCAGGCGACACTTTGTAATAACGTCCATCCTTCAAGAATCCATGTTCAGTGTCAGCCTTTACGCTGAGGTTATTGGAAGTAATGTGCGATGAATTTGTCTCGTGATTGATGTCAGTTAAAGCTCAGCCTGGTGGAATAACGGTGATGGAGACGAGAAAGAGCTTTGACTTAAGGCCTCAGATGGCTTATTCAGAGGAGTTGTTATTTTTAAACTGAGAAATTATTTTATAACGGTTCCTTTGGTGATGGAGAAAGTACACTTTCCATCACAGATCATAGTGCTTTATGTGTTTTAGTATAGAAGAATGTTTTTAGTGATGTTCTCTAGGACTTAAAGGGCTTAACAACCTTTCCTTGGGTATTCAAAAGTAGGAAGAGATACCTGTTTAGAGCTGTAAACACAAAAGCTGAGTTGCCAATTTGTAAGAGGAGACAGAAATTGGACATGCTCCAGTGGCAGCGAATATAAAAAGGAACTGAACCCAAATTATACAGCTTAGTGCTTCCAGAAGCTTGTTTATTAGCCGAAAGAAATAAAATATTAGGCTGTTAATGCTGGAAAGTCTGCAAGTACAGGGTCAGAGTTGACTATCTACTTTGTAGTTTTCTGGATTTTAATGAACGGAAAGTACAGTAAGCTGTGATGTTTCTGATATTCTGATGTATTTTTAGCCTTTGATTGTGTTCAGAAATGCAAAGATCATCCATCATTATGTTAATGGAAAGCTATGCTGAGAATAAAGAATTAAAAGGCCATAATTAAGTGCTCTAGAAAAACATCTGAGTAGTTTGTTTATTATGTAACTGAATGCCTGATGTAGAACAGACCAGCGTTCAGCAGCTCAAATCACAATTTAGAGACAAGTGTTCTTTCCTCATGTGCAAGATTGTTTAGTCTTTTATTTGTTTACAACCCATTTTGACCCTTTTTTGACCTTTTAACTCGGCAAAACTCAATACTAAGCATGACTGTCTGTTTAATTTCAGGCCAAACATAAATAATCAAAACATTATTAAGAGGTTTACAATGGAAATAGCTCATTTTGGGTATAACATTTGATTTCAAGATGCTGGATATATTTAGTTTACTTACTGTAATCAGGCCTTGTTTCACTGCATTATGAATCTTAAAGTCTGAATTCTGTCAGGACTTAACATGTCCGTGTTTTGTAACAGTTTTCAGACTACAGGACAATGTAACGATGGTTAAGTTATGAGTTACTAATAAACATCTTTGTTGAGAATGAGCCTAGAGTAGTCGACTCAATGGCTTAACCGTGAATCTGTTACCACCTTACAGATGGTCTTGAGGAAAAGAACTGTCCAGCCTGATCTCCAATCTCCTGTTTTCTGCTGTGATAAAGTAGCATCTGCAGTGGTTGCTCTGTTTGCGAGTGTCAGTGTGTGTTGGTGTGTCGCTGTCAGCAGGAGCAGGAGATAACACCTGCAGAGCAGAAAACCCAGCACGTTTGGGAACAAACATTTACCTGCCATTTGGTGTCTTATCCCTTAAAATTTACTCACCAAGTGGTAATCACTGGTGCTTTTTATGTCTTTGTTTTGTGCTTTGAAAGGTGAAATACACTGTGGGTTATAAATGAAGATGGTTGTGGATATCTCTCTAGCAAATATTGACACTCTGTCCCATAGAAAGTGACTGAGTTTAGAGCAGAACATTTACAGAAAAATTAGAATGTGATTGAATGAAAGTTTTGTTCGTCCTGGGATGTGGAAAGTAGAAATTACGTGACATCCCAGGTCAGTGTGTTCCAGTTCCAAGCTGTTAAAACAGGGGTACCTGAAGTTTGTCAGGGTCAAATTTTCATCTTTGTTTGCGATCTAATGTGCAGCTCAGACATTCTAACCTCTGAAGTTTGCACCATAAGTGAAAGGATGAGCCATGGGATTGAGGGGGAGCTCCCAGTGGATGGAAGTTGGCTGGTAATTGGCTGTGACTCGGCAGGCATTCAGCTGAAAGGGGAAATGGAAGTGACTACTTCTTTACAGCCTCTTCATCGCAACAGGACACTGAAAAATCTGGTCATTTAGTGGTACATGGACCCTGATGATGGAAATGGGATATGGCTAATTCATCTGCAGTGTGAGCAGAATGTACTAACCACATGAACAGAATTATAGATAACCAGAGATCCGTGTGTCCCTCGGAGCTTTGTCTCATGACAGTTTTGTTGAAAACCTCCAAGTTTGAACTTTTCAACCCAGCAGTTCCATTTTTCCTCTTAAGAATCACCTTTCTCTTGAAATTGTATTCATCACCTCTATTTAAATGTAAATAACCCTCATCGTCTGTGTTCCCTCACTAAATGTGCCTGTTTTTATAATTCCGACTGCTCCCTCTTCACTGATTATACCTCTTCTTTTCGTTGTCATATTATAGTATTTACGGTGTGAGTCACACTGAGCAGAACTTATTTGAAAATTGGGTTGTTAGCTTCAACATTTTCTGCTCATAAATCCTGCTGTGAAGCTGTGTTGGTGGGGAAAAAAAGTGTTGTTTCATGTAGAATCTAATGAGGCTTTTGTCTCTCTCTGTTTTGTCCTCCATGCTCTCTCTATGACCAATGGGATCTCCTCACATCTTCTCAACCCTCCTCTGTTGAACAATGGCTTCTGCTGACATTATCAGGTAAGACAAACTTGCTTTACCTTTTTTTGTTGACAATGGTTGTTTTTTTGTGTCTTATTTGCTGTATTTCCATGTGGACTAAATATTGGGATGTGTCTAATCGCTGGAGCTTTTCCAGCGAGTTTGTTTCTCCGTTGACGGTTTCCTGCAGAGATGTTCCCTGATTCTTTTGGATTTTTAGGCAAATATGTTGTGTTGTTGTTTCCGCTGGATATTGGCAGACTTGAAAGGGTTCTTGAACATGAAAAGGAAGAAGGAAAGAGAACAGGAGAGCAAACAAAGGCAGCTTTATTGGGGAAAAACACAAGTCTGACCTTAAAAAACATCCAGATGACAAGCAGAGAACTCAGGATAATTGGACTGACCTGAATACTGGTTAGTTCCCTGGCATTGCAGATTTAGGGCTACATCCCAACTAAATAGCCTCCTCAATAATTCATAGTTTCTCTGCTCTGAGCTGCATCAATAAGCCTCCTCCTAAATATATAGAGAACATGAATAAGTGATAATCTGATCCAAGTGAGCGGTTCTTTCAGCCCATAACTCCCTCTTAAAATACAACCAGGTACGATCTAAACATGCACCTTAATAAAAACCAAAATGGTGCCCTGTCGACCCCTGATGGGAGCTGTAGTTCAAGAGGGAAGTTTCAGAAGCCTCGTTGTGGGCAGTGTCACACTCTACAAAACTATACACGGCTCTCATCAAATGCAGCCCCTCTAAAGGTGCGTGTTTTATTACACCTCGGGCGTCTGCAGCCCCGCTCTGCTTCATGTCTGATCATTAGCACCACATGAAAGCCGCGAGCGCACTCAGACGATCCCACCTTGTTTTTTATTTGTGGTGTCATGGACATTGAGACAGTCACAAAGAAATTGGCTCTTATTGTGCAGGAGAGAGGTTTGTTTTTTTAGAGAGGAGAATCTCATAAGCCTCCAGTGACTTTTCTTCTGATATAGGGCTGGGGAGTATGGACTAAAACATACAATATGTCCTATATGATTCGGAGGGATGACGAATTCTTGAGAAATGAACATAATTCTCATACAAATCAAACAACATTGGTGTCTGTTTGATTCCATGGAGACAGACAAAGAAGAGACTGGCTGTAAACATCTGGCTATGTGCTCACTTTTAATGACAAACATTTCTTCTTACCTCTTCACTAAAAAAGTTCTTTGAGGGTTGTTGATCATTTTTTAATCTAGCGACAGAGAAAGCAAACTCATCTGGAAAAGCCAATGCTATGAAGAGTTTCGAAAGTGGACAGGAATTTTCACATTTGTAAGTAAAAATTGTTAATCAGGTGGTCAGGGCTTTTTTTTGACTGTCAAACAGGTATCAAAGTCACCAATTTTGTGAAGTTGTCAACATTTTTGCACAATTCAGGCACTGTTGAGTACTTTACTTTCCATTTCTAACATATAGGACTTGTATTTTTGTCGTTGAAAATTATTGGTGGCATTTTGACTGTATATAGTTTGCCAAACACTTTTGATTTCTGAAAGCAAAGTGAGTAATACTGGACGTTTTGGACCTCCGTTTTCTTGCTGTGGTACAAAATTGTTCGTAGTTCCATCCACTTTTCCACAATTTAAACAATTTGCTTGTGCAGTTAAGACAGATTGCCAGAATTTGCCTAAAAATTTTCATGATTAAAAACAATAAATCACCTATTAATGGGTGGTTTGGACTTTGTCTTACAACTGGTAAGAGCTCTGCCTCTGTTGTCGTGTTATCAATCAAAATTCAATAACAAAGATCTAAATGTTAAATGCCACATATTTAATCACTTAACAGAGTGCTCGTGAACTGCAGAAGAGTCTTATTAATCCAGTCATCCAAACTTTATTTAAATAGCACTTCTCCTGCAACATATGTAACTCAAAGTTCTTGCAGAAAAGAAAACAAGAGGAAAAGGATAGGGGTAAAAATAACAACTCCAAACTAGGCACCTGTCAGGGGAGCACAGTGTGGGATTGGAAAAAAAACACATCAACACATGAGACACTAAACACAGAGAAGAGCACATGGGGTTTGGGGATGGAGGGGCAGCCAGCGGGGGCGTTGATTCGAAGGGAGAGCAGTGACCTTGTCTTAGCTCAGACCTCACAAAAAACAAGAAGTTACTCAATATGTTGTATAAAGAGCATTTGCCCTAGGTCAACACTAAAACTCTTTCAGCCTAAGTTTATTTACAATAACTTTAACACACAGTTGACAAAATCAGTTAGCCTCATGATCATATTGATGAGCTTCAATCAAAATGCAGCCAAAGCAAATTGGGAACCATCAGTCTCATGTTTGTAGAAGAAATAACAGAAATTTGGAAATAGCAGAAGTCTATCTTTGACTTCTCATTGATCCAAGAGGCTTTTGTAGCTCATTTTGATCTGGATTTTGAATTGAATTGTTTGTTAACCCAGCGTTTGGGGTCTAAAATGATGTTTTATTACGGCCCGATCACCTTATGGACGAGATTGACTTTTGTGAAGACAGCTTTTTTTCACTAAGTTAGTTGGTTCGAGCATTTTTCTGTCTCATACATTGAGCCGAAAAACAACAAGCAGCACAAACGGGGCTTGAATCCTGACTATGTCTATGTAAACTAGTTTGATGTTCCTTCTATGTTGGACTTAATTTAATAGTCTTATATCTTTCCCAGCCCTACTTCAGTGTTTGTTCTGTCCTGTTGATGTTTTCTGTATAATTCTGTAACAAATTGGATTAAATGTTCCCCAAAAAGAGTCTGGAATCATCCACGAGTCGAGGGCGTAGCTGCAAGGCTGACCCTGTCGCTGTACTTTGTGTTTGTGCTGTACTCTCTCCCAGTGTGTGTTTATCAAAGAGAAAGCTTGTTCCTTTATCCCTTTAGAGACCAGACATGTCCGAGATGTGAAAAGCCCTTAAAAAAAAAAGTGTTTTTCTCGGTTGGCACTTTGAAATTGTCCGCTTTGTGCTCAGGTTGGGAATTAAGGTCGATTTTAGGTCACGGGAGTTTAGGGCTCTCCTTGTAATGGCATTAAGCCGGAGTGTAGGGGTTAATGAACAAGTGTAAAAGTGAGAGGGATGCTCCAAACAAACGCTGCGTCTTCAGTGTGTGCATGTGTGTGCACGTGTGTGCTCGGGCTCTTAATCCTTTAAAGGGATTACAAGCTGCATTGTCCTTTGTTCACTTGTTCCCTTTTCCGCCCACGTATGCGGGTAGCGGAGATGTCAGATCCCACGTTCAGGATTACAATGTAATGGGCTCTGGATGGGCCGGGCGAGAGGGAAGTCTGCTGGTCAGATCCTTCCTCCCATCTTTTTTAAATCATTATGAGTTTGTCAAACAAGACGAGACATGGGATCATGCTGTCCTCACGCTGCATTTTACCGTCAGTAAACACTCAGTGTGGTTTGTGTGGCTGCGTCTCCGAGCTGAAGGTTAGGGATTACCAGATCATGCAACCACATGTCAATAAGTTCTTAAGTGAGACACACTAATTGCTCTCACTAATGCATCAGTGGTGTGTTAATGCGATGAGCTAATATTGATGGACAGCTCACAGAGTATTCAGCGTATGACTGTGGATGAGTAACCTCAAGTCAACATTCAGGACTGATTGATGCAGTTTTTTTAGCACTTAATTGAGGGCCTGAACATCTTCTTATTTTTTTCATGGCATGCACCATTTCTGAAAAGATAAACTGAACATATAATACAACTTTTCATATGTAAAAAAAAATCGCAATTTTCAGCCTTTGAGACTGAAAAGTGCAATTTGCACCAAAAAACTTTGCAGCGCAGTATTTTGGATTTTTTTTTTTCGAAATAAATTTTTGTTTTTGTTTCGAGTCAAAAAAGCATCTTGTCCGTCAGGAAATATACATATTGCATATCGTTTTTGAGGTATTTGAAACATCTTTTTCTCACTGTATCCTTATTCTCTGTATAATCATTGCTTAGCTGACTGCATTTTTTCTCACACATAGACACACACACATGACCTTGCGCAGCCCCACTTGTCGCTTGTTTATCTTTGTTATGTCTGCATCTTCGGAGCTCCAACCGGTGCAGAGATGAGGAGCCTGTGTGAAGGCCACTCCACCTCACATGTTACATACACACACACCCTTATAAAAGAAAGAAGATATTGTATTTCTTCAGTTCAACACCTCAGACTGTTTGACACTGTATGTTGTAACTTCTTGCTGGCAAGTAAAATTCGCCTTGATTGCATCCAGCTGCTTCTCGTCATCTTTGTTCTGAATTATGTCAGGTGTGGTATGAACTGGTTTCTGAGCAATCTTAGGACTGTATGGGGAAAATTCCTGACATTGTCACTACAACATTTGTGTTGATTTTAGATTACAGAGATTTGTTGTATATGACTGCCTCAGATCAGTGTCTTCGAGCAATCGACCCTATGTATCATACCTGTCTGAGGTTCATTACCAACTGCAGACCCTTGACCATCATTGTGAACTGTGTTCTCAAGTGAGATGGCCCTCTTTGTCCATCAGGAGACTGGGACATTGGTACACTTTTATTTACAAGGCCATGCTTGGACTACTGCCATACTACGTTGGTAATTTGATCACTCGGAGAAGTGTTGATTCTTATGTTTTGCGTTCAAACGATCACTTGTTGCTTTCAGTTCCGTTTGCCTGCATTTGTCTGCTCTGCTCCTTCTGCATGGAACATGTTGCAAAAAGACTGGAAATTAACTGTGCTTGTTTCTTTAAATGCATTTAAATCCAGACTGAGAGCACTGGGGACAGCCTCCTCGGATTGTAACTGTTTTATGTAATATTAATTGTTGATTGTAAATTGCCGTAACTTTACTGTGGAACTTTGCTGCCCCTTGGCCAGGACTCCCTTGAAAAAGAGGTTCTTAATCTCAATGGGCCCTTCCTGGTTCCTTTGCAGCAGTCATCATGCATCTCCTCGACCTCAGAACACATTTCCATCAGGTCTTGATGGCATGCAGACTTAAAAATTACCTTTCCATTTACCTTGACTCTGTTGTCGATTTAATAGGAGCAGCAAATCTCTGAATGCCTTCAAAAGTTGCAAACAGAGGAACACGAAGATAAAGTTTGATTTCATAATGTTTTGACAAGTAAAAAAATCAACTTGTATGCCTTAAAAAAAGTAATTTATTTCTTCTAAAAGTGCAATTTGCGCCAAAGATTGCACTATTTTATGACTGTCAGTCAGTCAAACAGTGACAAAACAAGACTTTAAACAGTCTGAAATAACCAGATGAAATTCTTCAATTATAATTACAAGTCGTTATGTTTGAACCTGATTGTTACAAAACGCTCAAAATTACGATCAGATACATGGACGTTTATTCCATCAATCATGTCTAAATATCTGAATTTTAATGAGTGGAGGAAACTGCTGCATGGCTCAAAAGGCTGTTTAAAGTATTTCAGCCTTTGGGCCCTGCAGGGCTGCTGCACTTGCACCAAAAGTTACACCTTACATCTTAGCAGTCAATCATTAAGATAACCAGACAATAACACTGTAAACTTTTCTCTGTCATTGAGCTCAGTTTGTTCCAGATGTCCTCCACATTCATTGTAGTCAAAACAAAAGAGAATCTTTATTTGTTTACTCTAAATTGTGGTGAAGTCAGTTCTTTAAGCAGTTTGTGCTCTATAATGTGAGATCACTGCTTTGTTACTGAGAGAACACAGACTTTAACATTCTTTAAAACAGTTTCTGCAGCTCTGACTTAACACACGCTGAGACGTAGATACTTATTGTTAGTGCTTGTTTGACACAACAAGAGTGTTCATCTGCAAAATGATTCAGCTGTATCACTTTGAGGATCCTCAGCTGCTGCATCTCTTCATGTACAGATGTGCTTCTCAGCCAGGATGGGTTAAAACTCCAAGTCGAGCTGCGTGGGCTCCATGAAAATTTCCTAGGCTTCCTTCGCTGGCCTTCACTGCTGCTCCAGTGGCCTCGCTGCTCTTATTTAAAATAACAGGATTCCTGTGGGTGATGCTCACTTTACTCGTCCACTGATAGCACGGAGAGTGAAATTACTCCCACTAAAGACAGCATGAGAGCACAAGAGTCGGTGTTTATCCTCACTGGGGTTATGTTTGCTGCAGCTCTGTGCCTTTTTTTATCTCCATGACCAAATAAAACAGTGTGACGGGGTACACAAATAAGTGCAGGCGCTTGCATGTGGCTGAAGGAACATGCCAGCAGTTTTACATGTTTTACTCCATTAACCTCAGATTGCATATAGTCTGCTTTATGGTCCTCTGTTTCTGAAAGCAAAGAGTAAGCAGGATTTTTCGATGGATTTTTCACACTTTGCAGCCGTCTATGCTTTCCCTGCTCTCTCGAACAGGCCGGCCCTCTTTCTGTGAGAGTCGAGGGATTTTTTATGCCTCAGTGGAGGAAATATTCAGAGCCAAATGTAGTTTTCAAAGCATGTTTTCACATCAGTGTTTTAAAAGGCTTAGCAGGGTTTTTTAACAAACTTAGCACAAATGGCCACCCTGAAACAAGGCCAAAGGTCAAGGCTATGGTTAGGCCTGTCACAATAATCAATAAATCAATTAACCGCACGATACATAAAAACGTCCTCAGTAAGTTATCTGGTCTCGATAAAGTGACACGTGCATGCATGTTTGTTTCCCTCCTCTCTATCTACCAAAGAGGCCAGATGAAAAGATGAGTCACTCTGTGCAACTTTCTTAACACCTGGATGCGGTGGTTCTATAGCGGATTTTGCAGATTTATAGCGGAGTGAGCATCTGTCATTCATTCAATTTTTGTGGGGAGGCAGTGCTGCTTGCGCATACACACAAAGAGAGCTGAAGTGAACGTCATGAGGAGTAACAAGGAAACAAACACTAATTTGAATGAAGGCACGAAAGCTACGGTTCCTCAGATGAATGCCACAGCCCAAGTGCGATAATATTTTGGTTTTAAACAGAATGAACAAGGCGTGAGCCCATGAACACCGATGAGCTGATATGTCGCATGTACATGTGTATATGTACATGTCACAAACAATTCCGGAACTGTATAAACTCCATTTTATTTATTGTTTTTTATTGTTGTGTGTGTTTTTAATTGGATTTTTTTTCTTTACAGAGACATGGTCTATATTGTATTGTTTTTGATTAGTATGATAGTTTTTTTTCTCTTTTTTTGTTTAATTGATGATATTGTCTGTTTAATTTATTTTAATAAAAGTTCTTGACATTCCAATTACAGTTAAATACTCTTAAGAAATTTAAGTTTATTGCTTTTGATACAGTGTACTCTCTTTATTATGACATATATTATAATTACATTAACGAAAATATGAAAAAAAGGGGGTTGACAAAGACAATGTTTTTCTGGTAAAAAAAACAAAAGACACACACAAAGAGACACTTATCATACTCACAAAACAGCTAACTTCTTTTTTGATATTGTGTTTTTCTTCTTTATTTCTTTTCTGATTTATGTTATGTACCTTGTCCTGTTGTATGTCTTAGTCTCTGTCTGTATTGTTTGTTTGTTTTTGCAATTAAAAAATGCTTTTTTGACCCCAAATATTAAAGGAAAATAATCAAGATAGCATAGTGGGGTCTATTTTGTGAAATTTGGCAGCAGTCTGGTCTGGATCATAAGGGCGACCTGATATGAATTTGGAGGTGAAAGTCCATTGTGATCTTCAAAATAGCCCTGCCTCCTTCAAGGCATTGTCTTGTAAGAAAGCTCCACAGCTGTCTTCACCACAGACCTCCTCACAATACAAACACGCACTTTACCCAACTCCAAACTTAGCTTAGCAGAAGCTAGAGAGCAGTCCGTTATCCATTTCAGAAGAGAGTGTTTTGAACACCAAAATACTCTTTTGTTAGCTTAAATCAAGGATTCCTTTTACCTTTAGCCCAGAACACTAAACAAACAGTTGTAAAAGGAACCATAAGGACGTACTTAAAGAGGATCTGTGAAGCTGGAACAAGTTTTGGCAGCTTTAAAATTGGATGGCTTTAAAAAAGAACATAATCTGTCGAGCTGTAAAGAAAGAAAAGCGACATGGAAAAACATGCTGTTGCTTTTAAAAATGCCCTCTTTCAGGATATAATAGGCTGGAACATTCAAACAACCTGTGGGTGTTAAAGGTGTGAATGCTGCTTATAAACATTAGCATGCATGTTGGAGTTACGGTGCCACATTTCCAGTCATGCTTCTCGTGGCCCACGGAGCATTCAGCTTTATTCACAAGCACAGGACATAATGGATATGCCCATAAACGCAACATTTTTAGTGGGAGGAGTGTCAAGTGGCCACTTAGCTGGGCTCTGTGTGCAGGTAGATGGTGGGAAAAAAAAGGGAGGACGAGAGCCGCACCGGTGCGGTAATGACAACCCGGCGCTGCATCCAAAGTCAACGACTGGAATAGCGAAGGCGAGGGCTCAAATTATCCCTCGGGGGAACGGCCTCGGGTGGATCCATCAGTGCATTTGTGCACATTTGATTGACACCTGAGCTGAAGGGCTGTGTTTTTGTTGAAATATTGACTGAGGAGCTAAAAGTGGATGAAGGCATTCTGAGCTCATCCAATAACGCACAGAGGCTTATGGAGGCATTGATTTTTTTTTTCTGTGCATCAAAAAGGAGAGATCGATGTTATTGAAAGCATGATCTGTGATCATTGTGTAAACCCTGGATAACGTTTGAGTATGCTTGATAAAGATACCTGCTTTTGTTTACACTGAAATTCGAGGACACTAATTCAAAGCTCGTGTACTGGTTTAATAACAGGCACTGATTTGTGCCAAAAATTGCACTTTTTCTGTTGTGTGTCTTATTCTGACACGTTGAAAGAGGCTTTTAAGGCTCTGTAATTTCTGTTACATCTCTGATGTTTGATTTAATGGACCTAATATGACTGTTGGTAAAATTTGCAATCACACAGCTCTTCTTCCTGAGAATATTAGTCTGTCAAACATAACACATAAACATATTTTCATTATCACAAATTTTCTTATGTTGGGGGTAAAATTTCAAAGAGTAATTATGGGGGGAGGGGCATTAAAATAAATGCTATATTTTTGCTGTTCTGTTTTGATAGTCCATATCCTACTTGTCTACAGGTTTGTTTATGCTCAACCACCAATTCTAAGAGTTGTATTGGTTGCACAGTACACAATAGATTAGATCAGTGGTTCCCAAACTCTTCACAGCCTGTACCCCTTCAGACACTTGATCTCCAGCCATGTACCCCCTATACTCCCACACTTACTACAGCAAGAAAAGAAATGTGTCTGTAAGCCTGCTGCCCCACCACCACCTCCCACATTTAACATGCATAACATACAAATAAAATCTCTTACAGTGAATTATTTTTCACTTTCAGAGGAGTTTTAGGGCCATGTCAGATGGATAAAATGATTTTGGTGAAGTCAAGATTAAAGTGAAAATTTCTTGATTAAAGTTGAAATGATGACAATAATATCAAAATCGGATTTTGTGATAAAAGTCAAATTGTTGAGAAATATGTGAAATGTCAAGAAAAAAGCAGACATGTCGAATAATGTCAAAATACATTGTCAACTTTATTCTTGACTTTCCACTTTTTTTCTTGACATTTTAACTTTAATCTCATCATTTGGACATTTATGACGGAATTGTATTTCAACTTAATAGTCAACTTTAACCTCAAAATTTTGACTTTATACTCGTCATTTCGACTTTTATCCTGACCTTCCAAAAATTTTACTATCTAAAATGGCTCGAAAACTCCTCCGGACTAACTAAAAAGATTTATTTACCAGCAATTTCAGTGGGCAACACCAGCTGGCTTTTGAAAATAGAAATTTACATTTCTGGAACAAATACATTAATGAATTTAAAACTAAAAAGTGCAAACTCACCACAGCTTTATTAAGAATGTCTGATTGAACTTATGTTACATAAGAATTTTTGACAATTCAAGACAGATTTCCTTCACCAAGACGCCTCACAAATCCAGCCTCTCTGCCAAGACTTCGGGCCTTTACCTGACAGGTATTCGCGTACCCCCTAGGTCACTTTGCATACCCCTGTTTGGGAACCACTGGATTAGATCAATCAATGAAAAATGTTTTGGCCTGAATGAGTAGGCTGCAAGTCCACAGCTTACAAACTAAATATCCAGTGTAAATCACCTGACTTAAGAAATAATGTAAAAAGTGTTTTAGTTGGAGAAATATAGGGAGTGTTATAATTACTTTCTTTTTAAATAAATAAATAAATCGAATAGAAACAGAAGAGGTAAATGTTTAAAGAGAATTGCAATGTAGTGTGATATTTGTGTCATATATGAGAGGATGAGGATGCCACCTGTCTGTCCTCTCTGATTGTCATGGTGCGTTCCATCAGGCAGAGAGGAGAGAAAAACTCTGCACTATTTACAGATTCATTACAAACTAAGATTAAAAGATGTGCGACATACAGTGCAAATTCATTTTAGCTTAAAAATAAACACCCTATTAGCTGCATGCTGTGTTAATTTAAAACATACCAGCAGACTTGGAACACAGGAGATGAAATTTTGCTTTTCATGTTGCGCTCGTTGATCAACAGTGATAAACAGCTTATCAACCATTCTGTGTTTTAATACACTTATTTCGTCTGATCACCACCGCTGTGTCCGCCTGCCACTGTGTGTACACGGCACTAGTCTGGACCAAACCATTGTGAGAAGAGGGGGGTTGTAATCTTAAACAGTTAAAATTATCTGACAGTGTTTTTTTAAGTATCATTACTTGTATTGTGCCATCAAAACATGTTAGTGCACTACTAGAAAAATGTGATTTGAATGGGATTTTTTGGGGGAGACAACCCGGGATTTGCGCCTATGGTTGAAAGTGTATTAGAATGTTTCTTATATCCAATGAAATCAACTTTTGCAAGAAACCATGGCTGTCAACTCATAGCATGCAAACATGGAGAGCATGTTTTTAGCTTCTCCTTGACCTAAAGTGTTGCTGAAAAGTTTCCAAGTATTACCCAGGTCAAAGTTCAACATGCTTAAGGACTGATTTATGCAATGTGCAAGGAAAATGTGTAATAAACATCCATGTATCTGTCTATGCACACTATCATAATGACTGCAGCTCTTGATTCAGCATGACTAACACTTTTGAGAGTGTATTTCTCTTTGTTGTCATAGTAAAAATATCCTAAGCCTCTCTGTGGAGAAAAAAAAAAGTTAATTATGACCCAGATTTGGCCTCAAAATTATCATGTTTTTGAGTTTTCGTAAAATCAAGACACTGTGAAAGCCATTTGTACTTCAGTGGTTGCAGTGCAAACAGAAACTGCTAATTGCTAATTTGGTGTGCTTTTAATGTTCGAGGGATTAAAATTTCTGATTGGACGATTAGCTTTGAATTACCATAGGGGTCAGAATTAAAATAGAAATGCTATTATCCACCATTCTATCAAATGTTCCAGAAAATGAAAATGAGGACACGTAAAGTGCTGATGGATGGTAGAAGATACTTATCCTTACCTCTCTGTATATCTCTCTCATGTAATTGGTTTGTTTGTGTATTTTCCCCCCTCCTCTGCTCATCACGCCTGCTGCGTCCTACTTTTTCGTCTACGTCTCACCATGAAAACAATCTCCTTGAATAAATCTCTGCAGCGTCAGGACAAAAAAAAAAAAAAAAAACACCCAGCCCGCGTCTTCTGTCAATTAGTGTGTTCCCACCATATGTGATGCTCAGATATTCTGTTTGTGGAAATGTCACATCCTGTCGGCGCTAATCTGGCTATAGGAGTCACGACGGCCTTGTGGTGCAGACTTGGTGAGCAGCAATTACATTTCTGTTGATGTGAAACTCATGGATACATGCACTTAATCATAATTATTGTTTTGTTTTGCTGCTTTAGATGCTCTGTTTTCTACTCCAGTGTGCATTCATTGTCGGCTTACTCATGCAGAGGGGAACATGTATGAAATGGACTCTTAACTATGCATATTAACAACTCAATCCATTTGTTTATGTGGCGCCTGTGTGATTAAAGAATGTTTCCTGCATAGATTAAGACTCAAGCAGGCTTGATGACTGCGCCAGTAGAAACAAACTAACTTAAAGCTACGGTCTACGTTTTGAAAACGCAGCCTGCCCCCCTTTCCCTCACCTCTCCCCTGCGTGTTCAAATATCCCGCCCCCAGCTCATGTCGCCTCATAACAACAAGCCCCCTCGGACAGAGCTACGAGCGACTAGCATGATATATCAGCAGCAAACTCAATCAAAAACAGCCCAGCTCAACTGAAAGTATCAAACACGACAGACATCCCCCTTGTAACACACAGCAGTAGCCATTTCAATTGGACCAGCGGCAATGCGGGTCTGGCGCCGCCAGAGTGGAGCCGATTGTGGAGGAGGATTTATCTTTCTCGGCCTGTTCTCCCCAGCTCAGCTTACAATGCTAACAATTAGCGGCTAACAAGCTAACCCGCTCCGCTACAAGTCATTAGCCAGGACAGGCACAGACTAACCAGAGTTATTCAGCAGACATCTCCCACTGTAGTAAACAAAGCCATTATCTGATCAACCAGGGGCGAAACGGCCGATGCTGAAGGTCTGATGGCCGACTGAGGCCATTCATTAGCCGTTAGCCCGCTAACAGGCCTCAACCCTCGAGCAGAGCTCCGTTGGGCCCCGGGGGAGAGAGAAGCAGCTTCCCGGTTTCGGCGCTGGGCTTTTCTGGCTCCATGATAGTTCGGTAGCTAACACTGCTAGCTGCTCACCGGAGGTAGAGGGAGGAGGCGGGACCATGGGCAAGATGCTGCGTAGTGAGGGAGACAGGGGATTGGATGGACTCACGGACCAATTAACACGTACATGCCTTCGCGTTTTGATTGGTCAGCTAGTATGCAGCTTTTCAGCGGATATACTGAATGGATTTTTTTCATTCTTTTTGGTCTTTATACTGTGTAGATAGGACCATAGGACCATAACAGCCTTATAAACGGTGTTATTAATATGTACAAAGCTTCCAAATCATAGACCATAGCTTTAACAACAGATCCAAGCTCAGCATGGAGCAGGTTTTTGTTCTTTAGTTTCTAATACATCTTTATACACTTAAAAGCCACTGTATAAGTTATGCCCATTTAGTTACCGGTAAAATGGTAAACCGCAGTAAAATTCCCCACGGTAATTATTACCGCGTCCTATTAAAGGTACCATTAAACTGTGTTTGATCACCACACTGTGTCAATAATGCATGGCGATGCTGCTCTTTGCCTGGAAGCCGGAACTATGTGTGTCTGCCCCCGAAGAAGCAGCCGTGTCTCACAAACGGAGGCGTGCATGCGCAGCTTGCATTGTTAAGTCTGAAAGTTTAGCAGTTTGAGCCAGGAACAGGTTTTCCCACTCAAAACGGCTAAAGTCTGTTTGAAGTTTGGATTTTACAAGGATGTCGAAGAGAAACTGATTGAGGACAGTCACCCTGTCTAAAACACCAAGCTGCGGTGAAAGATAAAATTGATTATAATTGGGATAATTGGGATTATGACTGCTGTAACTCCTCGAGTAATGAGCAGACTGAGAGAGAGAGAGAGAAAGAGAGAGAGAGAGAGGATTCAGTGAGCTATACTTGAGTGAATTATGGGCGTTTTATCAGGATTTTATGTGTAAAAAATGTATAAAGGTTGTAAATAACAGCATTAGTATCATTCTTGCCGTTTATTTGCTGTTTTGCCGTATAGTGTCGTAATAGATTGTCTTTTTCCATCATAGTTCGTGTTTTATGGATTTCATCAAGGCTGCCCTTGACCAGTTTGCTGAGTGTCTTCCCCTACTCTCTCTCCCCCTTTCACAAGCCTATCCACTGTCTCTCTCCCATCAATAAAGGCACAAAATCCCCCCAAAAAATAAATAAATAAAAAAAATTACATTACTAAAGGGGTTAAATGATTTTAAGACTGTGTTCAAGTACTTTTTGAACATTTTGAGCACAATGCAACAATACTGCGATAATAATGAAAACCGTGATAATTTTGGTCACAATAACTGTGATATGAAATTTTCATATCATTAAATCCCTATTCCCATCTAGCTGCTCTTTAATAGCTAATCAGCCAATCACATTGCAGCTTATTGGTGCTTTTTGTTCCATAGGCATGGTCATCATAACCTTCTGAAGTTAAAACTGAGTGAGTAGGAAAATGATTTTCGTGACACACAGAGACAAATGGGGTCCAAACTGATTCCAAAAACTGAACTTAACCCTTTAACTCCCAGCTCAACTGTTGGCAGAGGTCATCAAATTCAGGAATATTTAATGTATAATAAACTTAACACTTCATTGTTTGTTTCTGTCAATGGTTTGTGCTACAGAAAAAAGTGCAAACAAACCAAAAGAGCTGATATTTTGTTTGTGGGATTGAAAGGTTTAAAAAGCTGAAAGCTAATATTATTATCACCATCACGATATATATGTACACATAAAGTCTGTTACTCATCAAAAACATTTTTTGTGTTGTCAAACTCAGTATCATCTATTTTAAGTTATTTTTGCATTTATTACAGACATTTCTACCTTTTGTAATTGTTTTTGTTCCAAATATTTGTGCATTTTTATGTTATCACACAATCAGCTGTTGGCTTTTTAAACCTTTTAACCCTGAAACCAAGAAAATTCCATTATTTTGTTTTGTTTGTTTGTTTGTGGTTGTCTCTGTTCCCCGAAGTGTTAATGGAACCAAGCAATGATTTGATTTGTTCTGTTTTATAAAACATTTAATATCCCTGAATTTAATGATGCCAAACAGTTGAGCTGGTAGTTAAAGGGTTAATGTCTTAATGAAAGTATTAAAGGGAGCTTGAAGGATTTCATACTGCATGGTGAACATAGATTATTCCACAAAAGCTACGCAGACGCTGAGCATTTAAACCTATTTTACAGCTAGGAGACCCGCAGAAACAGACTGCATCCTATATAGAGGTGCTGCTTTATTTTTTCATCGTCAGGTAAACAGATGAAGCCATTAAACTTGCCCTGCTTTCCTTGTCTGGACATGCTTAGACATGCCAACCCTCATGGCAGAATAAACATATTGATTGGTTAAGAGCCTCCAAGCCCCCAATATTCAGAGTAGTTGCAGGCTTTGGTCCGTCCACCAGACTTTAATATAAGATAATCCTCTAACAGATATGGACGGTAATCTTTCGGACATGTTTGGCAGAATTTATGATGACAAGCTTTCTCTTTCATGATGTGGCAACCACTCTTCAAGCCCCTGGTTTGGCCTGTTCATGGTGGCATATATGCACACAAACCGAGAGCTGGAAGTTGGCTGATAGTCGGCTGGAACTTGGCGTGCATTGGGACAGAAGGGACAGTTGAAGCTCCTGCATCCAAGTTCAGAAAGTTCATTGACAGAGGTTAGCATAAACATTTTTTTGTTTTATAGTGGTAATTTACATTGAGTAGGATACCAACTGTAGGAAAAAAATGTGTCTTGTTGTTATTTTACATTGTTAATGTGTTGTAATGTGTTGTTTTTGTAGACTCAAAGGACAATAAATCTTGTCACCTATGTCTTTCAACAGTAAAAAAATATTACACAGCTTAAATCTCTGTCTTGAAAATATGAAAATGTCTGTTTTGGTGACCTGACAGTAATGTTTTCAGGTATTTATAGCAAAAAAATAATCAAGGTCTCTTAGCTTCTGTTGGTGACAGAGATGCATCTTTATTAATCTTAGTGTTTCTTATCCAGTTAACACACCTCTGCTGCTTTAACTTTGTATTGTCAGATGGATTTTAATGTCAGGAATTGTAATAATTTTGTCCATAAGAAAGCTTTATCTATTGAAATTATGAATCACCCTCCAAATGAGTTTTATGTGAACTTTTTAGGTAAAGGAAATGAATATATTTTTAATACATTTAAGCAGCATGTAAAGTGGCCAAGGTCAGTGACTTTAGCCTTTGTGTGCAGCCCTGCTTTGCTCTTAATTTGTTTTTTATTCCTCAAAAGATCATTTGAATCATCTCCCTCTTCAGTGGCTTACTTATTAATTGCTGCTTTTGAAGAAAATATAGAAGAAAAGAGACCCAGCAACAGCAGCCTTCACATTTATCCACACACAAAGTCCTCGGTCACCTCTCAATGACTTTTAAAGACTAAATTTAATAAAGGACGTAATCTTCCTCTTCTGTTTACCCACCTCCTGCAGGGAGAGGTCAGAGGCTAGGGTCACTCAGTAGATTGGGCTGTTGACTGAGTGTTTATTGGAGTAAATTAAGCCCACGTCCTACAGTGATAAAATGAGAAAGGAAACAAAACGACACACCAATTGGCTGCAGCAAGAATGAAACCAAACAGTGGGATTGTGGTGTTATTTGCTCGACAAAGAGACGGCTGCTGAGGTGTGAAGTCAGACGTTGGTGTGTATGTGTAGAGGAAAAAGAGGGGGTGTGTTGTTCTTAACTGAGACAAACTGGAGCTATTAGAGGGTCTATTGTTGCCCCGCTGGCCCCCTGAAAGAACAGCTTGTCCCAGCACTTATTCAGAGAATAGATGTGGCCGGCTCTCCTGGCTATCTGGACTGATCGCACAGATCAATCTGGCCAAACCTGCGGCTGGAGGGGCTGAAGGTGTGTTTGTGTGTGTGTGGAGTGATTGGTCATGTCTGGTATTTTTGCTTTTCAGCTTTACATTTTCAACAGTTGGTATTTGAATACAGGTTCTGTGAGTTGATTTTTTTCCCTATATAAATGCTTTCGACCTTGTCGATGTAGTTTACATCTCTATAAAACCCATTTTAATCAAACTCCCACCACAAAAGAACACAGAGGTGTTTAGAAGTGAGGTGTCTAAGGACTTTCACGAAAGCACAATTTTCAAACACACTTTGAAGCTGATTTTCTGCTGAAATAATCCTAATATCTATTTAAAGTGGTGAAATAAGAGGGGTTTTAAAAGTTTCTAAAGGTTTGTTAGCTTATAAAGAAGTAATTCAGATGTGTGTGTGTTTTTTGTTTAAATGTTGCACCCTTTAAAGGTAAGTTTACAGATATAAGAGAGCATCATCAAGTTAGAGAAGCCACATAGACAAAAAAATCAATGCAACTTGGATGTTCCCTGAGATTTTAGAGATATATTTGCCAAAACACAGGTCACAGCTTAGATCAGGGCTGTCCAAACTTTCTCCATCAAGAGTCACATACAATAAAAATACTAGAATGACAGAGCCTCTGAATTTTGTGTAATGGATCCCTATGTTAAGTCATGCTGAAGTCTTGAAAATGCTTGAAGGCTCAAAGACTCAATCACAGCTCTAATTTTAATGTCTTAAGAAGGCAAGCAGTCAATCTTTTTTAGCCCCACAAGGGATGTAACAATAAGAAAATTTTGTATCACAGTTATCATTGTTGTTGCGGTATTGTTGCAGTGTGCTCAAAATGTTTAAAAAGTACTTTTGCACACAATTGAAATCATTTAACCCCTTTAGTATTATAATCATAACACTTCTTTTGTCTTTTTTGTCAGTAAATGTGTCAAGAAATGACTTTTGAGTACACTTTTTACCCTTCTTTCAAGAGAAATAAAAGTAAATAATTCTAGCGAGTATTTGTCATTGTTATGTAATAAATGCTTGAACAGCGTGTAATTACAAGACAAGAAAAAACAGATTTGAACTTTAAACAGGTTTCTCTTCCTTGAAGCAGCTAGCCCCCTTGGTCTCCCCTCTCCCTGGCAGATCTCCTCGATATTTCTCCTCTAATATTTGCAAATTACGATCTACTACGAAATACAGCAAATACATGGCAAAAGAACGGCAAGAATACATTCCAGAATGATACTAATGCTATCATTTACAAGACTTATACATTATTTAGACAGAGAATACTGATTAACCACCCATAATTCACTCAGGTATGACTCACTGAATCTTCTCTCTCTCTCTCTCTACATCTACGTCTCGGTCTGCTCATTTACTCGAGGAGTTACAGCCGTTTTAATCGTGCACGTCTTTTTCTTCCACCGCAGCTCCGTGTTTAGACAGGGTAACTGCCTTCTATCAGTTTCCCCTCGACATCCTTGTAAAATCCAAAATTCAACCACACTTCAAAGTCCATTTCGAGAAAAAAAATCTCTGCTGTGTCTCTAACTTTCGCTCTCAAACTCAGAGGTCAAACAATGCGAACTGCACATGCGCGCCTCTCGTGAGGCGGCTTCATCGAGGAACAGAGACACATAGTTCAGGCTTTTCAAGTTAAAGAGCAGCATCACCGTGAGTTTTTGACACATTGTGGTGATCAAACACGCTATAACGGTAATTTTAATAGGACACGGTAATGATTACCATGGGAAATATTACCGCGGTTCACCATTTTACCGGTAACCATTACATCTAAAGCCCGCTAGATGAGTCCTTGGTCAGCCTGAAGTCTGGATTATTAAGCAGTTTAAGACAACTTTAAATCGTGAGTTTTTTTCTGTTCAACCTTTGAACAAAGAACAGCTTCTGTAATAATTCTGTACTAGACATACTATATGTGTAAAGCTTCTATTAGTCTTGTTTTTTGAGTTTATTTTGGGACTTTTTTTCTTTATTTGACATGAAAAATATAGAAAGGCAAACGGAGATGGCAAGGGATCAATCCTGAAGCTGATTCAATGTAGCCTCAGCTTACCTTCTGATGCATTTGTCAATGTAGAAATGTGCAGACAGAAAGTGAGGCTCTTGTTGTTGCCTCTCTAAATTGCGAATAAATGTGAAAGGCTTTTATAGCGAGTATGAAGTTTCAGTCAATACACTTTTATAGGTCATTTGGAGGCATTAGGTGAAATGGTCTTTAAAATAAGTTGAAACTGTATTTGCATTGATTAGGTAGAGGAGTCTGTAATGCGCCCTGAATGGCCTGTAATTATCTGTTCGGCCCATTGTGACTTTCTTCTCCTGCTTTTCAAGTCTTTCTTAAACACATAAGAAGTCCTTCAGTCTTCCACCTGTGCTCTACTTCAAAGATGGCTGATTTCACCGCCGCTATCTCCCACTCCGATAAACAGCCCCCAAAAGCCGCTTTGAAGTCGCATCAATCTTCCTTTTGCATCTGTCAAACTTCTCTAACATCCACTCTCGGACCAGGCAGCCCATCACGGGGAATCAAAGAGCCTTCAGGGCGTTTGACATGCTGTAAATAGACCAGTGCGATGAGAGAAAAAACCCGCGGTGGTGTGAACGAGCGGCCGAATGGGATGAGTCTATTTGCTGGCTCTTTACGGTGTGGTTTCATATCCCCTGCAGACCATATAACACCAGCTTCCTAATGGACCTCTCTTCATTTCATATTCAACTCAAAGGGCTTTTATCACCCTTGCCTTAATTTGTGTGTGCATAATTGAAAGAAAATTAGATTTATGGGATCCCCCACGTAGGAAGCCCGCAGTCGCTCTCTATCTCTGCCCGCTCCACACACTCTCTGACCTTGTTGCCTCTTTTATTTACTGCACAATGACTGCAATTTCCAGAGTGTAATTAGAGCTGTTATAGCCCGGCCTTTGGTCTCTGTCTTTTTGGAGGTAAGGACGCTATCAGTCCTTCCCCCCGTTGGCTTCAGACTCTCCCTCTTCGACTTTTAGGGCCTTGAAGCTCCAACTTTCTCCTCGTTTTGAAGTCACAACAGCACACATTTTCTTCACTTCTTCCATTTGGGCTACTTAATTAATCATTCCCCCGCATTTTCAGCTCAACACCCACAAATTGCCCTGGTCAGAGCCTGAAGACAAAGGGATTTTGTGTTAATTAAGCGTACAGCAATTCATTTACACAGTTTTCCCCCTCCCTGTTTTTTCCTCCCACACGCACACATCCACTCGTCCGCAGCTGTCACCGCTTTAATTTAGCCGCTCATTTTTCTTGCTTTGTCTTTGTGCTGCCTTCCCTCCGCCCCCTGCTCCGGGGAAGCACTGTACCTCGGCTGTAATCACATTCAAGCAACAAGAAGAGAGGGTTTGGTTTTGGTGTTTGACCGGGCATTGGCTTAATGAAAATGTTTTTACACAAAGGAGGGTTATGCTTCTGCAACAGTGGCTCTGGCGGCCATTTTGCTGGCACTGTTTAAGACAATTTACAGAATTAGAGGCTTGGAAAATGTTATAAAACATTAAACAGACCCATTTGAATAAATACAATTTTAATTTTCTGCTTTCAGTACAACAGGCTTGTAAACAGTACATTTCCATAACAAAACTCTGCGGTTATGGCTTTAAGTTCCCAATTTTTACTCCTTTACAGCAAGTTAAGACTTGTCCCGGATGTTTTTTTTTTAATATTTATTTTAAATTTTCAATTAGAAAAAACAAAACAAAGTACAACATAACACAAAACAGTACAATAAGGCTGCCAGTTGAATCTGAAAAAAGTAGTGTCACATAGAGAACGCTACAATATTGGTAATAACTCAAGTCTAAAACAAGCCAGAAAAGGCCCCCAGATCCTCAAAAATGGTCTGTTCCTCGTGTTCGGTTTATCCAGACGTAGTTTTTCCATCTGAATAACAGACATCTTTCTGAGCCAGTGTGTAAAGCAGGGGGAGTTGGTAGATTTCCAAGTCAGAAGGATACGTTTTTTAGCAACAACCATTGCTCGATGTAGGGCACCCTGTATGTTATATTACAACTGAAAAGTCCTTGTAGAACAACCAAAGACAGCCAAGTCATGATTTGGTTGAATATTTCTGGAATATGTAGGGAAAAACCATAAAAGATGTGCCAATGATCCTTCTGCAGAGAGACACTTGTCACATTCAGGAGACACTGATGGGAAGATGCGATTTGTTTTTGTTTTTGAATAATGTAATCTATGCATTACCTTGTACTGAATCAATCTATAACGTGAATTAATAGAAGAGCTGTGAACCCGAGACATTGCCTCTTTCCAAAATTCTGCTGATATCTGAGTTTAAATCTCGTGCCCAGGCTTTCCTAATATGATCTGAAGAGACTGACGTAGTAAAACAATTTACAAATTTAGATATTAGCTGCTTGGAATCAGGACGAAGCTTAAAATTATCTAGAAACGGTGAATGGTGGGTGAGGATTCAGAACTTGTAAGATTTTCATTAACGTAGTGCCTAACCTGCAAATACCTAAAAAAATGTGAATTTGGGAGGTTCAATCTAGCGCTCAATTGCCCAAAAGAAGGAAATCGACCATCAATATAAAGATCTAGAAATGTTCTAATACCCTTCTCTCTCCAGAATTTGTCCTGGATGTTTACAGAACGTCTTTTTTGTAGATTAAGCCTTTTAATGTAGGATCAGTCCCTATAACCCATAGAGCAGCCAGCCACATGAGGAGATATCCTGGCCGCTTCATCCTGGGACTGTCATGTTTTTATTCACTAATTTGACTAAAATCTGGTTTAATGTTGGCTGATATTGGCAGACAAATTTCTGTAATACAAGAATAGAAATGTGTTTATTAAATGTTTTGCAAAAAACTCTGAGGTAAGTAAATAATCTAGGATAACAAAATGTTGGTTTTTTAAATTTAAACCTATAATCCTAAACCCTTTTGATGTTAAAACTGATACAACATGACATTGTATCAGGATTCTTTCTTTTATCAACTGCACTTCTTAGCATCTCTTGATGTTTAGACCATGCACAGAACTTCTAGATGTGTCAGAACACACTGCATGTTTTATTATTTTTGCTAAAATGTTAGCTGGAACATGGAAATTTCTTTTGTAAAATGAACAATTCCTAGTGATGTTTTCATAAAATGAAACTATATCATGCATAAAATCTGATCATAACCATGCTCGAAGAGCATGTGGTTAATAAAGTGTATTTGCTGGTCATATCTGTTTATTCTTGTTTACCATGATCATGCCAAAAGTGTATTGCACTTCTGGACAGATTCATATTGCACTCTGCTTCTTTCTTCCAGTCCTAAACTGGGTTTGTCACATCATTTTCTGCTTTAAAAGCTGGAACAAAGGAGGGATCACACCTGCAATCAATAAATCAATTAACTGTAGGATAAATAAAAACGTCCTTGTTAAGTTTGCCGGCCTCGATAAACTGTTTGTTTTCCTCCTCTCTCTCTCTCTACCAAAGAGGCTGGATGAGAAGATGGCTCACTCTGTCCATCTTTCTTAACACCGGGGTGCTATAGTGGATTAAGTGGATTTATATGGAAGCAGAGCAGCCTAATTAAATGATGAACCTAAGCTGAGCGGCCCAAGTGTATATTTTGGTTTTAAACAGTAAATGAAGGAAATAAAATTTTTGGACAATAGTAAATTTGTTATCATGACAGGCCTAATCACATATTTAACTTGTGCATCCTCTTGGCTCTTTATTATTGAACTATGTTGAAGTAATTGTGTAGACCAACCTGACAGGCTCTAATGGTGCTCCAGGATCTGGCTGTGATACACTAGCCCCTATGTGCCTTTGATACAGGCCTGTATTGATTTCCCCTCTGCCTGTTCTGATACCATAACTCCCATACATAACTCCTGAAAACCAGCCTGTCAACCAATTTAGGTCAATAGATCTCCCCTTTCTCACCACTGGCAGGGAGATCTGGCCGAGCTGTGTTTTATAACACGTTGAAGTATCAGGTGAGTGTCTCAGAGCAGAAACTGATGGACGACTGTGACCTTTCTCTGCTGATAGCCAGGGATGACCACTGTATATCAGCCAGCCACAATCAATACTTCCATAAAGAGACCTTGAAACACACACATGGGCGCTGAAGGTGGAGATACACAAACAGGGGACTTAAATGAGGGGGGGGATAAGGTGGAAATGGAACAACAGCAATGGTAGGAACATAACAGAAGAGCAAACAGCGGACATTTACAGTTAAAGCTGTTGACAGGGGAATGCGACCATCAAATCACTGATACATACACCATCATTTTTTATGGTTTCTCTGAATGACTGCCATTGAAAGCATTGGATAATGCACAATAAACAATGCTGAAAGACGTAGTCATAACACAAAAAACCCTTAAACAATCATTGTTAAAAATCAACTTCCACATAAACAAGGCAGTCATCACCATACTGTCCAACCAAACGTTTTTAGATTTGGTTTATGGATATGTTGTCTTGTTACTGAGGTAGAAACAAATAAAGATTGTCCTAATGTTTGTAATTTACACTCAAAAAACGGTTCGAGAAACTTAAATGACTGCTAATGATACACTTCAGTGCAAAATTAGAAGTCATCAGCATATCATCAAATTAAGATTTTCTTACATTGTTGATAAATTTTGGTCACTGGGTTTGAAAAAAATACCTGCTGCAATGTGGTTGTATGCTACATTAAATTTAAGCAATATCTTTAAAATGTCACCAATTTGCCTCTTAAGAGGCAGGACAAATCCCAATTACCTTAACAAAAGCACAAGCATACAGAATTTGTCTGTTGAGTATAATAACTCCAGAATTGAAGTTTAAACTTTGGTGTGCAATCATAGATGAATGTTGACTCTAAAATACACATGGCAGTTGTCAACATATATTATATCATACATTTTCTGTCGATATGGCAGTGAAAATGTTGGAAACGGACTTAAAGATGCTTTTGGTGTCTTAATAATAAAAATGAATTACCATCTAACCACAGTTGGAAAGTAAACGTCTGACAGTCTTCAGCTTATCATCAAATATTGGACTTTGGTGTGACCAAATGTACATAATGTGGTCACAAACTGTATTAAATATCACCACACTTTATGGAGTATCAGGGATATGAGCAGTATCTCAACTTTGATCCAGATACTGGATAGGACATAACATCAGGGTATACAGTTACATACACACTGACAAACTTGGATAGGTTGCTTACATGACAAAGTATCTTGATTTCTGTTGGATTTTACCAAGTGGCAAAATCTGGTCTCTAGAAATTAGGAATCTGCAGTATCCTGAACAGAGTTTTAAGATCAGGAAACTGTGTTTACACCCACAAACACTAAACCAGGATACTTAAAAACCTCATTTATTACTTAAGCCCAACAAACTTCACATATGCCCAAAAAGTTTGCAAATTAAGCTTAGTCAGAGAGAAATTAGTCAAATATCATACAAACATATTTTTGATTTTTTGCCAAGAGAATTGCTGGTACAAGCTTAACTGTGGACATCACCAGCAAATTTGAAAATGCAGAATTTTGGTTTGACCAAATGCAGTAACTGTGGTGTGGTCATAGATGTGTCAAACCAGCTCATGCAGCAGCCATATTATTTACATCTGATTATTTGGACCTCTGGCAGTGTAAAGTTGGATATGTTTGGAGTAAAAACCCAAAAATAATAAAGTTAACCTTGCTGGTTAAAGCTAACATCCAGCTCAGCCATAAACAACATCTGGGATCCTCACTCGTATAGACATGACAGTCATCAGCAAAACATACTGATCATAACGTGACAATGCACTGCATTAAAAGTGAACTTACGCACAGTGAGGTCAGCAAATAGCTTTAAACAGTCATTCAAAAACATGCAGCTGGCAGTTCCCAGTCAATCTTGGTAACAGGGAGATGTAATAGGAATCAATCCAGGCAGAAACAAGACATCTTTATTGGCATTTTCAGCCATAAAGTCATAGTTTCTGATCAATTGTCCCCGGCGTTGTTCAGATTCAGAGGATCTAATCTAATGCAGCCCAGCAACACAAATACTTATTAAACAGATATCTTAATGTCTCAGAGTCACAGCCTATTACACTCCAGAGCACTGAGGGAAACAAGATGTTTTTTTCAGGCCCAAAGCACCAGACACCGGCAAAGCTCGTCTCTGAAACAAAGGCGGGGTTCGGTGGCAGGATCAAGATTGTCATGGCAACACAGATAGCTGTTTCAGCAGGCATGAGACTTCATTAGTTCTGGGCTCAATGCTGCACCGATGGACTGTGCAACCGCTTGTTTTTTTCTCTTTGAATTAGATCGGACAAACGAATGCATCCATCTGCTAATTGCAAACAGGAACAAAAAAGTGTGAAGGGATCGAGGATGAAAATGGCAATTGCTCTCTGCTTTTTACCTGGCTTGTACCGCTCTGTGGTGTTTCTGTCAGCAAGAAAGCAATGTGTGCAAGCAGCAAGGGAGCCTTGTGCTGCCTGACAAGCTTATCTTTATCAGCTGTCACTCTGACATTCGGTGTCTCTGCTCAGCCCCCAAAATCCTCCGAGCTTCCCTCCCTGTGACTCACAACACCGTCTGCCTCTATATTTCTGTCTGCTTCATGTATATTGCCTGCACAGTGCTTTGTCATGGTGCATCAAGCCTGGTGACAGCAATGGAGGCCACATGCAGATGGAGAGAGAGTGATTTATTGAAGGGAATAAAGTGAAACGTGATCATGATGAAGGTCTGCATGAGATGGCTGTATGGAAGAGAATAAACAGTGAAATTCATTAACAAGGAGTTATGTTATAGAAAGGTATCTAGGACATTTTTGCACTTTATGGCATTGAACTCAGAGTTGAGATTAATGCATGTCTTGCACTTAAAAAGCAGGAACATCAAGCAGGCAATTAGAGTGACACTACCATATGTGTTAGACAACAAACTTCTGGGGGTGAAGAAATGGACAGACTTTAAGGAAGGAGCCCTTAAAATGAGCAGCAGCCTCAACACTGAAATTAGATTAGATTATTAACTAATAGTTAAATAAAAGCAGCTGAAATTCCTCTGACGAACACATGCCAGTCGTCTGCATACTGTTCAATCAGGAACTTTGGTTTGAACAAGTGTTGGTGCAGCCTGTGTTTAACATGGACATAGTTTTGGTGACATATCAGCAGCTCCTCTCATTAGTTCCACAGATGTATAGCTGCCTTGCTTCAGAACTACAGCCATCAGATAGACAGGACGAGAATTTTATGGATGTAGAATCCTCATCCTTGTTGTTTTTGTTTGCTCACCAGAGGCCTGAAGAAAGATATGAAAGAGAGAAAAAGTGGTATCAAGTACTGATGGACAACTGGAGCTTTGGGACATTGTTGTTGTTCGTAATTTGTTGTAGAAATTACGCAGCAAACTCTTTTTTTACAAATAAGTCTGAAGCCAAAGATCAGGTAACTGCAGTTCCCCCTTAGGCTCACTCTTCAAGATTAGAAACATATATACAGACATAACTTAAATTTCCATTTTTGCTTTATAAAAACAAGCTCTTAGGCTAGTTGAATCAGTGTTTTTTCTTTACTAAATAATGAAGGAAAATTAGGTTGAGTCAGGATTTTCAATAACATAACCAACATGGAGGAGCTTCAGGCACCAACGGATGTTGTCACTCAGGCTGAGCAGATGTTTGAAATAGCATTTTTCTGAAGTTAACTGAGATTCTGTTCTTAACTTTCAGTAAATGAGAAATATGGCTGCATTGTTTTAGGGCAAAGTAACTCCCAAACAGAAGGGAAAACTTAGAAAATAGGTAGATAACACAATCCCAGTGCACTACCACGGTCTAAAAATGGACAAAAATACATTTAAGCTTTAACATGCCAGTAGTTGCTATTTGGCATACTTTAATAGAGCAGGCTGGGTTAAAGGGATGATCATTAGTTGTAATGGCAGCATCTTTCTTGACAATTCAGTCAATAATTCTAGACCTCATCCAAATGCTCTAGCCTCAGGCATTGCTCAAAAGAAAACACATACATAATACTATTACTACAACTGACGAAGGTCGTGACTTGATCTTTTCAACTTGTATTCAACATAAATTAAGTTTCCCACCCTGACCTTAAAGCCTTCCCTTTTGGAAATGTTATTACTTAGAAAATGATTTAGGAGCGTGGGAACACACAAAGCATGAGGGTAAGAGCCATTTGCTGCAAACAGGTCCAACATATGGAAAATTGCATTTTTATCACCCTTTATTTGTCAAATGTCAACTGGAACGGCTGCAACAATAAGATAGAGGCAGCTTTTAGAGGGGCTTAATGTGGGGCTGTGTGTTTTTTACAATGTTCAAACACCTTAGCAGAAGAAAAAAAACATTTTATGGTCCTTTAAAACACAAGCAGTGAAGCTATTCTAGTTGTTTTTCACCCCTATCTCCCAGTGATGCCTTTCCAACCCTATAGCCACCGCAGGCCGAAGATCCAGACGAACGGATCACACGCTGAGGAGTAAGCAAACCCACATGGAGTGCAATACAGGCTAAATTGAATATTGATTGTTGGTAATCCATGCGCACCGGCTCTATATGAAATAGCGGTAAAGAGACAAAGCACTCTGTACTCTCTGATCTCCTTCGGCTAATTCACAAACTCCCCCGAGCTGCCTCTGCTCTGGAGTCCATCGTGACCGTGGCAATTGGATCACGGTAACATTACCAAGACCCCTCTGTCTCTCAGAAAGCCAATCATAGCCATCAGGGAATGATGGCAAAAATGGAGGTCATTTCTTTTTTGGAGAATCTATCATCTTTACAGCCACATCAAAGAAAAGGGGAGTCTATACAGCGGCCATGGCGGCAGTTTGGGAAATCTAGCGAGCGAGTAGTTAATGAAGCGCATTACAGAAGAGAGATGACATGGATTTCTGAAGGGCTTGAAATTGGCACCACAGATGCTCATCAAGTAATCAGTGCTATTTGGATGTAATTTTATGGTAATCCTTTTCATTTTCTGAGCCATTTTGTTCATTTCATGGATTGTAGCCGCAACTGTGAAGAGACTCGGAGAGAAATTGCACATAGAATACAATAAACGGCGAATTTGAATGAGGCAAAGGTTGAAAACGATGCTCTGGTGTTGTGAAGCCAATAATTGTGAGCGGCTTATGAATGATTCACCGCATGCATTGACTTCACAGTAGGGCTGGAAATAACACACGGTTCATATCAGATATTGAAGTGATTCTAGAATAGATATAGGCTATGACTGTGATATGTATATGAACACACTTGATGCTGATAATTAATAGATGAGAGCTGTTATGTTGGGTTTAAAGATTGTTTCAATAAAAAAATTAAATAAGGTACAATGAGAGCCCTCAAACATGAAGTCGTGTACTAATGAGAATTCTCTTTTTTTATTGTTTTACAGAGTTACACACAGGCATGACTGAGCTCCATTATTCATAAACATGTACATTTTAATTCGAGTTCTTTTTCAATATAACTTATACAGTTTATTAAAGAGCTGTAAGAAAATTATCCAATCCACTTTATTTGTATAGCACATTTTAATAACAAAAACATCTTCAAAGTGCTGTACATAGAATCATAAAGCAACAAAACAAGTGACATTAACGCAATCAATAAAACAATAAGCAATGAATAATCAAATAGGTGCATAAATCTAAAACAAAGCTATAAATAAAATGATAAAATCCAGCACATAAACATAGCAAAATAAATAAAAACACGTAGTTAAATGTAATAAAATGAATAAAAGACGCAGAGGACCACAAAACCCATGCAAATTAAAATGCAAGAAAAGTTAAAACGTAAGAAAATAACTAAAAATACTTATTTCTGGCAAAGAACAATTCAGTAACTAAAGATTTTTGTATACAGGATTTAATGCCATGTTGTTTTGGGCTTGGTTTTTGGCATTCTCGAATCAAGGGCCACCATGTCGATCTGATTAAAAGTCACAATATTGTGTATTTAACTTCTGTTTTTGTTGCCATGCTATGCTATCAAACTGGTGTCAATATTATTTATAGTATCATAATATGATTGAAGTTTACAGCTGTCTGGTAAAACCATTATTTATCCCCACCCTACAGAGAGCATCAATTGTGTTGTGGAAGCATGTGGACGATTTGTTTAATCTAGAGCCCAAAAGTGTGTGTTTACTTCTGTCCAGAAGGATCTTTGTGAGATGAGAAGTGTTTCAAATTCAGACTCCATCGTCTGTTTGGATCCACTGTAACTAAACCCATAAGCCTGCTGTCCTTTCAGGGCCATGTTTGCCAATTTCCCAAAAGAGAAACTTCACTTCTCAGCTCTTGATTTGGTACTTCTCACAGGAGTATCAGGCCAATATTTGAAGAGATTTCCTTTAATTGTATCATCCTCTGTAGTAAAAGTTGTGCATGCTGTTTACACAAGCCCGCGCTATCACTGCTAACACTTGTGTTTATTCTGAAGAGGAGCCAAGAGCCCTATTAGCACCACGAGTGGACAAACAACACTCTAATCAACACTTTCCTCCAACTCTACTTGTCACTGAAAACTTTGAAAAACCTATTGACATTGGAAAAGTTGCCTTGTGCCATTAGTCATCTTGATAAAGGAGGTGTCATTTTTTTAATGGTGGTTATCAGTCTTTGGAGTGGAGCTTGCTTGTTCTTACCGAGTCGCCCATTACCCTCCTAAACTTTCTCCACAAGGTTGAGGGAAACTCAGAAATGGTGCTTTTTGTCCTGGAGTTTGAATCTGAAGGAGTTCTGTAGAGTTTTAGACAAAACAAAACAAATATTAGTCGTATTAATTTACAACAGCTGTGTCTGCTGCGTTGGATATTTTCTATAAATTGCTTCCTGCTGGTGTAATAACTTCCACCCCCTGCTGATGCTAATGTGTCACTTTAAGAGCAGCTCATCAGTCATGATGGGTTTAATTTAGCATTCAGTGTGTGTGATCGAGAGATTGATTGGCAGTGGCATGTTGGGTTAATTGAGACACCATGTGTGATCATACAGTAGCACTAATGTTGGTTATTGTTTCCTTTACCCACTGCCTTAAAGAAGACTGTCTTTTTATACAGGGTGACATGACTATGTGTAAAGTATAAGAGGGCAAATCTCCTTAAATGTTGTTTTATTGTGCTATACCGCATAATTTAATGCATTTTTAAATCATAAGTCTAGCCTCTCTTTTACCAACACAATGACCTTTTGTGTATGCACTGCAGAAATACTCTGCCTTTCTGTTTTTGTACAGTATTTGTGGATGAAAACAGAATCCCAATGCTAAACCGAGCTGTTTTTTATTGTATTTACTTTGAATAGAGCCAGCACTACCCTTTAAAATGCAACTATCTTTCATTGCTCCTTAGTGTTTAGAGTCATAGCACTTGTTTAGTGGACATTAGGTCTTTACGGCCATGAAGAATAGTATTTTAATGCTGCAGACATTATGTAATTGAGCTTTATTGTGCCACCTCAGCTGAATATTACCAACACTTATTACCAACTCCTTTCTTTATGCAAGACAGTGCTTCATATTCTATGAGTAATTGTATCCACAAATGCAAAAAAAATATGCAGAGACACTGAGGCTGAATTAATTTCTGCAGCTATGAGCTCATTTGCCTAAACTGTCACATAACAGCGGCAGTGTGGATCCGGGCTTTATACAGTGTGCTACAGTGAATTTTCTGCAGCTTAAAGTCAGATTTAATCAAAGGGGGAGTTCGTTTCTCTGACTTTGACTCAGTGCGTTTGAACTCGGTGCCCCTTTTTGGTACCGTTTGCTGTGAAGAACCAGGATTTTAAAGTGCAGGGCATGCATGTGAGCAGGATCCCGTGGGCCCACGCTGGCATCATGGAGTTTGATTGGAGCAGAAGATATGTAAATATTTGTGTGGTTAATCCGTTTGATTTGACTTTACACAGATGTTGAGCTGTTTATTTGGATTTCTGTGTACAATAAAGCCAGCACTGTGAATAAGAAATAACATGCTTTGCATACTTCTTATTTTAGATTTGTTGATTTTGTTTACATGTATTTGTCCAGGTAAGCCCCATTTAGATCAGATTCCCCTTGTCGAGGGAGACCCGTGACCAGGATGGAAGCAATAGAGTTTCAACAAAAACAAACTTGTACCATTTGTACTAAATAATTAGCCTTGCAGAGCAGACAGACCTGTCTGATTCTGAAATCCTGCAGATCCATCTTGCCAGCCTCCGTTGTCCAACGAATCCACTCGGCTGAATTCTTAACGGCCCAATCAGGGAAGAGAGGCGGGGCTGTAGAATGCGGACGTGACGACAACCGGAAGTTGAGAACCGGAGGTTGAGAATGGACATGCCGATTAGCCTATTGTCTTCATGGCTACTCAGTGAAACTTGGCGAAATCTGCCCTCCTCAGAAGGGCAATTTAGTGTAAGACGATAGTATAAGGCCATTAGCTGTTAGCAGCTAAGTTAGTGGCTAACGGCTAACGGTCATTAACTGTTGTTAGCTGTAGGCGGCTAAGTTAGCGGCGAACAGTCAGTAACTGTTGTTAGCTGTTAGCGGCTAAGTTAGCTGCTATGGCTAACGTCCATGAACTGTTTTTAACTGTTGTTCGCAATTAGCCGCTACATTAGCCACTATGTATGCTACATTATAGGAGGCAACCCTGCTTGATGTGGATTGGTCTGTGATGAATGTGACGAGCAAAACGATTGTCCAATCACAAGCTTGTGTTTTTTTTTAACGTTCTTTCCCCTGAAAACAAATATAAAGGGCTCCTACCCAGATGGACTAGAGAAATATTTCTGTTGCAGATATATGGAGCTGTCCTTCTGGCTTGTCAGGTTACTAAATAATGAGGTCAATGATAAATCATTCATTGCAACTGTTTTTTAAGAAACCCTGGATTCCTGACTTTTTTTTACCAGCTCAGAAATTAGACAACAGCAAATGGCATGATGTCCATCAAATGAATGTCATCCATCTGTCCATTATCTATGCTGCTTAATCCCATTCTGGGTCATGGGAGCTGGAGCTTGTCCATGCCGACATTGAACAAGAGGCAGGGTGCACCCAGCCAATCACAGAAAAGCAGGCAACCATTCACACAGACTAACACATAAGGGAAATTCAGAGTCACCAGTTAAACTAGTGACGAATAAAATGATGCTTTTGGTCCTTGAGAGGAAATAATAGCTCACACATGCACAGGAAAACATGCAAAAGATGAGGTTAGCTGATCAAGGCCAATCTGTCCATTAATATGGAGGAATAAAAAGAGTCCAAATGGCTTTTTCAAGCTGCACGCTTGAGCCCAGATCACTTTTGATTATGGTCCACAGTGGTGAGTAAGAAATACTATAATCTTCGCGCGCCATCATACACGCTGTCCAGCTTATGAAGTCTTTCAATAGATGCACAACCACTTCAGTCAAGGGGAGGCAAAACGATGGACTCTGATTATTTAAAGAAGATACCAACTCAATTTTCCCTTGCCGCTTGCAGCAGTTGTCACAAACAGCCTAATTTTTGTTAAGCTGGAAAATATTAAGAGCATTAGGTTAGTTTAGTTACAACTGACAAAGCTGAGCCTTCAAAAAGCTCATGTTTTTTGACAAAGCTTGTGAAGGTGCATGCAGTAAATGACAGTCAGTCTAGAACTGAACCCTGAGGTACTCCCTTGTGAGTTTGTAAAAAGTCCCTATCACTTTTACCATTTCACATCATATTTTCTTCTTTATATGTGTTTAGTTTTTTGTATCTACTCTTATTTCTGGCTTAACTTTTCTAACTCTGAGGTTTCTTGTTGCCTAAAATGAGTATTTTATGGATGCTGTGCTCTTATTGTTATCTGTGTGTACTGTTGCCTGCATTATGAATGGAACCAGCTTTGCATGCTTATTATTCGAGATGTGTCGCTCATTGTGTTTGTTGTTTCCACATCCTTCAGTGACGTCTCTCCCATGTTTAAAGCAGAACAAATATTAGCATAGTCTTGTATTCTCAAGTCTTCGTTTAAGAAATCAATCTCATAAATAAACATTGGCATTCCATCGCTTTAATTAAAGCAGCCCGGGTCTGTTATTCCCTAAGGTTAGCATATCCCAAGACGGCAGGATAAAGCGACACATTGGGGCGTTTTCCCCTCCAGTTTGCTTCCCCGACAATGACAACAAACCGCAGCGTGAATCCTAAAATAGTTGGTTTTCAAAGCTCATTTCTAAAGGCAGTTTACAACAAATGCTGATCTCAGAAAATGTTTCATACACAAGGACTTTGAAGTACAAAATGGCTCTTATCAACTTTTCCAGCTGTTTTTAAAGACACTTGTGCTGTGCATGTGTTTGCTGCATTTAAGGTCGCCCAAAATTGCTTTTCATTCATGCAAATCCTCAACATTAAGATTCAGCTGGCGTCAAAAGTGCACTTACCCGGGAGACAAGTAGATGTATCGTCTAAACAAAGTCAAGAGAGGGAACTTTTTTTTGTAAATCTTTCTAGTTAGCCTTTCTGAGGCGCATTAAACAGGCAGGATATCATTATCAAGCTGAAGGCTTGTGAGGAACGCTGCACTTTTCATCTCAAACGAGCTCCCAGTAAGACAAATTATGACATTTTCATCCAGGCTGCAGAACCAGCGTGTGTGAAAAAGCCATTTCAACTCGTGAAAGATAAATGTAAGGGAGTGTGCTGAGCAAAGAGTCTCATCCTGCTAATAAATGTAAAATGGGTTTTTAAGGCAGGAATGAGGGGGGTATTTCCAGGTTGTTGGATTATTGGCTGCAGTTGCTGCTCAGCAATTCCAAAGTTTTCCATTTTACAAATGGTTTAAATGCCATTTCAGGATAGGACAAATGGTTTGTAAATGCCACTCATTTGAAATAAGTAGTATTTTGATCCAGCTGACGGTGTCGGGTATCTAAGGGTAAAAGTACATTTACAGTTCCTACCAAATGTCCCTCAAAATAGCTTTTTACATCTCCAACATTATTTTCAGATGCTCACAGATGTGCAAGCAAAGCTGTTAGAGTGGTCACTTATTAGATTACAGACTTGAGTTGTTTTGGTTTGGCTTTCAACAACTGCTGCTATGACTGTTGGTACCACTGGAGAAAATGGAGGATAAATATTGGTTCTGTGAGTGGATCTGGCTAGCCAACTACAAGCAACATGCTAAGAATTTAGCCCGTGCAAAAAATCCACACAAAGGCACCGTTGCATTTGATCAGTTCATTAAGGACTGTGCAACAAAACAGTGAAACAACCTTTTTGTTGATGGCATGTCAATCAGTGCCTTAGCATCAAAACAGTGCTAAAGATTATTATAGACTAAAATACTCTTCATTTCATGTGTTTGTGTGGCTTTTTCAGGGCATATGAATAGTTAAAAAGTCGTGAAATGTGACATGTGCTTAAACTTAGTAAAGAAAAATAACTATAAAAAATGAATATTCAAGTATTTGTCACCTGTAGCTTTTTGAAATGAGGATTGGAGATGGTGCAATGGCCCATGAAGAATGGGAATTGAGAAATGGACATTTGAACCAAATTCAATGGCAATCCATCTAACTATGGTTTGGTATTATTGGTTTAAACTTCACTAGTGGTTGACCTTAAGGGTTTAACATCAACATCCTACAGTTATGTCTCTAAACCAGTCAAAAATATTCCCCGTTACACTACCACAGACAATGCTTTAAGCAGAGATATCTGGTGAATAATTTGAACAACTGTTCACTGTGAGTGTTGCAGATTAATAAATTAATCTCAAAGTAAGTAGCTGATCATGGTTTTATGCTTTGAAGGACTCGCCGATTTGGATTAGTCCTTTAACAACAGCCACTGCATGGGTGTAAAACAACAAGCTCAGGTGATTTCATTGGGTGTAAGCATCTCTGTGACTGTATTAGGCATTAGTCTTCTATTTATTCAATGCTGTGATGTGTTGTGACGAATATTACTGTCACTTATTTAAAACTCCGCCAAAAATAATCAACCGTGGCAGAATAAAAGCGGGCGGTGGTATTTGTGCCGAGGTTTGTGTGAATGGCGTAGGTTGTGTGAGGATTCTTTCCGGATGTTTCATCAGTCTGAACAGCCGCACATTTGGCTTCACTTTCAATGAGCGATTCCCCCCACAGAATACACTGAAGATTAGTGATGTATTAAGGGATTAATGGAGGGGAGTCGGAGAGGGAGCATCTGTTGGTGTTTAGGATCAGAGCGAGGATTCAGGCCGTGTTGCCAAAGACAGTAACGTGGAGTCAATTGTCCTGCGTGGACCAGGTGTTAAAGAAAGTTGAGAACAGAGAAGAGCTGTAGATGGACTAAAGAGAGCTGCAGCAGTGCTTCATTGACATTTTGAGAGCCTTCTTGTTTGAGCTGTAAGATGAATATCATGCCTATCTGCTCTGCACTTCCACAGAGCGGCTGAAACAATTTACACAAGAAAATCTGGGACAGTGACTGATGACTGCTTCTTTTTGTTACTTCTCCTAGACTCACATCCTCTTCTGATAATAAATAATAAGAGAAGATTTACATTTGTTTTTAATAGTTTCTGTAAGTGATGATTCCTCTGTGTTCATGGGTATTGTTGTTTCTGCTCAATTACTATTATTGATTTTAGTGTGGGACCCTTGGCTCCCAAAGGAGACAATTAAATATACAGTTTTGTATCATATTGTGTTGCGCTGCATCATATTGTATTGCATTGTTTTGTATATATATATTGTGTTACAGTATATTACTCTACCATAATATTATGAGCTGTACCTTACCAATGTTGCAGCTGAAAATGTGGGCCTAACTATGGTGATCACCAGTCCAAACCATTTTCTCACTCTTGCTTGAACTGTTTGTTCCTCCAAGACCCCCTCAAGTACTTAAGAATAGTCAACCTTCCCAGGACTAACAATGGAAAAAGTGTACATTGCTGTACCAAATACACATCAATTTTGAAGTTTTCACATGTCCCAGTGCAAAGACATTTAAAGAAAGTGTTTCCATAGCGTGTTAACAGTTTTTTAGTTGATAAAATCCTTTAACCAAACAGAGAGTTGCAACCCCCAGAGATCTTCTGGCATCCTTTTTTGGGGGACCTGGACCCTAGGTTGAGAGCCAAAGGCTTAAATCCTAATCCTAACTCTGTTTTACAATGTAAGAAGGTTCTAATTTTGCTGTTGTTTGGCAGTTTGTTGGTTTGTTTGTCTGTGAGCAGGGTAGCAAGAGCATCATGGGTAAGCTTGAGTGTAGTTTATACTTTTGCTGATGGTTTGATGCTATAGCCCCCTCTCTCACCTCCTGTCTTTCTGAAATAAAATACTGGTTCACCTCAAATTTCCTTAAATTAAACAGTGACAAATCAGAAGTCCTTTTAATTGGCACTAAATCAGCACTTTCAAAAGCTGACACCTTCTCTCACACAATTGAAAGCTCCTCGGTCTTCCCCTCCCCTCAGGTTAAGTCTGGGTGTCAACCTCGACAGCACACTCTCTTTCCAATCTCACATAAATAACATCACCCGGTTTGTTTACTTCCACCTACATGATATCAACCGCCTCCGCCCCTCCCTCACTCCTCACAGCACCTCCATTCTTGTCCATAGCCTCGTCACCTCCTGTCTAGACTTCTGTAATTCACTTCTCTTTGGCCTTCCACAAAAATCCCTCCATAAACTCCAACTGGTCCAGAATTCAGCTGCCCGCATCGTCAACAGAACCCCCTCCCACCATCACATCACCCCCATCCCTCAGCAGCTCCACTGGCTCCCGGTCAAGCATAGGATAGAATTCAAACTACTCCTGTACACCTTTAAGGCCATCCACAACCTCGCCCCTCCATATCGCCTCAGCACCATGGAGAGCAGGGCCTTCAGTCTCTCTGCTCCCCAGCTCTGGAACTCTCTCCCACCAGACATTCGAAACCTGACCTCCCTGTCTCTTTTTAAATCCAGACTCAAAACCCACCTGTTCCGAGCTGCATACTCCTTACCATGAATATTCCACTCTCATCCACTTATCCATCACTGTCTGTTGCATTTTGCTGATTTTATAGTTGTATTGTTTTGTTGATTTTATTGTTGTTGTTTTATCCTGTACAGAGTCATTTGGTGTTTTGAAAGGCACTTTTAAATAAAATGTATTATTATTATTATTATTATTATTATTATTATTATTATTATTATAGGTTTAAAATGTTTTAAGAGTGCTTTTACTTGTTTTACTTTCTTAGCTGAGGGTTGTCATGTCAACTTCAGATTATACGGTCAAGATTATTTTTGTTTGAAATTGTTGTCAACTTGTCATAGAAGGTCAAATAAAACCCCAGCGACCAAGTGTTTTGACTCACACCAGCCTGGAACCACCCCTGACAGAGCGGAATAACAAAAATCATGTCCAGATTCAGCCCAAAGCTCTCAAGCCGCACAAAAATTCCCCCTTCTAAAACCAAGTCATCGACAGCAGCCCTGACATCAACACAAAGCCACCACTTTAAGTGAAAAAGGGATCTCTCCTTAATCCTGCACCGTCAGAAGCCATCGATTGCGCGCAGTGCCCCATTTTTTATATGTCCCTCTCCCTTTCCTCTCTGCTCTCCTTTTTTACATCCTAACTGTGACGGCTGAAGGCTGTCGGGAGCTGGAGGGAGCCGGGCCGTCGCCAACGCTCGCGCACTTCAAAGACGCATCATCAAAGCCCGCCATCTGTCCCGCACGGCTCGGCCTGTTCTGCCACCCAGCTGATATACAGATACAGTAATACGATTACACAACAGTGAGGGCCTGATTATGACTAATAATACTGATAACACAAGAAAGGGGATTTGGCCAGGATGGACTGGCTAAATCGATTATAAGTGGAGAAGCAGTTTTGTTGTTGTGCCGCTGTACTAACCCCTGCTCAGAGTACAGCCTGGGACAAGAACCAATGAGCTTGTGCCTCTCTTTTTGTCAAGAGTTTCCAGCAGGACTCCAGGGCCTCTTTACTGATAATGCAATTAAAGTTGCACTGTGTTGGAAAACTTTGCTTTATGTTCCCCTCCTGTGTTGAAATGGCTGTCCTGCATGTACAGTCATGATCTCTGTGGCATAATTTCTCCAAACTCTAAGCAGCTGCATCCCGCCATTTCTCATGATTTTGTTTATGTGCTGCATCCGTAATGGTGCGATAGCTCTTCAGCACAACAGGTGCTTACAGACGGGAACATTGGGGCATGCCCTACACTCCTGTTATACGACTTGAGGCGTCCTGCTGGAGACAGCTGTCTTTCATCCTGGCAGATGGCATATAAATCCATTTATATGGTGTTTTTTGAGTGACTTCACGATGCGCTTGTGCAATGTTCAGCAACCCCGAGCTACATCAGACCAAAGTGTTCTGCAGGCTCTGACATGAAGCATCTCTTCAATATACTTTTTAATATCTCAAATTTCTTCCTCAATCTCTTGATGAGTAAAACTTCAGCCATTCTGAGATTATTTTGGTGGTTTAATTTAACCCACAAGTACAATGAATATTTCAGAGATGAAGCCAACTTAGCTAAGAGAGACAAAAAGTTCACTGTGTCCAGAGTCAGCCTGGGGAGGATTGTGAAATAAGGCCAGAGTCATGACTCTGCATAAATATTCTGAAGCTCAGGCTCGGTGTTTGGCTTTATTGTGATGCCAGAGAGATAATGAGGGAGCAAGAGGACACAGACAAAAGGTTGTATTTGAGTAAATAAATAGCAGATGCTGCTCTCAGAAATTTGTGTTCACAGAGACTAATGATGTGTGTAGGAAGGTTGAATGACTTGAAGGTATAGAGAACAGTACAGCGTTGACTGATACAGCCCGCTGTAACCAATACTCCTCAGGCTGTAAAGCTCTGCTGTGCTCATGTATTTATTCATTTTTTTCTGAACGTAAATATGTTAAAATAAAAAATACTCACTACTGATTTTGTTTCCATTTGTACAGAGCGGTTTTGCTAATGCTATATAAACTCGTGTTTCTGAATAACTACTTTAGCTTACAGAAATGGAGCTCTCACCTCATCACCAGGGGTCACCAGAGAGCACCCCGAGCTATCCTCAGAGTTAGCACACGTGTCCAAGCTGACTCAAGGGCTGTGTCCGAAATGGCATACTAATGTAATACTTATACTAAGTGTGACGTCAAAATGATTATGTAGCGCGTTCACATTAGTATGAAGAGATTGAGTGTGCGAGAAATACCCGGATGTATACTATATCGGAAAAAATGTTAAGTTATGCAAGGTGGGCATACAGGTCACACTAAAACGCCCCATAATGCATTGCAGCATGCATTATGACCGGCATTCAGCTAAAAATCAGCCACTAGTGAACTTTCTGTTTTCAAAATAAACACATCTTTTATTATCTCCTTTTAGCTCTTTAACACTTTTTCAAATTGGGCTCTTGTTTTGGAGCCGACCAGAAGTTTCTTCGATAGCATAATGGTGCGCATAACGGAATGTCCGAAATGCCGAAATGAAATTTGTATCCGTGCGTTTTGTCGCTCAAATGACCACATTTTGGTATTCTACGTGGTGACTTTCTCGCCTCAAATGCTCTCTGAACTTTCAAATGTGACGAATCAATAGAGATATATAATAGCCTGGTGTGCTTCCAATTTTTGTCGTTGGAGGTTTGAAATGCATCATGGGAAACTTAGTAGTATACTACAGTGTGAACAGTTGGTATTCTAATCATACTTATAGTATGTAGTATACAGTATATACACATGAGTATGTAGTATGTAGTACGTTAGTATGCCATTTCGGACACGGTCAAGGTCTAGTTTTACCAAACCTGGCTCATAATCACCTGTGATCTTATTATCACAAGGTTGCTTGAAGGAATTTCTCAAACTTAACATAGACATTCTTCCTAATTTAGGGATGAACAGACTAGAGTTTAGGGGATAGCTCTTACTCGAGGCTTTAGTATTTGGATTTTAAGGCCCGTAGGTCATTTATCAGGATGATTAGGCTGCATACTAATCCCACACTTGAAAATGCAATATCTTAAATGTGCTGTAGGACAATATTCTTAAACTCTGCACAGATGTCCACTTTGACACAGAAAAAATTGCAAGATTTAGGGGTTCATACATTAAAGATCATGTTCACTGAATACTTGTGAATTCTGTATGTCAAGACTTTCGTAGAGACTTTTGATTTAAAGGTAAGTTTATTTGTAGAGCACAATTCATACACAAGGCAATTCAAAGTGCTTTGCAGAACAAGAAAAATCACAATACTAAATAAAAACAACAATCATAAAATAAATTTAATGAGAAGAGTGCAGATCAGATCCTTTCTGCAAAGTTAAACAGAGCTGTTTTAAGCCTAGATTTGAATATTATCAGAGTAGAGGCCTGTCTCACATCTTCAGAAAGACTGTCCCAGATTTTAGCTGCATAAAACTGGAGCCCTGATTCCCCATGTTTAGGCCTGACTCTGGGCACTAGCAGAAGATCAGTCCTTGAGGTCCTCAGAGTCCGAGATGGTTCATATGGTACTTACATGTCGGAGATGGACTTTGGTGCGAGGCCGTGGAGAGACTTGTACACAGGCAGAGCTGCTTTAAAGTCTACTATCTGAGCCACAGGGAGCCAGTGTAGAGATCTGAACACAGGACTAATGTGATCGTACTTCCTGGTTCTGGTCAGGACCCAGGCAGCAGCATTCTGGATGAACTGCAGGCTGTTAGAGTAGTCTAACCTACTAGAGACAAATGCATGGATAAGTCTCTCTAGGTCAGGTTTAGACGCTACACCTTTGATTTTGGCGATGTTTTTAGATGGTAAAAGGCTGCTGACGTTATTGATTTGACGTGGCTGGTTAAGTTCAGGTCTGAGTCCGTTATTACCCCGAGATTTCTGCCCTGATTTGTAGGTTTTAGAGAGAAGTATCATAAAAGTATCATTAACGCTCATTCTAATTCAAGGACAGTCCTCCTTTATATGTACACGATATGTCGAAGGTTAAGACCAATGTGTCTTATGTTGAGTGTTAATGTGATATCGTAGAACTATTTCAATGGACTTTCTTCAGACTTTACAGAATCATCCTTTCAGTCTAAAGCCTTATTTGTTTGATTTTGGATGTCAAATATTTATCTCGCTGTTACCCCGAATCTGTGCAAATACACAATTCAAGAAATGTGTTTACCAATCACACAAAATAAAAAAACACTCCAGCCGACAGTCTTTGCCGACCACTGCGCTTTCACTGTGTGCTTCCCTGAGGCACATAGCCTCTTTAGTTTGTCCTTGTTAAGCATCTGTGTTGCTTAGATCCTGAGATTTCTCAACAACAACAAACACTTAGTTTGGCAACCAGCTAGAAAAACATCAGTTGTGAAAGGCCTTTACAGTTCTTGCCTGCAGAACAATTAGAAGAGCTCTGCTTGTTACTTCCTCAACAGTACAGAAGTAATCATGGGTTAGGTCATGCTGAGGTGGTAAATCAATCAACACGTCGCTTTAATAAATTCAACAAACGTACCTGGAACCTCTGAGCACGCACTCCAATCTGGCAGATACAGTCTTGCACCGTTGGTTTGAGTTTCCTGCAGAATCTCAAACACATTATTTACCTCTCTACTGTGTCTTTTGCCTTCCTCAGACTTAGAAATGACAGGTAATTTTTGGAAATGGTTGTTAGATAGCAGAGCAATCCAGACAGCTGGCCCAAGGTAATAAGGCAAGACTTGTTATTTTTCTGGTTTCTGAAAGGACTGTGGAGGACTTGATGTCAGGATTACAAGAGGGTGGCATCTTTTGTGGCACAGTGTCCATTACAGTTTCTAAAAGTTCATCCAAAACTTACTTCCATTTCTGCGATGATACAGGGTGCTCTGTTGCACTACACCTATAGCCTGAACCTTACAGTCCTTTAAGTCTTTACAATAAATAGTTCAGACATTTTTACAGTTGAAGACAAAGAGAGAAAAATGAAGACTTCACACAGCAAATACCATCCAACAAAAACTGGAGCGTTGATTGTGCTGATTTCAGGAGATGGAAAATTCATTAGTTTTCATTGCACAAGCTCCAAAACAGAAAGCTGAAATCAGTACAGAAGCAGATAATTACTGTGGGTAAACTGTTTTAAAGGGTCAGCACCAAAGTCCTCCATAAAGCCAATTTGTAGAAGTAGACCACAATACTTAGGGCTTTAGATCAGAGCACCTGTGGTCAGTGCTGGGCGCAAAACTGAATTTTTATGTTTTTAATCATGACACCCTGCAATGAAACAAATGCGCAATGACAAGCTATTGATTGATTCCTGTTGGCGTTGCTCATAAAGGCGTCAAAAGAACATTAGCTATTACATTTTTAGCATGTTGTTTTTTCTAGCCTGACAGAAGCCATGAATGCTTGAAATGAATGTTTGGATCCATTTTAGTAGTTTAATAGTCTTCTCTCAGTAGAATTCAAGGTAATGTTATTTAATCATTTTTAATTTTATCTTAGAAACATGTACTTGGGGTGTTGGTTTGGCAGAGTGGTTAGCAAACATGCACGTCCCATATACATACTTCTGCCGGTACGGGTTCGAATCCAGCCTGTGACCAGTTTGCAGAGTGTCTTCCCCTACTCTGTCACCCCCTTTCACAAGCCTATCCACTGTCTCTCTTCTATCAATAAAGGCACAAAATGCCCAAAATATACGTTTAAAAATGGAAAACATGTACGTATAGTATGTTATACTCAGTATTTGTTATTAATAACTAGGCCAGTCACGATAATCAATAAATCAATTAACCGAACAATAAATAAAAACGTCCTCGGTAAGTTTGCCGGCCTCGATAAACTGACACGTGCATGCATGTTTGTTTTCCTCCTGTCTTTCTACCAAAGAGGCTGAATGAGAAGATGGGTCACTCTGCCCATCTTTCTTAACACCAGGCATCGGTTCTACAGCGGTTTTAGCAGATTCATAGCGGAGTGAGCATCTGTCACTCATGCAATCTTTGGAGGGGGAGGTGGGGCCGCCTGCGCGTACACACAGAGAGCTGAAGTGATCGTCTTGAAGAGTAACTAGGAAACAAACACTGATATGAATGATGGCACGAAAGATACGGTTCTTAAGCAGGCTGCCACAGCCCCAGTGTGGGAATATTTTGGTTTTTAACAGAATGAACAAGGTGTGAACCCATGAACACCGACGAGCTGATTGCATTTGTTGTAAAGTAATGGCGACGAAGAAGGGGAGGTACAGCGGAGCTTTTGTCTTGACAGTCATTGCTTACTGAGGCGTTTGGTCGGCAAAGTAAATATAAATGAAACAGAGTTGAAAAGCCAGCATTGTTACAAATGTTTGACAGACAGTGCGGATTGACTTGGAGAAAGTACATGTCACAAACAATTCAGGAACTGTATAAACTCAATTTTACTTATTGTTTTTATTTTTGTGTTTGTTTTTATCAGTTTCATTTTTTCTTTACAGAGACAGGGTCTATTTTTGTTTGTTTTTGATTAGTATAATTATTTCTATTTACATGCAATTTTTTCCTAAAAGAGAGTCCATTTCATTGCCATTGTTTTTTTTTTGTTTGTGAAATTTGTTATATTTTTTGTTTAATTTATTTTATTTAAAAGATCTTGACCTTCCAATTACAGTTAAATACTCTTAAGAAATTAAAGTTTCTTGCTTTTGATATATTTTACTCACTTTATTATGACATATATTATAATTACATCAATGAAAAAAAATAATATTGACAATAATATCGTTTATCGTCAATAATGTTTTGGACAATTATCATCCAGCAAAATTTGTTATTGCGACAAATTGGTTTAATATGAGCGTATATTTCAATGGACTTTATTCAAATTAATTGAACTAAATCACCTTTATAAACTTTATAAAAGTTCTTAATTTATCTTCTTCACATGTTATCAGTGTTGCCTCCTCTATTCTGGCATAAACAATGCAGCAAGAGTTATGTGCAGCGTGCTAGCCTGTCTTGGCAATTTGTGTTTACCTCCCGTTTGCTTTGTTTTGTCATTCCTTTTGTAGAGTTGGTCTATGTCTGAGAGGAAAAACTTTGCAGTCTATGCTACAATTAGCCTCATATGCACTCAGGAAAAACACTTTTTGTTGAATTATTATTTCAGTGATTTTGAGTTGTACACTTACAAAACCAAGCGCTCCAGTTCCTTTTACATCTGTGGACATCCTCAGTCTAATCTCCTCCAAATGCACTCTGAGGAGTTAAGCTCTAATAGACCTCATCATTTATACTCAAAAAGGAGGACACTGATAGAAATGGTGAGTCATCACTGATTTAATTTTCTTGAGCCGTTGTACCTTGATGTACTTTCGCTTGAACTTCCCATCCTCTTTTATTAAGGAGGTAGAAAAGCCAAATGGAAGGACCAACGTGCTTTAGTTTGCAGATGTATTTATATTACTGAGTTTACACCATCAAAAGCACTTCTCATTATCAGTCAAAGAGCACTGTTTGGCTCCATTGGGATGTTGGACACTCCTCTAAGAGCACAAACTTAAACCACGCTGAGGCTTTTCATTAGTCCTGATTGAGACTTCACATCCATAACCTTTACATTTTCCTATCCTCAGGGGGGAGTTGGAGGAGAGCATCTGGCCTCTCATCAATGTTTTATGTCGGCTACTGGGGTCAGTGCTGCAGTCCATATTCAGTCCATTAGCAACCAGCGGCGACATGCTTGAGTTGGTGCAGTCCTTGACTTGATGTCTTTTGCCTGTTCTCTTGGTCACGCAGAGCAAACTGAGGGCTCGGTTGTTGGGTTAAAATGGAACAACGGGATGTTTCAGAGCAGGTCAGGCGTTCTGTGCTCAAGTCAAGCGGCATTTACAAACTTGATATTGTACTTTGCTCTCAGGCTCAAATGATATACCACTGTTGGATGAACATGTCCATGCTAAGACCACAGTGCTGCCATGATAACCAATGGGAATATATTTAAGAACTTCTTGAGTAGTTAGGTTGTAGGAGGCTTAATAATAGGATTTAATGAGCTATGTCTGTATTTCAAAAGCATAAGTGTGTCATATTCCTTATGCTTTTAAAGTACAATTGAATGTTTATTATTGTTTAAAGGTACTTGACACCTGAAACTCAATGCTAATATTAATTTCCGATACTTCTTAATCATTGTAGTTATCATATATTATTCTTTAAGTCACTTGTTCCCAACCTTTTCCCAGCCTATACCCTTTCAGACTCTTGACCTACAGCCATGTACCCCCTACTCTCAGGCACTTGTAACAGCTAGAAAAAGAAATGTCTCTGTAAGCCTACCTCCCACATTTATTATATGCAGCATACAAATAAAATCTCTTTAAGTGAATTCTTTCTCACTAAATAGACTTATTTACCAGCAATTTCATTGGGTAACACCAATTCTTTTTAAAAAGAAATGGACTTTTCTGGAACATATTTGTTAATGAACTTGATTCTGTTAGAAACTCACCACAGCTCTAATGAGAAGGACGTCTGACTGAACTTATGTTACTATAAGAATCTTTTGGCCCTTTTCCATGAGCATGCCTTGGCCCTACTCTACTCAGCCCTACTCGATTTGCAGCGTGTTTCCACTAGCCCGGTACCTCCTAAAACAAGCTAGTTTGAGTACCTACTCCGCTCTGGTTCCAAGCGAGCTGAGTCGTGGCGTGACGACCTAGCATGGTAGCGGTAGCTACCGTTAGCTTACCCTCATACGTCTTTTCTTTGCAGCTCGATTGCTCTCGTCCTCGGCTTCATTCTGTTGTATAGCTTCCAAAACTCTCCTGTGCTTCTCAAGGGGTATTTCTTCTTACCACCTGCAGCCTTCTTCTGCTTTCCTTTTTTACTCGGTTTGTGACAAAAAGCCACAGATTGTTGTCACGCTCAAAATGACGTCGACGCAGTGCAGCTCAGCTGTTTACAGCGACACTGCACCCCATTGGGCAGGCGACTGGGGCTAATGGAAAAGCAACACAAGGCGAGTAGAGTAGAGTAGGGCTAATGGAAAAGGGCCATTTGACTATTTAGGACAGATTTCCTTCTCCAAGAAGTCTCACCAATCCAGCCTCTCTGCCAACGCTTCAGGCCTTTATCAAATCTCACAATGCAAACATTTGCCAGTTTGAGCTTTAACTACTAAAACATTTGATGAAACCTGACAGGTATTCACGTACCCCCTACGTCACCCCAGTTTGGGAATCACTGGTTTAAGTAATTTGCAACCTTTGGCCAGATGGTGGGTCTGTATATTCTTGATCTACTTGGCTTTTATTTGGTCTGTTGCCAAACTTTCAACTAAATTTGATGGATATTTCATAAGTAGTTTATGATATGCACAACCAACAAAAACTCAGGCTTGTATTAACCACATGTATTCTTCCCAGGCCAATGTCTCACTGACCCTGAGGCCAAACCATCGCCCTTCAACAATTAATTATCTTTAAACAGAAATACTTGCTTTATTGTACAGCTCTCTGAAAATAAGGCAATGTCATGTTTTAGTTTGATACTACTGTGATGAAGTTTGGAGAAATGCCTGAAAAACATATACGAAGGCTATCTTTATTTTGCAAAAAGGAGTTATTCGATTAATTACTGGAAAACAATATAGAGGTCCAACCAACTCCTTATTTCTTCAGTTAAAAGTGTGTGAATTTTATGATTTAGTAGATTATTGTATCTTGCAATTTATGTTTAAAGCACATAAAATATTGTTACCCATTAATCTTCTTAAATTATAATTTAAGAGGAATAGAGATTTAAAAACAAAGTTAGGACAAAAATGATGGGTTGCTGTGTTTCTGTTAAAGGGGTTAATTTATGGAATAATCTCACCAAAACATCAAACGATCAAAATTTACATTTAAAAGAACATTATAGGACAGTATGTTAAGTAAGAACCATTACCTTTTTTGTAATTGATGAAATCTCTCAAACATTTTAATTATTAGTATTATTTTGGTGGTTGTTGTTGTTGTCATTGAGAATCAAAAAGAACTTGAGACCAGCAGTGTTGATGACAGCTGTTTTATTTTGTTATTATTGTTGTTGCAAATTATGTTGATCATTGTGTTTTTGTTGTTTTTGAAATATGTTTTTTGTTCCTAAAAGGGGCAGATAATATGAGAGTGTTCTTTCTGTTCCTTTTCATTCAATTATATGCTTATATGCTTGCATGAAAATGTTTTATTTCATATATTTGAATGAAATAAATCACTAACTAACTAACTATAGTGTAATAATAAGAAATGCCACAGCCCATTGACATTACGTAATACATTTATAGAATCAGTAACCAATTCCCAAAAGTCACTCTAACTGATCTTAATTCGTCCAGCCCTTTCTATGGCTAATTGCCTACCCTCGTACCAAATTTAATAAAATTCCATTTGGTGGTTTTCTAGAAGTTCTTCAAATAAAATTCATATCAGCAGTCTTCCACTTGAGCTCATGGCTGACTTGAGACCTGGAACAACAAACCTCTAGCATAACCACTTACCAGGATAACATCATTGTTAAATCTGAAACTCTTCGAAACGATAGCAAGGTTGTACAAATGTTGGGATCGATGGCACCAAATCATTTTTGGACATTATGCTTTGAAATCTTTGGAAGCCACAGCCTTGAACCAATAATGTTTAATTAATCAGTTACAAATATTAAGATGGCTGAACCATCTGTTTAGAATTTACCAAAACATTACCTTCTACTTTTTTTTAACTCTCCACTTAACTAAATCAAAATCCATCAAATAGTTTTGGAGAAAACAAAGTGGGCAGACTTGCAATCAACCCTTAATACTTTGAGATTTCTTACCCGGGTTAAGGTCTCACTCACCTTGAGGCTTAATAATCAAACCTTCACACATATCAACCACTAAAAGAGAAACTCGATTTCATATTCTAAAGCTCTTCAGGCAGATGCGAATGTGAAGCGAAAGTCAAGACTTCTGGCATTTAAAATTGAAAGCCTTAGCCATTTTTGGGCATTATACTTTCATGCAACAAAAACCACAGCCCGCGGTTATCACAGTTTATGAATGAGTAACCAAAAAAACAGATAATTTAGCTATTATTTTGTTATTTTCTCAGCTTTTTCTCTCTGTTGCGAAGCTTTTCACTAAATTTCATGGGTATTATTCAAGCAGTTTCCAAGATATTTTTCAAATAAGCACACAACATTGCAAACACAATACATGGAGGATTCTCACCAGGCTAATGTCTTACTGACCTTGAGGTTAGCCAACATATTTCTACATATTTATCATTAACATTCAGACAATTTTGATCTTTCCAGCAGCTCTTCTGGCTGATACTAAGACTGTGCAAATGTCAAGGCTCCTGACTCAAAGCCATTTCTCATTTTTCAGTGTGACACTTTCAACCCTCAAAGCCCATGAATGCCGCTATTTAAGATTCAGCGAGCGATAGCCAGCCGATGGTGCAATTTATTCCAAACTTTCCCGGCTTTTCTCTTTGTCTTAACTAAACTTTTCACCAGATTTCATTTACATTCATCTGGAAGTTTTTGAGTGCACACACTTGCAGTAGCCACACAGTGCTAGGTGAATTGTAACCAGGCTAATATCTCACTGACCTTCAGGCTAAACCATCATACCTCCACATGTTATCAGTATTGAACATAATGGCTTGCTTTATTCAGCAGCTCTCTTGGCAGAAACTGAGGGGCTGTGATGTCAACGCGCCTGACCTGCGGCGGGCTGAGCAGCATATATCTCCTTCACCTGCGGTCATCTAGTGCAACCCAATCTCTCATTGGCAAAGATATGGAATAATATGAGGAAGGGATTCTGCTCACAAATGAAACCAGGGATGAGAAGCTTCATCTCTGGCCTGTGAAATTCCTCACCAGAACTTTTCACTTCATAAGAACTTTTTCCCTTTATTCCATCTCTGCAGCTTCCCTCCCTTCTTCGTCCTCTGCTTTGACCCTCTGCTCGTCTCGAGCCGCCCTTCTGTCCCTCGTCCTCCTTGCTTTGCGGGCCCTCGACTATTTAACGAGCCAGTAAGAGACAACTGGACAAACATCCTATCACATTAGCATGGAGGAATCCAGAGCCACGGATTGTGTTAAGCTCAGCATTAGCCGTCCCGCTGCTGCTTTAATTACGTTTGCTCAGCACTGGCTACGCTAATGGCTAGCTCCGTGCCACGTTTTCTGCTCGGGAGACGGGTGTGGGAGCCAAAATATGAGCTTGAGGATGCCACAGAGAGACATTGACTAGGAAATACAAAGAAATATGTTTTAACTAGATGGCCACCATTTGGATAAAAGGCTCCTTGTTAGACATTTTTATGGGTATCATCAAATTTATGCAACAAAAGATGAAGCACAGATGTGGAAAAGCAAAAAGAAAACTTGCTTTTATGGGTTAATCAATATGCAGGCATTATTCACAGTCCAGCATTGTCATTCCTAGAGCTCCTTCAGCTCTACATTTACCTCCACTGTTTCCCCTCCTTTAGTCTGCCAGCCATCTCCAACTGTGTTCCTTACCGCTGCAGATATTTATCCCCGTAGGTGGTGGAAGTTGCTTGGATATTATCTCTCTCACTGTTACATCGGCTGCTGTCTGGATTCGTGATAATCATGTGTGGCTGCCACAGATTTGAACCTAGAAATCCATAATTCATGACACAAGCGTTCTGTTCAACCCTAGAAAGGAAATTGGTTTAGTCTGTGAGGTCGTTTTTTCATCACTGTTTGTTTGCTTCACACGTGGTGTAACGGAATGATCCATGAAGAAGAGCAATGCGACAACATTATCATCACTAAGAGTCAAATTTGTTCACAGATACATTCACAGTGAAGGTGGATGAGTGCACAAGGTCAAACATCAGGTTTATCTCAGGCCTTACTTCGATTATTTTTGGATATGGATAGACATAATGACCATGCTATTGGAACGCTGGTCTCAGGTCTTACTTTTTTGGTTATCACAGTTGTGACTGGGAAGAGGAGTCTCAATGTTAACGTATGAATAGCGATCAATCAGTCTTTATTTGTATAGCGCCAATTCATAACAAGTGTTATCTCAAGACACTTTACAATAGAGCAAGAACTCTTCATTTATGGATACACATAAATGCATAGATACATATATACATATATAAAATCATGGCGGCAAGAAAAAAACGTCTGTTAAGCAGCAGGAAATCTTGAATGTGGATCCCAGTCTCATGATGAACAGCAAGTCCACACGATGCTGTGTTGGGTGTGTGGGCGAAGGAAGGGAGGTAAGAGGAGACAAGTGAACTAAAGTAAGACCTAAAGTTAGTGACAGATCCATGAACAAATCATAGACCTGTCTGATTTATTAGAGGTTAGCCTCTTGAGATGCTACATCTCGTTTTCAGGAGAGTCCTCGTGTCTGAATGGTTGTGGTGATCATTTTATAGGAGTATAATCGTTTATATTCTTATAATTTATGGTAATGACGAACTCATGGGTGTCCAGGACACAAGTGCATCCCTACCATATTTGTCTCCGTTGAGAATAAATGTGTTAAAGTTAGACCTCTTGAGATGTGACATCCCATTTTCAAGAGAGACCACATACCTATGTGGTGATAAAAATAGTTACTATAGATGTATCAACCAAGGATAGAGAGATCATGCTAATATCTACATTAACAGCTATAATGATAATGGTAATGGAATGTGGCTAATGAAATGGCCAAATATGTGTTGTGTTTTCAATTGGAGTTATTGAGGCTTCGGGACTCCACAGCAGCAGTAAGTCTCCACCAAGGATCCCAGGCCACCTACAAGACAAGAGCCAGAGACGAGTACAGGAGCAAACAAAAGGGGCAAAGGTAGATACGGAGAGAGAGTGTGAGAGAGAGAGAGATAGAGCCTAGTGGAGCAGATCCCCCCAGCGGTCTAAGTCTATTGCATCTTAACATACATCCAGGATTATATTTTCTTTAACATTTGTCCATTTTTTTCTGTCTGTCTGATGTTTCTGTGGCAAGATGTCTCCAAAAGTTCTCGATGAATTTGGAGGACATTTTTCAGGCAACGTTGGTCTTGGCACAAGGAAGAAGAAATTTGATTTTGGTTTCAGAATTTGTTAATGAATTTCTTAACACTGTGAAATAGGACTTTTTTTTTTTTTAAACTTTTTGTTAATACCTCAATAACTTCTCAACAGATTTTGACGACCTTCTGAAGGAATATTCGTAATAGCACAAAGGGAGACATGATTCATTTTGGTAATGATGTGAATCAGGATGCAGATTCAAATTATCTAGGATTTGTTTATGTTGGATGATAGGTCTGTTTGACACATTTTCAGGAACAACTCACACAACAGTGTTGGGAATGCCTTGGCAAATATTTGAGCTCTTTTTGTGTAATTTTCAAAATGTTCAAAGCTTTCACATCTAAACACCCTGTGGTTACTGCCCTTTAAATAGCTTAAGAAGCATAATTGGTATTGTTCTTGACAACCCAGTACTTGTTGTACTCCAGTTTGCTACACTTTAATACAAATATCAGTCAAACTACCACTTGACACTGCTGTTTTAGGGAGAACCCATTTTTCTACACAATTTTTGGAATGTTCTGCACTCTGAGGGTGAACATATTTGGTTGTTTTGCTTTAGTAGATGTCATACAGTAAATAGTCTTCTTACCTGCAGCCAGCCCAGCACAATGACAAGTTGAAAATTGTCCAAGTTTTGAGGAAATGTATTTCCTAATTGGTTGAACCGCCCGCTGAAACAAATAAAAGATGCTTATGCTCTGCTGAAGTAAAACCAAAGGGCCTAAATAACAGTATCTTCACTCTGATTCTGATTGTGTCTGCCTGATCTGCCTCTCTGTTCCAGATAAATACATGACAGAGTAATAATTAGAGCCCTTTTCTCCTGCCTCCTCATTTGTAGTGCTGGAATTTACAACCCCACTGCATTTTGGAGGTAGAGCGTGGCAAAGAAAGGCAGAGGCGGCAGAGCAGAGGGTGTCTGGATCGTTTCTCTCCACCATCAGTCTTGCAATCTGGTTTGAGGGCTCAAAACAGCGTCAAGATCCTCAACCCCTAAGGCTACTGCCATCGCTGATATTACAGGCGGGATGAGGCAGATGCCACATGCTCACGACATTATGGGTTTACGTCTGGCTGGTTGCCTTAGCAGCAAATCACATAACATGTAGCTCCTTGTCTCTTTTTGTCACGCCTGGTATGATTTGTGCTTCTCTGGCTGCATGAAACAAACTCAGAAGTGTTCAGGATTGTTGATGAATGTGGGTTAATTATGGGATTCCTCGCTGAGCCAACCCCTGCTGTAGTTCAGCGCCTCCTGTCAGAAGTAACAGTAAAATACGTGCTCATAGGCGGAGGAGGGAGGAAAGAGAATCAAGAGAAGAAATCCCATCGAGTCCCAGGTTAATTAAAAGATGATCACGTCTTCAACATCTGGCTGTGAAGTTGTCAAATTCAATGAGGAAAGAGCAGTCATAGAATTTCCCATGGGAGTTTCCAACAGAGCGAGCGTGATGAAAAATAACATCTCAGTGATGTGCACGCAGAAAGAAGAGACGTGTGATCCAAACTGGAATAAAAAAAGTGATGGATAGATATTTTGCCAAGCCTGAAGTCAGACCCTTCGTTTGGAATAAACTCTGAGAATTCCTCTCTCTCTGCTCAGGTATGCAATTTGGATCTTTAAAACCCCAGAAAATTTGGGTTTAATTAGTCGATTTTTCTCATTCGCGTTAATTATTCATGGCTAAATAAGTTGGAGGGGAAGAATCTGCTTCATTAGGAGTGTGTGGGTGTGATTTTATCTGATCTGACTGACAGTGCTGGAAACTCACTGCAGGCAGGCAAACCCAGCACACAGCTTGTATGTGCTGAGAAGGCTGAGAGCATTAAAGAGGCTTTAGATAAATATACTGAATTTACTTTTATTCAAAATCTGCTCAGACTCCTTGCTTTTGCAGCAAGCAACATTTTATATTGGAACTAATGCTTTGAGTATACCCTGATTTTGTTCAGAGACCTTTTTGTCATCTCAAGCTCTCACATGATTAATTTGCTCTTTGGTGGATTTACCATCAGACATGCTGTAAACACTGAAAATAAGAGGACATCCAGACATGGAGCAGCCCATGAATAAGTAAGTAGCCAATAGATGTTGTTGGAACAAGCACATTCAGGTATTAAACAGGCCCAATGGGATTCAAAACCCACTTCAGACAGATGCAAAACAACCTCATTGTCATTCAAACCAGATACTGAAAATATACAACCAGAATGAGAAAGAGACAAACCCAAAAATTAATAAACAAAAACAAAACTTGCAGAACAACCCCAAGAAGTTCAGTCTAGGAATAGATGTAAAACAACAACGACAATTCTTTTTTAAGTAAATGGGCTGCTGTGCAGTCATTAAGAGAAAAGAAATGTATTATGAAAATATCAAGGCAATTTCCTCATCCAACAAAGTAATAAAAAATAGCTTTAAGACACAAAACAACGACAGAATTTTAGACAGAAAATAATTTTATGTTTCAACAACTGCACATGACAACAGGGACCTAAAACAACTACAGAGAGAGTTGATCTTAACTTTGAACTTTTAATCATTTCATGTCATGATGAGCGTTAAAGTTTGAGGAATGATGAAAATTCCTCATAAGTAATATTGTTGCTCTTCATTAACAAAATAGCTAATAACAAAAACAAGACATATGAGCTTAACCCTTGACTCATGACTCTCTAATTTTAAGCACTAGAATAAAGTGAAAATGAACGTTACAACACAATTTTGGAAAAGATTCTGGGCCTATGACCTGTAAAATCATATCTGGTTATGAGCAAATAAAAAAAAAGAAAATGTCAAGCATTAGTTAAGTGTTGCATTAACAATATAGTGGATTAAATCCAGACTCTGTGACTTTGAACTGTAAACTCCAAAACAGGTGAGGCCATCTTTGACTCAGACTTGACAGTTTTGCAAAGTTTGATTGAAATCTATAAAAGCAATGAATGTATATAAGACTTCATGGCCTTCACCTTTTACTAATGACGTCCAAAACATAATTGGTTAATCAATACATTAAGATGGATATGTGGTATCAAGAAAATCCCGTACAGACTTTATAGGATATAGTTTATAAAGATTTGACCTGTAAGAATGGATGGACCCTGACACGCCAGATGGACAGATCCATATTGGATATATTTCACTAATTCATCTGGGGAGGAGTCCTGCAAAAATGTTTTTAGGGGCAGAACCTTCAAAAACAACAGCAGCTTGTGATTGGACGATCATTTGGCTCATCACACTCATCACAGACCAATCCATATCAAGCAGCTCTACTGTGACGTAGCATATGTAGCAGCTCGTGGTTTACCATTAGCTGCAATGGTTTACGGCTTACAAGGGCAAACAACAGTTAATGGCCATTAGCTGTTAGTCGTAGCAGCTAACAACACCGCTGCGGCTAACAGCTAATGGCCATTAATTGTTGTTAGCCGTTGGCTGTAGTGGCTTACGGCCATTAGCCGATGGGTTAACTAACTTTGGACTATCATTTCACATTAAATTATACCACACAGATGTAACATTTAACACTTGTAGCATGAACCTCTTCAAAGACAATCTCTACGTAGTAAACATATAAGAAGAGCATATTTCGCCAAGTATTGCTGAGTAACCATGATGACCACAACTGACATTAGCCGCCATTGTTTGTACAAGAGGAAGTGACTTTACTTACTGTCAAGTCACTTCCTGTTGTCGTCACAGCCGCTGCTCCCGTCTCTCATCCCCGATTGGGCCATTGAGCATTTAGCCTAATGAAACTGTTGGACAATGGAGGCTGGCAAGACGGAGATACATGATTTCAGAATCAGGCAGGTCTGTCTGCTCTGCAACACAATGGACGGACAGCCCAAAAACACAAAGCTTCTGTCCTCAGTGTTTGCCTGAGCACGACTAAAACATCTCCCAAGAGATGATAATAATATTGGATTGATGGACTCCAAATGTTTGTAACCCAACAGCATCATGAAGTTGCAACAGTGCAGTTATAATTGCAAAAAAAACAACGCAACTCTGGAGCCTTTTACTGTCTTTTTGAGGACGTCCTGACTTGAACTGTGGTCGATTTGAAGGGGTGAGTCAGCTGAGTTTAAAATAGAGCCTCCTCTGTAGTAAAACAGGCATGAAGAACATCCCAGTCCTCATTCAGTTGTCAGCATCATCCACCCAGACTCCTCTTTATTCCCCATCTTTGCATCTCTTACCTCATGTCCCCTCTCCCTCCTCCTGTGTTCCTCACACCTTTCTTCTCCATCTCCAGGTAGACCCTATGCTGCTGACAGTTTTGATACAGATGTGATGACATGCGTCGGCCTGAGGCACAAAGCCGAGAATTGATTCCCCCTCCTTTCCTTCTTTTCTGTCCTCTCCCTGCTGCATATCTTCATCATCACATCCCGTCTCCCCTCTTCATGTCTCTTTGTTTATGCCTCGTTCCGCCGGGAAGTGTCAGCCACTGCTTATTATACTCCTCTTACACTAATTGGGGGCAGAGGATGTGCAGATTGAGCCTTGATTGCTGCCTTCCCCTTTGCATTTGTACCATCCTCCCTTCCCGTCCCTCGGTG